>CM035229.1:69648822-70290749 GCA_020226215.1 Sindora glabra
GAGGGCAACAGGATCCCGCAGACTACGGAGCTAAACAGGGATGAGATTTCACCCCCACCGTCCGATTCAAGTCCTGAAACTCTGGAAACTCTGATGAAGGCTGATGGACGGCTGTTGTTGGCCACCAATAAGGAAGAAAATGCAAATCTAACGGCTGACAATTATCCTAGTGGGAGGATGAAAGCGTCATCGGTCATTTTGCAACTGCTCTCGTGCGGTTCGATGTCGTTCAAGCACTGCAGGCCCACGTCCATGAAGGATCAAGGGTTCTCGTTGATTGGGCACTACAAATCGAGATTACCCCGTGGAGCAGCAAATCAGGAGGGAAAGGAAGTGGGAACATCAATGGAAATTCCGGATTTAAGTGGGGTGAAATTGGAAGATAAGGAGTATTTTAGCGGGAGTTTGATCGAAACCAAGAAAGTTGATTTTTCTGCGTTGAAGAGGTCATCTTCTTACAATGCAGACAGGTACGTGCCGTGTTGCTCATCCACCGATTTTACCATTGGCAACTAGATTAGTGAGTCAAACAGTGGACGCCCATTCATTTCTTGTCTATGGTTTGACAAATTTACTATTCATGTCATGTTGTGTGTTCCTAGTAATTAGCAACATCGGAATCTGTAGGCTTTGACAGTCATAAGTTCTGCTGGATGGGATCTATTAAAATTAAAAATGATTATGCTTAGTAAGTAAATGTTAATGCTTTTCTAAGATACAGTTAGCTAGCATCTTGAGATTGAAGACATTTTAAAAATATTAGATTAGACAAGTTAGCATTCGGTCACATAAAGTTCATCTATTAAAACCACGTGATTTGTTTTCTTAAAATGATTATAAAAGTAATTTATGACATTTTAAAACTCTTGTTAGATATTAACGAATGTCTTTATTCCCTTTTTTTCCTTGTTTAATCTGGCTTGGGAATGATAATAGATCTGCAGGCACTGCCGAATTTGATCAGGATTTTACCTCTGAAACATCTCATGTTAGCAATTTTTTGTTTTCTTTCAATAATGTCATAAGGCAGATCTCCTCCGTCTGTGGATGTTGTCCATTTTGCTTGTTCATGTGATGCGGTGTCGCTTTTCTTATTCATTTAGCCGAAAGCTTTATGTAGTCCGCTTTAACTCCGGGTAAAAGTGAGACAAAATCTCTCATAATTAAACTCTTTTGACACCGCTATAAATCATTAAGACACCGGTAGGGGCTGGTTCGAAAAGTACTTTTTGCCTTTACTTCCAAGCATAGTCATTTTCAGTATTCTAGACCAGGAAATATATTTATTCTCTGCTTGACCTTGATGCCCTGTGCCCTGCATTTGAGCGAAAGATTCGTACGATTTTGACGAAAGGCCAGCTTGCAGCTACCTATCGTTTTGTAATAGTCGACCCTAGTGTTCATTACAGCCTATCTGATTCCTACTCTCGAATAAATTATAGAGGAAATTACTTTGAACTCACTGTAATTTTAAAAATTTGCACAAATTTCATCTTTATTTTTAAAATTTATATAAATTTTTCTTCTATTTTCAAAATAAATAAATAAAAATATATAAACCTCTCTCAAAATTTTAAAAATTTATACAAACCTCCCTTTCAATTTTAAAATTAAAAAAAAGTTTGTGTAAATTTTTAAAATTTTGAGAAAAATTTGTGTATTTTTATTTATTTATTTTGAAAACAGGAAGATTTACGTAAGATTTAAAAATAAAGGGAAGATTTGTGTGAAATTTGTCTAAGTTTTTAATACTTCAGTGAAGTCAGAATAATTTTCTCTAAATTATATGATTTCTAATTAACTAGTTTTACTTAACTGTGATTATTGCTAATTTGCTACCCATCTTTATTGGCATGCCCCTATCTAAGCTGTCTGCTGCTACTGCTGTGGGGTCCTATTTTAAAATTGACGATCACAACAGTATATGGCTGAGTTTTATAATCCCAAAAATAGCCACCTATAACAGTACTAAGCATTTATTGGGGGCTGAGGACCAACAATATAAAAATTCTGAATTTGGAGATTTATGTCGTATCCAGGTCAAAATATTGATATTTTTTCAGCAGCGCATTGACTTATTCGCGAAATGGACCGTACTAAATGCGATTAGTCTAAAAATTCGGTTTTGTTGTCTGCTGCAGAGGTTCCCAGTTGCAAATCATAGAGCAGGGTGACGGTGCGCGGGCAAAGTGCATACCAAGGAAGTCCAAGAAAGCAGCTGGTGCTTGCATGGATGTTAGTAGCGGTCAACAAGGGAGCAAAAGAATTGACGTCCAACAATAATTTAACGACGAAAAAGTACTAATTGCATAAATTATGACTTCATACTATCCTCATGTGAAAGGTTGGGGGAAGTATAATATGCGCACTTGGTATTAGAGGTTTGACGAAGAACTTGTGAATCCTAGTTTGTGAAGGAGAAAGTCGAGACTCAGAACAAAACCTTGGAAAAGGGAATATTTTAGGGTGTTGCATAAGAATGTATGATATCGATAAAGGCGCACTAGTGGCTGATGGTGGTGGCTCTGAGCATTGCAAGTCACGGCACGGTGGGCACATACATTGAGGGGGAAAATGCTGAGTTGAAGCTTTTTGGTTGTCCATTTGGCTTTGGAGTTTGGGTAAAAGTTTCCTACCTCTGCCGGCCGGCATTTGCTATGTTAATTTTTGCCTTTTTATTATGCTTGTAATGCTGGAAGCCATTATTTTATAGCCTTTTTTTCTTACTATTAATCAAGCTTTGACTTTGATACATGCGAAATGATAATTTTTGGCCCTAGGTTTTATCATCTAATCTAGCGTTCCAGTAATTTTAAGGGGCGCACGTGACTTTGAGAATTTGGTTATGTGCTCCTTCCGGTTCACTGGGTCTTCACTTTTGTTAGATTCAGGCAGGAAAATCAAATGATCACCGGATCTTAGCAGGTTTTCACAAGAATGTGATGCACCAAACATGTAAAAGCTTAAAAAGAAAGGGATTTTCTTAATAAAAACGTTGTTTTATTATAGATTATAGCTAGTTTATAGAACAAATGAACGATGAGACAGCATTGCATTCTGATTGCGAAATGCCTTAATTTTGAATTTGTATGGACTACGTTTATTTTTTCACTATATTATATGCACAAAGGGAATAGCTTGTAGCAAGCTCATCAACGAATCTCTCATTTGAGGAAGAAATTTCAAGTTTTCTCGTGATGGAAAGTCCCAAATCAGATCAACAATACAAATAACACAATATATAAACAAGAATATCATTGTAAAATAAGAATTTTGAAAAGCAGAACTAACTTTTTTTTTTCACTCGTTCCAATATTTTCTTTCTTTTTTTCCCCTTTGGTATCTCCATGTCAATTAAAAGCACTGTGGGCTTTATCAAAACAATGAGCTGCATAATGCGGGCTTCGTATTGCATTTTTTATTTCGTCAATAGCCAACCAAGAGTGGACTTCGTAAGTATTAGAAGCATTGTGGGCTAACTGTTTACCGAACTTGAACTATACGAGTCTATCTGTCTATGGCCATTGTTTTCGGCTTGCCGTAAACAGTTTTCATGGCCTTTTTCCAGAGATTGTGACCGTTGACTACATTGGCAGACATTGATGATATGCCACCGGATGCCCAGCTGGCTAAATTTTACGACATCCTTGAGTGCGATATGTTGGAATTTTCATTTAAATTTTAAATTATAAAATATCTAAATTAAATCCCATTATGAATCACTTAATACAAAATTTGAAATATATTAATGTAAATTAATTACAATTAGTAATAATATAAAATAGATGAAATTTATAATAATAATTTTTTATAATTAAAATAAATAGGATTCGATCATAAATCGATTTTTATCTAGTTTAGTAATTTTAGAAAAATAGGATTCTTACTTCTATACTTCAGTTAAATTGTATGTGCTCCACAGTATTTCGTTAAACAGTCTCCCAACTTTTTGCAACAAACAAAAGTAGTACCAGTTTCAAGTGGATCATTGTTGTATTGTGATTTAAAAATTTTCGGAATTTGTTTATCTGATCATGGATGCAACCAGAAGCACAAATATTTTCATTAATTTTTATTCTGTTATCTGCACATAATTTTGTGCTTATTTATATGATTTGTCAATTAATTATTTATATAAAAAGTTTAAAAGTTAGCATCAAAATCACATTAATCACTTAGATATGAGCAATTCATACATGGATTTGAGATATGAATTATGATTTCATAATTTTATAATTTATGATTACAATCTTTCTTAATATGAAATATGTAGGAAAAAATTCAATACGAAGAATTTTAATGCGAAATTACTTACTCGATTCCGAAATGATACTGATTTTCACTCTGATGCTTTGATTCACACGGTGTACAGGAATCACACTGAACTCCTTTTTGTTTTCACAATGATTTCACCCAAATTACCTTTGTACAGAGAATAGAGAGAGAGGGGAAGACAAGAGTTGTACTTTTCTGATTCACTCTTTTCTAAAAATTGAACACAACAGTTTTATTCCTCTCCTGATCATGGCTCTGTAACTGCACTAGTAGTTTTCCCACTTTCAAAAACATGGGGAAGGTGGTTATCAAAATAACCACCTCCAAATTTGAATGTAATTTAAAAAATAAATAAAATTATTTTTCTGTAAGATGTGGGTCCCCCATTATGGGTGTACCCCACATCTACATTTTACATCTCCCACTCACATATAATGGGATGAGTCACATCATATAACCTTCATCTCTCTTATGGGTTTTCATATTTGGTGCATCATCGTGACCGCGTGAGCATGACGTCTCCTCGGGTGTTCTTTTACTAGAAATCCTGATAAAAATCCTAATAAAGGATCAGCACAAAACAATCTTATTTTCCATTTGTTTATATAATGTCTCGAATGCCCTAGATTATCTCATATACACTTTCCACTTGTAAATCTGATCCCCGCGAACTTTAATGTAAGCTCAGATTACTATTCACATATGCATAGTATCCACACTTATGAAGTTACCGAAATTAACTTCATACTGGACATGTCTCAGACACTAGCATAATTGTATATATGTTGGGAAATCTTTCTTTCACCCGCATATCATTTTAATTTGAAAACAGTTGCTTTCCTAGTATTTTATCTCTTAGACCTTTTATATCATGATCATAAGATGCATACTAAGGTAGCGAGCACTGTATCATCTCTCCATGATATCGTCAAAGTCGAACGGTATCCATGAAAAGAATTTTCTTTTCTGGGACTCACACAACAATGAATCAGGGATCTTTCACTTGCTTCCTGTTTGCGATTCTTTTACACATGTGGTATGAATCACATGCTACGGTATTTCCCTTTTAGCATAAGGGTGCATGTCGATTTTATTAGTAATACCGTACAGACTTTAGTTCAAGCACACACAGCACCTAACCTGAATTCTTTCACATTATTAACTTCTCTTGATGTCTGTATGTGAGGAATTCATTATCTGGCTACAGGTATTGTGAAAAATGGGAGTATCCACAAAAAAATGATCCATATTTGTACTTTGGATCTCATCTCCACTTTGGAGATGACATATTTTATTTTGTGTTACTTTTCTACCAAATGAATATTTCATATTATTATGTTGGTAAACACATGTCTCATCTCTGCCCACTCCTTATGAGTGTTAGAGGCGGTTGTTTGTGTGAGAGAATCAACCTTATCAACCTGTACGACATACATATGAGACATTTGTATACTCATACACAAAAAAAAAATTGTATTTGAATGAAATATACTTTGTTCATTTCAAATTCGAAAATGTTTAATTATATTCTACGCATACCAAGAGACTTTACATGTTCAATATATACATCTCTAGGTATTGGCTTAGTAAATGGATTTGCTATCATCTTTTGCATAGAAATGTGTTGAACGATGATATCCTTTTGTGCTATGGCATTTCTGATAAAATGGTATTTTATATTAATGTGCTTAGTTTTACTGTGGTACTTCGGATCCTTTGTATAGGCGATGGCTGCCTGACTGTCACAATATATCAGGATGGGATCTAAGTTTTCTCCACAAATTTCCAGATGTTCTAAAAATCTTTTCAGCCATATAGCCTCTTGTACCGCTGCAGAACATGCTACGAACTCAGCTTCCATTATCGATAATGCAATGCATGTCTGCTTCTTGCTACACCATGATATGGCACCATTGTTTAGCAAGAATGAGTATCCTAATGTGGACTTTTGCTTATCCAGATCTCCTGCCTAATCCGCATCAGAATATTCGACTAAGCACAAATCTTTGCCTTGGTAGCACAACGTGTAATCAACCGTGCCTTTTAAATATCTTAGTATTCGCTTGACAGCTTTCCAATGCTTTTGTCCGAGGTTTGACTGGTATCTGCTTACGAGTCCGACCACATGACAAATATCCGGTCTTGTACACATCATTGCATATATAAGACTACCAACCGCACTGGAATAAGGAATTCTTTCCATTGCTTTCTTTTCAGATTCATTCTGAGGGAACATGTTTTGACTCAATGGCTCACTCTAATTTACAGGGGTATCCATAGGTTTGTAGTCTTTCATGTTAAATTTCTCAAGAATTCTCCATAAATAAGTTTCTTGAGAAAGAGAAATCAATCTCTTGGAGTGATCCCTAATGATCTTGACTCCAAGGATATAATCTGCCTCACCTATGTCTTTCATATTAAAATTCGAGGATAGCCATTCCTTAATGGCCATAATCAATTTCAGATTATTCCCAGCTAATAATATATCATCCACGTAAAGGGATAACATTACTAGATTGCCTTCATACCGCTTGATGTAAATACAATGGTCTTCCTCAATCATTTGAAAGTAAAATGAAGTTATCACTCTGTGAAACCTCAAATACCATTGTCTGGATGACTGTTTGAGTCCGTAAATGGACCTTTAAAGTTTACAAACTTTCTTTTCTTCTCCTTTTTGTATAAAACCTACTGGTTGTTCCATGTAGATTTTTTCATCCAGTTCTCCATTGAGAAAAGCGATTTTTACATCCATTTGATGTAATTTTAAATCTAAATTTGCTACTATGGCTAGGAGCAATCTTATGGAATTAAAACGCATAACAAGTGAAAAAGTATCTTCATAGTCTATTCCTTCCTGTTGTGTATACTTCTTTACAACTAACCGATCTTTATATCTTTCAATTGATCCATTTGTTTTTCTTTTAATTTTGAGAACCCACTTGTTCCTAATTGCCTTTCAGCTAGATGGAAGGTTAACTAATTTCCAAACTTGGTTAGTTGTCATTGAGTCTATTTCTTCCTTCATTGCCTTCTTCCACTGTTCCTTAGCAGGGCAACTCAGAGCTTCTTGTATTGTTTTAGGCTCTTCTTCATCTTGAGGAATAACCATAAACGCTGATCCTTCAATCGAAAAATGTTTCTTGGGTACACTTCCTCTTTTACTTTTTCGTAGTAAGGTTCCCTGTATTATGTCATCTCTAAAAATAAGATTTTCTTTTTCTCTCTCAGAGCTCCCACTTGGAATAGTAAGTGCTCTTTGAGAGCTCCCACTTGGATAAGATGGATAAGACTCGTTATTATCCATTTTATCTTACTGTTCATAAAATGAGACAGTACGATCAATTTCACCTTTATTAGGAAATTCATTTTCGAGAAATGTGGCGTCTCTTGATTCAAGTTCCGTTACTGTTCCATCTTCGTTTTAACCGATGAAAACGTAACCCTTTGATAGATTTAAGTATCTTATAAAAATACATTTCTTCCCTCTTGGACCTAATTTTCCATATCTGTGGGAAGTATCATGGACATACGCAGCAGACCTCTATGGTCTGAGCACACTCAAATTAAATTGGTGTTTTGTCCAGAGTTCATAGGGTGTGGATATAACAGACTTTGAGGGCATACGGTTAAGTATGTAAGTGGCTGTTAATAAAGCATCTCCCCAATATGAAAATGGTAGATTTGCTTGTGCCATCATTGACCTAATCATGTCTAGAAGAGTTCTATTTCTTCTTTCAGCTACTCCATTTTGTTATGGAGTGCTAGGAATTGTTAATTGTCTTATTATTCCCTTTTCTTTACAGAACTCTTTGAATTTTTCTGATAAGTATTCACGTCCACGGTCAGTTCTGAGTGCTTTGATTTTCTTATCCATTCGATTTTCAACTTCACTCAAATAGCGTTTAAAGCATTCTAATGCTTTTGATTTGTGTGAAATCAAATAAATATGACCAAACCGTGAGTAATTATCAATAAAAGTGATGAAATACCAAGCTCCGTGCCTCGCCCTCACACTCAAAGGACCATATATGTCAGAATGAATTAGTTGTAATGGAGTTTCTACCCTAATCCCTTTTCCGAACGATTTTCTAGTTGCTTTACCAGCTAAACAATGTTCACACAAGGACATTTCCAATTTTGAAATTGGTCCTAGCAAGCCTTCTTTTGC
Source organism: Sindora glabra (assembly GCA_020226215.1). Lineage (NCBI taxonomy): Eukaryota > Viridiplantae > Streptophyta > Magnoliopsida > Fabales > Fabaceae > Sindora > Sindora glabra. Next base: position 69,657,269 of record CM035229.1, read on the forward strand.
TAGTTTAATCATTCTATTTTAATTAATATGTCCTTGTCTAGCATGCCAAATATCCATATCATCATTTAGATTGGAAGTAGAAGCAATAAAGCAATCGTAAGCAGAATTATTAACTGTATCTAAAATGACAAATCCATCGAAAATGAAACCAGAACCATAATATATATTGTATTTAAAAATATCTGCAATATTGTCATGAAAATTAATCGAAAAACTGTATTAAAGTAGGGAACTAATAGAAATTAAATTCCGTCGAATATCAAGTGCATACAATACATCATGTAAAATTAAGGTCTTTCCTCCACATAAATCCAATTTGCATGTCCCAATTCCTTTAACCTCAATCTTTGCATTGTTTCCAACGTATAACTACCTGCTATGACTTGATAATCGACGATAATCCACATAGGATCCTCTATCCTTGCTCACGTGGTCTGTGGCGCTTGAATCCAAAATCCACAATGGATGAGATTCAGTTAGAAAAATAGTACTGGAAACATATGAAAAATATAAATTTTCAGTATCCAGAAATACCTTATTCTGCTCATTTTGCTAAGTGCAATCTCAAGCAAAATGACCCATTTTCTGGCATGCATAACACTTGATCTTCTTCAGATCAAAGTTCTTTAAGCCATTTCTTCCCTTCTTCTTTTTGAAGGTTTTCTTGCCCTTAGAATGGGGTTCAGTTTTTCTCTTATAGAATTTCTTGCATTTCTTGTATTTAGGCTTAGAATGTAAGGGTCCCGAACCCTCTGTTAGATAGGCTTGTCCGGAGGACCGATAAGCCTCCAAACGTTCATCCTTAAGTTCCAAATGTCACGCTACATCATCAAATGTAACAATGCTCTCATTGTGAGTCAAGTTTACCTTCATGTGTTCCCAACTAGCAAGGAGTGATCTAATCACTGCTTGCACTTGCTGCTTATCAGAAAGTGCATGCCCCGCTATTTTCAATTCACGAATCATGTTTAACATTTCTCTCAAATGTTGTTTCATCGGCGTATTAGGTCGAAGTTTATAAGTGTCAAACTTAATTGTGAGTCTTCTTAATTTGGAGGCTGAAGTACCACCAAATTTCTCTTTCAAGGCTATCCACATTCCCTGAGCAGTTGGGTATTTTTCGTATTCACACATGAGGTCGTTCGTCATTACACTCAAGAGTGTGATGCGAGCAATACTGTTCTTCTTTTTCCAAATAGTATAAGCTTCAGCACCTTTCCTATACTGAGCAGAGTTCCCTTGTTTAGGCTCAATTATGACATGGTTCAGGGTTTCTAAAGCGTCTTGCTCTTCTAAAATGTAAGAAATTTTCTAATGCTAAATGTCCCAGTTATCCCCGTTTAACTTATCACCCTTGTTCAACTCAGCAATTATACTCTTGCTTGCCATTCTGTTGAATCACAATTCATGAACATTTCCTATGAGTATACAATGTCTTTTGTTTACATGGTTCTCGTATAGGACAATGATGATACTACTTAGTTCATGGTCGGGAGTTTACGTTTGTCATACCCCTATCGCATGTGTGTCTAAATATTATCATTATTTCCTAATGAGATCGTACTCATGTAAATGTTATTTCGCTCTCAGGACAACGCAACCTAAGAGCTTCCATTCAAATATAGAATTTCATAAGATATACACATTTGAAATAAAGATAATAAACATGTATTGATTGATAACCAAGTTCAAACATAATAAAATGAGTTCAGGAAGCTAATTCAAATAATAAAAAAACTAGCAACAAACAACAAAAAGAAATTACAAATTCAATACATAAATTTTCTAAACAAGCTTCCTACTCAGAACTTAGGTTTTTCATTTCTTTAAAAGTGTTAAAAAGTTTAGGTGGAGTTCTGGAGTGTGCTAGTCCAAAATAGTGTGAGTTCATGCCTTTGAGTGGACCTTTGAGATGTAATCCCCTTTCTAAAGTGTTGTGACCAACTCGTCGTGCACTTTTCATATTAAGGAATTGTGGAAGAAGGATTGTCCTACTCCAATTATTTTTGAATTGTCGAATTTCTTGCAATCTCAATTCTTCCATACATTTTTCAAGATCCATGCGACTTGTGACTCCGGTTTTGTTGTCCTTGCATAGCCAAATGATTTTCTTGATTGGTTTTCAAAAATTATCATTCGAAATCTCGGTCAACATGTGACGAACCCAAAGGTAATTTGGAAACACTTTTCCTCTTCGTTTGAGGTCTGTTTTTAAGTTTCTTACTTCTCCCAAATAGGCACTAATAGGATGCAAGGTATCGGAGGTTCTTTCATACAGTTGGTGAAGCATGATTCTAAGGCCATTTGATGTGTCCACCCAATCAGATTCTCTCGGTTCCTCAATATAGTTCTCCACAAACCTATACGGGTCATATTCTTTCAAGAACCATTGTTCCATAACTGAAAAATAAATTTTTAGTTAAAAAATATGTCAATTTACCACTTTTTTCAACACAAATAGTGTCACAAAAAATTTCAAAAAAATTACCATTGCATAGAACCCATTTTTTAAAAATTTTAGAAACAAACAACGGTCAAAAATACTACCGCACGCACCTCCATGCACAAAAAAAATAGCTAGAATTAGAAAAAATTTCAGAACCACGAATGGTGACGGCACGTGGACTCTACACGCCGCCGTGAGCAGCGATTCCGGCCACCGAAAAATGGTAGAACGTGAGATTTTTTGTCCTCTATGCATTGGTGTGTGACATGTGGCAAAATGGCGTGGCGGTAGGCCCCATGCACTATTCCCTAGAGTGAGGAGAGGATAGAGGGTTTTTTTTTTTAGTATTATTGAAACGACGTATTGTTTTGTGCCTTCAGGTTAACCCATTTTGGTAAAAACGAAGTTTCGTTTACCGAAAGCCCAAAATGACCTATCGTTTACGTCGTCTTCAACCTCCAGCGGGTCAGACCGGGTCGACCCGACCCGATTCGCGGATCCAGTTGACCCAGAAACTTTAAATGGCCATAACTTTTAATCCGAAGGTCCGATTTGAGTTATTCAAAAGCCTATAGACTCAGAATTTTATCCTCTATCATTCTAGGGTAATTTTATGGCCTAAAAAAATTAATTTTCCAAGGGACCCAGTATTTGAAAAATTACAAATTTTATGAGAATTTATATGTTTTAGTTGTTCTCTAATGTTTGGGGATGTTTTAAGAAAGTTTCATGTGTATTTATTACTATTCAATTCATCCCTAACATTTTCATTCTAGAAATAATTGAATTATACAACCAAAAATAAAAATTCATATCAATGGCCAAATCATTTCATCAAAAGAATTAAAATTAATAAACATGCTTTGTAGGGTAAAATTAATCATCAGAACATCTCATACATACATTTAACTCAAAGCATCTCATACAATGCAGCACATGTATGGGAAAACACAGACATTAATTTCAATAACCAGGCTTTGATACCAATGTAGGAAAAAATTCAATACGAAGAATTTTAATGCGGAATTACTTACTTGATTCGGAAATGATGCTGATTTCTACTCTGATGCTTTGATTCACACGGAGTACAGGAATCACACTGAACTCCTTATTGTTTTCACGATGATTTCACCCAACACCCAAATTACCTTCGTACAAAGAATAGAGAGAGGAGGGCGAAGACAAGAGTTATACTTTTCTTATTCACTCTTTTCTAAAAACTGAACACAACAGTTTTATTCCTCTCTTGATCATGACTCTGTAACTGCACTAACAATTTTCCCACTTTCAAAAATATGGGGGAGGTGGTTATCAAAATAACCACCTCCAAATTTGAATGTAATTTAAAAAATAAATAAAATTATTTTTTTGTAAGATGTGGGTCCCCCATTATGGGTGTACTCCACATCTACATTTTACATAATATATTATAAATCTTAAAATTATTTTATAGCTTCTTGTTGATGTATATTCTATATGATCTGCACAAATTATTTATGAATTGTGTATGTTTACATAAGTTTTATTCTCAAAACCATGAGTGGTTATAAGCTAATTTTACATAAAGCAATTAATTGGTTTATTGGACTTTAGTTTTACATAAGCCAAGTTTATTTAAGTTTTGTATTCAAATTGCTTTGGTTGTTATATAAGTCAACCGTGAAACCCAATGGTATATGCTTATATGGCTAAAACAATGTCCAATATGTTTTAAATGACAATTCAATTTATTGTATGTTTATGAATTACATATATACTGTATATCAATAAGTAGTATCTTTCCGGTATGTTGTATACATGTTTGCTTATATATACTTTGCCTAACATGATTTTCTCTTTTTGGCAAATTTCATGTGTATTTTGGAGTTCTTAATTTTCTGAAAAAATTGTTATTGGACAATATGTTTGTTTGCGGCATTTGGAAAATTTGAAGACAATAGCTGTCATAAGCTTGTTACGTTTTACCGAAAACAAAAATTGATAGATGAAGCTAGTTAATTCTCCTTGTAGATTTTGATTAATTTAATTAACATTGATTATAGTTTATGAAATTTTTTATTAATTTGATTAATATTGATTATAGTTTATAAAAATACATTTAAAAATGCTGGAATTAAGCATTTTAACATCATAAAATGCGTTGTTTTTAAAGGCTATTAAAGCTCTTTTTTCAATTTATTTTGAATTAAAAATGGATTTAAAATGCATTTTTTTGAAATATGCATTAAAACACATTTAAAATTAATTTAGTGTAAAATTTGTGTTGAAAAATACATTAAAATGATGTACTTGGTGTTGCCTTCAAGTCAAGCTACGAACAAGTCAAGTTAACCTCTTAACAAAAAGTTAGGGATGATGAATAGTATGCATTTACACAATCTTATATATAGTGATGGAGCATGTAAGCCACGCATTACCTTGGTAGCATCATCCAATAATATTGAATGCGTCATTGAACTACACTCTTTAAACTTATAATTATGAATATTTTTTCAATTTTTTCTAAAAAAAAATTAGTTAAATTTTGTCTATTTTATTTAAGCTATCATTTTAATTTATTAGGGTTGAAGCTTCTATTGTGTGTTTTTTATGGTTTGGGTCTCCATTTTTTTGGTGGAATTTTTGTTATTATTTGGCCAATGAATTAATTTTGTATGGATATATGCATAAAGAAATATATCCTATTAGAATCAATTTAAACTCATGTTATACCATAAAATTTTATGTAATTGTAAACCTATCCGTCGTGAGTCCAATTGTATAAAATTTTGTTAATGTTTATTAAAATTATTAGTTAGACTAAGGAGAGTGTTATGTTAATAGTATTTAAATAGTCCATTGTGATGTTATTAATATAACTTATTAGTAATAACATAAGTGTATGATTAAATATTGTATTTTTAAAATTTTTCAACACTCTCTTAGTGTTGCATTTTAGGAATATAATATTTAGTTCTTATTTTATATTATAAGATCTTAAGTGCTCAATTAGTATTAGATCTTATGGTATAATATTGTGTATAATTATATAGTTTAATAAGAAAATTTTAAATCATGATTAAAGTAAAACATGTGTTAACGTATTGAATTTGTTTTCCTTATCTATGTAATTGAATACAAATAAGGTGTTGAATGGGATAAATTATTAGGATTGGATTGAATCAGTGAAACTCTATCTGGCAGTCATTAATTTAGATTTAGCTATTAGAAAATAATTATACAATGATATTAGTGCAGTGTGAGAGCACATATTGAGATTAGTAAATTATTACAATAAAATGAAGAGCATAAAAATAGAATTGGGTGACAATTATCTGGCTTAGGGGTGTTAGAATCCTTTTTGCTTTAGTTTGATGTTTTGAAGATGTCTTACAACATTTAGAAAAGTGAGTGGATCATAAATGACTTGATTTTGATTGTTACTTAAGCTGAAGAAAATATGAAAAAGGAAAAAGCTCATGTAATCAATTACACCACATATGTTTTAACTTTAGAATAAGGTATTAGAGCTAATAAAAATGACAACAATGGTCAATATACCTATGAAAGGAAAAGGAGGTGAGATAGTGAGATTAATGGACAACACTATAAGCTTAAGAAAGCTTAGTTCAAGGATAATTGTGGATTCTATAAGAAGTATGAGTACAAAAATATAGATTACTTTAAGCATAAGAAAATACCCCATCTAAATCTAATTTATTTTGAGTCTAATATAGTTGATGTGCCATCAAACACTTGATGAATAAACATTGGTACTACAATTCATATAATGAACTATTTTCGAGCACTATGAAACCTATGAAAGTCAAGTAAGGAAAAACTAATTACACAGCTTAAAAATTGAAACAATGGAAAAATGGAGCACATTGGAATAATGAACAAATATATGAAGTTTAAAGTTTAGGCATAATTTTATTTTAAATAATGTAGTTTATATGCCTTTCATAGAAAGAAATTTGATTTTTATATATGCTTTGTATCATATTGGACATTTTTGTCATTTCAAAAATGAAAAGGTTGAATTAGTTTATTTATAAATATTATATAGTTGGTACCAGTTCATTGTATGATGAATTGTATGAAATTAATTTACAAATTGTTTTCACTAATTTTATAAATGTTATTGCTAAAAAGAAAAGGAGTAAAACCAATGAAAGTTCCTTAATACTTTGGCATAAATAATTAGGGTGTATTTCTTAGGAAAAGATATAAAGATTCATAAAAGAGGGAGTATTGCATAATCAAAAAATTTTAAATTATGGAACATGCATTAATTGCATTAAAGGGTAGCTTTTTGCTAAAGTTATAAAAGGAAAATTAAACCAAAAGAAAAGCATCCTAGAATTGATCCATACCGATATTAGTAAACATATTGCCCCAAATGCTATAGGTAGATATAAATACTTCACTACCTTTATCAATGATTGTTACAAATATGGATGGGTCAAACTACTGGAGAAGTTAAAATTATTGGAAGCCTTTAAATCATTCAAGGCGGTAATTTAGCTCAAATTGGGAAATAAGATAAAGTGTATTAACTTTAATAATGGTAGTAAGCATTATAGTAGGTATGATAAAACTAAAAGAAATCCTAGCATGTTTGCAAGATAGCTATAAGAGTATATAATTGAATTTAAAGTAAGTTAAACCATGCTTGAGACATCAAAGCAAAATAAAATTATGGAAACAAGAAACCAAATACTTATAAACATGGTGAGGTGTATGTTAGCCCATAATTTGTTATTAGAGTTCTTATAAGGTGATGCATTAAAACTATTGCATATATTTTGAATCAAGTTCCCAACAAGCCAATAACTAAAATCCCTTACAAGTTATTGTATGGTAGAAAGTCTAGTTTAATACACTTTTGTGTTAAGGGTTATAAAGAAAAGGTGAAGCTGTAGGTTTTTCTTTTTAACAAGGAAGCTTGATTTGGATAATTAATGGATATTTTATTAAATACTACAGTGCCTCGAAGGCAATAAATTTTATTAACCAACTCACACAATTAGAGTAATTGAATCATATCGAATTATCTTCTTTGAAGATAAATTAAATAATAGAAGCCAAACACTTTGCATCATAAATTTTATTGAAGAAAGGACAATTATTCTACTAGGATTTATATTAAAAAAAGTCATCTTTTGTTGTCTAACAAGATGATCCAATATAGCTGATATGTTACACCCTCTTTAAAATACAATAATTTTAAAATTTATTTAGTGGAAGAAATAAGAGAAATAATTAATATAATAAATTAAATTAAAAAATTTTCATGTATGAATTATAAAATAAAATAAAAGATGATATTTTAGTAAATATGAGAATATATGTTCCATAAGAATTGGATGAGAAAAGTTAAATACAATCATAAAATATAAAGTTTTAAGTTATTATAAATGAATATATAAATATAAAAAAATTTAGGAAATAATTTCAAAAATGCCATCGAGGCACTATTCCTCATTTTATAGTCATTTTCCTCATTCTTTCTAATTTCCTTTGTCTCCATTCCTAATTTTCTTAAATTTTCATCCTCCTTTAATTCAATTTGATAAAGTAAGTGCAAATTTTCTTCAATTTCTTCATCTTCTTAAGGTAAGAATTCTAGACTTATTTGAATTCCTTTTCATTTTCTTTGAATTTAATAAGAAAAAAGGATTATTTTGATTCTCACAAACTTTTGGAACATTAACAAATGAGTTCTTTGATTTGGATGTAATTAAGGTTAAAAAGCATAAAATCTAGCCTTTAATATCTTCCTCTGTATTAGGTGAGTGGATATTCTAACTTAAATTCATCAATTTATTGGAATTTGATTATTTTTATGAAAATTTTAGGTTATGTATGATTTTTCTTAAAATATGTTGATTTATAAACTTTGGTATGAATTTAATGTAGAATAAAGCTTGTATAGAATGTTAGTTATATGTATTTATGAATGAATGATGAGTTAGGAAGGTATTTAATGTCAAATGAATAGTAAAATTTTCATACAAAAAATGAACACATTCATATGTGATTCAATTATGTAATTGATTCTCCTTGTCTAATATGAATCCATTCCACAATTAATTCTCTTATTTCTAGAATTGTGATTCATACATGAATCGATTCTTCTTTTCTAGAAGTGAAATTTTCATTACAAATTAACTTGAGAATCGATTCTCCTCTTTTTAAGTTAAAAAATGCATTGTCACTCTACCTTATTTCATGTTTTAACATAGTAACCAACCTTAATTAATCTTTTAATGTATACTTAACTTTAAGATTGATATGAAAGTACATTGGCAAGGATTTTTGCCTTTTTTAAGCATATGTATGACTATTATATCATGGATTATGTTAAGAATGAAATTACTATATTACTTATAAAATGAAATGAGACTTAAACCTAATGTGACATATGATGAATGACATAATTAATCTTATTTATACGATCATGCAATGAAATGTGATATATGGTCATGCATGAAGGCATAGCACTGTATAATACTTGTGATGAGCATGGTTTATAGCAAATTATGAGAATAAAATGCTTTAATCATATTATAAAATGAGAAATGTGAAAAAAGGTAATGTGAACATTAGATAATTAATTCCTAGTGCTAGTAGGTAAGATATAAAGTTAGCTTATGAAGAAAAAAACTAGAAAATATAAGTAAGGTATAAGATTAGATCGGAAGTCAAAAAATAAATGCATACATTTATTTATTACATATTGCTTGAAAATTGATATGGCCTTAATATATGGTTACTTTTAAATTCTTATGTATGATATACTGGTGATGGTATGAATATGTTTAAATATTAAAGATTACTTGAAATTTAATTACCATTGTGATCGATTGTATAATAAGTTTCACAGGAGAATGATCTGGTAAGTAAGTTATTGTATTATCTTACTAAGTTCTGAGCTCACTCCCTTTAGATTTATTCTATGTATAAGCTTGAGTAGAGGATTTGAAAGTTGAAATCCTTTTTAGGTTAATTAGAGTGGCTTATCCTTAACTTGGGAGGGTTATAAGTAATTCTAACTTTCTTATATTTTGTAAAACCTTGTTAATTAATGAAATGCACCTTTTTGATCCAATGTTGTCTTCATTTCTACTCATTCTCTAATAAGTTATCCCAAATTATGATAAGTATATTATATTAGACTAGTGGAAATTGAGTGATAAGTTTTATGTTAATCATAACTGAATGTTACATCAAATTTATTTTAGTAATAGGCTCCAATTTACTTGAACACATCATTTATTTTAATTATTTCTCTCACAGAATAAAATTTTATAGATGGTGTAACATCCACTAACCAAATACTGGTAAGAATATCTTATGATCATGTAATTATTATGAGTTTGGTTAAGTCTTTTGATATTTTTTGTTAGTAAGAATACTTTAATATAATTATTTATCTCGAAATGTACTTCAATAAAATAGTTATGATAAAATATTCACATTTTTACCATACATTATTAATTGTGCATATTTTATGAGCATAACATTTTAACAAAGATGTTTAAACCTTGTCTCACTATAGTGTTAAGGATATAGATCCTTATTTGGCATTTTAGGCCAATGTTAAGATCATTGTGTGAAGGTATACATATAATTACATTTATCATCACATAAATCTTATTATGCATTCTTTATGTCAATATCCCTATTGGATATTGACTTTTGTCTAGTCAATGGCGCAAGTATACAATATGTATAACATTAATATCCTTATTGAATATAATTATTATGCACTATTAGAAGTTTATAATCTCAATTTAGACTTATGGGTGTAATATTATCATATTTTTAATTGATATATTAAAGTGGTCACGATTCCTATATCGTGTGGCTTAAGTGAAAGATTGTTGAAATTTTAATTATAATTTTAAATTATAAAATATCTAAATTAAATTTCTATAGGGGAACACTTAATACAAAAATATAAATACGTTAATCACAGATAATTGCACATTAGTGATGAAAAAGATTAGGCAAAATTTATAGCAATAATTCTCAGTAACTGAAATGAATAAGATCTGGTTATAGGTTAGTTTCTACCTGACTTAGTAATTTTCCAAAAATGAGATTCTTACTTTTATACTCTAACTAGATTGTATGTATCCAATTAGCATTAGGTTAAATAATTTCCTAAAAGTAATTTTGTACAATCAAAGCAATCAAGAGGAGTAATCTTTATAACTTGCTTTGTGCAATAGATAAAATACTACTAGTTTCAATCAGTTCATTGTTGTGATCGTGATTTAGAAAATTCTTGAATTTCTTTAAGGTATTCTTATTAATAAGAATACGTTAAAGAATAAGGATACCTTACAGAAATTCAAGAAATTTTCAAATCATAATTATAGCAACAAACCAATTGAAGCCAATATTATTTTTATTTATTATCTGCATATAATTTCATGCTTATTTATATAAATTAGCAATCAATTATTTATATAAAAAATTTAGCACAATCCATTTCTACTTCTCCAACCTTATACCCAAACACCTTTCCTTTAGATTAAAAAAGGAGAAAAAAAAAGGATGATATAGATAAGGTAACATAATTAATACAAAAATTATGATATGTAAAAATCTCTTTACCACATTAATGAAAGGGTAAATTACATAAAATTTTCTCTAATTATTTGTAATGTGCATAATTCTTTTATTTATGAAAATATATAAATAACATGTTAAATTTTATAAGTTATGCATGTAACTTTTATTTTCTCCTAAAATTATCAAAATAAAAATTTTCAACATTGCAAGGCTATACTTAATGCTTAAACTATGTTTCTATCATTCAAATCCACTCCGGACAAGATCTATCTAGCTAGCTTTTATCTTCCTTTTGGTCTTCTATGCACCTTAATTTCTTTAAATATTTGTAAAATGTAGATATGATTCATATTTTATTATTATTATTATTTGCTTCTGAGGCCATCTTGTTTTGTTTTTGATTTTACTATGTGTGCTTATTGACAGAGGAGTATTTTTGTTATTCTTTTTAAACTTCAAAGTTGATTTTTGGCTTGTTGTGGGTGCTTTCTTTTGTTACCCTTAAGATTGAAATTTTTTGTACATAATGTTTTTAGGATTTGTTTGTTTATTATTTTTAAAAATAATTTTTTTCATTTTCAAAAATAAAAAAAATTATTTAAAAATTTATTTTTAAAAATAATAATTTTAAATGTGTGATTTAAAAATAAAAATAAAAATAATTTTTGAATATTTTCTTAACTTATTTTCTTATTATAGATGTCAATTTTATAATTTAATAAAATATTTTCTTATTTACAATACCTATCATCTTTTATTCTTTATTCCTTTTCAATCTTAAAATAGATTTTAGAAATAAAAAATAATTTTAAGAGCATAAAAATAAAATATATCCAAATACACCCTTAATTTTTGTTGCATTATTATAAGGATTTCTTTTGCTTTTGTTGTCGAATAAGAACCCTTGCTTTGCTTGTTCTTTTTTTGGGTTGTTTTCTCTATTTATTTCTTACTTGTTATGCTAAAAACCCACTTTTTAAAGAAAATTTAGAATTTTTGTTTAACACATTCCCTAAATTTAACTATTTTATGATCAATTCTTGAGTTATCAATATCAATTTTTCTACTGCAATCAATTTTTATGAAATGATGATTATTTATTTTGTAATTTTAATTAGTGATATGATTAGTTTATGAGTTATCATATTAAGTATAATGTAGATAAAAAGTTAAGATAAGAAGTTAAGTGTGTTATGTATATAGTTTTAATAGATTATTTATACATTTTAATAATTTAAAAGGTTATCTATTCATAGAAATTAGAAAATAGTTAGAAGGAAATCTTTGTAATTTTACCAATTAAAAATATAGTTTTACCCCTTTTTACTTACTACTTCGCTACTTTTTACTTAGTAGACACATAGTTTATAAAAATGTATATAGATTAAGTTAAGCAGGTTTCAGACTAAGTCCATTAGATCAAATTGAATAAAATTCATGGCTCGAGCTCGACCTAACCCATTTACTTTTGAAAAATTTAGCTTAGTATGACCCGACTTGATTTTTTTTAATGCATGGCTTGAAAGCCCTACTTGATGGCTGAAATAAAGTATTTTTTAAGTAAAAAATAAATTTTTAAAATTAAAATTATACATTTAAAAAGATAATATAATATTTAAATATGTAAAATATTTAATTATATTTAATTAATTTTTTATATTAAAAATAATTGAATATAATTAACTTTTTAATATATAATTATATTATTAAAAATAAAATAAAATAAACGAACCAAACTGGCCTAGTCCATTTCTTTTTATATCGGCCTAAACCTAATCCAATTAATAATAAGGTCATTAAAAAAGGTTTAATAGGCTTATCAAACCAAAAAAAAAAGAATTAAAATCCTATATTTTTTCAAGTTAGGCGGGTCATCTGATCTATGTATAGCTTTAATGATTTATTCTCTTATTTATAAACATTGTAATTATTATATTTTTTAATTTTCATAATTAATATTATTAATTTTTACTTTATTTTTATTATAATTATTCATTTCTCAATTTACTTATAATGTTAAAATAAATAAAAATTATTAAAGTTGATTATTAAATATCACCTTAATAATGTCAAGTATAAACTTATTTTTTATTGCATTCTTTATTTTTATTATTTATTTTAATATTATGTGCAAAAGATGGATAAATAATTACAATAAAAGTTAAAAATAAGGGATTGATAGTGCTTATTTAAAAATAATTAAAGGATGTAATAGTCACTATCCTTATAAATAAAAGATTAAATATGATGTTTACTTTTTTTTTTAATTTCAATTTGCTCTGAAATGCTTATACTATTACTTGAAGCAGTTTTTTAAAAGAGTTTTTCTTCTACTGATGCCCATAATTTTTATTTCCAGTAAAAGCACATCACAGAATAACAAATTAAAATTTTTATTATTTATTTATTATTTATCTTCTTTTAACTTCTTCAAAATTAAGAGATATTAAATTAAAATATGAAATATTAATTAATCTCTCAAGATTGAGTTTTTTTTTAACTTTATCTCACATTTTAGAGTTTAAATTTAAATTTTTATTTGTAATTTTTGTTTGCTTATTTTTATTTTCTCTTTTAATTAGAATCAAGAGGAATTTTTCAACTAAAAAATCCTTATTAATCTTTTGGATTTAAATTTATATAATCATGTTTATAATAAATTTTTAAGTTTAATCTTTTATTAATTTTTTTATTCTTATATTTTGCATGTGAGCTTTTAAAATTCAATGGTGGTAATAAAAAAATTAATTAATTTTTTTTAAATCAAATTTCCATTGTGATTTTTTATGTCTGATATAAGTTTTTTTATTTTGATTTTGATTTTTGATTATATTTTTACAATTTATTGTTAAAATTGTTTCTTTCTTTATTGAATTAAAAGTAATCACAACAAAGGTGATGACTATTATATCTTTTAAATTTTATAACATTTTTAAGTCCCTTATTTTAATTTTTATTATAATTATTTATCTTTCTATTCATTTATAATATTAAAATAAATAAAAAAATTAAGGTGGATGGTTAAATCTCATTTTAGAAATATGAAATACATGCTTATATTTATTTTTTTACCATTTATTTTAATGTTATAAGTAAATGAAGAATTAAATAATTATAACAAAAGTAAAAATAAAAGATCAATAGTACTAGTTATGAAATTTGAGGAGTATAATAGTCACTATTTATACAAATGAGAGATTAAATATTATATTTAATTTCAAATAAATTAAATTACACTTTGTTATAATTAAGTAAAATTTTAAATAATTAACAAGATAATAAATTATTATTGTTATTATTATCATTATTATTATTCTTTGATATTCAATATTTATATATACAATAATTAGTGTCCATTCAAACTCTTTTAGCCATTGCAAATATAGATTGTATGTAAATTTCATTAGTTCTTTAACCTAATTTATATAAAATAATTAATAGTTAATATTTATACCTTATGATAACTATTCTATAGTAGGCCAAAAAGGTCTAAACAAAGAATACCACTTTTGTGGTAGTTAGACCAATTGATTGACTAATTGACTAGTTAGTTCACAACTAGTCAAATAATTGATCCAAATATCAATCCAAATATTTGTTGAATGTGTGATTGGTCAAATGGTATCTAGTTATAACCAAAATGGCTATAATCATTATAACTAATTTATATAAATTGGCATTTTATAGATTCGAGTATAATCTTGTACTTTACAATCACTATTTTATTCTCTCATAAAGTGATTGTTTTACCTTCAAGTCGATCATTATATAAGGTTTTAAGTACACCTTTTGAACTCTATTCACTCTCATTTTACTCTATTTACTCTTTCTCTCTCTCATGTGACACATATTATTGTGGGCTTCTTGTAAGTTCATTGTTGCTTAAAGCAACTGAACTTTGCTTTGTTATCAACTACTTACTACTAATAAACTATAAAACATCTACTTATGAAGAAATTGTGCAATATATTGTTCTAGTTAGTACATTATATTCTCCTGAGGTCAAACATTATTTATAAAGTTAAAAATTGAAATTTAGAGTAAAAATGCTTTTCCACTATTCTAGCATATATATATATGTTAGGTGAGGGGAATGGGGTGGCAAGGATTTGATCCTATACCTCTAATGTCTTATCCCCTACCTTTGATATCTCATTGTAGAGGGTCGCAATGTGTTGTTACCACTCTAGCCAAGGTTCTAGTGGTAGTATTAGAGATGTAGAAATAGCCTAAACATATGGATTTTATGAATATGATGCAAATATGGAATTAGTCAAGTCCAAAAACTTAGGCTTGTATTTTTAATAAACTTTAATGGATAAGCTAGTGTGAGGTTGAGATTATTGCAGATGGACTTGTACAAGTATAGGTTAACTCATGGGTAATTATTTTATGTGAGTGTATGTATGTGACTTAGTATCTTGAAAGCATAATAATATAATTTACTACAATTTGCAGATAACAAGTTATGTGAAAGCTAACCACGAATTGGGATGAGCTTATTATTGCAATTCATTAAAATGCAAACTTATACAAGATAGTTTGTACAAGCTTAAGCTCATATGAGCTTAGCCTATTTAGTCCTACTTTATTCATTTTGCATTCTTATCTAATATGGTAAGAATCAAATTATTTTTTAAGATGCAAGTGAACTTTAGTGTGTTGAATAATATTAAGCTGCACCATAGAAAATAAAAAATATCATAACAAGTTATACTCACCTTCTTAAAAATTTAGTATATTTATATTTATACCTATTTCACATTAATTTCTTTTTTCATATATAATCACCACTTTTCCCTTTATTTTAAATATACTTTTACATTCCCTAATTTAAAAAAAAAGAAAGTGAAAATGTATTCTTACAAATAAATAAGTTCAAATATAATTAAATTAAAAAAATTAAGCCCCAATTTATTTTGTTAGAAAATATTTTTTAATAGACAAATATTATTTGCATATATATATATATATATATATATATATATATATATATATATATATATATATATATATATATTAATGAAAGAATGATATATAATATGTATTGATTGTTTTAAAAAAATGATACCTAAAAATATGATAGTAAGGGTGGTACTGGGATTAAACTACTCAACTATTAGCTTGACTCGTTACTCATTTTTATCAAGTTCGAGTAAAAAATTTGGCTCATTTAGTAATTTGAGTCAAACATAGTTTATTCTTCTTTGATTTGTTTAACTCATAAATAGTTTGTTTACATATATATATATATATATATATATATATATATATATATATATATATATATTAAGAAAATATCAACAAATTACTTTCTTTTTTTATTAGGTATTAATATTAATAGGATTATAATTTTATTTCCAATTAGTTTGTAAATATTGATAAGATTCAAGTTTAATTTTTAATCAATTTATATTTTAAGTTTTTGTATTTATTGAAAAATTAAATTTTGTACTAAAATGTCTAATTTTTAATAATTCAATCCCAAATTAAGCATGAAACTCATTTATAATTTGACAAAAAAAATTTATTATTATTGAATTTCAATATTTCAAATCAAGTTGAATATAAGCTAATTTTTCTATCATAATTTGAATTTAAGTTAAGCTCGAGCTCTTATAATTTTTTGTTGAACCATGTTCAATTAGGTTAGCATTAGATTTGACTTAACTCAATTTTACTCCTTCATAATAGTAAAGGAAAGCAAATTATTTTTTGAAATAGAAGAAGTCATTTCTTCCAAATTCTTCATATTTATCAATAAATTAATAAAATATTTTTTATGAAACTATTTTCCATTAAAACAAATGGAACCTAAATATAATTCACACTGTTCAAATTGCTGTTTTGAAAATTTGAAATCATATAATGGTCCAAAGTACAAAGACGATTTAGAAGAGACTAATTCTTTTATGTATTGAATAAAATTTAGGGCATATGCGTGTGAATTGATTTTATTAATAAATCATGAATCAATAAATTGAATACTTTTATCTAAAAAAAATGCAAAATTCAATGTAAATTATGAAATTTTATCTATCGAATAATATTCAAAACTTACTTCAAAGGAGTTGAGTTTGGTGTTCGTATGAAAAAGAAAATGGATTTTTGGATTTTATTCGTGGAACTGGCATGCACGACGAATTATATATTTATTACCTGTATAGCAATTAAAATGAAAAATGATAATGACCCATTGGAGACCTGGGTGAACATAATATAGCGATTGGAGAACTGAACCATATTTCCCCCAATTGTTGCACTAACATGTTTGGACGTATTGTCTACATCAATCAATATTATTTATGATGTTTTTTTTTTTGGGTAAATATTAGGCTTTCAAATGCAATTACTGATTTTATACAAGGAAAACTAGTAATACTTATTTTCCTAAATTATTCATAAGACACAAATATGTGTATATATTTTTGGAAAAGAATACAGAAAGTTTCATTTAACTTTGAAGTAGTTAATTTTACTCCTATCAATCTTTGAAAATTTAAATTATATACAAAATTATGAAATCTTCCCTTATTCATTTAATTAATCATTTTATATAATTATATAATTTTATTATGAATTTTAAATAAGAATCACAACATATCCTTTAATAATTTATCACATTACTTTTTTATAAAAAATTTCGTTAATTTCTTGTGTTTTATTTGAAGTTTTATATATTTAGTTTTTATTATTTATAAAAATAGTTTATAAAAAATTACGTAATGATCAACTTATAATAATATTTTGCATATTCTTAAAAAATTATAAAAAAATTGTACAATTAAATAAAATAATTAATTAAGTGAGTATGAATTATTATTTCAAAATTTTGTACAAGGCTCCAACTCTAAAATTTTGAAGTAGCAGAATCTAACAACCAAAGAATTGAAGGAATCTTATACATTTTCCCCGTATTTTATTCGACAACTTGGTGTCCAATTACTTAACGACATGCTCCTTCTTTGGTTGTTTCCTTCCAGCAATAGCCTTCCCACATGTGCACCAACCGATTTCGCTCTCTCTCTCTCTTATTAAAGTCTTTCGAAAAATCACTAATTAAGGATTATCCTATATCCAATTATTTAAATGAATAAATTCTTATATTTTTATGAAACCTATACGAATTAATAATTAATGCAACATCTAAGCTGCAGTTACTGGAAAGATTCAGATCCGTCATTCACATATACATATATTTTTTTTTCCGTTTTGATCTTATAGTGGTTTTTTGAACTGAGAAAAATTTTATGTTGTATCACAATTTTTAGGAAGAAAACAAGGGGCAATATACGCATCACATAATTGTCATGTTAGTTTTTTTTAAAAGAGAAAATGATTTACAAATGAAACTCTCAGAAAAAGGAAAGCAAATAATAATTATATTATATTTGTTATAAAACTCAAAATATTCTTTTTATGTAAAGAAAAATTACATGATATGCTTTTGCTTCCTTCTAAAGAATTGTGTGAAAAGGCAAATTTATCATTTTTTAGTTGTCTAATTCTAAAAATTTAGTGCAATAACAATGAAGAAGCCAAAAATTTTACTCCCAGGAAAAATCGATTTTGAATTTCCTTTTGACGGACAAAATTTTTATGTGCAATAAAATTTAAATTTTTTTATATCTAGTAGAAAAAACCCCGCATATTTACGGCGGTTGAATAGTTGACTATATCACAAATCAACTGCTATAATAAATAGGTCTAATTTTTTTATCTATGACAAAAATTGTTACCTATTTAAAAAAATAGTTATCTCAAAATCAATAACTATATATCATGTCTTTGGTACAACAATCATTTATTGCATATCATCCTTTTTCATTTTTTTTTTGTTGAATTAATTGGATGATTCTATTTATGTCTCTGCTGCTAAAAGAAAAATAGTTAATGTTTTCAATTAGTAATATTTTTCTAAAAGGAAAGTAAAACTAAATTAGGCAAACCACTAAAGCTAAGCATCTAGCTTGGAATGCAGGGAGATGGCGACCTCTCCGCCAAAGTGCTTATATATCTCTATGTGCTCACTTTCTTTGCGCACATTGTCTTGAGCCAATACTAACCCACATGTGTTTGCTTGGATTTTCCATCATTTACTCTTTCAATTCCTTATTATCTATCTCCCTTTTCTCTCAAAGCTATCTCTTTTCTTGCATGCTTTAAACAACGCTTCATACAAAGCCATTGACAGTCTGCAACTAACCGCTCCAATTCTTACACCTTCCTGGTATGTTACTGCCCTTCATTCTGAGTTTTGTCTGTGTGTTGTTCTGTGTCAATAGATGTTCTTTTATTTGATTTTCTCTTTCCATGTGAATTATGCTGTAGTGGTTTTTTTTTTTTAATCCCAAATCTTGCTTGTTTGAAGCAGGTAGGTTTTGTTGAATATTCATTCAATTAACTTTTTTGTGGCTCATGGGTCCTGTAAAAGGATTGAAAAGGAGAAGAAAGATAGAGAAAAAACATGACGAAAATGGTCCTGTTTCTGGGTCGCCGGAGAATGGAGGTCCTGTTGATTGGTGGGATGAGTTCACGAAGAGGATTAGTGGTAGACTTCTTTTGACTTTTGATAGTTTTCACTCTATCCAATTGCTTTATTATTATCCCTTTTCTTTTATGCTTGATATTGATCTTTATTGTGATTCCTTGTGAGATGGGTTCGTTGGTTTCCGCATCAATTTTACAGAATTTTCGTTTTGCCACTCTGTCGTTGGAGTTCTGTACTCTGTTTGGTAATGTATTTTGGCTTATGCATTTTGATACACAAGTTTAGGATCCCTAATTCGACTTTAAAGTTGCCTGATATTATTTTACTAAAGAAGCAATGGACAATCGCACTGCAATGTACATTATAGTTCAGACTTGTCGAAAGGTTTAAAGTAATTATTCTTGGTATTCGACATTGAACAATGATTGATTTATGAGTGGGTGCTTTCTGTTTTGTGCGACGTGATATTCAGCTTGATATTTTTAAATTGTCTGTGTGCCTTAGCCAACAGATTTTACCCATGTAGATTTCATCTGGATTTCTTGCTTTTCTTTGAATTATATAAATGTTGATCACCATAAGAGGTACATTGAATTTTTTTACAATTTACTTTTAACCTGAGATTATCAATATAAAATCTGGAATGATATTCAACATCTTTTATTCCAGTCTCACTTTCTGTCTGTTAGAGTTCTTGTGAGTGTGTGTGTGTGTGTGTAAGTATATGTATAATTTGTAGGGTAACTTGCATAAAATATAATCTGATCTAAACCATGTATTGAACTAAATTCAATCTCCCATTATATATATATATATATATATATATATTTAGTTTCACAGAGGATTTGTCAGAAAGTGAGGAGAAAAGGTGGTATGTGTTTTGGGGAGAATAACTTGACAGAAACTTTAATTCCTGATTATGCCTTTCACAATGCTCCCATCTTCAATTTTCCTTTTTATTTAACCTGTTAAACTTAAAAACAAAATATTGTCAATGTAAATCAGTAAATCGTTATATTTCTTTCTGTGGATTAAATTGGACTGATCCTGCAAATTCATGTTTTAAAAAACTTTACATCCTTTTGAAGTCCCAAGGGAAATATCAGCATGCATTACTAACACAAAGGGAAGTTTTATTGCAGAAGAGTTTGGTTTCCTAGTAGATCTCTTATAGATTATCTATCATTTGTATCCAGCATTACAAAATTTATTTGATTTGCAATGCTTATTATATTTTGGTTAGTATTTGTTTGTTTCATACTACCTTATCTGGCAATGAACACAATCATTTAATTTTACGGAGTGGACAACAAGTCTTAATTCCCAGTTCATTTTGTAGACAGCTGCTTTTGAAGATTATGGGGTTGGGTTCATGTTTTCATGTTATCTTGCTTTTCCATACGTTGTCAATGAAGTATGACAATCAGGTTTCTTGTTTCTAGGGCATATTGTGAAAATAATTTGCTCTAACAGGAAAGCAGCTATGCTTGACATGTTTATTTACACTAATCTTGTGTGTATACGTACACACACACACACATATATATATACATATTTGTGCATATATTGAATGGTTCATTTTTGTGATCAGCTTTCAGATTTCAGGAATTCATTAAATACTTTGTTTAGTTTTACAAATTTTATTTTTTGAATCCCTTTATTTAATAAAATGGCTTGATATTCAGTTCAGTATCTGCTGGTTGAGAAAATATCATCCAGGATTCAAACTTTCAAATTTTATTTTATTTTTTTTATATAATATATCTGATATTAAGTGCCATTTGAATTTCATGTTTCTAGTCAGAAACCTTGATTGCTTGTTGATTGCTTAAAGGAATAATTGAAAATTAAAACTATAGACCCCTAAAGGTATTTGTCAGTTCTGCAAGTAAGGTGTTATCTTCTAGAGGAGTTTACGAGGTTTGAACTTGGAAGCACAGGTACATGTATGTATAAGAGCTATATACCGTTAAACTGAATAATAGAAAAGGCTTAATGAGGTACATTTGGAGATTTGATACTTGATTAGTTTAAAAGTCAAGCAATTTCAATCTTAATCTCATTCCTTATTGGTAGATGAATAAGAGTTATTAGCAGATAGCATATACTCTGGGAGCTTTCAACAATGTGACTTGATTCTCAGTAGTGTCAACTTGCCATGATATTGCTTTAGGCTTATTAGGATGAGCTTGTTTGAGACTTCCAGACAGTTCAGGCTTGTTTCAAGATACAAAACAAAAGGGGGTGGATCTCTTTAAACTTTTGAATGTAGAAGGTTCCAGACAGATATTTAGGTTGTGGGAGTACAAAGTTATAGAAACATGAAATGCGTATAATTCTCCCTATAGAAGTTTAGGATCTGTGAATCAAGTTCGGGACCAGTTGAATATTCAGTGTGATTGTTTAACCCTTAATGATACTTTGGTGCTATTCCTGTTTTTTGGTACCTGTATTTTGAACATGAGTATGTCAGTATGTGCAACTCTATTGCCATTATTACCACTATTGGGTGATTCAAGTTATGTTTGTATCAATTGTTCTCCTTTTCTGTGTGGAATTTTTTTATTTGCATAGCTGTATGCAGGCATACATGCATTTTGTTGTTGTGCGTATCCTAGTGAACCATGTTTAGTTAAATTTTTTGCTTTAATCTCAGCGACATCCTTCTCACTTAGAAAATTTGTGTGGACCTAGGCTTCTGCAATGAGATCTGTTCCTTCCCTGCTCCTTTTCTTTTGGTTGTGGTGAAAGAAATTCTCTGTCCTTTAGTATTTCAATCGTACTTGACCAGAAGAATAACCTCAAACAATATTTGGAAGTTAATTCTGCATTATTCACATCTGAAAGTTATTCTTGTTGGTTTCCCTCTTCGCAGGCCTTCAGCAGTCTCCATTGAAGGGTTTAGACAACTTTGAATCTATCTTTAGGATCTCTAGGAAGACGTTTGAGTACATATGTTCCCTTGTGAAGGAAGATATGATGGTAAAATCTGCACATTTCGTGTTTGACACTGGCAGAGCAATGTCTTTGTATGATCAAGTGGCTGTGGCATTGAGAAGACTGGGATCTGGTGACTCGTTAGCCACAATTGGTGATTCCTTTGGGCTGAACCACTCAACTGTTTCACAAATTACATGGCGATTTGTGGAATCCATGGAAGAAAAGGGACTCAAGCACCTGCAATGGCCTTCCACAGAAGAAGAGCTTACCTCTATAAAAACAAAATTTGAGAAAATACGAGGCCTCCCAAATTGCTGTGGTGTAATTGATGCTACTCACATCATGTTGTGTTTACCTCAGTCCGAACCTTTTAATGAAGTATGGGTTGATCATGAAAAGAACAGTAGCATGGTCTTGCAGGCGATAGTGGATCCGGACATGAGGTTCCGGGACATAGTTGTCGGATGGCCTGGCCAAATGACAGAACGGCTGATCTTTGAAAGTTCAAACTTCTCAAAACTTTGCGCTAAAGGCGAGAGGTTGAATGGGAAACTTATACAGCTCCCTGACGGATTAGAAATTAAAGAATACATAATAGGTGATTCAGGCTATCCTTTACTGCCTTATCTTGTTGTTCCCTATGAAGGAAAAGAGCTTCCAGAGCCAAAAGCTGAGTTTAATAAGCGGCACAGTGCAACCCGGATGGTGGCACAGAGGGCACTGACGAGGCTGAAGGATATGTGGAGAATCATCAGAGGAGTTATGTGGAGACCTGACAAACATAAGTTGCCTAGGATTGTTCTTGTTTGCTGCTTACTTCACAACATTGTTATTGACATGGAAGATGAGGTTCGGGATGAATTACCTTTGTCTCACAATCATGATTCTGGTTACCATCAGCAGATTTGTGGTTCTGTTGATGCAAAGGGAGCATCACAAAGAGATAATTTGTCTTTCTTCTTGGCGGCAACATCATCTCAATGATATTGGAGATCAAGAATATTGCATCTGGGGCCCTGAGAAGCTATGAGATGTTTCATGATGATAGGGTTTTCTTCTCCCTAAAATGTAAATAGTTTATATGCTGCCCTACTGGTTTACCAAATTATACTGGAGGATCAGGTGAGTAGTGAGATTATGTTGACATAAATTCTTGGTAGAAAATCATGGGACTTGAATTTTTGCTAGAGATTCAAATCTTATTATTCTGTTATATTGCTAGCTTCTTATGACGGACTTCTGCTAATTTGGTATTATCAAAGAACATGAGAAATACTTGACAAAGTTTTGCTCACAATTTCAGCATTCTTAATCCGATGCAAACCCTGTCTCTTGACAGGGGAAATTCATTTTCATCCATACCTTTGGATCTCTATAATACCGTTTCTTAAAACCTTTTGACTGCATGAAGATTGATGAGGTATCAATTTATTTTTAAGAGAGTTAAACTGTATTCATTACATTGTCTCACCATTATAGATTACTGTTCTAACCGACCTTACTTAGTAAGATAAGAATTTATTATTATTGTATAGATTACTGTTCTATTTTCTCACTTTTCTCCGTTGCAAGAAGCTAATTGTAAACTTTTACTTCCTTATAAAAGTTGAAATTTAACTCCTTCCCCGTCCGTACCAGGAATGCCCATGCGATGATGAGTTCATAACTCTGTGCCTTTGCTCTCTTCTCTTCTTTTCTTAGAAAAATATACCAAACCACACCCCTTCCCCCCCCCCCCCAAAAAAAAAAAAAAAAAAAAGAGGAATCATATACACTACTAACTTATCGAATTTTATTTTTAAAAAATATAAACTTGATGTACAGTAAAATTTGATGGTGTATTAATATACTGTTACATTAGTGATGTAATATAATCTTTCATTTTCTAAAATTAGTGAAATTAGGCATATGTCTCTTCTAGTGCTGCTTTCAAAGCCTACGATGACAAAACGCATAAATGTAAGATTGAATTTATTTCTTTTATCAATTTCCAAAATATTCAAATTTAAATTTAAATGTGATTGTTTTAAAATCCTTAAGATGTCTATGCATGTTTGGAAACTACAATATCGAAAGTCAATATACTTAAATTTTTCCAGCAAGTTGGATCCTTGCATCAAGCTGACGAGGTATTGTAATCGTGCTTTAATACCAACATGAATTTGAAGAGTATTTTCTTTGTAAAAACATAATCAAAACATGCAAATAATTTCATGCGAAAAAAATATCAAACTTTAGGAGAAAGAATTAGGATTAAAATTTGATTCATGATAAGTATAAATTAATTTTGTACTATTATTTGCTCGTATATTATTATGTTAATAAAAATTATTAAAAAAATTTTACTCGTTGAAAATTTTTAATTATTATTATTTTTTTAATAATATTTCTTTTTATCCACTAATATTATAAAATATTTTACATTAATAGTGGATCAAATTTAACTCAGAGAATTACGAATGAGTAAATATCTATAATGATATTGTGTGTGAAGACTTTTAATAATAATCTCACAACTTTCTAACAATAGTAACTACTATCTTTACATCTCTCCCAAATTTGTATGAGAGTTCTCACATATTCCTTGCAAACACTGGCACCAAAATTTTCTCAAATCTGAAATTTTTGTCCAAAATAGATATTTGTTTAACAAATAACCACAATCATCTTTTAACACAAAAGATTTAAAAGGTGATATTTAATTTGTGAAATCATATATTTCAGATAATCTTGATATTATTAGGAATGTAATTCCTTGAAATATGATTCCTAGTAACCATATTATCATATTTAGTTCAATTAAAATAATTTTTAGAAATATTACAATATTGTGATTTAAATAATTAGTTTTTTTTTAAATATTGTTCAGTTACCAAAATATTTTTATTGAAAATTGAGTTATTAACACATAAAGCTGATTGATTGTTGTCAATAGTTAACTACATTAGTTGATGATCAATAATGGTACATATTGGTTCATAAAGGTGAATAGCATTAACCATAGTGAATAATGAAAAGTTATGATCAATAATAATAAGTAGAAATGGGTGATAGTCAATGTTAGTGAGTGAAATTAGGTGATGGTCACAAATAGTAAGTGATAATAGTAGATAGTAGTCAATAATAATAAGTAGTGATGATAATGAAAATGCTTCAATAGAAGTGTAGATAAAATAATCATTTTATATCACTTAAAGATTCTTACATTATAGGAATGTAGGACACACAACTCTTCCCAAGAAATATTTTGGAAGATATTAAGTTAAAAGCATTCTTATTCTTAAGTAGTTTTTTTTTTCTTAATTTTGAACTAAAAATGAAAATTTAGTATTCCTCTTAAATATTTATGGTAATGTAAGAAAGATTGTATGAATCAAACACTCCTAATTATAATAGGAAAAGATAATTCAAAATGGCAAGTTGTCATTAGTTAATAATTAAAATTTATGTCAAACTATATAACATTGTCATTAAGAGGGAAATCAAGTCAAGTTGAGTAGACGTGTAAAATGGACCAGTTTTGTTCAAGTTGGACTGGTCTTTGCAGACTTTAGTTTGTACGGATAATCCATATAAAATCACTTAAAAAATGAATCAAATTTTAGATAGTTTGATTTGGTTTATATTTGTGTTCAATCTGTAAATCCACAAACTTTAATTATAACTTTACGAATTGGTTTGTCCAAAATTAATCCACAAAGATCAATTTGTATAAACTTATACTAATTTAATTCACCTAAGTCCATGAATCACAATTCATTTGAGAAGCCTAAACTCGAGTTTTAATGTTATTGAATATAATTAGTTTAAAATAAAATAAGTTCGAGCCAAACTCAAATTAATATATTTTTAATTGATTAAATAATAATAAAATTATAATTAAAAATATAATATTTAATATAATTATAAATATTATTTAATAAGATAAATTTAATTATTCAAATAAATTAAAATTTTAGTTATATATTATATTATATAGATAAATATGTAATTAAAATTTATAATTAATATACTTACAAGTTAAATGAATGTAGTAAAAACTTTATCAAATTAAGAAAATATAATCAAGGTGGCTATAGTCGTCGTCTCATGCTAATTCAATTATTTAAATAAACTTTGATTTTGAGGCTTGTGACTCTAGGAAAATTTTTCTTGATTTTAAAACATATGAGAGAGATTTTAATATATTATTAAATTTAATTATGCATTAAATTTATTTTTTATTAAATTTCACATACCATACAATAATATATTAATAATTATATTTGCTAATATATTGTGAATAAAAAAAAGATTGGGTTAATTTTGTTACTTACAAATGAGAGATGAAGACTCTTAAACAATGTTAATTTTTCATTTTTTTTGTCATTAACAATATTAGTTTTCATTGCATCTTTACAAGAGTGTTGGTTATTAATAGTTTTTTTCCCTCTATGGGTTTAGTAGCTAACATTAAATCACATCTAATGTTAAAATCAAACATTAAGATCTCACTTAGCTACTTAGCACCCCATATAAAAAGAATCAATGGTATATAAGATTTCAAACAAATTATTTAACTTATCCAAAAGTCTCTTATTATATATCTAATTTTATATAAAATTATTTGCTTATTGGGAAAGCGAATAAAGATTGATACTATAGTATTAAGATAAATACTAAATTATAAAAATTAAAAAAACTTTTTTTATTCTTATACCCATTATTTATTAAAAAAATAATTTTTCTCACTTATTAAAATATTCCTTTTTATATCTCTCTCCCCTCTGTCCTCTCTTATATGTGTAAGAATATTTTTGTTAAATTATTTATTTTTTAACTAGTATATTCTTATAAAACATAACTAGGGGTGTAAATGGATTAGGCCGAATTAGGCTAACCCTGTATTATAAAATATTAGCTTGAGCCTGGTCTATTAGTTTATATAAGACTTTATTTCAAGCCTGAGCCTGACCTATTTCAAAAGTTTGGCCTAACCTGTTAGTCTATTTAAAAGCTTATTTTTAAATATATGATTTTAAATAGGCCTATTATAAAAAAGCCTTAAATAAATTAATAACTTATATAAGCCTTAAATAAATTAATAACTTATATAAGCTTTAAATAGGTTAGGCCTGTATTGCAAAATATTAGCTTGAACTTGTATTGTAAAATATTAGCTTAAGCCTGACCTATTAGCCTATATAAGACTTTATTTCAAACCCGAGTTTGACCTATTTTAAAAGTCTGACTTGACCTGTTAGCCTATTTAAAAGTCTATTTTTAAATATAAGCTTTTAAATAAGCCTATTATAAAAAGGCATTAAATAAACTAATAACTTATATAAACTTGTATCAATATATTTTTAAGATGCCCCTAATAATACTAAAATTAATACAAAATTTTATATAAGAATTAATTAACAAAGAAATAAATTCATATATTTATAACATAAAATTACTAATTTAAATATTTAATATTTAATTAAAAGTAAAATAATATCAAGTTGTCATAACATTAAAGTTTAACAACAAAAGTAAATTAGTTTATTATAAATTATACAATAAATATTCAAAATATTTAATCTATATAATAGGCTTGGAAAAAAAAGTCTATATGTCATTGCTTTTATAGTAAATAAATTTAAATAAAAATATTAAATAGGCCGGCCTAATAGGCCTGTAGGTTAGGCTTAAAATGAAAAAGCTTAGCCTATTTAATTAAAAAGGCTTTTATATTAGTCTTAATATCACTCATTTAATTAAATAGGTCAAGCCGGATTGAACCTAAATTAGGTCGAGCCATAGGCCCCTGATAGGCCGCCCGACCCATTTGCACCTTTAAACATAACAACAAACACAAGGTAAGATAATTTTATATAAATCTTTCTCTTACATTATTACAAATCAAATGTTGTATAGTATACTACCTTATTCTATATTATACAATTTACTATTCCTTATACTATATTATAGTATGACAAAGGATGCTTAAATTTCAAGTGCTAAATTAAGTCAACATTAAGTTTATAATATTTGAATAATTAATTTCTTATTTTTAGAAACAAATTTAATTAATGATTTAAATTTTTTATTTCAAAATATCAAAATTTTAAATAATTCCAAAATTACCTTTAATTATGATTTTTAAAATTTATGCACTAAATCCTTAAATGTTGTGATACATATTATAAATCTACTTATTAACTTGAACAATAGAGATAATCTTATATATATATATATATGTATATATTTGTTCAATAAAATTCTTTTGTAGAAATCTATTAAAAAATTATTCAATCAACTTCTATTAAATACATTTAATAAATTTCCACTTAATTTGATATTAGAGTAAATAAATTAAATAATTAAAATTTAATTTTTGTCCAGATCTATTCTTTAACCACTAAAATAATATTTTCAAATAGAATCTCTGAATGTGTAAGTTTTCCTAAGTTGTAGTCGTACAATTTTCCTCTTCTTAACTCTATGATATTGTTTAATTCACAAAGAATGTACTTTGTAGAAATAGCATGAGAAATGTAATTTTTTGAAAAATAAAAAAAATTTAATTCATTTAATTGATTACTATTTGTCAAAATAGAGAAAATAAAACTTTCCTAAAAATTCTATTTCTTGACAAAATTATGAAAAATTATTTACTCACACCTTATTGATAGGAAGAACACTCCATACCATTTATTTATAAGAATACAAAACTACTCATATTTAATTTAATTAAGCACTACTGTAACTTTTTATCTCCATTATTTGAAAACTATAATAAATATAATTTATTAATTACAAAATATAAATATCATTATTTAAGTATAACTATTAATTATATCAAGGATAAATTTTATTTACCTTCCTTAATAGTTGACAGACATCTTTTCAAGATATGTAAAACAAGGCAAGTAATGCGAGGTGAGTTATGCCTACACTAACTTGAGTTTATGTGGATTTGATTGCATAAGCTTATGAAAAATATAAAAAAATTTGTCATACTTATGAGAAGCTTGCGGGTGGCTACGGGTACCCGTGAGCAAATCACATTATATATATATATATATATATATATATATATATATATATATATATATATATATATATATATATAAAGATTAAAGCTTAAATCATAGATCAAATGTAAAATAAGGAAGGCACATCTTTAAGATATATTAGATTAAGTTAGATTAAAAAATCTATTTTTTTAAAATTATAATTAGATAATTAATTTTTTTATTCTAGGTAACAAGTTAATCAAATAAAACTAAAAAAATTATATTAATTTATTAAACATTGAGTTGTATTAAAATAGTTTACAAAAGTTTGAAAAATGATAGAAAACCTTAAGTAAAAAAAGAAGAAGAAAGTTTAGGCTCATAAGCAAGCTTGTACTTAAATGAGTTTGCTTGTATTAACCCACAAAAAATACAGACTCTAATATAAAGACCTAGCCCATCATATGCCTGCGAGCTATTCGCATTGCCTATAGGGTTTTAGTCTATATTATATATCTAATCTTTTTCTTTTTTTAATACCAATTTTGCCTTTGACATTATAAATATATATATAATTTTATAAAATCATTACAAAATTAATAAAGTTAATTAGAAATAATAATTCTTTCAAGATAGATATCAAATATAATATTTTATATGTATTTTGAAATATTTAAAATTAAATTAAATATTTTTATAAAATTGTAATTTTGTAAAAATTGTAGTTTCCCATATACTTTGCATGCTTACATAAAAAAATAATTATATTGATTAAATTTTTACTACAATTTTTTTTATAAAAAGTTACTTATTATCTTAAAGTGAAGAATGAATATATTACTAATTATTGTTCAGCCTAATTTAATCCAAATCTTTTTTATTCTTAAAAATATTAGTAATTTAGTTGTACCATAATTTATTTGTTAACCTATTTAAATTTTAAAAATATTAATAAATATTTTTATGTTTAAATAAGTTAAATATAATAAACATATCCATTATTGTTAATTAAAATAATTCTAATGCATTGAAAATTTTTCAAACTACCAAATATTATAAAATAATTATTATATAAACTATTTTTAAAATGAGGCTAATTTTGTTTAAACTAAATTTTTAATACTATCATTTTATACATATGTATAATAATAAATATATGATAATATAAATTGATACTATTAAATTATTTATATGATTGTTTATCAAATATTCAATAATATTATACTTTATCTTTTTACTATTCTATACTATACTATCATATTTATTTATCATATTCTATCCTATACTATCTATCATATCCTTCTAAAGCACCCTAATTATTTTGAGTTTTAACATTGAATAAAGTTTAAAAATATAAATTTTGTTATAAAGTAAACTAAATAGTTATTTAAAAGATAAAATAAAGATGTATACAACAAAACATTAAAAACAGAAATAAGTTATTTATATATATATTTTAAAACAATTTAATAAATTAACACAATAAGAATATAAGTCTTGAAGTTCTTAATGCCAATCACATAATTCATGGACTTTTCCTCTAATTTTCATAAGTCTCTTGAAGCTTTCTTAATGGCCAAGCAGATACTAATTTTATTTGTTTTATATCAATTTTTCTTTTTAAGTAATATAATCTTATAAATTTTTGCAAAAACACTTTTTAAATTAATAAGCTTAATTAAAAATGATATTTCCTTCATTCAGATAATACTTTTGATATGTATTTTAAAAACATTTCAAAATTTCTAAAATATTTAATCAGGTTGTAAATTTAAAGAATTTGTAATTTTTTTATACAACTCCAAGAAAAAATATTATAGCTAAAAATTTAAGAAAAAATTGTAAATAACTCCCTTCAACTATGGGGTCATTAGATTTTACCCTTTTGAACTATAGAAATTTAAATTTCACTTTCTGCAATTATATAAAACTTGAATTTTATCTCACCATTATTAAGTTAATGTCTGTAACACTTAACAATAGTTTTGTAACATTTAGTAGTAATTCTATAACCGATGCTATCATTCTTAGTAGTAGTTCATAGGTGATAGTTCATAACCATTGATAAATGAAAATTTTTCAAAAATCAATTAATATAGTGAGAATTTTTAACTGTCAATAAGTGAAATATGATATCGATGATTTTCATAACAGATTTTGTTAACTTGGTAAACATAAAGATAAAATACAAGTTTTATATAGTTGTAGAGGTAAAATCTAAATTTTCATAATTTAATAGGATAAAATCTAATAATCTCATAATTGAATAGGGTAATTTAAAGTTAACTCAAAATTTAATTTTCTTATGAAGAAATTATATTATCTTAAAGTTTGAAAGATATGAATATTTTCATAAATTTTATGTTTATATTTTCAATGTTTTATGTTATTAAATTTTGTGATTAACATGAATAACATCAGAACTTATATTTTCTTTTGTTAATTTATTAGATTATTTTAGTTACTATTTTAAATATAATTAATAACTTTTGCTATTTCTAATTTTTTGATTTGTCCCATGTTTACTTTATCTTTAAAATAACTACTTAGTTTTACCTTACAAGAAAATTTATATATTTAATTTTTATTAAATATTGAAACTTTATGTAATTAGGGTACTTTTAGAAGATATGATAGGATATGATAATCAAATATGATAGTATAATATAGAATAAAAAAAATATAATATATAATACTATTAAGTATTCAATAAATAACCATATAAATAATTTGATAATATAAATTTATGGCATCATGTATTTGTTATTACACCCACACATATATAGGAATTGTTTAATTTACATAGTAAGTACTTTCCTATAGAAAATTAAAATTTCAAGAAATAACTTTTGATATAAACTTTCCAATAAGTACTCAAAGTTGTTTAATTAATACATAAAAAGTAACACTTTATAAAAAATAATTTTTTATATTTTATTTAGTTTAACTTTAAATATATTAGGAATCGTTAATAAAATAATTATTATATTCTTAATATTATTATAATATAAATTAATAAATTTTAGTTATAATTAAATAAATTTAATAAGGATAATTTGATGATTGCATCTATAAATAGTATAAGAAGTAAAACTTATTTAAGAGTGAGGTGGGTAAATAACTTTTCATACTTTGTGAAAAGTAGGACTTCCTAGAAAATCCTATTTTCCTTATTTTGTTAGATAATAAATAATTGAACAATTTATATCTTTCCCATTTTTCAAAAAATAGGTCTTCTCATATTATTGAGGTGAATCAAACAATCTATATATATATATATATATATATATATTCTAAACCAAATAGTTATTCTTCTTGCTCAGGAAGAATCATCTTCTGGTTCTGAACAAGAAGAAAAAATCCAGGAAATGAATAGACTTCCTCAAGATAATGAAGTCTCTTCAGAAGATACTTTTGAAGTTAATATGCTTACAAAAGAAAATCAAGAAATATGGATAGATATCATTAATGACTATCCTAATGATAAAGAAAAGCAGCGATTTTTAATTGAAAATCTAACAAAAAATCTGGATAAACCTTCGTCTTCAAAACCTAGTTTTCAACCTATGATTTATGATTTTCAAAATATTTTGAACAAATTTAAATCAGATATTAGTAAGCCTGTTACGTTACAAGATTTACAATCTGAAATAAATTTGCTCAAAATAGAAGTCAAAAATCTTAAAACCATTCAAAATCTTCAAGGTGAAATTGTAGCTTCTCTTCAAGATCCTCCTGAATCTCCGATATCTTTAAAGGGAAAAGAAAAAATTAATGGAGATGATGATCTTAAAGATAGTGAATTTTTAGGATTCATTTCAAGAATTTCAGTTCCTAAATATCATATTTCAGTCATTTTGAAAAAGAATGATTGGATGTTAGAAATTATTGCTTTATTTGATACCGGAGCTGATATCAATTGCATTCAAGAAGGCCTAGTTCCAACAAATTTTTTTGAAAAAACAAAGGCCAGAATCAAAGCTGCAAATGGTTCTCTCCTCAAAATAAATTTCAAACTTTCAGATATTCAAATAGTAAATTCTTCTTTTCAAACAAATCAGGAGTTTTTACTAGTTAAAGATTTATCCAGTAAATTAATTTTAGGGAATCCCTTCATTCAAGCATTAATTCCTTATAAGGTTTCGAATAAAGGAATCTCAACCAAAATCTTGGGAGAAAAAATCACTTTTCAATTTGTCAAGACTTCTGAGAAAATTAACTTGATAGATTGTAAAGAAACTCAAATAAATTTTCTTGTTGAAGAAATTTCTTTTATACGAATTGAACAGCAGCTTCAAATGCCTACTGTCCAATCTCGTATCAAATACTTAGAAAAAAGGATAGTCAGTAATGTTTGTTCTAACCTCCCCAATGCCTTTTGGAATAGAAAACAGCATATGGTTGATTTACCATATGAAAAAGATTTCTCTGAAAGAGAAATTCCAACCAAGGCAAGACCTATCCAGATGAGTCATGAACTCCTGGATTATTGCCAAAAAGAGATTAATGATCTCTTAAATAAGGGAATCATTAGAAAATCTAAGAGTCCCTGGTCTTGTGCAGCATTTTATGTCAATAAAAATGCTAAGTTAGAACGTGGCACACCAAGGCTTGTAATCAATTACAAACCTTTGAACACAGCACTCCAATGGATCAAATATTCTATTCCAAATAAAAAAGATCTTTTAAACCGACTTTATTGGGCAAAAATCTTTTCAAAATTTGATATGAAATCTGGTTTTTGGCAAATCCAGATAAAACCTGAGAATCGCTATAAAATAGCATTCACAGTTCCATTTGGCCAGTACGAATGGAACGTAATGCCTTTTGGTTTAAAAAATGCGCCCTCAGAATTTCAAAGGATTATGAATGATATTTACAATCCTTTTTCTAAATTCATTATAGTTTATATTGATGATGTTCTGGTTTTTTCAGAAAATATAGATCAACACTTTAAACATCTCAATATATTCTTAGATGTAACTCAGAGAAATGGTTTAACTGTTTCTAAAACCAAATATTCTTTTTTCCAAGTAAAAATTCGATTTCTTAGTCATAATATCTATCAGGGAACTCTTATTCCAATTGAAAGATCAATTGAGTTTGCTGATAAATTTTTTGATCAATTAATTGAGAAAACTCAACTTCAAAGGTTTTTGGGTTGTTTAAATTATATTTCTGATTTCTTCCCAAACCTTTCAAATCTTATAAAACCTTTGCATGATCGTTTAAAAAAGAGTCCGCCTCCTTGGACTGACATGCATACAAAAATAGTAAGACAAGTTAAGGCCCAAGTTAAAAGCCTTCCTTGCTTACAAATTTCAAATCCTTCTGCTCCTAAAATTGTTGAAACTGATGCTTCTGATTTAGGATATGGAGAAATTTTAAAACAAGTTTTGCATGGAAAAGAGCATATAATTGCATTTGTATCAAAACATTGGAATAATGCCCAACAAAACTATTCCACTCCAAAAAAGGAGATTTTGGCAATAATCCTGTGTGTTTAAAAATTTCAGTCTGAATTACTTAACCAAAAATTTTTAATCTGTGTTGATTGTAGTTTAACAAAATCTATTCTTCAAAAAGACGTTCAAAATATTGCTTCAAAGCAAATTTTTTCCAGATGGCAAGGACTTTTAAGTGTTTTTGATTTTGAAATTGAACATTTAAAAGGTTCTGCAAACTCTCTCCCTGATTTTCTAACCAGAGAATTTTTACAGGGAAAATCCAGCAATTTGCCATGAGAAGAGGCAAAAAGGACCCTCCTGATCCAAATAAGCGGAAACCTACCGCTGAGGAGAAAGCAAAACAAATTGCTACCCCCTCCTCCACCAAATCTCAGCAAATAGATTTCCCGATTGAAGTTCTGCAAGCTCTTGCAACTTCAATTCAAAAACCTCTCAAGATAGAGAAAAAATCTTGGGCTAATATAGCTGAGGAAGATCAAAAGGCCCAGTCTTTGATCCTAAGCCAATCCAAAATTCTGGATGCCATAACCACCCAGAAAAAACAAATCTATAAGCCTGGAACTTCCAAAAATGTTGTCCCAGCCAAACAGAAATCTAAACCAGAAACTACCAAATATGTCAAAAAGCCAGAATGCCAAAATCTACTTTATACCGAACCAAAATATTGGGCAAGTGATCCTATTGATCTTATACCAAAATCTTTCCAAAAAATTGGCATTTTGTTCCAAAATCTTTTCTCCACACCAGAGAATTCTATCAACATATTTTAGAAGATTCTGGCTCAGTGGTGATTGAGCACAAGAAAAGTTCAGAAAATTCTAATCTTGCAACTCATTCGAGTTTCAGGATTGAAAAAATTATTACTTCAATTGAATGGGGCCTGGAGCCATTCAAAGTAAAGAAATTTTCAAAACCTTTTTTCAATTCAAATTTAATAGGATATTCATACTAGGATTACCAGGAAGCTTGGATGAATACTCTATTCTTTCAAAACCAAATTTATAGACATACTTGGTTGATTTTCTTCAAGTGTAATGTCAAGTATCAAATTCCTAGTTAGTTTGTTAGATGGTGGAACATCTTTAGATCAATTGAAGAAATTTTCCTAAAAAATATTAAAAGGGGATGGGAATTCTTCCGTGAAAACTTTAATTCTGAAGATCATGGAAATTTTCCTATTTTACTATAATTCTTTGTCAGAATAGGCCTTCCATGGTGCTACTTCTGGGAATATCTTCTTACTCAGAATCTTGAAGGGAATTATCCAATTCTCCAAAGGCATGGGTCTGTTAAATGGTGGGCAAATTTTAAATTTGCTCATATGGCTGAAGAAAATCAAGTCAAGAAATGGTTCAAACGTCATCCTGAGTTCAATAAGAACCCAAGGAAAGGAACGAACCAATTCCTTCAGTCAAGATCAAATTTCATGGCTGCTCTTTCTACAGCCTCAACTCCTGATGAATGGCTCTCAAAAATTGAAGACATTCGCACTCTGATGTTGCAAAAGGCAGAAGCCAAGTCTGAAGCTTCATCCAACTCTCCTGCAAAGTCTGAAATTAACTCTGAAGATGAAGACTTTGTTCAATCAAATGAAGATGACTGTTTCGGAATTGATCTCAACCGTAGCAGTCCACCAGATTCTCCTGATTTAATTTAAACCATTAGATCATCCTACCGGGTCAATTTCAAAGTGTCGGCACTAGAAGACATTTCGGCCTCTCTTGGTGGAAGATAACTTTGTGGGATTCCCGGCCAAAGCTACTGCTTTCTGTCACTTTTTCCTTTCGGTGACTGAAAGAAAACTTTACTGTAGCACTTTTACTGTTTTCTTTTCCTGTTTACCCACGGGTAAAACTGTAGAAGTCTACTGTAGAAATAGTTTCTTTTCTGCCTATTTAAGCAGAACTCTTTTGGTTCAGAAGGGGCATAAGTTTAGACACGAGCATACTTATAAGCTCTCTCTCTCTCTCTCTTCTGTTCTCTAACCCTTCCCAAATCTCTGTAAGTTTTATCTTATGAAATAAATCTTTGGCAGTCCGTTTGCGATCCCTATTCCATTATCTTGTCTATTTCAGTTTTACTTTTCATTTAGGGGGCAACTCCGGGGCCAGTTGGTATATATATATATATATATATATATATATATATATATATATATATATATATATATGAAACATGACAGTATTAGTTTAGACAAAATTAACTTTATTTCAAAAATAATTTATGTTACAATTATTTTATAATATTTGATAATTTAAAAAAGCTTCAATCCAATATAATTATTCTAATTAATTAATAACAATCAATATATTTATTATATCTTACTTATTTTATATGTAAAGAATATTTATTAATATTTTTAATATCTAAATAGGTTAAGACTAAATTAGGAATAATAAATAAGTTATGTTATAACTAAAATATTAATATTTTTAATAACAAAATAGGTTAAGGTTAACTTAGACTAAACAACAATTATTAATATATTCATATTTTCTTCACTTTAAGATAATAAGTAATTTTCTCTAAAAATTAAAAAATTTGCAATGTAATTTTAATCAATAGAATTTATTTTTATGCAAACATGCAAAGTACATAAAAATTAATTTTTTTATAAAATTACACTTTTTCTAAAAATATTCAATTAAATTTTAAAATTCTTAAAGTGCATATAAAACATTATATTATAATCTATCTTGGAAGATTTTTATTTTTTATCAAATTTATTAATTTTATAAAAAATTATAAGTTTATAATGTTAAGGGTAAAAATTGGTATTAAAAAAAAGGGAGAGTGACATTTATCAAATGCTAAGGAAGGTTTGAGAAATTTCTGAAAATAGAGAGAAAGTTAGTAATTTACGCTCAAATGGCAAGGGAGGTAAATAAAATTTACTTGAAAATATAGTATTATATAAAGTTATATGAAATAAATAATAAATATTTTGTCATAAATCATAAATATAATTATAATGCAAGTTTAATTCTAAATAAAAATATATTTATTATATATGTATTTATTATATTATATTATTTATGATCTTCATTATTTTTTATTTTGATGTTTAATTATAAAAATAAAAAATTTATATATTTCTTATCTACTTTATATAAATTTGATAGAATTAATTATTTATTGTATTAATTATTTAATTAATATTTTTTACTTAAATTATATTTAATTTTAATTATATTAAAATAATTTAAGATATTTATAAGACATGTTAATGTTTTTATATAAACTATTTCTTTTTTATAGTAAATTAAAAATAAAAAATTAACAATTTAAAAAAATCACAGCAAAAAAAGAGATTACAAATATGATTAAAAAATATAATTAGAGATAATTATAATTAATTTATACTTTTTATTTTTATATTATAATCTTTAAGGGATTATTGGTTATTTTAATAATATTTCTTAAAAAATTTAATTCTTGAAAAATATGAATTTGTTAATATTATTAAACAACTTTAATAAATATGAATTACTTCCTAAACAGTTTATATAGTAATCAATTTTTAAAAAAATTTAACTTCTCATAAAAATTTACTTTCTATATAAAATAAAAAACTGTCATATTTTATTCCCCCCTTTCACAAATTCTACCCTCTCTTTTTTATTTTATTTGTCTTGCAAAAATGATTGAAGACGTTTTTAGAGCTTTTCTGCCTTCTATCAATGCAGTTTGCGAAAGAGGGCCAACTAAGTTGTAATACTCGACGGTAGCGGTGTTATGAGCTTGATCCTCATAGCGATTAAATGATTAATTATTGATAGGTTTTAGTGTATATTTAGCATAATAAATAAAATAATTTATAATTTATTAATTTAATTAATAAGTTATAAACTAATTCTTAAAAATTTTTAATGCACTAAAAATTAATAATTTATAAATTTTTATTTGATAAATTTTATAAGATAGTATATAACTTATAAGTTAGTAACTTTTTAAAAAAAAATTAAATTTAACCTCTTTTCCAATTAAATGACAACATATATTCTAATTATATAAATAAATATTTGATATTCTTATTAATTTAATATAAATACATAATAAATAAATACATATGTGATGTCATAAAAATATAAATATTTAAATTTTAAATAATTATATTTCTATTTTGATATTTTAATTATGTTAATATAATTTAATCTTAAAATAAATATAAATTTAGTTAATATATCTATTTATATTAACATATTTTTTATATTATTTTTTATTTTTTTAACTAATTTAATAATTAATTTTATTAAATACTTCTAATATAATTAATTAATTTATTAATTATTAACTAATTGCATTACACAAAATCTTAATATGTATCTTGATTTTATATTTGATACAACTATTACTTCTACATTGAAAAGATATGTACATGGTCGTTACATTACGTGAATATCACTTTGGATTATTACTACTACATTGAAAAGATACATGCTTGGAGGAAACAAAAAATCGAACAATTTGTCCGGCACGGGACACTCTCCAGATGCGCCTATACCCCCAGTTATTATATTTTTAGTCAATTTGATTTTACAATTTGTACGATGTTGATCATCCCGAATTTAGGGATTTGCAGCAAGCACAGCACTGGGCGTAAACATGCACGGCTCTCAACTCAGGACTTTCAAAAGTATACACAACATCATGTTCCTCTGCTGTTTGGTCCCACTAAAAAGACTACAATTGCTAAGATAACTCTTACCCCTTCCCTGAAATATATATATATGTTTATAGATCGTGAATGACGACGACAAGATTTAAATTCGAGCCCAAAATTGGAGCTTCAGAACACCGAACATGGTTCTGAAGAGAAAAAGAGAAGATAGTGAACAAGCAGAGACTTCATCTATGGCTGATTGTTCCAATTCACCATCCCAAGTTTCAGAGGTCAATAATGAGCCAACCCCATCCCCTCCTAAGTTCAAGTGCAAAACTTGTAACAGAGAATTCAGCAAGTTTCAGGCTCTAGGGGGTCATAGAGCAAGCCACAAGAAACCAGTAAATCTCTCCGACAATGATCAAGAATCTGATCTTTTGGAGTCCAAGGTGCACGAGTGCTCTATATGTGGAGCTCAATTTTTTATTGGACAGGCCCTCGGGGGTCACATGAGAAAGCATCAAGAAGTCTTGAAAGAAGCTAAAGGTAATTTAGCTCGAACTAACCATGGAGTTGTACATGAAGCTTCGGCAAGTGGGGAAGCAGAGCCAGTCTCCGACAAACCTGAGATTGAAAGCGAACCTTCGCGAGAAGCAGAGTCAGTTTCCAACAAACCTGAGAGTGAAAGCGAACCTCAGAACTTGGAAAAATTGAAGAGAAAAAGGGTTAATTTGTGTTTGGACCTGAACCTGACACCGCCGGAGAATGGTTTGGAGCATGAACAATTGTAAAAATACGCAATCCGAGAAAGAAGTGTAGC
Source organism: Sindora glabra (assembly GCA_020226215.1). NCBI lineage: Eukaryota > Viridiplantae > Streptophyta > Magnoliopsida > Fabales > Fabaceae > Sindora > Sindora glabra. Next base: position 69,697,585 of record CM035229.1, read on the forward strand.
ATGACAACAGTAGGAGTAAGTTGCATTGTTTTATCTAGTTCTTGTATACATTATAAGTTTCGCGGGAAATTTTGAATACTAGCATTATTTTGTTTTTGTTTTCATTCATGAGGATACATATATCCGACTCTCTGGAGTTTAGTTTCTAATCTTTCGTTTAGTTATTTGTTCTTGATGCTTTGTAGATATTAGCTAATTGTCGTACGGAAGTTTCTCCCTTTGAAATGATTTAGATTCCGTTTTACACAAATAACTGATAATCGATAAATTAATTGATAGTTGATAACTTATAACTGATAACTGATAAATTAACTAAAATATTTTGTAAAATTAGATGTTGAATTAGTTAAAATTGTAAAATGATATAAAAGAATATATTAATAGAAATATATGTATAATTAAAATAATTTATATTTATCTAAAAATTAAATTATATTAATATAATTAAAATTATATTTTATAAACTTATATATTTATTTACTTATATATTTTTTATTTTATTATTTATTATAAAATCATAATTACTTAAAATATAATTGATTATATTTTTTAAAAATTAATTAAATTTATATTACAAAAAGGTATGGATTATAAATTAACAAAAAGAATAAAGATAAATTGGGAAAGAATTTAAAAAAATAATAACTTATAAGTTATAAATTATTTTAACTTATAAGTTATCTAGAATAACTTATAAGTAAGTACGAGAAATACCTCTAGAGGCTAATAACTTATTGACTTGATTAATAAGTTATAAGTTAGTTTATTTATTGCACGAAATTGAGCCTTAGTGGACGATTGCTAGTAAAGGTACGAGGCAACTGAGTCAAGTTTAACTTTTTTATACTCAAATTTGAAATCAGCAAATATAAATGTATGTGGACTTAAGCTTGAATTCATCAAATTTATACAACTTAAAGTTCAAGATTGACTTAAATATGGGTCTAGATAAATTTAGTAATATTATAAATATAAAAAAGAGAATCAAATTTTAAATTTTAAATGTAAATTAAATATTATCACTAAATACAACAAGGTAGGATAAATTTATAAACTTTAATTTAATGATATAAAGAATTTAAAATTTAATTTCACATATAATTTTTTATACCTATAACATTTCTAAGATAAATTTACACAAACCTAATTGAAGAATATATTATTTCATTGAAATTTATCATTTATTTTAAATATTTCAATTCTAATTCGAGATATGATGAATATAAATTTAAATGAGCTTATACGACGTTATGAGAATAATTTGTAATTTTATCTAAATTTAAATATTTGAAAACTTATCTTTTGCAATTAAATGATGCACAATTTTTTTTGTCTTTTCCTACTTACGAGTATAAATATTTTTATGATTATCAAATCAACCTAAAATATTTAAACTACCATCACATAATACTAATAATACTTAGCAAAAAGTATAAAATACTATAAAGTTAAGGTGATGGCTATGGTACACTAATTACAAAAGTACGTTAGTAGTTTAAACTATTAAAATTTATTTATATGTGATAACTACTTTAACAAGCATCATGCATATTCATATAACTTTAATAATTATTTATTTGATTTAATTTTTTATGTACTATTATTCATATATAACATAAAGATTGATTAAGTTCACTAATAATTCAATCTAAATAGTATGAAATTTGAATTTGTAAGTTATTTTAGCTTGATTTATTTGAAGGAAATCACAATAGAAGTTTTTACAAATTGTTCTCGAACAATTAATAAGTAATTTGACTTATTTGATCCATATTTACATGTGCAATCCTCGCAAAAATGTTTGGCACAAACAAAATGAATAATTGTTTATACAATCTAGCTAGTACAATGGATGCATAGTAAAAAAAATTTATAAGTATCTTTTGTGAATTTCATAATTTTTTTAATATAATGGAGCCTAAATTCATAAAAATGATAAACATATTATAATAATAAGAGAGAAAGAAACCCCAATAATATTATCATGAGTTAATATTTTTAGCTTTACAGGTGGTAATTGAAAGCCTTCAATTTCAAATCATGACTTAGATTATACAAAATTAGGCAATTCAAAAATTTGTTGCCTTCTTTGTATGTATGGATCACATTAATCTTTTAATTCCTAGAGAAATGAGCATTATACTAATAAATAGGAGCTTTGAAATTGTTCGGATAATTCGATTTACATACTAGCAAATCAACCAACATTTTGAAATTGGATTCCAAAATTATCTACTTGAAACCCATCTGACAAGCAAGACGCAGGCCATATATTGTGCTTCAAAGCTCCACTATTGTTGAAGAGTAAATTCCCAAATTGCAAGAAAAACCTCTCAACCAATTGCTACTGGAGTCTCTGGAAATTCCACCACACCCAGCAATGTATGGGTTATTTTTTGATGCTCCATCAATATTGATCCTCATCCAATTAGTAAGAGGCCCTTTCTATGAAACATGAACCCATTGGGATGTGCTTTCCCGGAGCATCACCCTCACAACAGAAGCATTGCAATACTCTTGAACCTAGTTGAGCAGGACGATATTTGTGTTGGACGGCCTACAAAGTGCCGGATCAAATGTACGCTTGATCCGCCAGGGGCCCAGTGCCATAATAACCAAGTGGCCAGCCCCCACAGCGGCAACCAATCATAGCCAGAAACCTGCCCGATTTGATGCTTCAGTTCAAGCCACTCTCATTTCTCCAAATTAAAAAACAAAGCTTTATGTTTACTATCCAACAATTCATTCCAGGCTGCCATCGCAAGAGGTCAGTCTCTCAATACATACATTGTGTTCTCATTGCGTGTATGCATTGTGTTCTCATTGTAATTTTTCATTTAAAGTTATAATTTTTGTAAATAGATGAAAAAATTTTCCTCAAATTTTTCATGCAACTCCAAAGATGAAATTGCAAGCTTTTGTATATCTAATACAACTAAGATTCATGCATTAATTACATTTTGTTTTAAAAAAGTTGTAAAATTTTATATAAAAAAAGATTTAAATTTGAATTACTGTAAATGTAAATAAGTTTTATATTATTAGTTATACATATATTATCGTATCAATAAAAAATAATTAAAATTATTTTACTATTGTTAAAAAAATTTAATTATTATCACTTTTTGAATGACATATTTTTTTATTCATTAGTAATGTAGAATTTCTATATTATATATTAACTATGATATTTCTTACCTCTTATTATGATAAATATTATTTTTATAATTTGTTATATGTTAATTTGTCATTTTTAAATGAAAATTTAATTTGTTATTTCTTCTTCATCTAAAAGATAAATTATGAAATAAAAAAATAATTTTCTTATATTTATTAGTCACCAACAATAAGTAATAAATACAAAACCACTAGAATTGATAACTACCTATTTATTTCATTTTCATAAATATCTTTCAAATTACATTTATATTTTGCCTTTTTTTTCTCTTTACCTTCAGTCACTTCAAAATTATTATTTTATCTGATATGAGAGTTTTTATCTTGATGTTCAATATTTACAAGTTTATAATTGTCTAATTATTTCATTTTCATAAGAATTATTTTATTTTTATAAAAAGTTTCTCAAATTATATTTAAATTTTATTTCTTTTCTCTTTCTGTTTTCAGTCACTTTAAAATCATCATTTTCTTTAACACGAAAGTTTTTATCTTACTATTTTTAATTTTTTACAGTTACTCTATGTAAATTTTATATCATGTAAATTCTTTTCTACATTTTTTTAACTTTTTTATACCATTATTATTACAGTTTGATTGTTCTTTTTTTGTTATGATTGTTTTATTTCATTGGATTTTTTCTTTTCAAGAAAAATTATAGTTCAATATCTGCAAGTATTCTCTTTTACTATTTTCGATCTTTTACAGTTGTTTGATCTATATTTCATATCATGTAAATTCCTTCTTATGATTTCTTTTACTTCTTTTTTATATTATTATTATTGTAATTTGATTTCCTTTTTTGTTATGATTGTTTCATTTTATTGGATTTCTATTTTTCAAGAAAAAATTTGTAGTTCAATATTTGTAAGTATTTTCTTTTACTATTTTTCAATCTTTTACAGCTGCTTAATCCAAATTTCATATCATGTGAATTGCTTTCTATGATTTCTTTTATTTCTTTTTTATACTATTATTATTACAATTTGATTGTCCTTTTTTTGTTATGATTTTCTCATTTCATTGGATTTATACTTTTCCAAAAAAATTTTGGTTTAATCAGTTCTCGTTAGTTTAATAGATTCTTTATGTGTAAAATTATAAAAGTATATATTTTTTATATAATTTATATAGTTTATTTCATTAGGTAAAAATTTTTACTATATCACATTGTCTTATAGGAAAAGCACAATTTAGGAGGAAATTATGAAAGGAGAAAAACTGTCATATGAATATATGAATTATTAATTATAAAATTTATAAATTTACAATTAATAATATATATATGAATAAATTATTTTTTATTACCTAAGATTTATATAAAAACATTGAGATTAACAAATGTTATTTTTTATTTTAAAATTTGAAAATTATTTGATTTCTATCTTATCTGATTTTATTTGAAAATTTTTTATTTTTTATCTTTATTTGGTTTAATCAAAATTTTTTTATATTTATCTTCATCTTATTTTACATCAAATTTAAAATTTACAAGCTTTCACCTATAATGCACTTTCTTTTCACCTTCATTTAAGAAAATTACCCTTTACTTCCCTAAATAAATGAATAATTCAACTTGCATCCATCTATCAAACAACATTTTATTATTAAATACATTAATAGTTTATTTTTATTTGATGGATTCTCATGATAATTATAAATTTATTTTTCATTTCATAATCTAATTAATTATGACCTTTTTTATTATATTCCTAAATAATTATATTCTATGTCTCACTTTTTTTCTCCTCTATATTATTAACATATTTTTCTTAAATTTCAACTAAAAAGTAGATCAATCCTTCTTCTAAAGATTCAATACCTACTACACACTTTTTGTTTGTTTCCTTTTATATTTCTCATTATATTCTAAGAAAAAAAACTTTATGACAATGTATATTTTAAAAGGTACTAAATATAAGTTAATCATTAGTATTTTTTTTAGTCAAAAGCTATTCCTTTCTTGCATGTTAATTAAAAAGTATAAAATATTTGATATCAAAATATTGAATTTTAGTTAACATGTATGTCATGATTTATGAATTTTAATGAGTTGTTTGCAAAATAAAATTAGTACTTTCAAAAGTTTGTTTTCAAAGTTTATTTTATGCTATAATGTGGTGAATAAAAAATATATTATATTGCTACTACAAAAAATTATTCTTATCATAAATTATGTTATTAAATATTAATATTAATAATTATTATTATCTTAAAAATGGTCTTTAATTAATGTAATATTTGAATTTAAAATTAATTTTATTGGTAAAATAAATTCAAAATCAATTATCTACTTGAATGTTAAGCAAAATAAGTAGAGAGATGACTTTTCTTCTCCTTTAATTTTTTTTCAATTTTTATTTTATTAGATACTTTCTCTTTCAAATATCTCAAAGTCAAAGAGATAACTTTTTTCTTAGAATTCTTAGTTATATATTAATTAATTTTTCATCTAATTATCTTTATAGATAATTGACATATAATTATAATATTATATTATTAAAATAAATATTCATCCATAATATAAAATTATTGCTTTTAAAAGTTTATTTTATGTTGTAAGGTGGTAAATAAAAAATACATTACTATTAAAAAATCTATTCTTATGATAAATTATGTTATTAAATATTAATATTAATGATGGTATCTAATTAATGTGATATTTGAATTCAAAATCAATTATTTATTTAAATGTTAAAAAAATTAGTGGAAAAATAAATTTTTTTAAGCTATTAGTTATATATTAATCAAATTTTTATCTAATGCTCTTTATAAATAATTAATATATAATTATAATGTTATCTTATTGAATTAAATATTCATCAATGTACGGGATCAATCCTAGTATTTTATATTAACAATAAGTCGGATTTAAACTTTATAAAAAATTAATAACTTTTATAGCTTTACATTAAATGTTCATAAAATTCGTGGAATTTTCAGTTACCTAGCGAAATCTTGCCCTAGTGTGCATATCACCAGAGAGAAGATCGGAAAGAGATACATACTCATATTTCGAATTAATTAATAATTATCCCAAAGAAAGTGCAGTATACTTAAAAAATAATAATATTATATGTACTAAAAATAAAATTTATATATTAAATATGAAATAATAGAGTAAATTTATAAATTTTAATAAATATAAAAAATTTGAACTCTATCTTCAATATGCATATCATTTTTGTAAAAAAAAAAAAAGAGTTTCATGATAGACTTGTTCAAGAACGAGTTTATCATTGTCAAACAAATAATTTATACAAAGGATATAAGTTTTTCTTTGTTACAAAGATAATTGATTATAAACATGAGTAATTATTAATAATTAATATTAGATAATTATTATTTAATAACTTTTTATATTGGATAATATTTGTTGATTATACTTAATATTCTCTAATTTGAGTGTCGTGTAACAAAATCACTTTTTAATATTGAATTATTAGAGGGGACAATAAATAGGGGAGGTTTTTATCATTATCATTGGAACAAGAAAAATAAAGACAAAAATAAAGAAAAGCAAGATTAGCATGGTAAAAACAACGAATTTTTTTTATTTAGAGTTCTAATAAATAATAATAGTAACTTTTATTTTAATTGGAATTATTGCTATGATTAGTTGTTAAAAGATTTTAAAAGTACAATAAAATAATTTTAAAAGGAATTATAATTAATTATTGGATCTACAATTAATTGTTGGCTTATTTAGAATCCATTTTTTTGTTGGTAACATATATTGATTCCATTTTATATTTTGTTAACATTATGTGATAATTTAATTACCAAAAAATCATATGAAAATTTATTATAAAAGTTTTTAATTACGTAAACGATTAATAAAATTTCAATTGGTACGTAATTTTATAAGTTCTATGACAAGGTTTTTACATTATTTTGCAATTTCTTTTAGTGAGAATAAAAACGTTTATATAAAATAAAAAAGGTAATTTAAAGATGGAATTTGAATTTGGAAAATGCTTAATTTCCATTATATTCGAATTCACAGAAATGCGGATGCTACGACATGTAAAAGAATAATGGGTTATAAGTGGGTTTACAAGAACGTCAGAAGTATTATTCTTTGAATTTTTATTTACTAGTATATAAAATTATAATTTTTAATAAAAAGTTATTTTATATAACAAATTACAACCTATGTTAAATTTTCATAAAAATTCTACTTTTACTTTTATCTAAATAATTAAAAATAAAATTTCATTTCATTTAATAATAAATTTCTTTTTAAAATATACTAATGTAAAGAAAGAATGGGTTTAAGAGTGTTAAATTTTTTTACTTTTATCCTTTATTTTGAATAATTAAAAATATGGTTTCATTTTATTTGTTAATAAATTCTTTATTATAATAATGTTCCTTTTTGTATAATGGTAAGTATGTTTAAATTATTAAATATATACATATAAAGTAATGAGACCGAATAGAGGACGAGGATGCGGGAGTAGGGAAAACCTTTAGGCAATACTTGCCATTTAAATTAAATATTCTTGGTAAGTAGTGTTTGGTTTTAAGAAGGAAATTCCATTTGATTTATGATTAAGAATTTCACTAATAATATATTTGTTATGGTACTATAAAAAATTTACCTTTTAATTAAATTATATATATTTTTTGATGTGTTTCAAATTAAATAATTTATTTAAAAACAAATTAAAATTATTATTTCTATGTAATTTTTAAATAATAAAATTTGTTTATAAATGAATTAAAGTAAATTTTTATTGAAATAAAATAAAATTAATTTTAAAAAATTAATTTCAAACAAATGTTTAATACATGTTAATATGTGACATAATATAAATTATTAGATAAAAAGAGTTATTAACTAAATCAACTCACTCACGTATCCATAGATTTCAAATTCCAATTGGGTAATATAAAATACCCTACCAAAAGATTTCCCCCATTTTATACACGCGTAGTGTGTGTACATGAAATTTTCTCATTGCCCGATTACATTGGGAGTTAAGAAACCGAACAGACGAAGAACAACATCCATTGAGCTGTCTACCATCGACTGTCCAGATTCATTTTCCATAGACACGTGTTTGTCATCCACCTGCGTAACCGTAACTTATGCTCGATTCAGGCTCATCCTATCCTACTTACCTTGGCCCAGAAAAGATCGAGTGCTCTTCGCACACCGTGTTCCATCTTTTCTCTCTTTCCTTTCCCTTCTGAAAACGGTCTATGTTCACCGGCGGTGTGGCTTCGCCGGAAGCCTCATCATAAACTAACTAAAGGAATCATTCGGGTCGGATTTCAGGCCGTCGTTAAGGTTTTGGATAATCTGATTTCTTCCGTGAGCATCTATTACCAAGGTAGTTACTTTTCGCAATTGCTGAGCTCAAAAATTGCAGTTTGCTAATTTCTGCTTTATGATGAATGTCTGATTTTTCTTTTCGAAATTTTATCTCGGTTTTATAGATTTGTCATTTTGTGTTTTTTTTCCCCTTAGTTGTCACATTGGCATGGATTGTTCTTGACCTCTTCGGTGCTTGTGGTTGACGGATGTAGACGAGATTACCGTACGTTAAGGTACTTTCTGTGAGTGCAGGAGTTTTCTGAGGTTATGAAAGCCCCCAAACACTACTTTGGAAACTAAGGAAATTGTTGTGTGTATCTGTGAGTGCAGGAGTTTTCTGAGGTTATGAAAGCCCCCAAACACTACTTTGGGAACTAAGGAAATTGTTGTGTGTAGTCAAACCGAGGCGGACAGGGGATTCAGGAAACGTGGTTTCTATTGCAATCGGGAAAAATGGTATTTATCAGATTCTGCTTTGTTCAGTCTCTTACTCTTCATGTTGAGTTTTTTGTAGTGGGTGTTTCCTCTATTTATAGGTAGTGGGTAGCTTATTATATATAAATGAACATTAAGTTGTGAGTGATCTTCAGTGTTTTCGTCTTATGTTTATTCTCGGCATTATAGAGGTTCTGATGCTTTCATTTCTATTGGTGTGAGGGGTCATGGACTGAGAAGTTTTAATCCGAACTTGGAAACTATTTACAATTGATTATGGAGAACAAGTCATTGAATCACTAGGGTTATGATATGGCTTTGGTGCTGCATTTTGCATGTTGCACAATCACTATGAATTCCAGGAAGATGAGCGAAGGATGCTAAGTACTACTACTGCCAATTGCAAAACAGGGCCGGTATACTGTTTGCAACTATTAGCATGTAAATCAGCTGCACACTTATGGTGTTGCAATCCTGCTGCCATCTTTCTCAGATACAGTAAATTGTCAGTAGTTTGATCTTTTCCCTAAAATTGAGAATCAAACTTGCATGCTCATTTCCATGTTAGTTTCTGCCCTCCTGTTTTTACTAGATTCAAAAGCTAAGGATTTAAGGCTTGTGAAAATTTCAAATTGTGAAATACTTTTTCTTAATCAATATGGAGAATTCCTCCAATTTCAGTGCCAGCGTGAGGATATAGGTAAATATATCACCTTGTTGGTCAGAGATATCATAATAGATAATGGATAATTTAATGAGATGAAAGGAAGAAGAAAAAAATCATCGGCTTCTATGATGGTAAGATTTTAACCTGCACAGAAAGCTGAATCTTTATATATTCTTAAGTGCATCCTTTTGCCTTTCATCGTTCTATTTATATATGTAATGTAGCAAATTAGTCTTGCTCCCTTTGATATGTTTATATATTTTTGCTACAGTCTCTCCAGAACAAGGGATTTTGGATGGTAAAGAGTACCGGGCACATTAATGAAAGAGAGACAGCATTTGAAAATTCTTCCAAAATTGAACATAAGAGACCTCATCAGCGGTTTGTTGATGCAGCTGAGGTAGATTTCTTTCCAAACAAGAAACAATCAGTCGAAGATCCAAATGTGAAGACAAGTTCAGGAATTTCAGCTGCAAATTTTTCTCCTTGGGAGAACAATCCTACGATGCATTCTGTTCCAAGCCCATTTGTAGGTCGCTTATTTGGTTCTGAAACAAAGTCTGTCAATTTTTCTGAAAAAAATGCATCTTATGTTTTGGCTGATGATTCTAATGTGAGGACAAAGATTTTTGGCAACCAATATGGAGAAGGTGCATCTTTTGGCTTGTCCATATCTCATTCTGTTGAAGATTCTGAACCGTCTCTAAATTTTGGGGGAATTAAGAAAGTTAAAATTAATCAAGTTAAGGATTCTGAATGTGTAGAAGCTCAAGATGGACATAATTTTAATAGGAAGAACAACAGTGATCTACATCATGCCTATAACAGGGAAGTCGATGTGAGATCAATGCCGATGGGACAGTCCTTTGGTAAGGTTGATAATGGTGTCAATTTGGTGGGACTCGCCTATGACAGAGAGGATGCCCATGTTGGATCACTGGGGAGCCCTGATACCAAGGGAGATGCCAATGTCATATCAATTCCTGATTCCTATAATAAAGATGAGACAAATATCATTTCCTTCAGTGGATTCCCCGATGAACAGGAAATTGTACCCGTGAACAGGGCTGCTGTGGACTATGATACAATGTATAATCAATCTTCAGTTCAAGTATCGGCAACAGCTCAGGAAAAAGAGTTAGGTGTGTCAATTTCCAATGCAGTTGTAAGTACTCCCCAGGTAGCTAAATTAAAGCCTGAGTTTCTGTCCAAGAGTAAACCAGAGTTCAAAGCAGCAAGGAAAGAAGCCCCAAACAGCTTTCCTTCAAATGTGAGGAGCTTGATATCCACTGGTATGCTTGATGGTGTTCCTGTGAAGTATGTCTCAGTGGCCCGGGAGGTAAGTCTTAGCCTTTCTTGTTTCTACCATTTGACTTGCTGTTATAATAAATTATAATTATGTTTCTGTGTGGATGAAGGAGCTTCGTGGAATAATAAAAGGTTCTGGCTATCTTTGTGGGTGTCAATCATGTAATTATAACAAGGTTAGTTTCTTATCAATTTACAACTGGGCTGAATCTGTTAAAATTGCTTTCAGGTTGAAATAGGATAGCTTGTTCTTGGTAGAAAGTTAAAATGTGACTGTTCAAAACTCAGCTGGTGATTTTCCATTATCAGGTTCTGAATGCTTACGAGTTTGAGAGGCATGCTAGTTGCAAAACGAAGCACCCGAACAATCACATTTACTTTGAAAATGGGAAGACCATTTATCAGATAGTACAAGAATTGAGGAGTACCCCTGAAAGTTTGTTGTTTGATACAATTCAAACAATTTTTGGTGCACCCATTAATCAGAAAGCCTATCGAATTTGGAAAGGTAAACAATTTCCTTCCTAGTGTCTGTTGAACAAACTATTTCAAGCTTGCTTCATTTCTTTATTCCCCCCCCCCCAAAAAAAAAAAAAAAAATTGGGTTGTATGGTACATGACCTGTTGAATTGTTTTATTCCTTCAGAATCATTCCAAGCAGCAACACGCGAGCTGCAGCGTATTTATGGAAAGGAACCACTAAACTTATGATGACAAGCCTATGTCAAAATGATTTTAGTCTAGACTCTAATGTGCATAGTCATCACATCTGTATCAACAATAACTGCGTACCTACCTGAACTTGGTTAAAATAAGGGACTTTTTTTGTTAGTTTGTACAAATCAATGGAATGAGGGGTTTTGATTGGCAAATTTTTAATATCCGATGGAGAAAATTTATTGTATTGGCAAATCGAGTGTAATGTGACATTTCGTACATATTTGTCTCTGGGCCAATTTGTGGGGCGGTCATTTGAAAATTTGAAACCATTTTGGAGAATTAACGGGGAAGATGCATCCTGTGTTTAGCTCAAATGCCTGGCGAGGAAAGGATTATAATATAAAATAAAAAGGGATTAAACTTGATTTACTGTCAGTAATAATTAAGAATTTTTAACAATAATAAAGGAATTTTTTGATAATTTTTTATTGATATATTAATATTATATATAAATGAATGGTAAAATAAAATTGATTTATATTAATAATAGATTAAATTTAAATTCAAATAAAAAATAGGGCGCAAAAAATTTGACCCTGACTCTTCAATGGAGAGGTAGAAATACGATTGGCCTGAAGACCCCTCTGGGATGGTGGGAGGGCGAACATAGGGGTTTTTAACCTATTTTCACTAGTATAAAAAGCATGGCAATGCATTTTCAAAGAGTCAAATGATTCCGGTGACAATTTTATGCCTATTAATAAATTCTGCATTTTCCTGGCGAAGGATACAAAATATCAAACTGTGTATTTACTCCAATCCACTACAACCCATGGAATCACAACTAAAATTACTTTTCGCACTCAAAAGTTTGAAAAGAATGACGAATGAAAATGTAAAGCCAAATCATCATCATATTGAGTAGTATTTTCCTCCTTCCTTCCTGGTGATTGGACATGAATTTTGCCTCGAATTGGAAATAATTTGTCGTCAACCACAACAAGCCGATTTTTGTGCATCTTGCCCTGCCCCTCCTGCCTGGTCTTGTTGATTAATCTTGATTCCTGAATTTGGCTGAAAAAAAAAATGATGATATTACAACTTGAGAGATATAAAACATTGAACTTGTCTGTAGGTCTAAAGCAGGTGAAGCTCAGATACCTCTGCCTTAGAATTAGTGTCAGCAAGCCTTTGTTTGATATCTCTTGCTATGGAGAAGAAAACTTCCTCCACGTTGAGATTTGTCTTTGCACTCTGTTTGCAAAAACTTTCAGTGCATAATAACGGAAAATTTGCGGTAGTTTTCAATTCTCAGAATATTTATCACTTACAGTTTCAAAGAACTGAATTCCGTACTCATCAGCCAGTGCTTGTCCCTTGGAGGTAGGCACAGCCTATAACAAATCAAAACGGTACTATATAATCACAAATAATATAAATCTTGCTTTTATCCAAATTGATGGAATCAAATTTTGCCCACCCTTTTGCTTTCATCCATGTCAGCCTTGTTCCCCACCAGTATCTTGCTGACATTGTCCGAAGCATGTTGTTCAATATTGCGAATCCAGTTCCTAATATCTGAAAATAACGTAAGCTGAATGAATGTACCATATGGAGAAGTCTCCATAGAACAAAAGAGATATAAAAATTTTAAACTGAAGCCAAGCCATAGATGAGGATTTTACTGTTAAAAGATGATTCATCTGTAACATCATACACTAGCAATATGCCCATAGCTCCACGATAGTAAGCTAGAAAAACAAGAGAATTGGGTAAGATGAATAACACAAAGAAAATGACAAAAAATACTACCTGGCAATGATAATACTCGGAGAACAAGATGAAAGTGCCAATGAGGATTAGAAACCTTACCAGTCGTAATAGTTCGAAACCTCTCCTGGCCAGCAGTATCCCAAATTTGGAGCTTGATCCGTTTGCCATCAAGCTCAATGGTTCTTATCTTGAAATCAATACTGCATTATGAAGATAGACAGACCTTGTCATTTTAAAGAAACTCGTGGCATATAAGATTCTGCTTGTACAATGATAAATTGATAAAAATGAACTTACCCTATGGTTGTGATAAAACTGGTGGTGAAGGATCCATCAGAGAAGCGTAAAAGAAGACAACTCTTTCCAACCCCTATGAAAGTAAGTAACAGAAGACGTTAATGCTAAATTCCGGAATAACATCCGCTAAAGCATCATGATTCTTCTTCCATGTGTCTCTAACTTAAGTCATCCATGCAGGAGGACGGAAGTATGACCTCTATGATGTTGTAGCAAATAAGTAGGCAGAACATTAAAAATTCAGAGTAAAGAAATGAGGAGAATTTAGGAGAACATCAATGCCGGACGAATTTTTCATTGTAACGGGCGTTATGGATAAACCAGAAATGCATCTTCTGAAAGCAAGCTGATGATTTGTGGTCTCATTAGTAAGAGAAGTACTTCCAACCAAACGCCTTAATGAATCTCTGAAAAGCTCGACTTTCTATGATGAACCACAAATCCGTCAAATAATGTCAGATTAAGATCTAAACAGATGTCCATATCAAGCTCTTTACACCAACGTAATAATGAAAACAATGATTCGTATTCTAGCTCAGACTAGACATATATCAACTTAAAAGTGCATTTGTCTCAAAATCTCAAAAAAGACAGTTTCAAAAGAAAATAAAATTAATCAATGTCGCAACAAATCTAAACGTCCCAATCTGTAAGGCAACTTTAACGTTGTTATCTGAATGTCACTCTTACCACTGTCCCCGATCAAGAGAAGCTTGATGAGGTAGTCATAATCGGCTCGAGCCCTTGCCGGCGGAGCAGCCATCAACTTCTAATATCCTCGCAACACTGACGGAAAAAGGTAATTCCTCTCTGCGTATATTCCAAAAAATTCGAAACATAAAAGAGAAGCACAGAAATCAAATTCATGTTTACTTTTCTCCATACAAAATATAATAAAATGCAAAGAAGAAAATGACAAAGGAGAGAGAAAAAAGGCACTTTACCAGATCGGAAATGCGAAGATAGATGGGAGAGAGATGGATCTCCAAAGCTCACAAGTGTATGACCATGGAGATTCAGAGAGAAGGATGCTTTGATTATTTTTTGTCGTTTTTGTATATCTCAGAAAGAAAAAGATTGACCAGACCAGTTGGAGACAGACAACCTGGACCTGTTCACAACCTTAGAACTTTGAAGCTCCTCCGACAATGGTGGGTCGCTAAATTCCCCGCTCTGTCCCTTTTTCATCTCTTCCTCCGGTGTGCGCATATGCCTATGCTGCGCAAGTTAGTACCTCCACCAAACTATGTAATTAATCAAATCAAATATCAAAATATAATAGTACAGACAGGGGGAGTGCAACACAATATCGTATTTGGCCCTGAAATAGTTAAAATAGAAAAACAATTATTTTGGATTATCAGAAAATGTGATTCCACGCGTCCATTTTATAGTGGCCAATTGAAAAGACACAACGCGGAGGGACAGACCGTGTGGAATGGGATTGCCGTAGACGACTGGTGCACTTTGTGTGAGCTGGCATTCTGGTCCTTGCCAACTGGCTTGGTATCCCCCAGCCGTTAGTTGAAACCGTTAATTAACTGTCCCTGATTATGAAAATTGAAAAATAACGTCTCAACGCAATATTACAAAAAATGGTTAACTCAAGTTTAAAGTATATTTTTTTAATTACATATAGATATATTTTAAGCAATATTAACCTCTAAATATATTTGTTTTTCTTAAAGGAATTCAAAAGTATATACTATTAGATTTTTTTAATAAAAAAAATTAGTCCATCAATATCAACAAAATTTTTACAAGGCCTAAAAACAACAGCAGAACAAGGGGGCTAGGTTGGGCCCTGCCTCCCTCTTTTTTAAAATTTAAGAGAATATACATTATAAAAATTTACATGACTCTTTCTAAATTTTATAATATTTTATTCTTAATTCCCTAACTGTTAATTGAAACTGTTAATTAATTATTTTTTGCTATAAAAATTAAAAATTAACGCCTGAACGCAATATTACAAAAAATGGTTAACTCAAGTTTAAAGTATATTTTTTAATTACATATAGATGTATTTTAAGCAGTATTGATCTCTAAATATATCTATTTTTCTTAAAGGAATTCAAAAGTATATAGTATTAGATATTTTTGATACAAAAAGTTAGTCCATCAACATCAATAAAATATTTATAAGACCTAAAAACAACGGCAGAGCCAAGGAGGCCTAGGTTGGGCCCTGCCCCCTTCTTTAAAATTTAAGAAAATATATATTATAAAAATTTACATGACTCCCTCTAAATTTTATAATATTTTATTCTTCACCCCTTACCTTAAGATTTTTGTCTTTGCCATTGCCTAAGAGGTAAAATGAAAATTATATTTCACAACTCTTTAATTCATTTTCTAATGCTTTGGCATATTAAAAGCCAGTAGAACTGAGCAAAGTAAATTTTAGGCATTTTACATGCGATCATATTATTACATGGCATCACGTTATGAAGCTGGGGACAAAAAATCCTGTTAGCATTACAGATTAAAATTATATCCTCAATCACAATTTAATATTAGCAATAATTCTAATTTTATAGATAATAAAATGCCTCTTATTCCTTTTAATTTTTTTAAATAAAAAATATTTTAAATAAGCAAGAGAGATGAAATAGATCCAATAAATGCGGGATATTGAATACATATATATAAATCTCTTTTAAAGTATTTTTAAATTAAAAAAATACCGATTAAATATATTAATTGATTTACCATATAAAATTTTATAATTAAAAAATATTGTCATGTAATACTTGAATAAAATGGTAACATCTCTCGTGAGTTTGGAGAAGCATAAAAGATAAGTTTCAATCACTATTGAAGACTCGTGCCAACCACATATTTTTGTGCCCTTATGGGTATATGGCACAAAGGAGGAGAGTCTGACTCCCCCTCCCCATCTCCTCCCCTCAATATCGAACTCCTTCCACTCCAATACCCCACCTCCTTCTAAGACAAGAAAAAAATGAAAAAAAGTTTCAGCTTCTGTTTTGGAGCCAACGATGAATATTCAGTATCATTCAGGAGGAAATTGCTTTGAAACAACCTGGCCGAAACCACAAAAAAAAAATCTCAAGTTTAGACCAATTCACGTTCCTTCCAGTTTAAGGAATCTGATACATAGATTGAAAATTTCAATTCCGCGTACTCCTTGTGGAACGCAAATTTAAACAACGATTGTTGTTAG
The DNA here is from genome assembly GCA_020226215.1 of Sindora glabra. Taxonomy (NCBI): domain Eukaryota; kingdom Viridiplantae; phylum Streptophyta; class Magnoliopsida; order Fabales; family Fabaceae; genus Sindora; species Sindora glabra. The sequence continues at coordinate 69,714,412 of CM035229.1, forward strand.
TTTAAGAAAGCAGCATTGTGAGAGGGAAAGTGCAAAAGACAAAAACTGACAGCACGGAATCCTCTACGACAATAAAAGTTCAAAAAATTACAGCTAAGCTTGAACGAATCTCGTTCTATATTCATTGACAATAACAAGGACCTAATCTAATATGATTAATATTTTTGTTTGTTCTTGAGTCAATGTACTTCTCTAGCTCTTAATGAGTGTATTAAGTAAGAATATGCCTTCCTATTTTAGCAGATCATACATAGTGAGAATGGTCTTCTAGTAGTTGGGTTACATTTGGAGAAGTAATTCGATTTTTTTCTTCTTTCATTTCAGAAATATGTACAGTATAAAATTGTTTTGATTACAAATTACAATAGCATTATTGTCAACAAATATGAGTGATCTTCTTTCTTAACTTTAAGTGGTTGATCTGAACCTTGAAGGCAAAGGTGACTAATATTGAAAGCCACGTATACTCGCACTTAGTCCAACTACATAGCAATCTGTTGGGCCACAGCTATTAACCCCAAAACTGGAAGTTATTTCGTTAATAATGCTCTCTCTCTCTCTCTCTCTCTCTCTCTCTATATATATATATATATATATATATATTGAAAATAAATTTTGAAATTAAATTTTAAATAAAAATTAAGGTTGTCATTAAATATAAAATTATGAAGTAAATTTGTAAAAGTAAATCTAATTTGAAATTCATTGGACATAAATAACTTGAAATTCAATTTCACATTCTATTATTGGTGCCTATAACACTTTTTGTATAAGAAATATTTCTTCCTTTTCTCCACTACAAGGTTTGTGGTCATATTTGTTTATAAAGCAGACGATGCAATTAGGGCTCTGTGTCGCGCTCCTTACAGTTTAAATTTGCATCACAGGGAAATGACTACCAGCAAAAAGAAAATCTCCTGGAAAAATTTGCGGCTCTTCAATGTTGTTAATTAAGCTCATTTTAGAATGGCATTGATCGCATTCTGAACAATCCCCCTAGAAAATTATGCACCTATGCTCAGACAAATTTGGATTAATGTTTATTTCCGCTTTGTGCAATGTTGTTCATTTAGCTGTTTGCAGTTTGAAACGTGAAATCAGAAAAAAAAAAAAAAAAAAAGAGAGGTAAAAACCATCTCACGATGACCGTTGGTTTATTTTAATGAAAAATATTATTTATAAGAATATAATCATAAAATATTAAAATAATAAAAATTTATTATTTATTTAATGTTAAATATAAAAATATGATAAAAAATAACATTATTAGAAATTTTTTTCTTTCATTATCATATATTATTACAATTTCTAATCAAAACATACAAGTGAAAAATCATTTCTTTTTTTTTTATATATAAATAAACGAGATTTACAATGAAAGATATTTTCGTACAAAACATCCCAGAATTACGAAGCTAAGGGAAGCGTGCAAGCCAGAGCTTAATTGAATATCCATAACTTTGTCAAGCAAGAGCCAGCAAATGCCTATGAGATTAAGATAGCAATGCTTCTGCCAAACTATATGTTGGTAGTTTAATTGAATATCCAGAGTGGGATTGCGTGGTCCTCTGTTTCGTTCCGTTCATTTGTGCATTTTATATGTCTATGCAAAAGATTCTTTGTAATGGACGTCAACTATCACCACAGATATCTGTAAGTTTTGAGTGTGAAGCTTATCCAACTGATGCTTGCTGTATAGCATTAAATAATTCATACTGATGACCCCGGCAGCTACTTTTCCTTGTTGAAATTCTAAGAGGAAATATTTCCTCTTTCTCCTTTTGTCCACTTTCTGATTTCGAGGTTAGAATTTTAAGCAGCATTTTCTCTATAGGCTGAAGACATGACGCAGAATGAAATGGCCCAAAAGATGAATAATAAAAATTCCCAAGAGGGCCACATTGAAAATATTTTTCCTTTTTAATCTGTAAGTTTGATAAAACTATTTGCCTTCTTTAGGAGCGTCCACGTTCTGCAACATAATTTATGCAAATACACCGAAAAAAATATTTAAAGCATATATGTATGTGAAAATAATGGGCCATCAAGTTAATGCTCTAAGGCATATGCTTAGAAGATCCCTTCCCCCACCCCACACCAACCCTAACAAAAAGTGGAATGGCTTCTTCTTTATTGCTCAGGAAACTCCCCTATCTCTGTTCTCTGAGTCATTTGCAGATTCGGTAGCTTTCCAAGTGTTTGATCGAAGTTCCAAGTGAAAATTCAAATCATGGCAGCCAGAGCATGCAGTTGTGAGATCGCCGACGGCGAAAACGAGGACGATGATAAAAGGCCGGCCTTCTATTCTGACAACCAAGCCGATGATTGACTTGTTTGATCATTTGGGCAACTGAACATCCTTTGGCACTCTGATTTATGTAGGAAACAGGATGAGATAAGTGATCATGGCTCGTCTAAACCTATATAGTTTCTAAAGAAAAAACAATCTTTCAATTCCAGTTACTTATTTCATGCACGCTATGTACGCTGCTGAATGAGAGATTGAGAGTTATTGTTGCTTGCTAGAGATTCTAATTGAGCTTAACCTTCCATAGTCTGTCATCTAGCAATATATTAGCCGTATTTTCTCGAATTTAAGAAGCTTTCCATTTTATATTATGTATCTGTTCGGAGATTTCACAAGCCACCCAGAATAATGTAATGATTTGAAGGCATGTATTTTCGAAATCTGTATCCTCTTCTTCGACAATAACGTACAGCTTGATTGTAAACGACATTTACGTGCTTTTAACGTGTATGTCAACTGAGAAATTCATTCTTGTATGTTTCATCCATATAGTCACATAAAGAGTAATTATTAATTTTGTCGTGTTCATACACATTAAAGTTTATTTTTTCTAACAATTTTAAAATCCTGAAATTATGGAAACTGATAATTACCAGTTGTTTATTAATTATGATTACAGATATGTAATATAATTAGAATATATAAAAATTTCTTATGTCAACGGAAAAATAATGGTTTCTTTATTTATGTACTCAATAAAAAATTATGGATCTTTGTTAGTGTTACATATAAGTTGATGTGGATATTTTTATTTTCAATTTTCAAGGAAGTTGATCTCCTGAAAATTATTACAATTTGAACTTATCCCAGATGAATATTTTATATCCCTTGCACCGGTGTCATAAATGAAAAGGAGTGTGGATCTAGAATTACAATGTGAAAAATGAGAGTATAAATCAAAACTTGGGCAACATTTAAATTAATCACAAAGTTATGTATAAAGAAAAAGTGTTATATCAAGTATGTGTTGATTCAACATTTGATCCAACATGTGTTGAAGACAAAAATTTTCAAAGCATTGAACAAGTATGTCGGTGTTAATGTGAGACATCCATGGATGATATTAGCAAGTCTGTTAAAGTAAGTGTTAGAGCATTTTGTAGACATGCTCGTGTTATTATTAGAGTTCATTGCATGCAGATTTGAATCCAATTCGAGTAGTTAATTCAATTTATTTTAAAAAATCTCTCTAATTCATTCTAAATTTCAACATTTGACAAGTTATGAACACATCTTGAAATCCTAGTTATTTTTTATAAATAAAATACCCATAATTTTATTGTAAGCTTCATGTAAGTTAATTTATATGCTTACTTTTTTAGTCTTATCTTAGTTTTGATGTAAGTGGTGTTATTTACAATGAATTACAACTTGTGTAAAACTTAAAATATGATTTGCCAAAATTAAAACTATTATTTACTAGCTCTCTACTAATGTTTACTTCACCCAATCACAATTATGAGAATATTATTTAAGTTTCATTCCGACTTTCTCTATCTCTTCTTTTCCACCTTCCCATTCCTCTTTAAAATCATCTTCACCTCAATCTTCTCCTTTTCACTTGCCCATCTTTCTCCACTCTAATATTTAAGTTCTTTAACTTGACATTTTTCTCCCCCTTGTTTCCGTCTATCCCTTTCCTTTTCATTTAAGTCTTCTTGGATCTATACAAAATTCATTTTTTTCCATCTAACTTTTCCACTCCAAATCTTCAGCCTCTATGTTTAGTGGTGGCTAATGGACAAAAGATTACCTTCTCCACTACTTCTTTGTTAAAAATCACTCTAGTTATGGTTACACACATACATACTTACAACAAAAAGTAAAGTTCAACTACCATTCTAGAAGGAAACACATTTTAATGTTAATTTTAATTTAGGGCAACTTTCGGGGCCACAGAAAATTTTTTTTTGGAGTTTCTGTGATGTTTCCTAGCTTAAGATTGTCTTTTATTGTTAATGTTGCTTGGTTTCTTTCATCAAAGCAATTGATATTCATTTGTGCACTAAAGAAAGATTTGCCTTGTGAATTGAGTTTTCAACCCTCTAATTTCTCACTTCTGCTTCTTATTACTCATTTAATTGTTCTTTGTTTCCTTACTTTTTTGTTTTAATTTTATGTGCATTTTATTTCTTAGTGAATTTTTTTTGTTTATCTCTATTATTGCCTTTCTTCTATAATAGATGCTATAAATCTATTTTGTTTATCATTGAATTTTTTAGATTTAAAAAAAATATTGTTTATCCCAATAAATGAGTCACAAATTAGTTCTAAAATTAATAAAATTATATGTTTATTATCCATTTAATAATACATCATGCTTGTGATTTAAATCCAATGGATGATGTTTATTTGGCACATTTTGTAGGCATAATTTTTTAGGTGATGTAACATCACTCTTTAAAAAACACTCTTTAAAAAATTAGATATTATAAATATGATTATGATCATGAGTAATATTGCAACTTTATGTTGCAATTTTAACCAAAAGTGTTAAACTATCTATTTTCAATTTAATGATTGGCATACAAACCAACTAAAAAAATGTATTTCCTTTTATTTAATGCATTTGCAATAAGGGATTTTCTTTAATTAAAGCATAAACTTAATATATCAAATTATGTCATCTCTATGTGAAGCATTCCAAAATGTCTAGTCGACTGAATGAGAAGCTTAGTTAGATAGGCTACTTGCATAAAAAAATAAAAGATTAGATACATATAACAAAAATGGTTCATTTAGTATACCTTGATGCTTAAGTTGGTAGTTGTTTTCGTAAAGTAATAACAAGAGACATTAGTTGAGTTGAAATGAGCATACCTTAGTCTTTTTTAGGTTCAAGTAAGCGTGACCCATGCCTAAAGTAGTAGGGTGTTACCAACATTTCTTGATGTAAGCTACTACTGATTGTGCAAGAGTCATGCCTAAGGTAATGGGGGAATTACAAGCTCCTTTATGCTATTAATTGTTTATGGTTAAGTGTAAATCATACTTGAAGAGCCTTAATAGGACAAATGATTCCTTAAGTTAATTGTGATTGATCGAATTAGGCAAAACTTAATTGATTTGTGTAATCTATTTGTAAAGATAAGATAAACTGAAATTGTATAAATGCATTTTGAGTTAGACCCGTAAACTTAGGTTAGGCGAACATTCTTATGGACTAATTAACCATTTTGCACATTATCATCATATAATGTGGCTAATTAAATTATAAATGAAATGTTTTTTTTCCGCACAATAAAAAATCTAATGTGTCATTTTGTTAAGTAACTTATATTTTATACATCAATGGTAGAGTTGGTATAGTCCAACACTTTGATAAACATTGAGTACCTTTGTAAAAATTGAAATTACTTCATAAATGTCATCTATATATTAAAATATTTGAAAACTTGTCACATTCCAAATTTTGAATATATACAAAATTACTTTGGTGTTGAACAAAAAATTCCTGAGCTTTTTTTCCCTTCTTAAACATTTTTTTTATATTTTTAAATTTAAAAATCATGCAAAGACTATGAAAAAATGATTTGCACACAATATCAAATAATTATAATTTAGATGAAGATATTTTTATATGAGTTTTATAAAACTAAAAACATGACTTTTCAATACATAAAAATATTTTCTTTTTATTAGTCTAGGTAGGAAATTATTGAAGGTTTTTATCAAAAGCTACATACCTACTTTAATGCATTTTAGAAGTTTGCACTAGATTAATGTAACTCTTTAAACATCCTATTATATAAAAAGTAAATAATAGGATGAGTACAAGCACTCAATGAATAGAAACTTTTCATCTCAACTTAAATGAAAAACCTTTAGTTGTATTATAACTATAAGAGGTTGTTTGGCTGGCAAAAAGTTATGTGAGAAATGTAACTCTTTAAGAAGTAAAAGATGAGTGACTCATTTGGTTAGCTACTAATTGGTAAAACAAGGAAAATAGGACTTTTTTTAGAAGTGTTGCTTCTTATAAAATGTAGAAATTTGTTTATACTTTCCTTTGGGTAGAAAGAACTTTGTACATGAACTTTTAATTTTTATTATCAACTAAATGACTTTGAACACTTTTCAAAAAGTTCACAAGGGCATTTACTTCCTAAAAAGTTTAACTTTATGTAAAAATTTACTTCTATAACTACTAAAATTCATATAACTTGTAGTATTGTATAATTATTCATTTCATGTTATACCTTTTAAAATTTAAAATAATTTGTGTGAAGAATAATAAATTACTATAATGACATACGGGATAAAATCTTGTGTGAAAAATAATTAATTACTTTAATAATTTAAAATAAGAATTTTATGTGAAATAGTTGAGAAAAAGAATAAAATGAAATATTTAAAGATTAAGCATGATTAAAGTTGAATATTTAAGCATATAGGGGGTTTAGAGAACTTTTCTAATTTTGCCTTTAAACCTATTCTCCTTTTATTTTCCCATTTTTCAACCATTACTCATTTTCCCTATCATAAATACTCCAACTTTTCTTTTTTTATCTTCTTTTGGCAAGTAAATGAGTACTAATCCATAATAATTTCTTATGTTCTTTCATCTAAACAAGGTAAATCCTTCTAATGATTTAGTCTTTGCAAGCTTTTCTCTTCATTTTCTCTTTAGTTTAGGATAATAAAATGTTTTGATTTAAAAAAAATGAATTCGACTCGCTGATTTAGATTCTTGGGATTTGGGATGTATTAGATTAAGCAATCTATAATTCCTTTTACTTAACTTTTCCTCCAGACATGATGAGTAAACATTCTAATTCAATTTAGATGATTTTGTATGATTTGAGTTGTTTAGAGTTAGGTTTCATACGCTCTTTACATATCTTAAGAAATTATATGATTTCTATAGTTTGATTTGATTTTCTTGTTGGATTTAGTGCATATGATAATATAAATGCAATATATGGTAGTTCAATTGTATACTATAGCTATGGGATGAGATCATAATAAAATTATCTTGAATGCACATTCGCAGGAGAAATTTTGTAGAAAACAAGTCATAATTGATTTTGCCCTAAGAGTTTACTTTCTAGAAACTTATAATTGATTGCATAATTAATTATATCCCTGCAGAGTTACTCTTTGAGGTTATATAATCAATTATATGCCTAAGGCTTTACCCTTTAGACCTCTATAATTAATTACATAATCGATTATGCCCTCATAAAGTTACTCTTTAGGATTACATAATTGACTATACTTTCTATATTTTTGATAATGATTATCACTAGAGTGTCTATGTGTATGATTGGTTCCATGGTGATAATATGAGTTATTGTGTACTAAATGTTACTAAATGAATAATATAAGGCCATGCAAAGAGGCATGGTAATGTTATAAGGTACAATATGTGATGTAAAATTGTGTTATTAAAATTGATTCATATTATTGATTACGAGAATTGAGGTAGGGGTGAATTGTTAACTAGTAATTTGAAAACCTGATATGGTACGTGCTTGTGAGATATAAAATAAAGCTAAATGTTTATTTCTTTTCAAGTTTAAAATATCTTGAAATATAGGGGGGCTAACCCTCCAAAAAAAAGTTAAGCTAACTTGTATACTAGAATTAGACTAGGAATAAGTTAGTTTAACAAAGCTCTCATTCAATGTTTCTTATAATAGTCAAATTAACACAAGCCTAAACTCTATTAACTATAATCATGGCCATTTGTTAGCAAGTTTACAAATTTATCACAGATACATAATGATTTTAAGTTCAATGTTATCTTACTTACAAAATAATGGAATGCATTTAATAAGGTGGACTTATGTACCATAGTGGAGGTGGAGATGGAGTATCAATTTGTGTATCTAAAAAATAAAACCATGAAAGAAGTAAGCCTTAGAGTTTATTAAGATACATTTTACTTAAATAAATAAATCTATAATATAATTTCTTATCATATGTTAATATTCTAATCATAAGGTAAGTAAACTCTTGTATAGACTTGCTACAAGACAATCAAATAAAATCTTAAGTGCAAATATTCGAAATACAATTGAATTATTGACTTTAATATTAAGATTTATTAAGTAATATTAACAGAATAATAATATTACCTAACATTCAATAAGAAAATGAGCAAATAACTCTCCATTTAACTTCTAATCATCTTTTTCCTTTCACAAATCTAATATTATTCCTATAAGATTAACTAAGTCTTTCATAAATAGGCATGCAAATCTGATACATAAGCCTCGACATAAGCATGGTTCACCTCTTTACTATCATCCTATGATAGTGGCACATACATATGCAAATCTCTCACAAAGTTCCAATTTAGTTAGTCACATAAAAAGGTATTAATAAAACTTAATCATTTAATATTTCAATCATAACATCGATTCATAATTACATCACTACCATGTATTTTTACACGACCCATCTCATTCATTTATTACATAATCATAGGTACACATACTCATTTGGTTTTCAATTATTTATGTCAAAATCATTCCTCCCCATATTAAACATATAAAAAGTTATATTATGGTTAAAGTCTTTAAATTATACATAATTTTAGAAATAAATAGGGCATAATTGATTATATAAGACCAAATAGCAAATCTTTGGTTATAATTAATTACATGAGCCCAAAAAAGTTATAATCAATTATCTAAGCCATTACATGGGTTTAAAGAGTTTATTATAATCAATTATATAAGTCATTATATGAGCACAAAAAATTTATAATCAATTATATAAGCCATTATGTAAGTCTAGAGAGCTTATAATAAATTATATAAGCCATTATGCGGAGAAATTTTATAAATTCTTTTGTGAAAATACTATTCATTTGACATAATTTAACATGGAACTCACTCATAACCTTAAATCTCTCCACTAAACTATCATAAATCACAAGAATTACATTTTAGTAACAAGATCCCTTATAATTTTTCACAAAATTCATATTAAACATAAGATCAAACTCAAATTTCTTTAAAAACTACAAAATAGCTGAAATAACAAGATTTTTATAAAATTATTCAAATATTTAAGTAAAATACTACTCATAAGTTTGAGAAGAAAAGGTTAATATGGATTTTGCATTGGATTAAGTAACTAATCATTAAAGGGAAAGAGATTCAAAGTTAAAGCATAAAACTCTTTAAATTTGTTTTAAACCATTTTTTCTAACAATTCCTGATGTAAATGAAAGAAATCCTATAAAGAGTTGCTTAGGGATTGAATAGATCATCCTTACTTTATTTGCTTGAAAATGAAGATGAGATGATAAGAATTAAGGGAATGAGTTTTTCTCTTCTCTTGAGTTATGCCTTTTTGAAAAGGAGAAAAATATGAAGGGTGAAAAAGGTTTTTTAAGAAATACAAAGAAAAAAGGTTAATTTTATTTTTAAAAAGAAAAATGAAAAAAATAGCCATCAATTTTCTCAAACTCCTTTAATTAATTTATTCTATATTATTTCATAAATCCACATGTATCCTAAATTATTAATTAATCATTACTGATCATTTATATCATTATATCATTTCTAAAAGTACTCAAAAAAATTTAAAGTAGTTTAATAAGGGCATTTATATTTATAGGTTTACTTAATAATCATAATCAAACTCTTATTCTTATCAACAATTAACAAATTCGAGTATCTCTATCATCATAATTTACTTTACATTTACTTTAACATTCTCAAATTTAATCTAAATAAATAAATTACTAATTCCAATACTACTATGTGTAACAAATATAAAGTTATGCCTTTATTATACATTTGAGATTGATATATTTACTAATAATTTCATTGTACAGTTGTGTAAGAGCCTAAATATATATAAAAGAGAATAAATTTAATTGGTAATGTTTAATTATTTTTATGATTCTTTTGTTTTAGAATGTTTATTTCACACATAACTTGATTGTAATCAACATGGAGCCCATTAAATGATTCCATTAACCATGCTAATTAATCATGTAAATTTTGATTTAATAGAAATACCTTTATTTCTATATAAATTAAAATACAACATAAATCTAAAAAATAAATAGATAGATTTTCCTTTATTTATAGACACCTTGAGAGGATTTATTGCCGTATGATATAAATACCTATAACTTAACTAACCAATACTAAAAATGATATACATGAAAATGAATAAAATTATACACATATTTACTAATACATAATTACAACTAGTTTTATCTGAATTATCAAATTCTTCTTTCATGCACTTTAGCCTTTGATAAGAATCATATAATTTGATAATACAAGTTCATCTTGAAAATGTTTAAAATAAAAAAAATGAATTATATAAAATTAATGAGCATATACCCATCCATAAATTATTATTAAAAACTTAGTAGAGTTCAAAGAATTACATTAATTAAATAAAAGAACAATTTCATTAGGTTACATATCTAAATCCTTTTAATACGTAAATAATTTAAACAACCTAACTCTTCTACTCACATTTATATTAACATTTCTACTATCACAAGTGCAATGGCACCTTAAAAAGCTTTTTTTATCTTAGCATCCAAAATTTGACTCATAAAGATACAGTAAAATGGTAAAATGCTCAAAATATGATAGAATTCCTAAAAACCATATGCATGTGGAACAATTAATAATAAAATTCTCATATCAATTCATATTTTCAATTCAATGTAATAATGCATTTTCAAATTTATCATCATATACATAACTATACAAAAGATGAATAAAAGTAAGAAAATAATTTAAATCACCTTATGACTCCTAATCAACTTTATCCCTCTACAAACTCCATTTTTATCATTTTAAGATTTGTTTTATCCCTTTATAAAATTTTTCTTAATTCGATACTAATCACATAATTACATTTGCCTCTATCTCATCAAATTGGTCATGCCCATGGCATCAATTTTGTAATATATTATAATTTACCATATATTTTATCAACACATTTTCAATATATTCACAAAAGTGTTATTAAAAAAACAAATCCATTCCCTTCATACATGTTCACAAACTAGCTAACCAATAATAATTAATAAACTTACATAAAACATAACTATAACATATCATAAATTAAAGAAGTGTAATTGATGGCTTTATAAATTAATGTGTATAAATACTAATATATGTGCTATACGTGCCTTATGAAAATTTGAATATCATGAAGCTATGTTTAATATGCTTACTTAGGGTATTGATATGCTTATACATGAGAATTTTACAGAAAATGATTTCTTATTAGTACAACTTTAATTATCATGGCATAAATTGTGTAAGCCATTTGATATGATAAAAAATATGGCATAATATAAGTGCGACATGTGTATACTTGCTTATATTACTATTAAGATATGATATTATGATTGTCAGTGAGTAGAGGTTGACAATGCAAATATAAGGATGGTATATAATATGATATTATGGTTGTTAGCAAGTGGAAGCTGATAATACAGATATAAGGATGGCATATGATAAGATATCATAATTATTATAAGTGAAAGTTAACAATGCAGATATAAAGATAGTATTTGATATGATACTTTAGTTGTTAACAAATTAAGGCTAATAATGTAGTTATAAGGATAGTTTCTATTATGAGGTTTTGACTATTAGCAAGTGAAGGCTGACAGTGTGGTTATAAGGATAAATGGCATAACATTGTTCTATATCATATGTTTTGCATACCTAATAAATCATTTTATGTTTATGGAATTTACATGGTTGATATTATACATGTTATATGCATGAAAGATAATATGATGTTGTATTTTACATGCTTACAAATTCTTTATTGGGTTATATAGTGTAATTTTGGTCTCAGTGTCTCTAAACATCATTATGGAAAAACATGACAACAAGCATGATTTACAAAAGCTTGATGAATAATTATTAATCATCTATGGTTCTTATTTCAAGATAGCATAACAAGATTAATAAATTAGTTAAGCTATCTGTTGGGAATTCAGATTATCATACGCAGCGAAAATTTAAAATTTGATCCGAATTCTACCTAGGATCCATGCAAAAGATATAAATCAATGATTAGAGTTTTACCTATTGAGTACTCGTGTTTCTACTAATCAAAACTTGAGAGCGAATGAATTAAACGCCGATCGGAAGGTACAGCATCTCTACGGTATCCACACGGAGTGAATAACGACCTTTCACCCACCATGAATCTGTTAGGATACGTTTTTCTCTCTAGAATTTAGGATTGGATATTTTCTAAGTAATTTAGGATTTTATGAAAGTTATGAGCGTGTATAAAAAGTGCTGCCCTCAAGTCCACTTTTATAGAACTTAGGCAAGTCACAATTCTAGTCCTATTAGGATAATGCTTCCAAAATACTAATTACACTTAATAACTTATCTTATCCTTATCCTAAAGATATTGAGGAGAGATAGGACTTATCTATTAATTATCTAATATTAGATAATAATATTATCTCATAATATAAATATCTTATATTAGATAATTGCATATAGTTATTAAATATTAAAATATTATTATCTCATAATATATTTATCTAATATTTGATAACGTAAATATTTGATATTACTTTAATATTAAATAATATCACATAATAATAATTATATTTATTACGTAAAAAATATATTATTATTTAATAATATATATGCACGAAAATAAGTTCAATTAATTGGATATTAATATAATTAAAGTCTAATTAATTATTATCTTATTCTTACTCCTTTTGTGTGATCTTGTAGGTTCTTATTACATTGACAATGACTCATTATTGAGTTATAGATAGTGAGCGGTATCTATCAATATATCACTGCCATTTAAGTAATAAGAATGTCTGTGATTCAACATCCACCTATTACATGATTAACATTTTGCATCATAATCTCTTTTGTAATAATATCCAAATTAAACTGGAGGTATGGAAAGTGTCATTCTCGTCAAAGTTCAATTTATATTTCTTGATATTGAATAGACTTCAAAATAAATGATCAATATTACATATTGATTCATTTGAGCATGGTTATACATTTCTAAGTCTCACTCAATCAAGGGGTCCAAGGATATATCTCTTTTATAAGAGTAACAAAATTCCATCTACATCACTCACTTCCCTCTGCATGATTCGTGACATACCCAATCAACGCCCTACTTGTCATCCTGATTAAAGGTGACATAGGACGACATTAAAGTGAGTACCCCTCATGTAGGGAACTGTAGTAACTTCAAGTCAAAGGACTATATACAATTGTGACTATATGTGAACTACTAATGACACAAGTCTTATCCATGTAGTATTCTCATATTGGGTCAGTCCAGTACATCTATTCACTAATAATGTACTTATGTATTAACTTGATATCACATATCAATAATTCATAATCATCAGTCACTATACATGCCAGTCTTGATGTACTATTACTATCCCTTTTGTAATAATACTTGACTAGGGGCATTATAGGAATAGTAAAACTATTCTAAGGACAATTATTATATTAAGTTATAAATTACGCAAAAATTAAAAATAAAATATAATAATTGCATTGCTTGAAATAAAATATAATACATTGTGTATTATTTCAATCATCTATATGATTGGTTCCTAGGACACACACCAACACTATCATCATTACATTAAATACCATCTTTCATATATTATATTTATGTGCTTATAGGCATAAAAAGTTTATAAGAACTACTTACTAAGTTTTAAAGACTTACTTTTATTGTGTGTTTCTTTTTAAGCACAGGGCTAAGATGCCAATCCATAAGGACTTCACAACGATTATAATGCCCACCTATTTAGGACTATCTATATCCTTTTCCTATATAAGTTATTCTTTGATGTCTACAAGTGCACCTTAATGTGTAATGTGTGACATAAGTGCATTAATGGCCCTAACATTCCCTAATTGATCAAGGATATGTTACTTTGATATCTTATTATTGTAGTCTATAAGGATTACTTCCTTTTTTATGTCTAATAAAATTAGGCTAGCTTTTTGAAACTTATTAAATATATTTAAGGTGATGTGATTGCCTATGGATGACTTTACTAGACTTAACTTGCAAATTTAATTATTAATATGTGATTTACATCATATTTTCATTCAAATAGTTTAAATTATCAACTTTCAGAAAAAAATTGCAAACCTTACTAGTTTAGAATTTTTAAACTTGTATTTTAAAGTGTGAAATCCAAGGATATTACAAACTCAAAACTTCCTCTTATTTATCTCTCTTACCTTCACTATTATTTCAGGAAATGACCATTTTAAACAAATCTAGTAACTTAAAAGAAAAAGAGAGTGAGAAAATTCCCAATAAATGAAACCTGATCTAATATGAAGGTTCTTTTATATATAAAAAAAAAGTATTCCATCAAGCACTCCAGAACATGTTAGAAATAATCAAACAAGATTTGACCTATGTTTTAAAAACCTTCAATTTAAGGATAAAAAAAGTTAGAAAAATCTCAAGTTATTTCATCAGTTCCTAAATGGCATTGTTTTGTGTCCTTTCAATAAAAATAGTAACTTAAAAGAAAAAGAGAGTGAGAAAATTCCCAACAAATGAAACTTGATCTAATATGAGGGTTCTTTTAAAAAAAAAGTATTCCATCAAGCACTCCAGGACATGTTAGAAATAATCAAACAAGATTTGACCTATGTTTTAAAAACCTTCAATTTAAGGATAAAAAAAGTTAGAAAAATATCAAGTTATTTCATCAGTTCCTAAATGGCATTGTTTTGTGTCCTTTCAAGGAGATAAAAATAAATATTGTTATCCTTCCATTCATTTCATGAGAATAATCATTTGAATTGGAATTTATTATGAATACCTCTTTATCTTCTAAAGTTAGGGGAAAAGATCTCTAAACAACCACCCTTAAGCTTATTTTAGCAAGATGCAAAGATTGCTTGGTTATAGATGATGTAGTTATAAATAAATGTTTTAAAGAATAACTTTTTACATTAATATTGCAAAGAGGAAGCCCAAAGATAAAATATGTTCATATGAAAAAGGTTATCTAAAGCATGAAAATAAAGATGATAAATCCTTTGATCAGTCAATGGATGTTGTAAAGAAAAATTAAGTCTTTTATTTTCTTTACCTCTTTAATCATGATTATTAATAATGAAGAAATGGTTGATCTCTTAGCTATGAAGGAAACAAACAATGTTCAAACTATTATCACTATTGAAAAAGAACCATTTGGGATAGGAACTTGAAATATTCGTGACATTTAAAACTCGATTTTTAGATGTTTATTATGGAAATTTCTATTAAATTGAACTTTTTATATTGATTCTTGCTGAAACCAGACTTGATGGGCCTCAAATTGAAACCATAACCTTTATTATGCCATTTAATGAAATAAAAATGACAAAAACTTATGAGTTTGCTAATAGTATATGGCTTTTATGGAAAGATCAAGTGTTAAATGTTGAGGCAGTTAATAAAACTAAATAAAATATTCATTCTATTGTTCAAGTATCCTTTAATTTTGAGTTACTTATATATTTTTATGCTAGCCCTAAGTATGCTTTTAAAATAATTTATAAGAAAACTCAGAAACTATTGCTAACTTGCATGATTATGTTTGGTTGGTGGTGAGAGATTTTAATAAATTAACTTGCCAATATGAAAAAATTAGAAGAGATCCTATTAATAGAAATTAAGTAAATCATTTTTATGATTGTCAATCTTACTGTGTTCTTATCAACATAGGTTTTTTGGGTCCTATCCATACTCATTAAATCTTCATGACCACTTAAGCCTTATCCTTGAAAAATTAGATAAAGCCTTTTGTAATTCTAGTTGGATGCTCTGTTTTCTTGAGGTCCTTATTTCTTATCTTCCTAGAGTTCACTTTTGATCATGCCTTTATTATTGTCTAGCTAGTTCTTGATTGCCAAAACTCACTTCCTAAGCTTTTTAGGTTTGAAACACACAAGCTTTCCTAGCTTGATTTTGAATTTATTATGTTAAACTCCTAGAGTTATGGGCAAGACCTTAGTTCCTTTGTTAAAAAATTTATATTTGAAGTTAATTAGTGGAATAAAAATGTTTTTAGAAGTACTTTTAAAAAAATAATTAAATTTTAGCCAAAAATAATTAAATTTTAGCTAGATTAAAAAAAGGTCCAAAAAGCTCTAAGTTCCTATCCTACTAGTTTATTGTTAAAACTTGAAAAGGAACTTCAAAAGGAATATATAGGTAGATAAATGGCAATAAGAAGGGATTTGAACTTTAAAGTCTAGAATGGATTAGATTTATGATAGTGATTGGAACACCTATACTAATTATTTATCTACCATAGTTCGAAGAAAATAAAATAAGATTACTAAACTTAGGAATGAAGCTAGTGTTTAATTTGAAAGGCCAAATGACATTGATAATCTCATTAGATTCACCTTTGTTAATAGGTTTGAGTCTTTTATGCCTTATTCCAATTTGAATCCTATAAAGCTCGATTGGTGGAATGTCGAACTTGATCTTAATTTAACTATCACTCTTATGGGGAGGCCTTTAAACTTTGAAACCTTTTTACCTTTCAATTTTTTAAGCCTAACAAAGTTTCTAGCCCTAATAGTCTTCATCCTAGGTTTTTCTAATGATTCTGGACTTCTATTTGTTTCTTTATGGTTCATTATGCCCAAGATGCCTTCGCATTTATTGTTATCATGCTCTTTATGAATGAAACATTAGTTTCCTTTATTCTTAAGGGTGTTATCTGTGAGATTGTTGATAATTTTAGAGTTATAATATTTAATAATATCCTCATAAAATTTTGAACTAAGATTTAGTTAATAGGATTTATTTTCTGTTTCTTTAATTAGTTTCCCCTTTCTAGATTACCTTTATTTGAGGTAGGGGTGACAATTCATATTCAAGTATTAAGTTCATGTCATGGCAAAAACTAGTAATAACCTAAATAACCTTAACCTTAACCTAAACCTAACTCCAATAATTATCATATTATATTGAGTTAACCCATTTGTTAAATGTATCAAGATGAGCTAACTCTTTTAACCTATTTGATGATTTCAATTAATAAATTTATATTATAAAATTATTCATTAAATTTAATTATATATTATTTTTCATAAAAATATTTTTAATCATTGATAAAATATTTTTTTGAACTTTTATTATCACTTTATTAAAATATGAATTTTATATTTTTTCTATATAATTATTTATAATTTAATTATTAATTATTTCTTAAACTAATATTTTTAAAATTTTAATATAAATTCTTTTACAATCTTAATCCAACCCATTTATTATTTGAGTTAAATGGACGAACCCATTTACAACTTAAACCTTTGTAAAGGCTTCATGTTCATGCCAAGTTAACATACCATATCAAAAATTGCCACTCTTAGTTCTAAGTAGGAAAACTAAGGATAACATTGTGATTTTGAGAGAAATCATTTAATACTATTAATAAATTTAAAGCTAGGGTTAAGAAAATGGTCATTTAATACTATTATTCTTTAGTTTTCCTTAAAATTGGATAAGTTTATTCATGAGCTATGTTTCTAGGATCTTTTATTATGTGCTGTCAACAAAGGCAAGCTTGAAGCATTTCCTCCCTCCTGGGCCTTAGCCAAGGGGATGCCTTTTCACTATACCTATTTATATTGCATATGAAGTATTTTAGGGTTTAAGTAAAAAAAAAACTTTAAGATTTAGGCAAAAAAAAAATTTAAGATCTTGTAAAGTTTAGTAAATCTAGTATAAAATTCTCTTACTTTTTTATGTAGATGACATTATATTATTTGCTAAAATAGATGTTAAAACTGTTACATTATTGTAGATGTTTTGAACCATTTTGCATAAATTTTTGTTTTGAAAGTTAATTTCCATAAGCCTAGGGTTTGTTTTTCAAAAATACACTGACAAATAATAATGACAACCTCTTAAATCTCTTAAGCATTAAACATATAGGGAACCTAGAAAAGTCTTTTAAGATTGAAATTAAGAGTAATTATAGAGCTAATGATTTCTAATTTCTATTTAAAAAGGTTAGCAATAGGATCAATAGTTGCAATCCCAAATATCTTTCCCCTATTGGTAGAGTTATCTTAATTAACTATATAGATTTTGCAATTCTGTTTTACTACATGCCCTTTTGTAGGATTTTTAAAGGTATTTGATTCAGAATCCATTAAATTTTTTTTTGACATAGATCTTTTGAGAACTAAAAAATGTCTTTAGTTAATTAAAAGGTAGATACCAAACTTATTGGCTGATAAGGTTTAGGAATTAGGGATGCTTAGAATAATAATCTAGCTTTCTTATACAAATGGGTTTTGTAATTATTTAAGGGTAAGAAGGACATATGAGTGTAGGTGATTAAACAAATATTACTTGTCTAAACATGAAAGAAGTTCCATTAAGAATGCATTCTTAAACTAAAAGGCTCTTAGTTGTACTAAGAATTTAATATGTAATGATATTAGATGGGTGGTAGGAAATGGAAAGAAAATGTACTTCTAGAATGATAGTTGGATTAGTGTAAAGATTTAAGAAACTATTATTGGTCTTTTAAATAAAAAGGAAAATTTCATGTGGGTTAATGATTGCATTAATTATGGGAATTAGGATCTGTCTAGTATCCTTTATGATTTAAGTGAAGAAATTACTAATAAAATTGTTACGATCCCCATTAACCTAATTGATAAAGAGGATTCTATTTAGTGGGGCTATCTAAGGATAGAGTTTGTTCATCTAAAAATTCTTATTTTTTCCATATCAAACATAAGTTCTAAATTTCTATTGATTAGAGATGGTTGTGAAAAATTCCTACTTTACTAAGAATTCAAATCTTTTTGTGGCTTTATTTGTTTTGCAGAGCCCCAACCTCTAGCTTTTAATTAACAAAGGTTTGAATGTTCATCCTAATTGTATGTTTTGTAATAGAAATTATCTCATATTCTCGAGGATTCCTAGTTTATCTATCTCTTTTGGAATAATATTTGCATTTCTAGTTCTTATGTGGGGAAAATGGCTAAAAGAACAATTTAGAAAATGCATACTTCATAACTCTCCCTTCATCTTTTATTTCCTTTAATTATTGAATTTTTTCAATTAAAATTAATCATAAGCCTTTCTTTTGCTAAAGTTTCTAATAAAATTGTTGTAACCCTACTAGCTTAATCGATAAAGAAAATTTTGTTTGGTGGGGTTTTTTTTAAGGATGGAATTTGTTCGTCTACAAGTGCTTATCTATTCCTTATCAAACATAAGTTCTAAATCTCTCTTGATCGGAGATAGTTATGGAAAATCTTTATTTCACCTAGAATTAAGTTCTTTTTACGGCTTTATCTACTTGGTAGAGTCTTAACTCATAAGCTTTTAATTAATAGAGGTTTGCATGTTCCCCTTGATTGTGTGTTTTACCATAATAGTATTGAAAATTTATCTTATATTCTCAAGGATTGCCAGTTTGCCTCCTTCATTTGAAATAATATTTGCATTCTTAATTCTTATGTGGGGGAAAATGGCAATACTTCTCATTTTTTGCATTTTAGTATTTTACTAGTTTCCTTTCCTTAGATGTCTAAAGTTCAAAATAAGTTATCAAAATTAAAATTAAAATTTCTAAATCCTAGATGTGTAGCATCTCAATAATTTCCCACCCTTTAAAAAGGTTATTGTTTTCATATAGGAATGAAATCAAGTCAAATTAAATTTTAATGTTATCGAGCATAATTCATTTAAAATAAAATGAGTTTGAACTAATCTTGAACTCAATTCAAGCTCAAATTAATTAATTTTAAGTAATTAAATAATAAATATATGTATTTTTCTTAAAATGTAATATTTAATATGAATATAACTCTTATTAAATAATATAAACTTAAACTACAAAAATGAATGAGATTTTTAATTTTATATTATATTACATTAAATATAAATATATAATAACCTTGTTGCTCATGAATTAAACAAATTGAGTAAGAACCTAATTGAATTGAGAAATTATCAAATTAAATTGAGCAAATAATCAAACAGTTCAATTCAATTACCACTTCTAATTTTGAGGCACATTTTTGTAATCCAAGCCCAATGTTGATAAATCCGAAGAAAATTATATTTATTAAATTTTTAACTTCTTCATTTTGATGATGTTCTCATATTTTCTTTTGGAAGTCCTATAATAGTTGATAATTTGACTACGTTTATATTTATGTATAATATATGATATATTCAATTTTTTGTAATACTTATTAATGGATTAAATTAATAAATAAAAATAACTAAAAAATTAATCATTGATTTAAATTTTTGTACATGCATTGTAAAATGTTATAAGAGTTAATCGAAAACTTTATGAAGGGCTTACATTATATTTTCAAATAAAAATCTGCATAAAAATATATTCACGAAATTACATTAGAGAGGCCAGTGCTCTTTTCCTTTTGCTTTCAACATTCTAATTATAATTATATAAGTTACATATAAAATGTTCTTGTTATATCTTTTATTTCATTCTTTTTATAAATTAAAATAACAAATTTCAATATTTATATATATCCTATCTGACTTTTATCAAATGAATAAAATAAAAAATTTTCTTACTAAGATCGAAACCTTGCTTGCTGGTTAGCAAAGGGAACAAAATTTCAAGCAAGTGAAAGACAAATTTTTGCCTTCAGAAAAAATTTGCAATTATTTGATGTGGCGTCGCCCGGACTCGAACCGGAGACCTTCAGTGTGTTAGACTGACGTGATAACCAACTACACCACGACACCATTTTGTTGTGGATTGAGTGGTTATATAATAAATAAATTATTCCCCCAAGGCATTTCTTCTTACGCGCTTTGTCATGCCCCCTTTCTTATCACTTTTCCCCCCCTCGAGGAGTCGTATTGTTCTTCCAGGAACCCTAATTTTCTCGTCCTCGTCTTAACTCACAGATCTTTCTCTCCGGTGCAACATCTGATACTTGTTTCCTTTTTTTCGAACGTAAATAACCATGTCGGCAGCTTTGGATATGACCCTTGACGACATCATTAAGAACAACAAAAAGTCTGGATCCGGAAATTCTAGGGGTCGTGGCCGAGGATCCGGACCAGGACCTGCTCGTCGCTTGCCTAACCGTGCTGTCAATCGTGCTGTACCTTATAGCACTGCTAAGGTATCTTAACTCTGTCGATCCAATTCCTTTCAATGCCTTCCGTCCTTGCATACCGCGTTTCTTATACATGCATCCTATCAAATAAGGATACCTACGCTTCTAAGTTCCATGTTAGTTGGATTTGATTCAATATCAAGGTAGATTTCGCTTATTCACATTCTTTGGGGGGGGGGATTTAGGCACCGGAGACGACATGGCAGCACGATATGTATACAGATCAGGCCGCACCAGTGTTTCCAGCTCAAAGTGGTCGAGCGTCTTCCATAGAAACAGGGACTAAGCTCTACATCTCTAATTTGGATTACGGTGTTTCGAACGAGGACATTAAGGTACGACTTTATCTGGTTATTTTTATAAACTCTGCACTTGCATCTATGTTTTACATCTGTATTTAACTTGCTTTGGATATCTCAATTGGCATAACCTGGAACTATAATACTTTCATTTCAGATGAGTGATGACATGACTTTATTTTCTCTTTGCTAACATGTCGTGGTTTTTATTCGTTAACCAAGAATTTTGATTGTCACGAATTATTTCATGCCTGTAAGAAGTAAAATCTTTGAAGGCAATTTCATATATGTGCTGAATATCATCTTCCATATGCACAGGAATTGTTTTCTGAAGTTGGTGACTTGAAGCGATATACAATTCATTATGACAGGAGTGGGAGATCAAAGGTATCTTGTTCTGCTGGTATACTTTGGTCCTGCTGATCAATTCCTTATGTCTCTCCGTAGCTTAGGAATACCTTTTTTTCCCCCCTTCCTTTAGGGTACAGCAGAAGTGGTTTTCTCACGACGAACAGATGCTGTTGCTGCTGTAAAGCGATACAACAATGTTCAGCTTGATGGTAAACCAATGAAGATAGAGATTGTGGGAACTAACATCACGACACCTGCTATGGGTCCTCCAGCAAATGGAGCGATTATAAGTTCAAATGGAGTTCCAAGAAGGTAAGAACATCATCAATGAACTTATGCCTTAATGCCATAACGGCCTGTTTCTCATATATCTTATTTTTGAAGATGCTACCTTTCAAGTATCCCCCCCCCCCTCTAAGTGGGGTGGTTGAGATCTCTGGATGCAAGGGGGGATATGTAGTGACAAAACATGTGATGCATGTTGTTCCCACCATGTGAATGTAATCATGTGATTCTCTAGTTTGATGGAATTTATTTTTGTGCATTGAAGACTTTCAGTCCCAATAAAAATGTTACAAGGAAGTGTGAACTGAGTGTAGACATTGTTGTAATTTCATGATTTAATCTATGGATCATGGATTTGGCATCTAAATTTATTATTTTTTTTAATGTATTTCAGCACCACTTTCATGACTAAAAAATTTAGTTGTCTAACCTTTGTGTATTATATCTGATGTGAGTTTCTTTGATCTGGCCTTTGAGTAGTGGACAAGGGAGAGGTGGGGCACTTGGAAGGACACGTGGTGGAGGCCGAGGGCATGGTGGCGTTCGAGGGGGTCGAGGGCGTGGAAGAGGGCGTGGTGAAAAGGTATCTGCAGAGGACCTTGATGCTGATTTGGAGAAGTATCATGCAGAGGCAATGCAATTAAATTGAAGGCATCTTCCATGTTGTGTTTTCTGGCTGTTATCTCTGTGGTTGTTAGGTTCATGGTGATGGAACACCATCTATTTATGTATCTTAATCACAGTCCTACTATTTAGAGAGGGGGAGGATTGCTTCTGTCAAAACTGTTAGACTTGAATCACTTGATATATGGAGTTTGGGCTTCTGTTGTCAAATATCCTTTTTCCTTGGGTTTGAAATTTGGGATGACGAACAGGAGTCAGCATGTAATCTGCACTCAAGCCTGCTTCTGTTGGCTTTAATCATTTGTTTTATTCAACGAGTTGGTTAGGGAAGCAGGGACTATGACCTGTCCATGCACAAAGAAAGCATTGGCTGCATGATGTGAAGGCCGCAGAATTCACCCAAAGCTGCTTTGTGTATTGGTAAACGGTGGAATCTTCAAATGAGGTAGATTCCCCACCTCATTCCTCCCGATATTTGTCCCCATTACACTTAAAAAGCAATCATGTGATATCTATTGTTGTTATAATGTTGCCTGTGCTATAATTGTCTAGTAGATGCCAACTAATCAGGTTTGCTTTCCTGAGATGCTCTTGTTCATATGTTGTTTTGGCACAATACATTTTCCTTGTCTGCTAGGTAATAGTGGCTAATATCATGTGAAATGGAATCTCTTATCTGTTGATACTTGACTCGCTGGTTGAGTGCACTGGTGAAGATAAGTACAGGACAACAGATGAAAATGCATGGAGCCTTCTTGAGTTAATGTTGATGTTGTGTAGACTCTTTCTGCTGCATTCTGATTCCATTGTCTGTGTTGGGGATCCTGTACTTTGTTCTGCTTGTTTACTTTGAAATTGACACCCATTGTTCACCTCTCTTCTCGGTGTACAAGTGATTTAGTCCATCTTCTCAAGATTTTTTTATTTTATTTTTACTGGTGGGTACTAAAATAGAGGTAGAAGTAAGTAGGTGGTTTGATTATTTTTTCTATTTGGAAGGGCTGTTAAAGTAGCAGGCATCATTGCATTATGCCCCACAGCTGTGGTCAGGGTTGCTGGTCTCTGTAGGGGATATATGACTTTGTGCTTTGGGGCTGATCACTTCCTTTAAATCCAGTGGGGTCCTTGTTCTTCATTCCTTGAGCTCTTGTGATGTCGGGTTCGATTGAAACAAAAGGTTTTAATGTCGATTGTGACAGGAGCTATCTGTGCAAATAATCAACAATCTTCCATAGTTTTCAGTGGCTGGCTGTTGTTTACTTGAAACGTCTCACGTTTTCCCTTAAATATGATGACTCCTTTTAATTTGTGAAGGATATTACATTATTGTGAAAGAGATGGCATGGCGAATATTGCACTGCTCTGTACTTCATGACGGTATAATATAATTTGGTGTGCGGAATATACCTGGATTTCAAGTTTTTATGCTAAAAATGTACATGGCCAGTATTAATTTATGGTTTGGTAGTCTAGTTATTGGATATTGCTGCGGTTCAGGCATCGATTTCTGCCGTACGGGAAATAGCGTCAATGATTTGGACTGTTGTTATACCTTGGACTGTTATATAGCAAGTTGTGAAGGATCGTGTCTAATATTTTAGCCGTTGATGTTTCTGGGACTGTTCCAAAGTTTTACATAGCGAGGAAATTAATAAATTGAAACGAGGCTTGTCAGATGTCATTTTTTTTTAAATAGCGAATTGCATCTCAAGTCTCAACTGCCTTTAGCTACCTTCATCCATCGTGAACCCCGTGTGCTGTGCACGTCGTGAGGATTATTAAGGGGGGAAAAGAAAAAAAAAGGAAACTTAGGTTTCAAGTGGACGCGGTGTTAAGGTCTTAAAATGAAAATGTAGTTTTGGAGCTCCAAAAAAAAGTTAGGAGCTCGAATTGGAAAAACCTTCCGCTATAAAGAATCGTTTGTACATCGGTTCCACGTTTCTCCGCAACAACGTTGCGCATTCAAGATTAGGCTACGTGTTTTCTCTGGTGGGAAAACAAGAAGCAGGCGAGAAATGTTTTTTTTTTATGAAAATACAATTGTAAAATAGAAATATTAAAAACATTTTATATGTTTAATTAATATTAAGTAAAAAAATTTATGAAAATATTTTGAATGAAATTTTCATTCATTACAATTGCATTTTAAATGTATTTTTATTATTTTAAATAGTAGATGATTTATTACTCCTAAATTTACATACAAATTTTCTTACTCAAAATCTTGCGACAAAATAATTTAATACCCCTATACGTATTCCTTAAAGCATGCAAACTGATTGTCATGTTAGGATTACCAACTATTCTATACAATATACATCCCTCGTGATTAAAAATTTGGGAGGGCGAAGATGCTAATTCGTTCTATAAAATGTTTTACAAATTTTCATAGCTTTTCAAAAACAAATGTGAGAGCTATAGTTATTAAAAACAGAGGCATAACAATTCAGGATGACTTCCGTTTCGCAAGCTTCTCCCAACTAGAGAAGATCAATCCAATCACCGAGTAGAAGACTGTCTTTATGCAGGAAATCACAAAGTTCCAACATGAGGAGGGCCAGTACCATGGATATAGCAATCTGAAAAACAGGCTTATAAGATGCCGAGGATATCGTCCAACCTGTATTATAGTAATACTAGGATTGTTAAAAAAAATAAAAATGCGAGAATCCCTATCAAGTTTATATATGAAATCAATTGCAATAATCATTCTCTTGCCTGAGTATCATTCTCACCAAAGCTTTCAAGGAGGGAAACGGTATGGATAAATATTTTATCTTAAAAATTCATATTGTATCAACCAAAAAAAAAAAAAAAAAGAGCCACTCACGGGGAAAAGTAAATCTAATGCTTCCCAGGCAGCATGGCGAACAGCTCTAGTGGGATACATTGGGCCACCAGGGGAAGTGAAACTGTACAGACAAGCTTTCAGTCTTGTACTTGTCGTCATTCTCAATTCCATACCTGTAAAACAACACGTTCAGATCAAAGCTTGGCAAGACGAGTTGTCAAACTATAGCATCTGATAAGCTGGAATATAGTACCTTGAAGTACTTTAATCTGTGAAAGGTAATGCAGCAGCACTGGTTCCACCTTCAACTTCTGGAGCTGTTCAATCAAAGAATTTCAACTACTCAATAAATGAATTTCAACAACCTGACATAAGGACAGTATCCTCCTTTCTTAATAACAACACCTGATAATTACTAATACTGAGATGGGAATCCTGATGTACCTGATCTGTGAGTTCATTGACAAATATATCTGCAGCACCACCAACCAAAAATGCATTTGGAAAGACTGGAAATTGTTTCAAGAAGTTCTCTAACTTTTCAACTGCAAGTAAAATAATAAATTAAGAATGGATAACACAATGCTATTCATGGGCTAGCTGGTTAAGATGTCTACCTAAGTTGTAAAATAGAATGAACCTTGAGAGCAACAGAAACATATCTCGCTGGGCCTGAGAATTAAATAGAGATGTTAATTTTGTGTTGTTGTGAGTAGGATGAACACAGCAACTCAAGTTACCATTAATGCAACCCATATTTTGTTCTTAGAAGAAGATGCCCATTAGAAGTGAACTACACAACATATAATAGGGCAGTTCGACCTGCACAGGAATTTTATTCAATCGAGTGTGCTCCAATGCAACATCATCAAGGAGGTACTGAAAACATAAAGGGGGGAAAAAAAAAAGGGCAATATGCAAATACGTCAGAAAAGGAAAGCATTGATTATATTATCATTCAAATAAAAAACATATTCTAGCAAATAAACAAGGATTTTTCCATATGAATCTTACATGAAATAGGGAACGGAAATGCCTTGTGTTTGTCTGAATGTCAATCCTGCACATGGCCAAACTCAATATTATAATTGGAATGTCATCTGAGAACTTAACTTATGAAGTATGCTATATCTACTGTAAGATGCTATGGACTTCAATTCCATGGAGAAGATCTCTCAATAATGTTTACCACCTCTCCATGGGACTGGGGCAGCTTCTATGAGTCAGTATTGAGTGGACTGACACCAGAAGGATGATACAGAAATTAAAAGGAAAATCAATCAAGACTAGGACAATTGTCTTTTAGAAGTCAAATAAAGCAAGATAGGCTGCATATGAACTAGTTGATAGACTATTACAGCAAAATGAAAAAAATTAATCAACAAATGTTTGATTATATTTTGTCCATGCACGGGCTATCAAAGTTAACAGAAATCCAACTTGTTAAAACCAGCCAATCTAAATGAAAGTTTGCCTCTTTGAAGATTTAGATTTTGCATCCTAAATCCTATCTTCCTATTACAAGTAAAAGCCAATTATTTAGCTTCGTATTAAAAAAATGGCTTGCATACATACCAGAAAACATTTGTGGCACCTTGAACCAGAGCAGATGAATAGCGAAGGAGGACATCTGGATTATCAAGTTGAACTTCAAATAACTGAAAGCAAAAAAATCTGCCTTGGCATCATTGAGTTATTATTTTGGGAGCCGAATTTGCATCTATTATTCTATGAGGATTCACTTCATAAGGAAATTAAAATTTAAGCTTTTAGATGAAAATGTACTAATTATCATTGTCAAATTTCATCTTCAAAGGAGCAGCAAAATTAAGTATAAAAGGGGAATAGCTAATAGCTACACATTTCCAAGTAGAAATCATCATATATATGAGTAAAACCTCTACTTTTGAGGGTCATGTCAATGATCACTAGAATAAAACACATCATTAAAAACAATTACTAGTAATATAGATGGCATGATAAGGGAAACAATAACCTCCACTGCACTTCCTATGGTTCCCTATAATTGATCTAAACAAAAATTAAAATTATAGAATCGAGGCATGTAAAAATAGGGTAACTAGTCCACTTTTTGATATCAAATTAACTCTAAAATTTTTCACAACTGGTGATGAAAGATTATACAATGCAACCAACGGGGATATCAAGAATGCAAGGCTCACATACCCATTTGTGAAACAGCAAGGCAAAGATATGTGAAGCAAATGACTGGCTCCAGAGTAGGACTATCAAGTCAATGATAGGCTTTCCACTCTCAGGCACTTGGACAAAATAATCAGCAAGCACATCATAGAAACATAACAGACCATCGTTAAAATCTTGTGCTGGAGAAATCACTTCTTCTTCTTCCTTGCTAAAAATTATCTCTGTTTTTACAAATGAAAAATACACTTGGTAACCCTGTTTTGGAAAAGAATACACGCAATTACCCCTCCCCCGACAAAAAACTGTTTTTGACAGCTTTGATTAGTGTTAACTCTGGTTTAATTATTTAACTATTTTACTTTACTCTTTCTGTTTTTTCCTTTTATGTTTATTAAAAACGGGGAAAAAAAAGGCTTTATCTTCCAAAATATGAAATTTAATCCACTACTAATAAAATAGACGCACAGCAAATTGCCATTTGAATGGAAATCAAGACTATTGCATTATGAGAACATCAATATCGAAATAGATTATGAGCAACTTGTGCAGTGGAGAACTTACAGCGGTGTTAAGGACTCTCAGTTTATCCATATAGTACTCATAACCTACCTTTGGCTCGGTCATCAACTTCCAAAGCTATGTCTGCAAACAACTCTTGCATCAAATTGCGCCTCTGGGAAGAATTAGCTTGTGCCTACAACAAATTTATCACATAAAGTTCTGTTTAGGCAAGTAAGCAAAGGAACAGATCTACCATAAAGATTTGTGCTATACCAGATTAAAGGAAACTAAAAACTAAGAATGCGATAACTATTCAAACCATTTCTAATAATAATAATAATAATAATGCAGTCCAGCGACTACCTGTTCACACACATATTAACATATGTTTTCCACTTATTCAGACTATTTCACGAAAAAAATTAAAAAAGGAGAAACAAGCAATGAACTACTAGCTAGGCATTCGGAACGACTAATGAGGTCGAGGTATGGGAAGCTATAGTTTCATTTTCCTGGATTTTCAAGGCATCCGAACGCGAAAGCTAGAAAAAAATTGCTAGCGAACGAACCCGCTGGAGCTTCTTGTGGATCGCTTGAGACAGAGCATCGAGATAAGCCGAACTTCTAGGCGTTGATTGACAGGTCATTTCCGGTTGAATACTCCGAATCCCAATCTGATACCCTGCCGACCTCAAGAGAAAGCAACTAGAAGAATTTGCTTACAAAACCCTAGCTCCGGTCTAATAATTGCAATCTAAACAGGGCCTCGACATTGACATGTTTTGAGATCTTCGGAGACAGATCAAATCCAACTGTAGCTTCAACAGAAAAAGGTGCGAAATGGAATCTAGCGTTTGTCTGTAATCACCATTGATCAACTACTTCCTGTTGTCTTCGTTTTCTTCTTCCTCCTTTTCGTAGACATAAAAATATTGGTAAAGCTCACGCAACTTTCTTTTTAATTGAAGATTAATTAGAAGTTGAGAGAGAAAGCGGTGGGTGAATCAAATTGGGATGACTCAGGCGTGATCGTGGCGGTCAGAGAAGCTGCACACGGAGGAGAGGAATGTGACAGGGCTCTGATAGAAATATATATCATCCTATTGAAAAAGAATCGCTGGGTTGGGAGGTTGGTTCAGAAGGCAGCGACATTATCCGCGTGTTGATCATGGCTTTGAGATGAGTTCGGATAAAATTGTTGACATGAAAAATATAGCGGGGAGGCCATCAATGACTTAAGTTATAAGTCACATTGATGGCTAAATTATTCCTTTAAATTTTAAATATTTGGGGTTGATTTGGAATAATTTTTTTAGCATTAATTTTTTTCAAAAATGACTTTAATTTGTTTTTAAATAAACTTATTAGTAAATGAAAAAATAACATAAAAATAATAATTTAAATTTATTTATAAACCTTTTTTAAAATATATTAAAATACATGCAATTTAATCAATAAATAAATTTCAATGGTATCACAATAAAAATAATATATATAATATAAGAAGAAAATAAAATTTTTGATATAAGATATGTTTTAAATCAAATAAATTTTTTTTGCACAGTATAATTAAAATAAAATTATATTAAATGGAAACAATTTTCCCTTTATTAAAAATTAAACATCATCTAAAATGAAATTCAATCGAAAATGAAATAAAATTTTATTTTTAATCATTCAGACAAGACCTTATAGATTTACAAATTAAATATTGTATCTTTTACATTTAAAAAAAATATAAATTGTTGTCTTAAAATTTTTAAAAATTTATGAAAATATTAATTAGTTATTACTTTTAATTATAACTTGATAAATGCATTACATATACTTTTTTAAAACTAATTTCTCTCAGCTATAAAAGAAAAAAATTTAAATTAAATATCTTACATTAAATGTTGGCTTTGGATAACAATTAGATCCAATAACAAGGCTTTGTATTTTATGGAAGAAGAAATACGACCAACCATGAACCACATATATGTATGTGACACATTTAATGATCTGAAATTAAAAGTAATAATTAATTCCGGTATATGTAATAAAAGTGAGATTTGAAATTAAGTTTTAAATATAAATTTAAAGTTATTAATGATATAAAATTTAATTCAATGGATATAAAAAAATTTGAAATTCAATTTTAAATCCCTCTTTGAATGTATATAGTATTTTTATAATTAATTAATATTTTTATTATTTTTTTAAACTTTAAGGATAATTTATAGATTTTTAAGTTTAAAGAGTAATTTGCTTCTCATCAAAACTTCAGAGGTGTAAATTATACTTTCCCCTATCTATGCTGTGTTCCATTTTCTACGTTAGCATTTAGGAGGGCTTGGATAATTGACCCCAAGGGAAAACTCATCCATTTCTTTTTTGGTATTTTATGTGTCCGAATTTTCAAAAAAAAAAATATATATGTCTGAAAAAAAATTACTTGCTAAAATTATTAAATTTATTCCTTTGAAAATAAAAAAACAACGGGGTTTACTCGTACAACTGGAAAATAAAAGCAAAAAACTTTTTATGTAATAATTCCAGAGTTCATATTTGATTTACTAGCGTAAAAACCTCATACCATCAATAAATAAAAACGTACCACATTATTAAAAAAAAAATAATTATAAATATTACAACCAATAAATTGAGTTTAACAATTTTTGTGACACGATGACATATTACTTTTTATAACATGACAATGTGTAGGTAATAGTAAGTGATAATATAAAACATAATCGGAAATCAGAAGTAAACCCAAAATTTAACTCTATTATTGTCCTCCATTTCTTTGATTGGCTGTCTCAAGGGTGAGACTTAGAAATAATTTACGCAGATGAACTCAGCAGAAGAATTCACTATTGAATTATGTGTTTCTCAAGAATTATCTTCAATTAAATATACTGGATCGATGCTGATTGATATCCGGAGATTGGACATCAATGAAAACATGATGGAAAAGAGTTTTCATGGACGTGGAACACGCTTCTGTTTTGTACATTAGTGCATTTCATATTCTGGCATTATCTTTCACCATAGGGACCTGTCTAGACAATCCGACGACAAATAAAAGCATTTTCTTTCAATTACACTGGGATTTATACTTGATCCAATACACGTTTCAATAAAGGCAGTGCCAACTGCAGAAAAAAGCAAGGCAAATATAATAAACTATTGGTTGCATGCATCTAAGTTGTTTGAAAAATATAGTAAATGTAAACAATTAACCAAATTAAATGCTTTATTTTCTATTTTTAATAATATTATAAATAATAATTTATTAAATGCTTTATTAAAATAGAAACAAAATATTAAATATCATTCTATTATTGATTATATTATCATTTATTATACTATCAAAAATAAAAATAAAAAATTTAATTTAATTAATTAGAACTATGTATTTAATGTTCAATAATAGTATCGGAGTTGTTGTTAGTATTTTCCGAAAAATATAACTCCGGAATTCACCCATCAGTCGGTCTAGCAATCATTAATATCTTGGACTGACCGAGTTAAAGTTTGACAACGAACCAACCAATGGGAAAGGAACTTATGAACTCTATTGCCAACATTAAACCGGTTCCTCAAAACCAATAAACCAAGCAAAATAAAGGATGATGACTCCACTCTGGAACTTAAGGAGCTAACAGCTAAGGGTCAGCATACAATCATAATTAGAAGACATCAATAACTATAAATAATGTACATAGCAACTAGCAGATGCGGCATATGGTGTTATCAGTTAACAAGCTTCTCCCTTGTGCTTTTTCAAGATAACGAGTTATATGAAAAAATAAGTAAAAAATAAACACTCTCAAGAAGGCGCATGCTAAAATCCCGGAACAGGAAACAATCTACCTACCAACCCATCAAGGTTCTTCTAACTTTATCTACAATCTGATTTCTAGCGAAGGCAGCGGTTAATTGGAATTCACAGTTCTCATCCAACAGAAATCTGTAGACCTCCCATTCTCGCTCTTCTGCCGAATGCCTTCCTATCTCAGCCTGGAAGGAAGGAAAATAGTTTTGTGAATATAATATTTGAAATGCTAACAGACAATATACGTATTTGCAAAAAACTCAAGGGCCAAAAGCAGGTAGAGTAGTCATTATCCTGGCTACAAAATGTCATTGGATTGGTGCAACCAAAAAGCTATATAGAAAGGCTTTGTGTTACTTCTATAGGAGCAGTAAGGCTAAAACGAATAATAATTACATGGGTTTATGCCACCGAAGACTTACAGATTGGCTTTAACACATTGAAGATTCTTACCGAAAAAACACATATTCCTAGAGTTTTGAGAACATGTGTGACATCATAAAAAACACGAGGTCTTCCTTTTCCAGATAACTCAACTGGATTAGCAACCAATAGTTCTGTATCAGGCCCTCGGTCAGCAATGATAACTCGCAATGGATGAAGCATTTCCAGTTTCAAACGTGAACAGAGTGTACTCTGCTGCTCAGGATCCACAATCTTTTTTCCATCTTTCTCCTGAATAAATATGTCTAAATCACGAAACCCCTTCCTGCTTTGTGAGAAACGGCCATATGATATCTGGAAATAAGAATAGCATATAAGTTGTCGGCAAAATGCAAGAATGATTTTACATCAAATTAAATTTCAACTTCATAAAACGGAGGGCCAGTTGTAAAATTAAAAATCATAGTGATAAGTTCTGAAAAATTTACTCAGTTTGTAAAACATCCATTAAGATTTTTTTGTATTGGGGTAGAAATTGAACCCAAAACCAGCCATTGTACCTGCAAAATGGGATCCTATAACTCCAAAAATGCTAACAAAAAAGAGTAACACATGATCCCATCTAGCAAAAATTGGCCAAATGGAGATGTTATATATGTTATATCCCTCAAGTAAATTGTACTAGGAGGGAAGTGCAAAGTGAGTAGCAGCCGAAGGTAGAGTGTTCAAGATAATTGATGGGAAGAAGGAAAACAATACCCGCATATTCAAATCTTTCAAGGTTCTCATAATGTCATAAAGAAGACCCTTGTGATCCGCACAGTATATTTGAAGTAATGAATGAGCTGGGCTTAATGAATTGTCAAGCATCACATTGGTTTTCTTCAAGTTTGTCATATCTGGGCTAAGAGCTTGGGAACGAACTTCATTCTCTGACAACTCACATCTAAATAGCTCCTCAGCTAGAAAAGGAGGCAGAGAAGAAATACCCTGGTTAAATTCGCACTGAGGACTGGCCAACTGAAGTTCACAGATGGTACATGAGTCTCGGAGAACAGTGTGCAATCTTTGGTACGTCTCATCTTGTCGCTTTTTTGTATGTAAAAGCTCCCTAGAATAACATTGAAGTACGTGATAATTACTACCAAGCTTCACCGTTGCGCCATGAATGAAACGTGCAGATGATGTAATTGCATTTAAAACAAATATAGATAATAACTTAGATCAGCAAAATCAAAATATGTACGATCAATATCAGATTTGCCCTTCTGTATTGAACTGAATTTGGATTTATGACAAATAACTTTTGCACAACATTCTTCACCAAAAAAAATAAAGAGGATGAGTGCTAACATATGGTGGACACAGGACGATAAGACTTGTCTGAGAAACTTAACCCATATCATAGAATGAATAAGCCAAGAAAATAAAGTTTCAAAACCATAACCAGAGGTGTTGAAAACAAATGACTTAGTAGCACAAGTAAGTCTCTAGCAAGATCAGCAGAGCGGGAAGTTAAGTCAACATAAAATTAGCATGAAAAAATAACAATATATCAGTAACCAAATGAGAGAATGTTTGCTTTGGTCTAGACCTCAAAAAGGACCGAATAGTAAAAAAATATGAAGCAGCTAACTGCTTCTCAGTGTGCTCCTTATGTAACACCACTAACACAGCTAATATCTTACTAATATATTTTTTAATTGTATAATTATAGAATACAAAAAAATCAAACAACCTCCTAAGGACTCACAAGTTATCTGTTATGAAAAAGAGGTCCAAGACTTTGCCATCTGGGGTTGTCGTCATTTTCACCCTTTGAATCGCAAGATCAAGCTCACAAAGGACTTGTGTCACATCTAGAAAATATTAAGTACACCATAAGCAAAACAATCACAGATACACAAGTACATTACAAAACATGTGTAGAGGACTAGCGTTACCAACTTACCGTGCAATAAACCTTTCCGATCGAGGCAACAGAATTTCAAAAGATAAACTGGAGAAGTTTTTGGTGGTTGATAGTTGAAATAATATGAGGCTGTACATGGTGGGCAAATTGACTGAAGGCGCTCTTTCAGTTTAGACCATCTCATAGAAAGCAATACAGAAGATGGAACCACCCATAATACTATGTAGCACCATATGCCATCAGTTGAAATGTCTAGAAAATATCAAAAGCACGGAACATACTGATCAGCATTAGCTACATATAAAATTTAAAGTATCTAAAACCAGACAAGGTCAAATATGATAAATTTCAGAGACATCCATTATTCATCCGCAGGACATTTACTTAAGTAATCCGCAATCAAATATACTATTAAATATAAAATTGATTGAGGATTTCAGTAAAACTTTCCTTTGCTCAAAAGAAACGTTTGACCGTATTTGTTGTATGATGGAGGCAAATTGGACACCTAACCAAACACCATAATTATCTCGAAAGCCATGTTCCATAAAAATTGATATGACGTCGAAACTACTAAACAAAATGAGAAAAAATAAAAGAGAGGAGTCGGAAAACATTTTCTGCCAAAATCTGCCACAACAGAGATGAAGAAAAATAAATATAAGACTAGCATCCTCCGGTCCATTTCACTGGGAGCAAATATGATTAATCTTCGTCAAATAATTCCATAACAAGTAGAAAAATTGACTGTTAATAACAAGGAAAAAAATGGTCCGGTAATCCAAAATCCAAGAAGATCGGTATCAAAATTATGCAAGAATCCCTAGTTTACCTCCTTTTGTAATGTAAAGACCAAAATCAAGAATGACTCTGCAAATATCGCATCCAAGACCCGTCTTATCAGGGCAGTTGACAGTGACGACGAAAGGCTCGCCGTGCTTGTTTCCGTTCCGGATTTGAACAACGTCGTCGTCGTCGCCTGGCACTCCCATACCGGAACTGGCGAGTACCAGCCAGAAATGCCAAAATCCGATGATGCAGGGAAAAAAATGAGGAACCAGAAAAAATTTCGGGCACAACTTGGCGCGTTCAGCTGGGCCCGGAGTCGTTGAGTTTTTTCTAATTTTTCTACAATTTTCAGTAAGCACTGATGATCAATAATTATGAATGTACCAGAGAAAAGTAGAGATGGAAGAGAGTGTGGACGAGGTTGACGGTTGTTTTCTCAATGGCAATGGCTTGTGGCCTAGGATTTACAGAGATCCACGTCAGCAAGAGAAAACACTGTGGTGAAACGTGGCACCGTATGGATGGTTAGTTGAAATTGCAATTTGTAACTCTGTTTTCTCTTTCATGATGCTAATTAATAATGGATAAAGTAGATAAATGTATGTGTATCATAATTAATTATTCTATTTTAAGAAAATAATTAGTATATAAATAGTTATTATAATTAACAATATATATATATATATATATATATATATATATATATATATATATATATATATCATGGTGTGGTTGACGACAAGTACTTAAAATATAGATTCTGTCTAATAATTGGAGTTGGTAAATGAGTAAGTTGGGTATGCCAGCCGGTCCGAAAGAGTCACGAGGGTACAATTTTCAGGCTTGCGTAAACCCTAAACTTTTGAGATTGATTGGTATTATAATTACAATAAATAAATTAATTTATAATTTAATTAATAAAATATAAATTAGTATTTAAAGGTGTTTTTCTGTTAAATAAATAAATTATAATTTTATAAATTATCTAGAATAATTTATAATTTATAAATTATTATCATTTTATTTTTTTTTAAATTTATCCTTATTTTTTATTAATTTATAATACATATCTTTCATAATATAAATATAATTTTTTTTAAAAATAATTAATTTAATTTTAATATAATTATATTTTAATTTTAAATTATAAATATATAAAAAATATATATGTAAATAAATAAATAATATCATAAAATATAATTAATTATATTTTAAATAATTATAATTTTATGATATTATTATAAATAATAATAAAATAAAAATTATATAAATAAATTTATAAATTTATAAAATATAATTAATTAAATATTAAATAATATATTTTTATTTCAAACTTCTTAATTACGTTAATATAATTTAATTTTTAAATAAATATAAATTATTTCAATTATTTATTTATTCTTATTAATATATATTTATTATTTTATAATTTTAATTAATTTAATAATTAAATTTATAAAATATTTTAATTATTTTATTAATTATAAATTATAAATTATTAATTAATTTATCACCTACTTAAGATGTAGCTTATATATATTTAGGCTAGGCAGGGGCTTACATAGCTTAGGGGTGAATAAACCCCGAATATGCAGAAGCTTTGTTACCACAGAATTTGTAAGAGTAGAAAGCAAATAAGGTAGTTCAGTCGTGTAAGGGCACCAGCTACCTCTACATTTTGTGAGAGAATTGTTACTTCACTTCAAAGTTTAAACATTGGTACATAAAAAGTCGCTAATTACAACTTAGTTTTCCTCTTGCTGACGAGGCAAAATTTTTGCAAAGAACACTTACCCGTGCTCGGAAGATAAGAAAGAAAATAAAAATAAAAAAATTAAAATTAATTTTAATATTTTTATTTGAACAAAAAAAATGATTATTATTATTTCTACATATTAAATTTTTAAAGAAAATTTTTTCATATTTTTTCTTTTTAACTAATTTCTAAATTTTTCTTTTTCTTTTCTTTATATTTCCCTCCTGAGTAATCATAGGGTTAAAAAGAAAAAATTAAATTGTTAGCCGAGTTATCAGTGTAGAAGAAGAAAGCATGTCTCTGTAGGTGGAAAATTCGAAAAAGGATTAAAAAAATTCAATAATTATTCATTTATTTATATTATCTATAAATATATAAAATATGTCTATTCATCAACAAACTTTAA
Organism: Sindora glabra; assembly: GCA_020226215.1. Classification (NCBI taxonomy): domain Eukaryota; kingdom Viridiplantae; phylum Streptophyta; class Magnoliopsida; order Fabales; family Fabaceae; genus Sindora; species Sindora glabra. The sequence continues at coordinate 69,751,910 of CM035229.1, forward strand.
TATATTATGTAATTATTTTAGTTGTCCACAAATTTCATATATATATATATATATATATATATATATGTATATATTTATTGTAAATTACAATCATTTTTTATGTTGTGTAATTATTTTGTATTCTTTTTATTTAAAAAACATACACTAAAATCCCTTTATACATAAATTCACTTCTTTCTCATCTATTTTAAATATAAATTTACCTTTTGCTTTTAAAGAATAAAAGAAATGAGTATATATTTTTAAATAAGAAAGGTATAATTGTAAATAAATTAAATTTCAAAAGAAGTGAATATAATTTACTAAATATTTAATATTTATAATTATTTATTATTAAATAAAAATACTTGCAATATTAGCACTAATTAAAATAAATACAAGAAAATATCACCAACTATTTAATTGAATTATAAGTTTTTTTTATAAATGAATTATAAGTGTTTGTAAATTTAAAACTGTTTGAAAGCATTTTTTGGTCTTAAAAATTAAAAAGTCGGCTTCTCTTTCTTCAAACCTTATACATGTTTTATATTGAACTTTGAACCCAAACCAAATATAAACCTATATATTCAAATAAAAGAAATGTATTAATCTTATCTTATGTATGGGTGCATTCATCCATTAGACCAAAAGTAACCGGACTTCTCTTTGACATTATCAATAAATAAGAGGAATATATGTTATTAAAAAAGTAAAAATAATTAAAAAATTCTTATCACAATACAAAATTTTTAATAATTTTTTAATAACATAACAATATATGAGTAGATAATAATATAAAAATAATTTATACTAATAATAATTTAAATTTATAAAATATTTTTTATTATTTTAATAATTCATAATTATATTCTTACAAAAAATAATTTCAGTTCAGCAAACAAACCAAACTCCTTGCTTTATATCATTTTTTTTTCCGTGAAGTTTCCGAACTAGGTTGGAAGATATAAATAAAATTACTGATTTTCTGAATGTCAACGACTTACTAAAGGATGATAAACGCAAAATCATTCACTTGAAATTCATTCCTTTTGATGGCCGATGCTTAACATTTTGATTTGATTTAGTTGTTCTCTAGCCTCGCTTAGCACATAAGTCTGTTTTCCAGATGAGCATTCAACATGCATAACTCAAGAGATAGTTCCTTCATCAAAATTTAAACTTTTGGGTGACCAAGTAGCAATTTTTGAGAAAACGGATTCGTTACCACCTGGTAGTCAATTTCAAATGTTTTGACTAGGGTTTATTGACCCTGGATAATGAAATTGGGTATCAAAATCTTGCCCATATATTTATATTTATATTTATATTTATATTTATAGGTAGGTTATTTGATTCGTTTCAATAGTATGAGAAATTTTATTTATTAAAAAATAAGAGAAAGGTGAATTATTTGATCAATCATTATCTAATAAATTAAAGAAAATAATTTTTTTTAAAAATTCATATTTTTTACAAAATATGAGAAGTTATTTACTTACCTCTCTTTGAATAAGTTTTATTTTTTATGTTATTTATGAATATAATGATAAAATTATCTTCATTAAATTTAATTAATGATAACTAAAATTTATTAATTTGTATTATAATAATTTTGAGGATATAGTAATTATTTTATTAATACTTTTTAGGATATTCAAAATTAAATTGAATAAAGTATGTAAAGTTACTTTCTAAGAAGTATTACTTTCTATGTATAAATTAAACAATTCCTAATAAATTCTTTCAAAAAGTTTTCTCATGAATTTCTACTAGTAATGGCAAATATTTCACTTGTTATCGAATGTATTTAAAAAAATTGGTTAAGTATTTTTAAAAATAATGTTTTCATAAAAAAAAGTGATTTAATACACATTTTAAGTTTGAGCTTAAAGTATAGAAGGAAAACAACTTCATAATAATAATATGTAGACAAAAATATTTTGTTTTATCATGCATTTTAATGAAATAATGCATAATTACCTCTAGTTTTAAAATTTATTTAGACCTTCCTTGAAGTATAAAAAAATTATACTTAAATTTAAATTTAAACTTCTATTTTATAAAATGATCAAAGAAGATGACTGTAAATTCAAATTAAATAACATAAGATAATTTAAATATTTTTTTGTAAAAAATATGCTTTGCTTGAATTCAAACAAATAAAAATTTATTAAAATGCTATATGTATTAAAAATGAGATCTATGATTAGGTTGCAAATACAATTTAATATTGTTGTTAAATATAGGGCAGTGAAATAAATTTGTAAAATTTAGTGTGATAAACATAAAAATTTTAGAACTCAATTTTGGATCAAATTTTTAGTATTTATAGCATTTTTTAAAAATCATTGCGCTTGCACCAAAATTTGACATTTTCATAAGTCTTATTTTAGTTATTTAAACTTAGAAGATTTCATGGATTTTAATTGTGTGTACATTTTTTCTTATTATTTCTTGAGAAAAAGTTCAAATTTCAGTTTAAATGTAATACTTTTTATATTTTAAATTTAAGGAAGATTTGAGTAAGTTTTAAAATAAAATGAGGGTTTTGTATAATTTTATTAAAATTTAAAGGATTGAAAATCTTGATTAGTACGCAGATGTCCAAGAAAACTCCAAATTGGAATGACCGAAAAGAAAATTAATGAATTATGTAATATTAATATTTAAGTTAGGATGCTTTTATGCCATTAGTGGAACACATGACATGCAATTTTCTGTTGTGATAAGGTGAATTCGCTAATTTTTTTTCTTTCAATTAATTATTAGCTTGTAATCCTATTATAATTATGTATGTTAATTAGGATTTGTAATCTAAAATTAGATAAAAGTTACTGACTAAGATCTAATCTGTTTCCATTTCCGTTTATATATGAAAAGAATAAGATTATATTTAAAAAAAAAAATAAAGAGAAGAAAATTGTTATTAAGCCCAATGTATCATTGACATGACTATTATTGCGCATGTTTTATAATAGTCTAAGATCACTAATTCTGCAAGTTGAATGGTTTTGACCTATATTCAAAACAGAACCGTTTAGGTACTGGCTCAATAAGAAATGTAAGCCTCAATCCGCAAATGGAGGAGAAAACTGATAGACTGCCTACTCTTATTATCCATTTTAACATCAAAATATAGAGACAAACATAAGTTTAATTCTTCTTCTCAACCCCAAGCCTCAGACGGAAATCCTCTTCCATAAGAGGAAGACCATCCCGCAACTTGATCTTTGGTTCCCAATCCAACAATTCCTTTGCTTTTGTGATGTCAGGTTTCCTCTGTCGCGGATCGTCTGGAGTATTGTCTACCATGTTTATTTCCACACCTGGATTAATAAGCTGCATATCCACCGACAATGCATTAATTAATAAGCTAATTTCATATTTTTATAGAATATTCTGTTTTCAGAGCTAATAAAAGAAAGGTTGATTCAAACTAGAAAGGGCTAATGTTATTGAAATAGGAATTTGAAAGGCGTAAAACTGACCTCCTTCACTGTCTCAGCAAGTTCAAGCATTGTGAATTCACCGGGGTTTCCAAGGTTGATTGGCCCAGTGGTGGATCCTTCCATGAGACGGATTAGGCCATCAACCTAAGAAATTTCAGACAAATCATCATAGTTAGACGACTGCTAGTAATTCAATGAAGTAAAATACAAATGGACAAATGATAACATTTACTATATACCAGGTCCGAGACAAAGCAAAAACTGCGAGTTTGCGTTCCTGGAGATTGGACCGTCAAGGGTTCCCCGCTACAAGACGAGGTTATAAATGAGCAGAAACTAAACAGCATGATCATCAAACACAACATCATCGATGCTGAAAGGCATTCATGTGACAGCACCTGGCAAAGTCTAAGAGCCAAATGCCGAGATACTAGCATCCACAATACACCATAAAAGTAAAGTATTTACCGAAGAGCTTGAGCAATGAAGTTGCTGACAACACGTCCATCATCAATGTTCATGCGTGGTCCATATGTGTTGAAGATTCGTGCAATGCGTATTTCTGTAATGAAAGGGTATAAACAGCATAGTGACTAACGAAAAGAAGCAACCATACTCCCAAGGCAAATAAGGAAAAGAAACCTAGACATTACCTACTCCATGCTGCCTATGATAGTCGAACATCAAGGTCTCAGCCACACGCTTTCCCTCATCATAGCAGCTACGAACTCCTGTCGTGGACACATTTGTAAGTGCTCGGCCAAATCATTTTTCATAAGACTACCACCGAGGATATAATTCCCATAAAAGACACGGATACAAATTTAAACTGAGATAGGAAGTTACCAATGGGGTTAACATTTCCCCAATAGCTTTCAGTCTGTGGATGCTCCAGAGGATCCCCATATACTTCTGAAGTTGATGTAAGTAAAATCCTGAGGATAAAACGACAAACTGATCAAAATCACTGATCATAACATAACATGTTAATAACTGACATTATCATTCTTGAGATAAATATATAAATAAGTCCCACCTTGCTCCAACTCGCTTTGCGAGGCCAAGCATGTTCAGTGTGCCAATCACGTTTGTCTTTATTGTCTGTAGAAGTGTTGTTTTTTCACGTGTTAGAAAGTGTCTCGAGGTTTACTAGACAGAAATTTCAACCAATAATTCAAAACAGAAACTAGGCATACTAATATTACTATAAAATATACATACAGCAGTGATAAAATTAGGCTACTTGATTGATGAAGGAGAAAGAATATCTGAAAAGAGGGTTCAAACTACTTTTGCATATAAACAGCTTACTTCAGAGAGCAAGCAATTAACAATGAAATCCAATTCTTTGTGATCATATTTAAAACCCCACCTTTACAGGATTGTACTTGTAGAAAATGGGAGAAGCAGGGCATGCAAGATGGTAGATCTGATCAACCTCAATGAACAAAGGCTCCGTGACATCTACAAAGGGATCAAAATGATAACAACACATCAGCACCACCAACTCACTGCCAAATTGAAGGCAATATGAATCACAGAAAATAACATCATTATTCATGTTCCCACAGTACAACGTTATGCATTTAGCTAACACTATATTATAACAGGACCTGGGTGACTGTACGGATAAAAACAAGATTATACCATGACGGATGAGTTCAAATCTCGGGTGGCCAATCCATTTTTTGAGGTTGTCCTTGGACCCAGTGAAATAGTTATCAACAACAATTACCTGATCAAGACATCAGTGCAGTAATAGAGCTATATCAGAACATTTTGATTTCTACATTGCTGTGCCAAAATTTTTATGACTGTACATTGAAGATAAGTTATCTCGTCTGTGTATAATAAGTCAAATCCTTAATAACTATGATGACTGACAACATATAGAAAGATAATGCTAACCTCATTCTTTTCATTTTCCATCAATCTGTCTACTAGGTGAGACCCAATGAACCCAGCTCCTCCGGTGATCAAAATTCTCATGTTAGACTGTCATCAAGGAGGAAAGAGACATTGGTGACAAAAAGATATCAAAATTAACAGTCAGCTATTTATGGTATCAATGTCTTTAGGACCAAAAGCACAAATATAAAACCTACCATAAAAACCAAGCTATAGCTCAAGGGAGGCTATATATTCTACAGAAATTCAAATTTTCAAATGAATCAAGCGTCATAGCTTTACAATTTTCCCTACTAGTTAAATGGAGAAAACATAACAACAGCATAATGATTATATTACCAAGAAACTTGCATAACATGCTCTGCACATCAAACTGGCAACGATAAGGCCGCAAAATGCCAATCATTAGAATAGAAGGATATGACATATCACCTGAAAGAATTTGGAAAAGCGCAACGGAGATGGCGGGGGAGGAGTTTTAGCTGTGTGGTTATCTCCATTTGCTGCCATTGTCAGAATCTCTGAAATTCAATTTCTGCACAAAGTTGCAAGCAGTCAGTTTCTTCTACTTTTACTATGAGTCTCACACAAAATAACTTAAGAGTTGAGATGGATTATCTAAAATTTCATAAAGCAAAACATCTGGCTTCAAATCTATCAAATAACTGGGCCAAAAGTGGGGCAGACAGAAACAGACAACATTAATAGCAAGAGAAAGGAAGAGTCAGGGACCTGATCTAGAGCTTAAACCAAGACCCCAATCACACTTCCTATCCAATTAAACAATGATCATAGATCCATTTATATAACAAAAAAGAATCCCAATTTAAAAAAAAAAAAATTCCACCAAATGCTATCATTAATAAAATATAAAAAGTTATATAATTAAAAATTAAATAAATAACAAACAGCTCAATTCCAAGCCTTCAAAGTCACGAGAAGTTGAAGGCAATTATGAAAGCTCCTGGGCAACGACAACAGTTATCGAGATCACACCAAACTACATAGAATAAAACATGCGACATTGAATTCTCATCTTTAACGAGATCGTCGATTACCTGTTCGGTCAAAAGGAATCGTATAGACAGTTTCGAGAGGAGGGAACGAAGGAATTAGATAGGGTTCAGATTTTTTTTTTCTGTCAAAATGAGGCTGAGTGATTTGGGGGATCCTGAAAAGGTTAGGGGATAAATAGAGTGAGAATTAGAGAAGTTGAGCACAAATAAACTTTTATTTTAAGTCCATATATAAGTGCAACAATATAACCCCAAAGTTAGAGAGCAGGCGGAATATGCTGTTTGCATGAGCATGAGTTGTCAGCACAAGAATACGTGTTTTGAGACAGCCACGTGTGCAGAGGAGATTCGGGGGCCCTCCAGTTTAGTTGAAGTGTGTTGATGTTGAAAATCTAAAACAAGACTACCCAGTACTCGAGGAATGAAGCAAGACCCACCAGTTCTCAAGTACTTCCCATTGCTTATCTTAATAAAATATCTTTTTCTTGATGAATTAATTTCAACTATATTTATTATTTTGATTTAATTATTAAATGTTTTTGCATAGAACATCTCGTTTATATTTTTTTTAAAACTGAAATTATGAAAGTGCTACTTAGAGTTCAAAACATCCAAATGTTGAATAATTTGAATATCTTTCATTTTTTATATATACACAGAAAAATTCATATTCTATTCTCGTCTTCTTTCTTTTTTACGTTATTCTATACTTGTCTCATTAATAGGGTAAGAAATAGCTCCAACTAAATAAATCAATATTATATATATATATATATATATATATATATATATATATATATATATATATATATATATATATATATTCCAAGGAAGGACATTACAATAAATCAGTTGATAATAATGTCCCACAACCTGATTCCTTTAAAAATTGATTGAATTTATTTACTTAATTAAATAAATCAATATATTGCTTAATTTGCTAAATAAGCGTAAAATATTTAATTTTAACATTGATTTGTTAGATTATTAGATCAACCCAATTTAAATAATATGTAAACCTAATGAAATGCTCTTAAGTTGATATAGTTACATTATAGTTGTCACTCTTTTATTATTATGCTTTCTTTTCTTTTTCTAATGCATTCTCCAATCTTCTAAAATTTTTAGAGTTGATGAGTTTGATAAATTTATATTAAAATGCTGTTTAATCTTTTTTATTTTAAATAATTTTTTTTAATTTATTACGTTTATTAAGAGTCCTATAAAATTGGAGAAAACTTTGTTTAATTATTTATTTAAAAAATTTATTATGGTATTTTTTTATTAAGAAGCCTGATGATGGTTTATATATTCATGTTTATAAGCTCATCAATAATCTATTTAAATTTCAATAATTAGATTTAAATAAGTTAAGAAGTTAAATTAAACTTCTTTAATTTTATAAACAAGTCAAATTGAATCAAAATTTTGACCTTATAAATAAATTACAAGCCAAACTCTTGCCATAAAATTTTGAAACAAATTTAGCCACTTAATTTGGTTTAACTTATTTTTATCCTTAGAGAGATGAAAAGAAAAACCTTTAACGCAATATTAAGTACTACGTAAATTGTATTTTCCCTTCTTTCCACTATTAACTTGTCAGAATTTTTCCTTTATGTAATCTTTGTTTGGAATGCTATGAAATCATAGAGAAAGCTAAAAGAGAATTTGAAGGCGCTGGTTCCACAAGAATAGCAATTATAAAAGAATCATTTCATCACTATAATATGGAGGAAAATGCCAATATATTGAATCAACAGAAGAACAAGTTCGAAGTTGGTAATTCATAGTTCTTCCAATTTCATAGTTTTAGGGCTCTTGTTCCTTAACTCTGCACGCAATGGCCGAAACATGGAAAAGAAATACAATACAAAACTAGCCCCAGAAGCACACGTCTAATAACGCAATACTGCTGGATGCCAAACATAAACTGCTTCCAAACTTCCTCAGCATCATAGTTATTAGCGTGAAAATCCTGAAAACTGACAGACTTATCCCATTTATTATCCATTTTGATATGAAGTAACGAAACAAATATCGGATGCGCCTTAGTTCTTTTTGGAAACCCCAAGTCTCAGTCGGAAATCTTCTTCCATGAGAGGAAGGCCGTCGCGCAACTTGACCTTTGGTTCCCAGCCCAGCAGTTCCTTTGCTTTTGTAATGTCTGGCTTTCTCTGTCGTGGATCATCAGGAGTGTTCTCCACCATCTTTATCTCCACGTCTGGGTTAATAATCTGCAAAACCACACGCAACACATCAATTAACTTTAAATATCACCAAAATTCCACCATCACACAGTGCAGTACTCAGTTAACTTGAATCTTTAATAAATAAAGAATGTCTCAGATAAATAATTTATTGATTGGTATGGAATACTTCCTTTTCTGAATCAACTGTTCCGAGCTGGACCTTAGAATGACGAGTAGAACAATATACTGCAAATGTAGGAAATGACTTTGGATTTGGAAAAGAATTTAAATGGCATATAACTGACCTCCTTCGCTGTCTCAGCAAGCTCAAGCATTGTAAATTCACCTGAAAAAAAATGTAAGTAACAGGCTCAACTCAATAACTGAGAAAAATCCATGCATAAAGGATTTACAGCTGTAAACTAGTGATGTAACCTGGGTTCCCTATGTTGATTGGACCAGTGTTTTGTCCTTCCATAAGACGGATAAGGCCATCAACCTATGAGGTTTCAAACTTGTAAACATAATCAGATCACCACAGGTAGGTAAAGGCATTAAAAGTACAAATGAGTGCGTATCATATGTACCATGTCTGAGACATAGCAGAAACTACGAGTTTGTGTTCCTGGTTTTTGGACAGTCAGGGGTTCGCCACTATAAAACAGAGAAGAACACATGAGAATGATGAATAAAATATACTTTTCGTATAGGAAATGGAAAGAAAAATATGTGATCACTCAATTTAGTCAAATTTTAAAATAAAAAGTTTAAGGACTTACCGAAGCGCTTGAGCTATGAAGTTGCTAACAACACGTCCATCATCAATATTCATGCGTGGTCCGTATGTGTTAAAGATTCTGGCAATCCGTATTTCTATGAAAGGTTTAAAAAAAAAGAAAAAAAAAAAGGCTCAGAGTAAACAACAAAGAATACTTAAACAACCATAACCTTTAAATAACGAGGGAGTAACAGGTAAAAGAACATAAGACATTACCTATCCCATGCTGTCTATGATAATCAAACATGAGAGTTTCTGCCACACGCTTCCCTTCATCATAGCAACTCCGAACTCCTGTATTAACATATTTGTTGGATTGGATCCTCATATGCTTTTATAAAACATGACATTGTATTTTCCACAACAATACTACAAAAAAAAGCAAGAAATTAAGAGGTACCTCACAACTATGTTCATTACTAAAATATCACATTTATCTACTAAAGAACTAATTGTAACAATAAACCACTTTGAAGTGAATGAATCAAACAGTACAATAGATGTTTCAGTTTTATAAAATGTTTCAGTTTTATAAATTATAAAAACTCAGATAGATTAGAATGGAGGGACCAATTATAGAAAGTTAATGACTGAATCAAGACACCAAGAGATACAAGTTTGGATTGACAAGTAAGAATTTACCAATAGGATTAACATTGCCCCAATAGCTTTCCGGTTGTGGGTGCACAAGAGGATCCCCATATACTTCAGAAGTAGATGTAAGCAAAATCCTGTCAATAAATTTACAAGTTTTTAAACCAACTGATGGTAAGAGTTAAGACAATCCAAAAAGAAACTAAATAATAAAATGCCCCAACCTAGCTCCCACTCGCTTTGCAAGCCCGAGCATGTTAAGTGTCCCAATCACATTTGTCTTTATGGTCTGAAAAGATATTTCCTTAACCATTAGAAACTCACAAGATTCACTAGAAAAGTGAACTTTCAACCAATGACATGTGGCAAAACGAAGCTTAGAAAAATATTTTAATTTCTGGATATATTTTCAATGTCCCATGAAATCCAGATGATTGACACAAATGGTTGTGTATACAGGGTAAGATATGGAAGATGACAGGAATACAAAATCAGAATCTAAAAAATCCCACCTTTACTGGATTGTATTTGTAGAAAATTGGAGAAGCAGGACATGCAAGATGATAGATTTGATCAACCTCAACCAACAATTGTTCAGTGACATCTACACAAGAAATAAAAGTAAAAAAAAGAGGATGAACATTGGTAATTTATCAAAAGATTTAAAGGAAAAGGGGATATTATAAACTCAATGAGCACAATAGCGTCATCATCCATGTTGCGTGAATACACTATCATAGAGCCAACCAAACTACAATAACAGTTAAACATGAAATGATAAAAATTTCAGTGTTTAATGTCAGGATTCAGAAGCAATAGCCAAGAAGCTCGTGTTTAATGGTGCTTAATAACTTTAGACCATTTACAGGCTAGATCTAAGAGGTCAAAGCCACATTAGAGATTTGGATGAACACCAAACAGAGCAAAAAATTGAATCCCAACTGCATTATTCAATATTGAAGGAACAATGCCATGGTGCAAGATCACTGAACCAAGAAAAAGATTAACATGTACCATGACGGATTAGCTCAAATCTTGGATGACCAATCCATTTTCTGAGATTGTCCTTGGATCCAGTGAAAAAATTGTCAACAACAATCACCTGATTAGATATAAAGAAAAGTTGCTGTATCAAAATGTGATTGCTCACAAGAAAGTAAGGTAACTCTTTCTTATAGGATCTCATAAATTATTAACAAACTCGATAACCATGATCAGGCAAGCTAACCTCATTTTTTTCATTTTCCATCAATCTGTCAACTAAGTGGGAACCAATGAATCCAGCTCCTCCAGTGACCAAAATTCTCATATTGGACTGTTGTCATGAATGACAAAAAAATTGGAAATAGGAATCATTGAAAAAGCAAAAAAATCACAGAAGAAGTGATCCTAGTAAAGTATTCTTTAATAATCATGGACAACTTTTCCTTCAGGAGATGGCATATGATGTTATACATGCATATTTAAACATCAATTCTGCAGTAAAATAGGCAAAGACTGAAAGATAGTAGTCAAAACAGTCAAATCTCTCACTGAATAATAGATCAGGGTTGGTAAGCCTGTGAGATCTAATTTCAGCATTAGTCCACATAGTTTCATGTTCCCAGAAGAAATAAAATGCATTGATCAGCTGTATGTTTTATAAACTGCTTATAGACAAAGACCAGGTAGTTAGGTACACTAGAAGAAACAGATCTATAGATTGAGTCATGCAGGCAAAAAAAGCAAAAGCTAAGGAGTACCAATGGATCAACACAAACAGTGTTTTTTGAAAGATTATGCAAATAAACAACTTTATCTTTTGAAAAATTAATCACTGAATGGCACAATATCAATATTAAAATCAAACAACTAGTATAACTTGAAAGTGACAACAAGTTGACAACAGAATTGAATTAACACAGATCCACATTGAATGATCTCAACAACAAAGGCGCAAAGATCAGAATGAAAATGTGGCCAGCAATATAAAAGATGTGACATATAACCTGAAAAAATTTGGAAAAGCGCAAGGGAGATGGCAAGGGAGGTGTTTTTGTTGTTGATTGGCTGTCTCCATTCGCTGCCATTATCAGAAGCTCTGAAATTCAATTCCTGCACCAATGTCAAACAGTCAATTTCTCACCCTTAATTTTTCAGTCAGTGAGGCGTTCTATGTTATACATTAGATGGTCATCAAAATTTCAAAAACCAAATAATGTGGCTTCAAATCTAAATGGATACAGAGCAGAAAACCAAAAAATTTAAACTTTCTTTTGAAAGATAATGACAGACAACTTCAGCAACAAGCAGAAGAAGGTAAGGAAACTAAAACAGAGATCGAGTAAAGGACCCGATGGAAAACTTGAACAAAGACCAAAACCAAAAATCTCTAACCAGTAACCACACTTCTGGTCCAAAAAATCCCTCACCAGAGATCCATTTTATAGAAGAAAAAAGACCCAGAAATTGAAAAATCTACTACCAACGCTTAATTGCAAAAAAAAAAAAAAAAGGTTACCTAATTTAAAAAAAAAAATCAACAAATTATTCAATTTCGGAAACTTCAAAAGCACGGAAAGTTGAAGGCTATTATGAAAGCTCCTTGACAACAGCAGCTATAACAAACACAGGAATCATACCATACCAAATATTTGAAGAAAAAAATCCCAAATTGAAATCTTGCATTGCTTATAAAGCAAACTAAATTACCCATTCGAAAGCAGATTTAAAGAGGTGATAATAAGATTAAATTTTGATCACCATAATTAAATGTAATTAAGCACAGACACCTGTTTTTGGGATTGAATAAGGAGAAAGCCGTGCGATCCGATTCGAGTATAATGAGCGTTTAGTTGAGCACATTAAACACGAAATTAAGGTAAGATGAAACAAAGCCAGGAGAGTGGGGCTGGTGCGTGAGTTGTCGATGCTCTGTACAATGGTAGGTATTTCGAAGCTCCCGCGTCAGTTGCAGAAATGTGTAGGTAGACCCGCCCTTGACATTTAGCTGAATGGGGACAAAGACCAAGAAATCGGTCTAAGCATCGTGCGCGCTATCCGTTGATCGGGAGGGGTTCTAGTTTAATTTTTACAGATAAATTCCCAAACTGAAAAATCTACTTTTTTTTTTTTTCGGGAAAATTATTGGTATAGGACTGTATTAGATTTTTTATTGATTTGAAATTGAGCCGAGTCAAATCTTAGTATGAGAGGTAAGCTCTTTTAAATGTGCTTGTTCTATTCAGATTACTTAGAAGACTTAAATTTAAGATTTTGTTTACAAAATATTGAATTTCTTATCACTTAAATAAATGTACGTTAGAAAAAAAATTATTTTTATTTTATATTTATCCCTTTTAATTTTTATGTTTATCTTTCTTCTAACAAAGTAAGTATCTTATCTATCCCTAAAGTATATATTAAAATTGAATTTTAATTTTATCCACGGTGAATATAAATTAATTTTATACTATTGCTTAATTTTACATTATGATATCATTAAAAAAAATTGTTAAAATTTTTTAAAAGTTTTGTACCTTCCATTATATTTAAAATTTAATCATTAATACTTATATGTTTGCATTTAATTATTTAATCACTCCTCCATTTATAAAAAATAAAAAAAATTATTAAATTTTTTTATTAGTTAAAATTTTTAATTCCTATCATATTTTTAATAATATATCATTTTCATCTTTTATTGATAATATAAAATATTTTATATTATTAGTATATCAAATTTAAACTCATTAAAATTTTTCATAAGTAAAAAAAAAATTACATAAGTTACGTTGTCCATTCCATAAATTTGCATTTCCCTAATGTCACGGAAATGCATTTTGTGTGGCGAAATAACAGATAAATATTGTTAAATGTGTATGAGTACTCAGATGCTTATGATGACACTAATTTTATAAATATTTCAAAAGTATTTATAAAAATATTTACAAAATATTTATACTGTCTTGAATTTATAATTCTTCTATAAAATCTAAAACACTTCTTACAAGTTATTACCAGCTATGGTTGTACATAATAAGATCTCAATAAAACTTTTATTTTCGAACTGCTAGAGGAGGAAGAGCTTCTATGGAAACATTTGAAAAAGAAAGAAAATTAACATAGCAAATCATTGACTTGAAACAAATGCATAATCATACATTTTCTTAATATATTCTTACACATGTCAAATAGTATTTGTATTCATAATTTAAATATAAGATAATATATTATATTACTGATAAATAAAAAAGCAATTAAATTACTTTGTACCTTCCAATCAATTTTGTGCCTTCCAATTAGTCTTATCCCTTCATTAATTCATCTTTATTCCTCTAAAATCAATTTTATCAATTCACAAATATTTTTTTAGATCTAGTATTGGTTCATAATTCAATTTATCATCTCCCCCACTCCCATTCAATCATATTACATTCTGAGGGGGAGTTTTATTATCAATACCAAGAATAAACTCATTCATATATAACATATATTTATGCTAAAGCTTTACAACTCATTCACCATATGCTAAAACACTTCTTACAAGTTATTACTAGTTATGGTTGTACATAATAAAATCTCAATAAAACTTTTACTTCTAAACTGCTAAAGAAGGAAAAGCTTATATGGGAACATTTGAAAAAGAAAGAAAACTAACACGGTAAATTATTGACTTAAAACAAATGCATAATCATACATTTTCTTAATATATTCTTACAATGTGTTGAATAGTATTTGTATTCATAATTTAAATATAAGATAAAATACTATGTTACCGATAAATAAATAAAAGTAATTAATTATTTTGTACCTTCCAATCAATCTTGTGCCTTCCAATTAGTCTTATCCCTTCACTAATCCTTCTTAGATATGATATTGGTTCATAATTTAATTTATCATCTATCCCACTCATATTCAATCATATTAAATTCTAAAAGGGAATTTCATTATCAATACTATGAATAAACTCATTTATATATAACATATATTTATGTTAAATCTTTACTACTCATTCACCATATGCCAATCATTTGAAATTACTCAATAAGGCATAAAAAAAGTTATTCACTATAATAGCTAAGTATGAGATTCTAAAAGCAAAAACTAGAACACATATTCAATTATGATAATCATATATAACCATCCAGAGAGTACCATTTATGAAGTATATGATTATAATAGTTGAATATAGGTGTCTGAGTGTAATTATTAAGATCATATTTGACTACTATAGTTAAATGCTACCTTCCAAATATAAGCTCCTTTAGGAACATTCAATTATGGTAGTTGAATGTAGACTTGTTACGAGCAATTCATAAACTATATTCAATTGCTATAATTAAATATCAGCTAAATTTTTTTGGTTTTTCACCAAATTTCAATACACAAGTGATCATTTTTATCAAATACATCATCAATTATGCAACCAAATCTAAAAATCACAACTACACAACATTCATATTCATTCTTCAACTTAATAACAACCAAGACTAACAATAACTTTACACATTTAATTATCAAATTGTCCTAATAAAATTAACATATAAGGTTAAATAACAAATAAATCCTATAAAATATCAACTTAAATAGATCATTTACTTACTTGGTGTTTTAGAGAAAATCAAAGAATAGTATAAGGATGATTGTATAACCTTATTCAACAAAAAATGAATAAAATCAAGTTAAATCCCTAATTTCGTTTATCACAAAAACACTCTAGAAATTTTCTAACTAAAACTTGATATGCTTAATAGTTACCTTAATTGAGGAGAATTCTTGATGAGCTCTTGAACATAACTGCTTAATTTATTTGTTGTTGATCGGGAAGAAGTTGAAGATGAAAAGGAGGGGAGAATTGGTGCAAATATTAACAAAAATAAAGAAGTTAAGGTTTTTGGAGAAATAAGGTGGTTAGGACAATTTTCTAATTTTTAGAAGTTTTAAGGGTAAAATTGAAAAATAATCCCTAAATCTCCTCCAAATTTAAACACCTAGTTCTAGTTATATATAACTCTTATTTAACTTAGTTCTACCAATTTTCATCAAAAAATTCTATTTTCTTTAAATAAAACATCATCCTAGCACACATTCACAACAATTAAATAACTAACGCACATACAAAAATATTAATAAAAAATCATAAATTTCTAAGGGGTGTAACATGGGTGATTAAAGAAAAGAAAATAAATCGATTTTTGTTTAAATGAAAAAGGAAATAAAAAAAGAAGAAGGAAATAATTTTTTTTACTTGTTTAAATAGAAAAACAAGGAAAAAAATTAAATTGAAGCGAATGACAATCTCACCTTTCAAATCAAATCATACACAAAAGAATCAATAATAACAAAATTGTAACAAATTAGTTTTTCATTAATTTTCTATCCATATGTATTAAGAAAATGATCTAGATTTTGATTATTTTGATAAAAAATATCTTTTATAAAAATATAGTTATAAAATATCAAGATAGTAAAAAATAATTTATATATTCAATATTAAATATAAAAAATTTAATAGAAGATAACTTTAAAAAAATGATTTTCTTTCACTTTTATAATTCTAGGTATTTTTTTATTTTTTAATCATAAAGTATAACAAATGTACATAATATTTCTTTATTTATATAATAAAATTATTTTCTTCCATTATTATGATTCTAAGTATCTTTTTTTTTAAAAAAATTATTTTCTTCTACTATCATGACTTTGGGTATTTTTTTAATCAAAAAGTATAATAAATATACAAGATTTTTTATTTATATAAAAAATAAAAAATTTTCTACCAAAAATATCTTAAAAAAATAATTAAAGACTTAATGTTGCAACCAAGTAAAAGTGTGCATTTGATGCAGTAAATAAATTGAATTATATTTTATTAACCTAATCAATAAATTATAAGTTAATTTTATAAGATGACTTATACCTTTTTGATCTTTTTTTTTAATTTATTCTTTTAATTAAATGATAGCCTTTACCTTAATTACATATATAGATATTTAACTTATACTCATTAATATAATATAATTTGTAATATCATAAAATGTAATTAATTAAATTTTAAATAGTTATATTTTTATATTAAATAATGAATAAATATATAAATATGTAATATCATCAAACATAATTATTAAATTTTAAATAATTATACCCTTATCTTATTTTGAATATATTGATTATATTAATATTATTTAATTTTTAAATAGATATGAGTTAATTTAATTTATATATCTATTTATATTAATATATTCTTTTATATTTTCTAGCTATTAGATAGCTATATCAAATACTTATATGCAATCAACAATTTATTACCAATTAATTATAAAATTTTAATTATCAGATATTAGCTAATTTATCAATTATCTTTTTAATTTTTACTCATTTTGTATAAAAATAAGAAAAAATATTTGGTACTT
This sequence comes from Sindora glabra, assembly GCA_020226215.1. Classification (NCBI taxonomy): domain Eukaryota; kingdom Viridiplantae; phylum Streptophyta; class Magnoliopsida; order Fabales; family Fabaceae; genus Sindora; species Sindora glabra. The sequence goes on from CM035229.1 coordinate 69,769,223, forward strand.
CAAACTTTTGACATTTTTAATTTAATTTTTAATTTTTAATATAAAAAATCCAAAATAAAAATAATATTATACTTAGGCTTCATTTGGTAAGGCAGCGTTTTTCGGTCAAAAACGCCAAAAGCTAAGCAAAACGATGGTTATCAAACATGGGCTTAGTTCAAAAATAATATTAATACTATTTGAACTATTTACCTGATGAAATATTTTCAATTGGTTTTCAACAGTAATAAAGTCCGGGCTAGAGAATTTCTCGGATTGAAATTTTTAGTCTCTGGTACAATTTTTTTTCAGTTGAATCGAATGGGCTATGTCCAAACGAAGGGCTAATTAACCAGGCACTATTCTAGACATAATCATTCGCATCATACCAATTAAAACTGGAATTTGTGGATCAACAGGAGAAACTGAAATCATCCTTCTTTTATTCTCCAGAGAAATTCTACAGTTGATAAGCCAGCCGGTGCATCTATTTTTTCACGACTGATATGACGTATTGAGGCATAGTAGTCCTTGTGTAAAAGGGAATTTCTTTATATTTCATCAATGTGAAATAATTTTTTCTTTCTTAAAATATGATATCAATTTCAAAAAATTGAAAGGATTTTGATTCTAAAGATATAATTCAATGTAAGTTTTCAAATTCATGACTCATTCTATTAAGAGTATTAAACAAGCATGCGCAAAAAAAACTATGCAAACATGTTAAAACGGTTTTGAGTGTCAAGTTTGCATATTTATTGGAACAAATAAGTTAATTTTTAAAAGTATTTAGTATATTAAAAAGTTAGTGATTTATAAGTTCTTTTCGATAAGTTTTTCAAATAATTTATAGTTATAAGTTATTAATTTTTTTAAAAAAATTTAAATTTGTTTATCTTTTTTAATTAAATAACATCCTATATTTTAATTATGATATAAATAAAAATTTTACATACCTTTATTAATTTAATATAAATAATAGATAAATAAATATGTGATATCATAAAATATAATTAATTATATTTTAAGTTATTATATTGTATTTGAATGATAAATAAATAAATATATATATAATATCGTAATTATAATTAGTTAAATTTTAAATAATGATATTATTATTTTGGATATTTTGATTACAATAATAGACTTAATCTCAAAATAAATATGAATTAATTTAATTAATATATCTATTTATATTTATATATTATTTTATATATTTTAAGTAATTTAATTATTAATTTTATTAAATATTTTTAATATAATTAATCAACTTACTAATTATTTATTATAAAATTTTAATTATTAATTAATTTATTAATTTTTAATTAACTTATCGATTATTACTTAATTTATTTACTAATTGCGCAGAGCACGGCCTAAGCCACCTGAAGTAATCATGAGGACGAGTGTCCTAATATAGGTGACATTTTCCAAAACACTATAATGGCGATATATTTATCAAAACGGGAGGCTGAATTCTTTAATATTACATAATTCTAATTTCAGTTTTATTAAATTCTCTTGTTAATTAAACGATGAAGCATGCATTTTACTGCATCAAACACAACCGTTGATATAATAAATATTATTTTAGAATTTTAATTTTTATTATATTTGAAGTTTGAATGCAAAATTTAAAATGTTATGTTATCACTTCCATAATTATTAAAAGTTCAATCGTTGTTTCACATTAACCATATTATTAGCGGTGCTTATTATAAATATTCAAGAGTTTTAAAATTTGATGTGATATGATAAATTTAAAAATTATTAGATTAAAATTATTTAATTACAAATATTAATCCTTTAATGAATGTAATTAAATAATTTTAATTTAATAAAATTTAAAATTATTATATTATTTCACTTTTTAAAATTTTAGGAGTACAGTAAAATTTCCTGTTATTAATATACTGGCAAGGAACCACAATGCTCATATGATGTCACTTTACAGTTTATTGAAAAGTAACTTGATTTTATTGTATGTAATCGACCGTTTTGATGAGCAACTTGTGTATCTTTATTTTTTTAAAAAAAAAAACTCGTTTATATTTTTATATCGGGCGTCTTATTAAAGAAAGTAACGCCAACCACGTTTCACGTTTCAATCAAATGTTTATTTAAATGCGCTGCATTTAATGCAACATAAATGTACATTGCTTCCTTTTTCTTCTTGCACTATTTGAGAGAATTTATGATAGCATGCGATCTTAAAATGTGAAGTGACATCGTAATTTTAAAAAATTATATTTTATTTATTATTCATTATAGTTTTAAAAAAAATATTTTTTATTTATTATTTTAAAATTTAATAAAATATTAAATATTTTTAAAAAATAATAAATATTTTATTATTTTATAATTTTATCTTGATATATTTCCATAAATTTATTTTATCTTTCTTTTGACTTTCAATCATGTTAAAATTTGTGAATGGAAGGAAAGATAAATAAATAAATAAATAATATATATATATATATATATATATATATATATATATATATATATATATATATATATATATAAGTATGATCACAAATTTCAAATAAAAAATAAAAAATAAAGAAAATTTTAATTTTAAATTAAATGGTAGTTTAGGAAAATTTATTAAAAATAAATAAATTAAATTACATTTTTAATCTCAATAAAATTAATTAAATATGATAAATAACAATAAATAGAGGAAGTATTAGATTAAAATTATATAGTGACATCTATAAAAAATGAGTGGTTAAAATTAAATATTTTTAATATAATAATTTCAAAGTTTGTCGTATCATTCCAAATACTGGAATATGAGAAATACTACAATAAACATATTTGATTGATCACAAATTGTTAAAAGTGTTGTTTCTCATAAAATATAAAATGTTGCTTTCTTTTTAAAGATAAAGAGAAGTTTTTATATGAATTTTTAATTTTAATTGTCATTATAATCAAATAATTTTAAACAATTCCTAATAAGTTGATCATGTTAAGAAAATTAGCTGTATGCCTATGACCATTGAAATTTATCTACGTGACTTCATTAATAAATAGTTAAGAAAATTGAGTTATGGTTGTCTTATGGTAGATCATAATGTTCTACATTTCAAATAACAGATACAAATGAAAAGCATAGTTAAATAAATTACACCATATAAATTGTAAATATAAAGAACCAAAAATTATTTTTGAAAACTTATTTATAAAGATATCATCCTTAAAATTGTACTTGAGAAATAATTCCTTGAGATTGTTAAGAAAATTAACTATGCAATTTGAGGTATGACATAAGTTACTATCCTCAAAGAATTATTCGAACATTTCATATGGAGCTTGAATCAACAATTCCCCTAAGATTCAACAGATACTTTTGTTTTGAAATTGAACAACTAGAATAGGAAGCATGTAAAAAAAAATGAAACCTAACAAGTAAGAGAAGAGAGTTTTTAGGAAAAGTTATTGTTGATATTTGTGTTTTTTAAAATGAGAGGAATAATATACTATTTATAGGCTGAGAAATATAATTGTTGAAAATGGCCATTGAAAATGTGACCATTAAAAATATAGTTGTTGAAAAATAAATGTTGAAATAGCTATCAGAAAACAAAAGTTTATTAGAAATAAATATTAAAATAACTATTAGGAAATAAATGTTCAAATAAATCCTTTACATTTTAGATTTTATCAAAGATAAAATTTGATTTTTTAGACAAGTATTAAATTTTGTAAAAATAAAAATTATTTTAATTCTAGTTTTACAAAAACGGGCTTAGCTTGGCCTTATGTATGATTCACGCGAATAAGGGATCCACCATTTTACACTAAATTTAACCTACCTCATGTGTACGAACTTGCCACTTTACATAAAAGAGAAATCTCATATGTAAACCTTCTCATGAGGTTCAACTTCAATGTGAAACTTAGTCTTTTGAAATATTACTCAATATACAATAATCCTTACATATTTCCAAATACTTATAAAAAAATAAAAAAATAGGTAAAGAATCTTTGCTGGGTTTTCAAATAAATATATATCATCAATTTGGTGCCTTATAGACTATGAATCAAATTTAGAAAGAAAAAGATATAATTTATAAAATTATCAGTGATACATTTAATTTTTATAAACTAATAATCTCTTATTGTAAAATAATGATCTCACTAATCAATTCATATTTGTAAATCATTTTCTTGTACAATGAGATTTTGTACTAATAAGTTATGCATGTGCCTAGTAATTCATAAGTGCTATAGAGAACTTGTAGATATCTCATAGGATCGACTCCATTCCACATTCATATAGATGAATCTATCAAGTGTACGCTGTAATTAAATAACCCACCTATAAGGGCTATAGAATTTATTAAAAGTTAAGCTTGTCCTCACACATAATTTGTAATTTTAAAGCACTAATACATACACCATAGAAAGGACACAAAAGATTAATTTTAATGCTTTTAGAACTAATATTGATCACATATGAACCCTAAACCCTATTATTACCCATATGAACCTACTTCATGGGATTATTAATCACAAAGGTTAGGTTACCATTAATGGTAATTTCTTAAAACGATTTTAGTCTCATTCCTCTCAATGTATTAATGTTTTGTTATAAAATAGCAATCTCACTAATCCATTCACATTTATAAATCATTTTTCTGTACAATGAAGTTTTATACTAATAGGCTATGCGTGTGCCTAATAGTTTATAAGTGCTTTAGAGATCTTATTAGTATCTCATAAGATTGGCTCCACTTCACACTCATATAAGTGAATCCATCAAGTGTACACTGCAAGGGCTATGGAATTCATTAAGAGTCAAGCTCGTTCTCACACATAATTTGGAATTTTAAAGCATTAATCACATACATTATAGAAAGGACACAAAAGATAAATTTTAGTGCTTTTAGAACTAATATTAACTTGCTATTACCTATATGAACCTACTTCATAAGATCGTTAATCATAAAGGATGAGTTACCATTAATGTTAATTTTTTAAAATGGCTTTAGTCTCATTCCCCTCAATATATCAATTATTTATTTTCAACTTAATGGTTTCATCAAAGGATCAGTCAGATTCTTTTCTAACTTTACATAATCTATGAAAATCACTTCGTTTTTAAGCAATTACTTTACAATATTATGTCTCAATTTAATATGTTAATTTTTGCTACTGAAAACTTTATTCTTTACAATAGTTATTACTGATTAATAATCATAATGTATAAATACTAAAGGTTTTATTTTCTTACCTAATAGTATATTAAATAAGAAATTCCTTATCCACTCAGTTTCACTTTCAACTATCTCAAGAGCCATAAACTTTGACTCCATATAAATCTAGCTATAATTATTTGTTTAAATGATTTCTAAGTCACTACATCACCACCATGAGTGAATACAAAATCATTAGTGGATTTGGTCTCATCTAAATCAGAAATCCAGTTAGCATCACTATATTTTTCTAATATAATGGGAAATTCACTATATAGAATACCATAGTTTATGGTTCCTTTTAGATATTTCATTATTCTTACTAGTGTATTCCAGTGATCTTAGTTTGGATTATGGGTATACCTACTTAATCTACATATTGCATATGTTATGTCAAGTCTAAAAAAATTCATTAAATGCATCAGACTCCTAATAACATAAGCATAGTCACATTGATTTATTAAGTTCCTTAAATTTTTCTTTAATAAAGTATTAACATCATAAGGAGTACTAATAGGCTTTTCATTTAAATACCTAAATTTCTTAAGAAATTTTTGTACATAATGTTGCTGAGCCAACATAATGCCATTATTTTTCCTTATGATTCTAATATACAAAATAACATTAGCTTCACCTCTATTTTTCATGTAAAAAATTGAAGTTAAAAAGGATTTAATTTCATGCATAATAAGAAAATCAGTGCTAAAAATAAGAATTATCCACATATAAGTTAGTGATCACACATTTATTATTTTCACATTTTATGTATACACATTTATCCACTTCAACACATAAAAAACTATTATTTATCAATGTTTGATTAAATTTCTCATACCATTATTTAGGTACTTGTTTTGAGCCACATAAATATTTTGTTTAATTTATAAAGTTTATGTTCTTATCTTGGGACCTCACAACCCTCAAGTTGTATCATATAAATTTCTTCTTCTAAATCTCTATTCAAAAAGGCAATTTTCATTTATTTGATGTACAACTAATTTAAAAATAGAAGGCAAAGCAAATAAAATATGAATTAAAGAAATCTTTGTTACTAGTGCAAAAGTATCAAAGTAATTAATATTTTATTTTTGTATAAAATCTTTTACAACCAACCAAACTTTATATTTTTCAATTGAACCATCAAAAAAATATTTCTTTTCAAAAATTCATTTACAACCCATTCACTTTGCTCCAAGAGGTAGGTCCATGAGTTCTTAAGTTTGATTTTGTGAAATTGATTCAAGTTTTATTTTGATTGTTGTCTCCTAAAATTTTGCTTCAGACGAAGAAGGTGCTTCAAAATATATTTAAAGATAATTATAAATAATAAATGTATAAAAATCATTTTCAAAAGTGGTTTCTTTTCTTTATCTTTTTACTTTTTCTCAAAACTTCATCAGTTAATTCTAAATTAGTCAAAGGTGCATTTAAAGTCTTTGTTGCATGAAAAATTTTATCACGCAATGGATAAATGTGTCTGTAGAATTTAACATTCTTTTTTTCTATAATTGTATTGTTATTAAGCACATTACTTTTCAAAATAAGAAATCTATATACTACACTATTACTAGTATATCCCACAAATATACAATTAGAGATTTTTTATCTTATTTTTATTTTCTTAGGTTCAAGCTATAAAACTTTAGCTAAACATCTCCATGCTTCCAAAAATTGTAAATTAGGTATATAACCTTTTCACAATACATAATGTGTTTCTCTATTTTATTATGAGGTATCCTATTTGTAAATAACATGAAGAATGAATTATCAATAATATTGGCTAATATGTTTATTGACAATACATATAGAATTAAGATTAGGCTTATTCAAACACATTGAGTAAATATGTCAACACAAGCTTATATGAGCTTATTTGTCATGTATAAATATCTTCACCTTCAAAATTAGAAAAATAAGGTTCATTAAATCTAAAAAGGCTAATTAGTTCATGTTTATAATCTCATAAATGTACTCTTTAGGATCTCAATAGAAGCTTCTTAAGCTATCCACAAACATTAGATAAAAGGAATTTAAATTTATTTCAAACTTCAAAAGCATAACATAAATTCTCACAAATCTCATATAGGATTTAAGATAAACATGAAATTAAGAACTACTAAAATGCTACTTTTATTCTTTTTTTTTATGCTTGTATAGTTTATCACCAATAAAGACCAAACATGCTAAGTCACGCAAGAAGTTATGAAGTTACTAGATAGTGATGTTCACATATATAGCAAAAATATTTTTTGATGAAAACAAATTCTTAAACAATATAACTCTTAAAAAATTAAAATATAAATAAATAAATAATTAGATTATTATTTTCTTTAAATTGTAATTTACAATTCACCAACATAACAAATGTATAATACCAATATACTAACTTGTAATAATGAAAAAATCTAAATATAAGAGTAAAATTGAACAAAGTATTTAGTTATTTGAGTCCATAAGTCTCATGTTGGGAATGCCTATGACCATTGAAAGCTTTCAATTTATCTATGTGGCCTTATTTATAAATAGTTAAGGAAATTAAGTCACAATTATCCTACGATGGATCATAATGTTTTACTTCTCAAATAACAGACACAAATAAAAAAAATAGTCAAAGAAATTACACCATATAAATTATAAATATAATAAACTAGAAATTATTTTTGAAAACTTATCTATGGATATATTATTCTTAAGACTGCACTTGAGAAATAATTCCTTGAGATTGTTAAGAAAAATAACTATGTAGTTTGAGGTGTAATATAAGTCACTATCCTTAAAGAATTATTTGAGTCTCTCATGTAGAGCTTAAACTAATAATTCTCCTAAGATTCAATAAACTTTTGTATCCTAAAATTACACAACTAAAACAAAAAGCAAGTAGTAAGAGAATAAAACCCACCAACTAGGAGAATAGAGTTTTTAAAGAAAGTTATTGTTGATCTATGCATTATATAAAATAAAAGGAATACTATAATATTTATAAGCTAAGAAATATAGTCATTGAAATATAGCTATTGGAAATATAACCGTTGAAATATTGCCATTAAAAATATAGCCATTGGGAAACAAATGTTGAAATAATCATTGGAAAATAAATGTTCGTTAGAAATAAATGTTGAAATAGCCGTTAGGAAATAAATATTCAAATAAATCCATTGACATTTCAATTTTTTACTAAAGTTAAAATTTGATTTCTCATATAAGTATCAGATTTTGTAAAAATAAAAATTATTTCAATTTTGATTCTGTAAAAATGAGCTTAGGCCTAACCTCATTGTTATTTGAATGCAAGACATAAATCCACTATTTTACACTAACTTTAACCCATCTCATGCATGCGAGCTTATCCCTTTATATAAAAAAGAAGTCTCATATATAAACTTTTTTTTAAGGCCTAACTTGCTTGATATGATATTTAATCTTTTAAAATACTATTTAATGTATGATAGATCAAAAGTTTAACTTTTACTAATTCAACCTTCTGCCAAAACTTAATAAACAAACCGCTTTAATTTCATCATTAATTATATTTCATTAATTCTTACCCTTTGATTAGTAGAAAATGAAAAAGAAAGAAGTAAATAAGAAGTAAAGGAGAAGGAAATGGATTTTCTTCTATTTGGTTTGGTTGATAGGAGGATGATATAAATGAAGATAGAAATTTGAAAATAGTTTTTTCTTTTTGAACTCGTATAAATTTTGTTCTCTCCACCTACTAGGAGAGATAGGAGAGAAAAAGCATTAAAAGAAATCAAAATTATTTTTCAATATTGCCCTCAATTTTGCCTAAAAATATTCTATCTACAAACGACAAAATCTATAATCTACAAAACACCTATATTTTCATGCGATTGGAGAATAAATTTTATAAAAGATACAAAAACTTGGAATTAGTAAAGTGTCACTAATATTATTGCTTTTAACCTATTTATTTTATTAATTTCACTCATCATCATCATCATTATATCACCAACTTTGAATATATTTAACAATTAACTAATTATATTAATAATTAATTAATTATTAATTAATAATTAATTATAAATTAATTTAACTAATTAATAATATTAACTATTTAAACCAACATATTTGATAAAAATAATTTTTTTATCATTAGTTATTTAGATATAAAATAATATAAAAGGACATAAACTTATTTAACAATTAATTTAGGTATATATATGTGTGTACATATGTATGTGTGTGTGTGTGTGTGTATATATATATATATATATATATATAAATTATCAATATGTATAAATTAATTTTATTAATTTTTATTTTTAATATAAAAATAATTCAAATTTATTTAATAATTTTATAATAATATCTTTAATATATAATAATTATTTTATCAAAATATTAATTTTATTTTATAAATTTAATTAATAAAAAATTAAATAATTATTTTTATTTATAAAAACAGTTTTCTTTTGTATAAAATAAAAAATATGTAACGGTATAGGTATTGCATGTTAAGTCCAATGTTCAACTCGTTCCCCGCCTGAATTTTTAATAAAATAATGACCGGATTTGAGAGTAATTTTAATTTTTTTAGATATTTAATAAATTAATTATTTTTTAATGTTGAATTTTTTAATTTTTTTTAAATTAATTGATTCACTATTTACCAGACATTTAAAATAGTTAAAAAAGTTATTTGTTAAACATCTTTTGTATAAAATTATTTAAAATGGGATAAATTATTAAGTATAATTACACTATCACCCTCCTCAATTTTACAAAATGCCCAAAAACCCCTTCTGTCAAATTGAGGGAGACGGCTATTATTCTTTGAAATTTATTGTAAAAAATGCCCCTATTCGTTTAAAAAACAATCTTCTTATATATATATATATATATATATATATATATATATATATATATATATATATATATATATATATATATATAATGAAGATGAATCAAAATATAATTAAGAAAATTATCATTTAGTTTCGTTCAATTATTTTCATAGTTTAAAAATTATAAATATTTTAAATAAATTTTCATTGAGTGCATACACGTTCCAATCATTTAAAATAACTCTCTTCTTACGATTGTTAAAATTATTTTCTTACAACTTTTAAAAATTCACATAATTCGATTATGAATATTTTATTAATGCTTTAATTGCTTTATCTAACTCAATTATGTTTCTACCATTAATTAACTATAAAAAATGAAATTTTTTATTATGTAAATTAATACTTGTAGGCAATTACTCCAGTATATCACCACTAACCTCAATCAAATAGATTCCCCTTCGATAATACTGGTTCAAATCGACCAAAAAAAAAAAGAAAAAAGAAAAAAGTCTCGATTTATAAACAAAATTAATTACTCTTTCTTTACTTAAATGATCTCTAATTGAGAAAAAAGAATAAATTTAATATCAAAATAGAGAATTACATTAATTATAATTTAACTAAAGTAGTTTCCTTACATAAAATCCTCTAAAAATAGAATCACATTAATACTAATTTCAATTACAACAAAGACTTTGTTGCACAAATTCTCTGAAAATTCAATTATTTGATCAACATAGCAATAAATCATGTTATGATTATTTTGCCTTAATTATTTAAGATATTTCAGACAGAAATAAACTATTTGAAAATAGAATTATATTCATATTAATTTCAATCTCAATTACAATATATTTCCTTGCATAAACTTCATAAAAATTCTATTACTTCAATTGCATAAAACAAAACTGGGAAGAGAATGGCAAAGCAATATAGTGGCAGTGACAAAAGGGTTGCTTGATGGAAAGTGCGATGACAATGTTAGAGGAAGAAGGAAGAGTTGAACGGTGGTCTCTAGAAACAAATAGAATAAAAGAGAATTTATTTTAAGAAAATTAAATAATTAAATATTAATTTAATTTATATATAATAGAGATGATTTTACTTTTAAAAAAGTTGCTTTTCTCATTTATATCTAATAAAGATGATTTTATTTTTTTAAAAATTATTAATCTCAACAATATCCGGTGCAAATAATATTGTTTTGAAAAAAAGATAATAATTTTAATATCTAATATGATGAAATAAAGTATCAATTGTAATTAAAACGAATGATTTATTAATACATATTAAATATTAAAAGTAATTAAAATATAATTTTAATTATATTCTTATAATATTTATTAAAAGAGTCATAATTTTAAATGCATTCTTATACTCATAGTCTTAAATAAAGCTAATGAAATAATTTAATCAATTAATGTAATAAAAACATGTTAATATAATATTTATTAATAAAATGTGGAAAATTTTAATGTGTATTAATGTAAAAAAGTAGGTAATATTACATATTTTCGTGTAACGTTGAAAATAGCCCCTAAAATTTGTCATTGAAGACCGTAAAATATTGGACTGCCACATTGCCAATTTTTTGGAGCAACTTAGAATCTGATTCGTTTAATAGCAAATTTTCCTTCACATAACATTACTCAAAAAGTGTGGTCCTTGCTAATTTGGAATAGCAGATTGCTTGCATGTTACATTGGATTCAAGATTATTTTTTGAACCCGCACCAGATTACTGCCCTTGCTTGTCTTTGTGGTGGCAAAAAAAGAAAAACCTACGACTTTTACAGGTACAATAAAATTAGTTTTTGCTTTATAATTAAAGACAAAAGGGCAAAATAATCAATTTAACTTGGGTCAACTTGGATTCCTGTTTGGTTGAGTCATGGCTCGTTACTGCCAGGAAAGGGGGTGCAAGAAACTCATATTTTAGGAGGAAGTTTACAGCATTTTTCAAAATCAAAGAAGGTTTGAGTATAATTACCCCTAATTTCAAGGGATAGGAAGGTAATTTATCCTTTAAAATATGTACTCGGCAAGTTGTATTAAATAAAATTTGGTGTATTTGATACATATCATCATTATAAAATACAAAAATTATTTTAAAACCTATATTTAATTGTAAAATTATACAAACTATTATGCTAATTATAACCAGTTAAAGAGGATATATATAGTTGTAATTATCGGTAAATTTAACTTTTGATAATCATTATCTATTTTAGAATTATGATAATTTATAACTTTTTTGGATTATGTAAGAAAATAGAATATTATTTCTAAATTTTTTATTTTAATTTAAAATAATTTATAATTTATTTATATTTTGACATATTTTTAGCATTTTTTAAATATGAAAAAAATTTATTTATGAATTTTCTATTTTAAAATTATTATATGATTTAGATATAAAATATTATTGAAACTACTTTAGAGAAAAAAAAAATCAGCCCATTATAATTTAGTAATGAATTAAGGGTGTCAATATGATTTCACTCTATTAACTTTTTTTTTCTTATTTTTTCACTCAATTAAATAAGAAGGAAATAACTTCTCTATTTATTTTCTTTCTTCCCCTTTCTCTTTAACCAAACACCAAAAAAAATAAAATATATATATATATATATATTTCTTTTATTTTCTTTATTTCTTTTCCTTTATTTTCTTCCTTTCATAATTTCTTCCTGAATTAAACAAAGTTATATTGAAATATTAAACTATTTATCTATTTAAAGAGTATAATTTGCCGTACACATGTCATTGTATTATGTCTTAATTTCCCACTTAATTTTCACTTTATTCTTCTTCTTTTGTTTTATCCTTTACTTCCTTTGCTTTAATTGTTTATCAATTTATTATATTAATTATTAATTACTTATTTTTTATTGCTCATAATACTAATCGCTCCCTATTTTATTGACTTTGTGTACTCTTTTATTTTCTTTATCTATTTTTATTTATTACATTATTATTTATTTTGCTTATTTTTACTTACTTTTTTCATTTATTTATTTATTTATTTTTCTTTCTAAAGTCAAAGCTCTCACTTTTCAAAAATTTTATTTGGGTTTGAATTTTCTTTTAATGCAAAATAGGCACTGTTTTACAACTTTAGTTTCTACTTCACTTTGTAAGGATGAATACATGATTTATAGATGAAATATGCATGAAATTAGCATTTCTACTTCACTTCTCAATTTCTAAAATGCACATTTTATTGTGGATGAATGCATGATTTCCTCTAATTTGTTCTAAAGTTGTCTTTGCTTTTGAGTGCTTTTTGTGATATTTTATTTTGGATTAATATTTTTCAATTTATTTTTGCTTGTTGGTGATGTTATTCTAAAGGTACAATTTCTTACTTTTTAAAATTTGATTTTCATGATTAAGATCACATCTTCTTGCATGATTTTTGTGGAATTTCTTTTAAAGATGCTACTACTTCCACATAAGTATTACAATAGGTTTTTGTGGATTGCTTTGCTTATATTTTCTTAAGCATATGTATTAAGTTGCTTTCTTCTATTGTAAGGTCGATGATGTTCTTCTAAAGGTATAATTTCTTACTTTTTGAATTTTAATTTTCATAATTAAGATTGTATCTTTATGTATGATTTTTATAGAATTTCTTTCAAAGATGTTGCTATTTTTGCAAAGGCATTGTGATATATTTTTGTGAATCAATTTACTTTGTATTTTTTCGAGTATGTGGATGAAGTTGCTTTTTTTGTTCCAGTGAAGTTGCATTATTGAAAATGGACTATAATAAATCTCTGAAGCTTGAGCACCACCAAGGTTAAATCTCTAAAATTTGAATACACTAAGTATAATAATAATATTTGAATTTGAATGTAATAATAATATTTATTTAATTTATTTAATTATCTACCTTTTCTAAAAAAATCTTATAAGTCAATTTTGGTTTTGCCTATTACAAAAGATATACTATCTAGAAGCTATACTTTTTGTATCATTAGTTATGTTTTTCTAATATTAAGGTGATGGATGCTTACTTTACTCGAATTATTAGATTTACTTTACTCATCCTTTTTTGTTAAGTTTTCTTATTTTGTTTGGGTTTTGTTTATGGGCTTGCTAGTTCTCTTGCTTTAAAGATTTTTTGCCTCTGTATTATTTTAAGTTTGTTATTTAGTGCAAATGGCTTTAAGGTAAGCATGTTTGAGTTTTTTTTCCTTTTATTTCCATTCTACTAATTTTAAAGATATTTACATGTTTTTATCCTATCACTTTGAAGATTTTTTATTTTGTTATTCTTCTTGAAGTATTTTTTATCTTAAAGTATTCTAATACTAAAAAATAGTGAATGATGTATCTTTTTTTCTTCAATCTTTGCAAGCTTACTAAGATATTTGACCTTATGTTGCTTTACTACTTTCAAAGATAATATCTTTTCTTTTCACAAAAAGTTCTTTATGCTTCTTCTTAACCACCCTTGAAACTAAATTCTTAACTTTTTCATTAAATATTGCATAAACCAGAAGAACTTGGAAAAGATTAAAGATGGAAAAGAAAGAAATCCTGATCTTAAGGTTTTTATTTCCATAATAACATAAGATCCACCATATTTTCTATTGACATAAGAAACTATAATTTACAAGAATGAAATGAAGCCATTTGTAGCGTTAAGAAGTATGCCTTATTTTTAAGTTATATGTATCCCTAATGTAGAAAATTATGGCAAGTCATGAAACCTTATTCTAGAAAAATTGAAAATCCAATAATACTTCCTAGATTATGCTTAATGCTCACTACTAGAAATAAGTTTATTATTAAGTGTAGAAATTTGATATCAAATCAAACCGTATCGACATAATCACTAACTAAGGATAGGCCTGAACTTATTGATGATATGCATAATACTTAGCTTAATGTATATCCTAAAAGTCATATTTTGCATATTCTAGATTACGGTATGAAACTAAATCTTCTTAATTATTGAGAATAAGAACATATTATAACTGAAATATACTAATATATCTTATATAACAACTTATTCATCGTTATGAACTTGTTAGGCATTATTTTATGATCTTATAAGTTATATATAAGCTGTCACTTTCTTATTAGAAAGTTCATAATTCATTTTAGATTTTTATTAATCAAGGCCTTATTATAATTTTTCCTTTCTTGAACTTCTAATCTAACAATGATGAATAGTCAAGAGATCTATCACATGATCTTTACTATTATTAATTTTAAGGGTTATGTTGATACACATATACATTTTTAGGATAATTAAGGCTTATCCCAAGCCTTTAACTAATAAAGGAAATAAGTTTGTTTCCCACACAATTTTTGTTAAAGTTTTAAGTACCACAGAATTAGTAGTAAGATGCAAGAGCCCATAAGAGATGTCAATATAATAGTATTCTAACCTAAAATGTCAAATAGGTTATTATTTGTCTAAGCAAAAGATAAAATTGAATTAGATCATAGAGTAAAGTTGCATAGTAATGAGTGTCTCATCTTAGACAAAATAGATATGTCTAAAAATTGGTAACATAATTGGAATAATAACAAGGCTAATATGATAGATAAAATATAATAAAGTAAATAACATTATTAATTAACTAATATGATGAAACCTTTAACCAATATCAAATTATTGATAAAAATAAATATGGCATACAAGTAATTAAAATTAGAATTAAACTAAAATAATAGAACTTATCTTAAAGTTTGTATAATACTTGGCCATTAGTTTATGAAAAATTTAAAACTGTTATAAGAAAACTTCTAAATCTAGCTTAAACTTTCGAATAACACTAAGACTAATTATTTTTTTAAGAAAAAAAAAAGTTCCTCATCTCAAAGTGTCACTCAAGATAAATTAACTATTGGATAGCTTTAAGTCATTATTGTTGCACTAAAAATTTAAGCTTGGCCTATATTAGCCATGAATTATGAACTTATAACTTAAAGTATAGGATGCAAATGAGATCATCTTGTTTCACTAAACTACAAGTTTTCTAAACATATAAGATTTGCCTCTTCATGGAGTATTATCCTAAATTTTGAAATCAAACTATCTAACTTTATTAACCTCCATATTTGCTAACATGTTTAGCCTTTACAAATTTTAAAAATATCTACAATACCTATTCTAGAATTTAATTTTTCTAAGCCTTTCCTATAATTATAAAACTATTAAAGAGAACATAATCCTCATGCATTAGAAAATGAGTCTTATAAAAGTGAATCAAGTAAAAATATATCATAAGACAAGCCTATTCTTACCTTACTATTGAATTTTCCAAAGTAACAATATCATATAATTATTCAATCAAAAAGATCTCCTATGAAAAAATGCAACTGAAATTACCGTAAAGTAGAAATCAAAATCATCATCTTCTAGTACCAAACTTGAATTACATCCTTAGATGGAACCATTAAAAAAGCTACTTACCCTACTTAGACCATAGTTATATTTAGTGAAATGGTAACTAAGATAATTCTTTTATAATAACAAGCTTAACCTTAACCATTTTACCATTTAATTCATGACAAGTTTTATATACAACTTTCTTTATCACTTCTTAAGAATTATAAGTGATGAACATAAACCTTTATAGCTTTTAAGTGTTATGCTCATATGTAATAACAATATTTGTAATTGTTCCAAATTGATCAAAGTACTTTTTAAAATAACTCTTAATGACTATTGAAGCTAGGCCTCTAACAAAAATCTTCGTACGATTAGGAGCTAGTGATCTATGAATGTTGTTGTTGCTTATATTCAAAATATTTTTATCATATTAAAGAACAATATTTTTGGCTTTAACCTACATAAAGGGTATATTATAAGGAATTCTTTGGAAATATATCTAAAAACTTTAGCAAAAATAGATTCTCCTAGAGATAAAAATCATAAATCAAGATGCAGTAAAGAGTTTCCTAAGAAGATGTATATATGGTTAAATTTTCATTAAAAACTTTATTCAATTAATATGAACATGCATGCTTTATTTTCAATTTTCATTTCTTATCTCATTAAAGAGTAATAATAGATTTTCTTAGTTATTAGATTTAACACTAATATATTGTATAGAAAGCATACAAAATAATTGGACTGAGTTCATAATCTTCTTCCTAAGAATAATTTAATTAACTTTATTATTTATGTCTTAAAATTTCTTAACAAAGTGATTCTCAAGTTAAATATCCGGTGAACCTTTAGGTAGTACAATAGCTAGTTGACCTTGATATATTCTAACTTATTGCTTTTCATAATGTGTGTTTATGAAATGAGTAAATCTTGAAATTTCTTGGCTAATTATAATATATAGTAAACATGATCATTATAAATCACAACAATATATACCATTGTATGCTATCTATCATTGTTCTTGTGGCTTATTTTTTGTAGTTGTGCTAAAGAGATCAAAATTAGGCTTTTATAAGCAAACTTTCACATCAAAGTGATAAAACTCTAAAGGTTAAAGTTAAAGTTGCATGCTTGCGGTATACATTAGTATCATTGTATTCTAATGAGGTTTCTACCATTGATATGGTTGTTATAGATGAAAAGGTAATAAAGAGCTTGCTTATGGATAAATGGTAGTTGGAAACATAAATTTTTCTTAACATGTTCAATGTTAGGTGAAGTTGTTAATTCATGAATTGTTGAATCATTATATTAATACTAATTTTGTGAACAACATTGTTAGTGATTATATGTTATGATTTTTTATAGGTAATAAATAATAATGTTGATCTAATTATTATTTGTTGATATATTTTTACAATACATTTAATGATTTCAATAAATGGTGTAAGTTATTATTTATCTTATGATTAATATATTGTAATGTAATCATATGTCTAGAAGAGCAAAATTCAAGCCTTTATGGGTGGAAAATATCTTATTAACAAGCACAAGCTTATTCTTGTTGAAAAGCAGTGCTATATCATGCAAAATTTTCATGTTGAATTAAATGATGGATATTATAAGGCTACTTAGCATCCATATAAAATTCAATTCAATTGGAGGACTAATGTTAAGCCTTATAAAGCAAAATTTCTTTTCTTTAGGTTTAACTTTCTACGAATTGAAGATATGCTTTCGGAGAGGTTACTAAAAGAATATTTATTTGAATTTCTATATGCAATTACTTTAATTTATGTTGATAGTAGCTAATAATTTTTTATTGATTGGTATGATTACTAAATTAGTAAGCTTTATACTTCTTCAAAAAGGTGTTGGAAAAAATAATAATAGAAGGAAAATGGATATGCTCTTACAAGATAATATGTGTGTATATGTAAAATTATATGTTGTAATAATTTTTTGATGGGAAATAGTTAAACTATTCTTTGTGGGGTGAATTGACTGATTTAATTATAAATAATCTTACTCAAAAAATAAAAAGTAACATAATTGTTCTCTTCCAATTAACTAGAAGAGGATCCTCAACAAGTAAATTTTTTTCCTATTCTTATTTATTTCCATTAGTATGATATTATTTGTTGTGGTTGTTTTTTAAGTTATTATTAAATTATCTTGTTACTTTTGGTCTATCATATTAGCTAACTCATTGAATGCCACCAATGTGATCTTTAACCCACGTATTTTTAAAGTTAAGCAAATCAAAGAAAGGTAGTGCACCAACTTATGATATTAACAGGTCTTGGGTTTAATTAATAAGGGTGGATTTCAATTAAGAATTTTTTTAATTTATACATTGTCATTTTATAAACATTTTATATTGCTTGTACAGGCCTAGATTGATTGATTTAAATCTTTCACAAAGAATCAGCTAAAATACTTATAGAGAGGGAAGCTCATCTAAAAATGAATCCATTTTATTTGGAAATAAGAAGACTTTGGTTGAAATTAGAAATGCAATTAGAAATGTTGAAAAAGTAATCTTGAAATGTTATACTAATTATATTGGTTGATTATAGTTTATTCAATTTAAAGGCTTACTTTTATAATAATTTATCTAAGAATAAGTAATATTATTATAAACTTTTAGGTATTTGACTATTGCAACTATATTGAAGATTCAAAGTAACTACAACTAATTTTGTGATTCTTGCAATTCTTGCAAGAAGAAGGTTAGGCCCCTTGGTAATGGATTTTTTTTGTTATATCTACAATAAGATCCTTACTTTTACTATTCCAAATCAATGAATAATTATAGAAATGAATGATAAAAGATTATGCGATGGTTGTAGATGGTTTGATTACATTTTTTATGAGATTACTAACAAAAAATTTGTTCTAGATAAAAAATTTTAATTTATTGCAAATTTTTTTACAAAAAGTTAACTTCTTCACATTCTCAATGCTAAATTAAACAAAATATTCTTCATTCTATTAATTAGTAAAAATTATATTGATGTAAGTTTTTTATATAACCATTGTTAATATTTATGAAGTGATACTTTTTTCATTTTGTGATAGTTAAGTACTTGTAAGTGTATTTATCTCAATGCGTTATTCTTATTTTCTTTCTTTCTAATAATAATTCATATAGGTAGAGATAATTAATTCAAAATATTGGTATCTTGTTCTTATTGATAGTTGCAGCTATTCTTTTAAGCATTGGTAAATGCTTTTGCAAAGGTTCCACCATTGGTAATTCTAATCAAATTTTATTTTATGGAATTGTTCCTGTACTAATTGCTTTTTAAAGTTTATGGATTTATCTATTCTATTCTATATGGAAAGTTATTTGATGCTGCTTATAAGGTCTTTAAGTAAAGTGGGAATTGTAACGTGGTTTGTTTGACAACAATGACAGTAGTTTACTAACAACATGGTTGTGCAAATGAAGCATTGAATTTACTAAGGACATTTTGCAATGGTGGATTGTCCCAAAATACTTGAATGCATAGAGACTTTTCTAGATGGAATGGGTAGAGGGTTTACAAAGATATTTTTTGAGATAGAACCAAATAACCTAGGAAATTAAACTTAGCATTGTAATTCAAACTATGCTTTGCCTAATTTTGATAACTTCTATTTTGCTTAAGGTGTATTATGATATTTTACTTTAGTGATATTTGATAGCTTCTATTAAAGATCAAATACTTACATCTAGTTCTTACCTTTTGTTTGACATATTAAAAAATAAAATTTATTTTATTTCATTTTAGTAAAAATAATTTCATTTTATTTTTAAATAAATTCTTTTATTTAAGATAGATTATATAAAATGTGATTTTATTTCACTTTGAAATGAATTTTTTTGTTTGGAACTTTATTAAAACTTGTGAAATTTATTTTAAATATTTATATTTATAATATTATCCTTAAGAGTGAAAGATAAAAAATTTAAAGAGAGAGAAATAACTAATAATAACTTAAAAAATTAAGGATAAAACTATCCAATGAAAATATTACATTTGAAATGAAATGAATTCTTATCAAATCCTATTCAATTTTACGAGATTTCAAAATGGTAATAATGTAAATAAAATAAGATTTTAAAATCAAATGAAATTTAAAAAAATTAAACCTAAACATTAGTTTTTAATAGAATTCATTTCAAAATAAAATAAATTCTAATTTTAAAGTGTGCCAAACGAGGAATTAATCATTGGAATATGATTTTTATCTTATGGTTAATTTTTATTTTACTAACGAATAATGGCCTCTAATTGCATAGGCTTATACATTTCAGAATGTATGATTGTTTATACATATATTTTATATGATTGCGTCGTAATTTTTCTTTTTGTACAAATTGTTTATTCCATTAACATCAATTAGATCAAAATTCGTTTATAATTAATTTAAGTAAAAATAATTGTGTTGATCAATGTATTTTGAAAGACAAAATTCTAATAATTTAATTGATCAAGAATTGCTTGAACTTTTCAATTAATCATAAATTTTTTAAAAATCTAGATCAAATTTAATACGAATCCGTGCAACGCACAGCTCTTTTAACTAGATTTTAACAACGGGTATAATTTCATTTCTCACTGGTATATTGCGTGTAGCTTGCATGATATGTCAAACAGATTGATCTCGATAGAAGGATTCTCCCATTGAAGAAGCTCCTTCATTGCCTCCTCAATTTTTGTTGTTTCTCTCATAAATACACATATACAGAACCCCAAAGCACTCGAACTTAAAATAAATTGGTTCTTCATCTCCAACTCACCTTCATTAGCATACACTTCATCAACAGCATTGATAACATGCTTAAGATAAGATCCTAAAGTTTTTTCAATTTCATCTTCACCTAAATTAGTAATGCAAATGTTCGATTTTGGGGTCTTTCCCGATTCGAGATCCGAAGAAAATTTATGACTCTTCTCAATCCCTTTCTCAACAAGAAGTCTGAGCGATTTCATGCGCGAGATTTTCTCAAAACTTTTTAAGGAAGAGCAAATTATTTCCTTCAAGAATCCAAGGTCACATTCTAGCATATCTGCAGCCTTTTTCCGTGAAGCCTCGTTTCTTTGGATTTCTTGTTCGAGACTCTTCAATGCTTGAGATCCAAAATGCAACAGATCCACCATTTTTGACAACGATCCCAAGAGTTTATTGTAGCAAGCACTGTGGAATGGCACAAACCAGAAATTTGGCTCTACTTCAGCTTCTGCAATGAACTCTCTCAGCTCATCAACGCGCATTTTGAACTTCTTTTGGCTGTCTTTTAATTCATTTTTTCCTTCCAGAAGGCTCAGTGAACGAATGGAATCATGGAGTGTGCCTAGACTTGCACAGAGCTCAGTTTTTGCAATAATGGAGGCTCTTGTCGGTTTGAAGACTAGATCAACCAGAATTGAACAGGATAGCCCAATGGAAGTTTCAACGATCCTAGCTATGGCAAATTCACTTGGTGGGCCAAAATTCTTCCTGCCCAGAATTAATATGGCTCCGATCACCGCCGAAATGCCACCGGCTGGGCCATACATTCGGCTCCGCTGAAGGAAACAGGTGAAAATGAACCAAGGAAGAAGAACGAGGAATCTTATTGGCATGTATTTCTCAAAGATAAACCATGCTAAAACTCCATATACAGTTCCTAAGACCGTGCCTTGTGCCTTGACATTTGCAGCTCTAAATGTTGAGTCTCTGCTTGGTACAAAGCTAATGGCCACTGGGAGCCCAGCCCAGAACCCATTCTTTTTGCTGTATATTAGGCCCAAAAACACCGCAAGGCCCAAGGAAAGCGAACATTGAAATGCTGGAATAAGCTTTGGGCTTTTCAGTGCAGTGGTCCAATCAATCCATTTCTCTCTGTTATTTGAAGGATTTTCATTTTTATGAATCCATTTGTCTTGAAGAAAGACTGAAGATTCAGGTAAGGATTTTTTGTGAAGGAGCTTGGCACAAAATAAGAAGAAATATATGGGCAAGTCTTGGAGGGTTTTTGGGGTGATATCAACGGATTGAAGGAAGTTTGTTGCAGTTTTCGCAGTAGGTACAGGAATAGTTGATGAGCCAGAATGCAAATTGGGCTTAGCCTGCTGTGTTAGGGTTAGGTTAACATGCTCTTCGAGTCTATTGAGGCCACTTTTGAGCTCTTCATCCAGAAGACCAACCGGAAATGATTCAATACTACTCAAAGCCATTTCCATCCCTCTCAATATTAAATCTACTTCTTGAAGTTTCTCTCCCGGGCTTGAACTCTTGGGTCTGAAATTTTTAATCGAAGGTTTCTCCCAAAGCATGCCATCCTGTTCACGTACGAAAAGGATTAAAGAACCTTATAGCACCCAAAAAGGAAAAAAATGGCACTCTGCCTATATTAGCAACAAAGAAATGTACTTGTTGGCCATTAGTTTGTTAAACAGTTATCTACCAAACTTTATTAGCTTATTGCATCCTTTTCTTTTTCAGGTCTAATGTAACAACACTAAACTCATGGACATTTTTGCTTCATTAGATGATATATATATATATATATGCCAACTTTATATCCATTTATTTATTGTTAAAGCAACAATAGTGTATATACCGACATTCCAAATATAAATCAATAGATATTAATTAAATACAAAATGTTATGATAAATGTAATAAATATAAAAAACTTAAAACCTAACTTCAAAATCTATTTTCGATACATATATAATATTCTCGTATCTAAAGTATGAAAAATATTCGTACGTTGAGGTGAGGCTGTCATGCTTACTTGGTACCGTCTGATAATGTGAAGGAGCTTAGGACGCTGAGTTGCCAAACACTTGGCCTGAGAGATTGATGCGATTGCCGATGTCTTGTCCTCTTCACATATTGCCTTTACAAGAAGCTTCAGTCTCTTCAGGGTATTGTGGACAAGCAGGTCGTAGCTCTGTTTCACCTGTGCACCAAGTGCCAAAAACAGCTTAATTCATTAAGTTGCCACTTAAATGATTGAATGGGTGATATATTTTTAGAAAATTCACACCGAACAAAAACAACTCAATGCCAATTAATTGAGAAGGAAATTTTTGTCATTCAAGAATTTTTTATATATTTTAATTATATTATGTGTATTTAATCATGACCGATAAATTAAAAATATTTATTAATTTTTTTAGTTTTTAATATTTTAAAAATTAAAAAATATATTTTATTATGTATAAACTTACAAAATATACAAATATCTTTCATTTATCAATTATAATAAATATGATATAATCAGATTATAAAAGAATTTCTATCGTCATTTAGACAGCAATATCTACCTCATGGCATGCAAGGCGTGGGTAAGGAAGCAGCAATGCAAGAACGCAAGCCAAAACTCCAACGGCCGTACTAGCCGCAAGGCGTATAGGGTGCACGAGGGGTTCGGTGTCAACGCCATCAGCGTAAGCTGTGACATACACGATAACTATTTCACCCAAAGCTATGCGCTTAGCTATCAGATGCGTGGACTCCGCCGGCAGCGCCACCACAAATGCAGCAAGCGCCACCGCCAAGGAGATGGTTCCTTTCGAGAACCGGCTCGGCCCGATAACCCACAAGCTCAACATGGCCGGACCTATGCTCTGAATCGTAGCATAAAGCGCTAGCCAGCATCCACGCAAAGTGTCACCCAAAGTGGCGTCGTTTATGATAAGAATCACCGTCACGTATGAGAATGCAGGGAACCCGATAAAGCGCTGAACGGTGGCTGGACCGTAAAGAGTGACGCAGCCGACTATGATGCAGGCTAAGGCGGTTCGAAACGCGGAGACGAGACAGACTCGCCACATGGCTCTGGCATTCTCTGAGTTTGGTGCAATGGCTGGCATCTTGAAGCTCATTTGAAGTTGAGAGGTTTTGTGATGGTTTTAATTTTCTTGGCCTTGGGAACGGAGGCAATGCTCGGGATTTTATAGAGAGAGAGAGTAAAATGAAGACAGGTGGGTAGTTTGGTATTTTGGAATTTTGGTGTTCTTGAATGCTCCCACTATAACATCAGCATCAATTCTATTATTTATTTATTTGCCAATTTTGTGGAATCACGCTCGTCCAAAATCTAATTTTAAAAATTTTAAGTTATGAGAAATCATAAAAATTAATAATAATCTTTGATTTTTTTGATATGATTAGATATAATATTAATAATGATGGTATATATACTATAAATAAGATTTAAAATTAAGTTTTAAATATAAATTAATAGATATTAATTAATATAAGATAATAGAATAAATTTATAAAATTTAATTTAATAAATATAAAAATTAAAAATTTAATCTTACATCTCATTTTTCAGTTATATATATATATATATATATATTATAATCGGATTAGACGAGAACTCTTCTTAAATTTGGAAGTACATAGGGACTCCACTCTGCTGGAGTGCGGCGAGTAATGGACCGGCAATTGGTGTTAATGAAATTGAATATGTTGCTGACTTCTTGGAATATGACGTTTGATGCACAAAAGAAGTGGGCGGCGGCGGCGGCGGCGGGGGGGGGGGGGGGGGAGAAAGAAATAGAAAGGAAAGGGAAATCATCCTGATTAGGCGTGCGTTGAAATTTTTAACATTACTACTTGCTGGATTACAAAAAACAGAAGTGGCCTGTATCACAATCAAGTACTAATGGAATTTTATATCTTAAGAAATATTTAACATTTTATTTTAAATGTAATTATTAAGAATATCATATTACATATTAATCCTTAAAATATTATAATATTGCATATTTAATTTTGATTAACTTATATACTTTTAAAAACCTTGTCAACTTTTTAAAAATAGCCTTGTCATAAAATTGGTGGATCATCATAATGTTATCAGTCAATGGGATTAATATTCAAGAAGTTGACTATTAACGTCAGAAAGTTTAAATCAATGATCAAGAGTGATAATCAAGAGTGATAAGTTGTCATTTGCGGTGATTCTTATGCTGGCAAAGCATTAATGAAAAATAATTAAAATAATTTTTATATCACTAAAAAACATCTTGTTATGGAAATATAGTAAATCTACATTCTCTTGATAGAATATTTTGAAAAAAAATACTAATATAAAATTATTTTCACCAATGATAATCTTATGTATTTTTTTTCATTATAAATCTTACATAAGAATATTAAACTTAAAAATTATCCAGCAATATAGAAAAAAATTGTAGAAACCTTGGATAAGGTAAATGGTGTTCAGTAAATTTTCAGCTTTTTCTATTGTTAAGGAAACAAAATTCCATCTTCACAGAAATGCATCAAGAAAACTTATTTTGATGTCTAAAACCTTCCTTCTGAGGATTTGATCAAAGAAAGAAAAATCTATGTGATGCATTGCAAGGCTAGAAGTCTAGAAGTCTAGAAGTCGTTTGATACTTCTCGATTGATTTTTTTTTTTTTTTTTTTTTGGGGGGGGGGGGGGGGGAGTCATTTCTATAAGCCCCTTAGCAAAAGCATTGTTTGGTTGTAACTTGTAATAGCCAAAGTAAATAAAAAAAATTTAGAGGTCAATTCATAAATGTGAAGTATCAAGTTACCTTCTATCATTTAAGTTGCAAGAATAAATGTCAAAGATTGATTTGCTGTTGTAAATTTAAATCAGTATTAGAAGCAACGCAATTTATTTGTAAATTTCTTTTTACATATTTAATTATTGCAAAAATGCAAATAACTCTGAATAGGTATGTTAACATTGTGAGAACGCTTATAGTAATTCATGAGAACGAATCTTAACCTAATATTTTGATATTAAAATGACTTATCTTGAGAAAAGTTATAATTTTTTTTCCAAAATTACTTGATATTTAAAATTTTGAGCTAGTCCAGTAGTATCAACAGAACTCCAGCAATGCATTTAACATTACTATAGACCAAAGTATGTATAAAATATCTTAACTTTTACTATTTTATGTAATGGTTCTCCTCCTCTAGAGTTGATAAACTAATGAGAAGAATATCTTCTTTTGGCTGGTCCAAAATTGAATTTAGTAATCCACAAGTTGGAAATTTTCAAACTAAAGCAAGTAGTATTACCTTTATGTCCACTGTTTACCTTGTAAATTCTTCAGATTCTAAGTAACATGTTAAGTTTGATTAAAGGCCGTCAAGCTTTTACAGAAGAAAACAATCTCAATGATATATATATATATATATATATATATATATATTTTTTTTTCCACACTAAGCCGAAAAACTCTCTGTTTAATTGGAGAAGACAGCCAATTAAATTTTACAGTGTTGTCAACAAAACAATTAAACAAATTCAAAATTAAGTGGAGTATCCATAGATCTCCACTGAACTTAGTTTCCGTTGTACTGAAATGTTTCCTTTGAGAAGAGGAAAGGTCAAGGCCAAAGGAGCCACCTTGAAATTTTCTTTGAATGGAAAGAAACAAATTAATAAAGGAAAAAAATTTATTTTTTATGTTTTATTTAAATAAAAAGAAAAGAGAAAATAAGAAGTAATAAAAATAAAATATATAATTAAAAGTTTATAACTAATTCAAAATTTAATTTTTTTAATTTTTTAATTTTTTAATTTATATTTAAAAAAATTTTCCTTCTCCTCATCCAATGGAAGGGTTAGATGACTTGTATATGCAATATTTAGTACTTCGTACAAATTAGTCAAAGCAGGCTGCCTTCCCTTCTGTTGTCATTTCTCCACCAATTTTAATGTGGCACTGCTAAAAAGCTAAGGAGGCGTGCTTGCCCAATCACACTTCGATGCCTTTTTATGCTGATGTAATGGGGTTGGTCATCGGTGCATGAAATTTAAGGGTTAATTTATTTTTTGTTTTTAATAATAATTTTTTAATTTTTTTAAAATTAAAAAATTTGTTTAGTAATTTATTTTTAAAAATTATTCTCTAAATGTATAACTTAAAAATAAAAAAATAAAAAAAACTTTTAAGTGTTTTCTAATTTTTTTAATGTTAATTTTGTAATTAAATAAAATATTTTTTTATTTACAATATCAATCACCTTTTAATCTTGATTTTCATTCAATCTAAAAATAATTTTTAAAAATAAATTTTAAAAACATAAAAATAAAAATATATTCAAGCGCATCCTTAGCCTATATGACCTAAATACTCCATCTATATCAAATAAAAAATAAAAAATAATTATTAATAATATTATTTTTATAAATTTTTATTTTTACAGATTAAAATTTTTAATTTTTTAATTTTTAAAGTATGAAAAATTAAAAATATTAATAATTGACATTTATTTATTAGATGACAATAAACATATATTATAATTGAAGTGTATGAGAACTTTTTTTATTATAACATTTGTCTCATCTAATAAATGAAGGTTAAATGATAATTTTATTATTTATCTATTAAGTTATAAGATTTATAGGTATTAAAAATTCAATTTTTTACTTTTAAGATGTTAAAAATCATAATAAATGACATTTAGCATTTGTTTAGACTGGAGAGAAATTGAAGGAAAAAGAAAATGGGAAAAAAAATTAAAAAAGAAAGAAAATGGAGGAGAGAGACTTTCTTTTATGTTGTTTGATAGGAGAGAAAATGGGAGGAAAAGAAAATAAAATAAAAGAAGTTTTCTTTTGTTTAATAAAGGAGAAAATTGAAGAGAAAGAAAATGTAACGAGGTAAAATGACCATAATATTTTTAATGTATAAAATATAGAGATAGTTATAATATAAATTCATGAAATCTATTGAGTTATTATTTTGTAAATGGGAAAATATATACAATTAATTAGTGATAAATTTTTATTAAATAATTAAATATTTATACTACAAATCTACCAAACTCAGTGAAATTATTTTATCAGCGAGAAAATTATATATAGTTAATTAATGGTAAGCTTTCATTAGAAAGTTAAACATTCTGATAAAGTAATTATTACTTAATTAAATTGCATTAAATAAGTTGTATTTTCTCTTATAGTTTATGTATGAACTTCAATCATATGTATGGATCTATAATAATGGTTTAATAAAAGTTTAATACTAATCAAGAATTGTTTAATATCTTGTAAATGAAAAAAAGATTGATAATTGATTAATAACTTGTATAACAAAAAAAATACATAATATCGTAATACACCCAGTATATTTCAAACAGTGATAGAAAATAGACATAATCTTTTTGGAAAAGAATATAAGAAATTGTTAAATTCTAAATTTACCACATTCTTAATTTCTTTTTCCATATTAACCACCGATGTGTTTATACTTTTATGCACACAAAGATTTGGAAAATATTAAAGGATCATTATATTTGCACTAGCCAAACAAGTATTATACCATATGCACTGAGATATTTGATTATAAGAATAATCCAAAATCTATATATTTTAGGTTATTTAAACAATCATCTATGCTTCTTCCACCTAACCATCTTGTTTACACAAGTGACATCTAGGTTTGTAAAGTTGAAACAAATGTACATCTAATTCGAAGAAATATCATAAAATGCTACAAAGATTATTATCTCTTAGCACTAAAAAAATCGAAGTTATCCTAATAAGGCTCTACCAAATAACATGAGGACATTTAAGTCTAATTTACCTAAAACATCCTGCAACCAGGATATCAATAAGCATGACCAAACACCTTACTTCGATAAGACCATGATCGATGCACAGGCAAATGTGAGGATCGATCCTTCAAGATGTAGTGGAGCAAAAGTACTTGCAATTCATAGAAAATATGATTAAAACCTTTTATTTTGCTAATAATGGAAAATAATGGAGTATAAGAATGGCAACTAATAACGAATATATGGAATGTTAAAGCAAATACGAAAGTAGGACCTTTACAAACTGTTCAAGAACTAATAAGCCTATAGCACATCAATATTTGATTAGCTTACCAATAAATATATCACAAAGAAAGTATTAGTTCATTCAGTCATCAGCAACTCAATCAAGTCCTACATTGGTCATAAGTTAATATAGCATTTGTAATCATATATACGGTAGAACACTAAAAAATTATTTCTTCACCTTCTCATTTTCATATAAGAAGCTGTAGCACTTTAGTTGAAATTCTTGTGGTACTCTTATATTCTGTCTATACATCTATCTCACTATAATAACGAGGTCTACTATTTTCCAGGATCGAAAGATTACTTTCAGTTATCTAAATATGCCTATTAGCCACATTTCTCATTACATCAATCAAATTATTAATTCGCATATTTAGTTTTTCATACCTTTTTTCTATCAAATCAATCATTAGGGCCTTCTGCATAGATTCCCTTAATGATGAAGTTATTTGGGATTAATTTAAATGAGTGCACTTTTAAGACTAGTTGGAAGGAACACCTTCAGGACTGAATACATTTACATTCATTGCAAAATTAAAGGCATCATTTGCCTAATGGAGATCAAAATCAGACATCAGATCAAAATTATTATTCAAATTGAGGCCTTCTCTCTTCTATCTTTTGACTTTGTCCCTTGAACTCTTTGCATATGCACTAATGCCCTTGTCTTTACCAAATAACTCTAATAACTTATTATAGTTGTAGATTGGAGTTTGTTTCCAGTTTTTGGCCTCGGACTTATCTTATAAATTCATCATTCATTAGATTATTATAGAATAGCAACTACATCATGTAATGTTCTATAGATCAATTACTATAAAAAAATAGTACCATCAATGATTTACCAACATCAATTACTATATTAATGTGTAAACATGCATAAAGGCATACACCTCCATGCACGTTTTATTCATATATCATAATGTATGATATTATGTGCAATGTTATAAGAAATGAAGAACCATTAGACATTCCCTTCATACCATACATTAATTTTATCAAAATTTTGTTTGTCGAACCATATATATGAAAAAATATAGTACATTATCATCTATGTATATAATCTAAATTGATGAGGAATCTCATTCCAAATATAAAACACATGAATGTTAAACATATCACGTGTGCTTAATTAAATTACAATTCATTACCTTACAACTTTCACTCTACATTTTTAGTTTAGTTTCGAACAATTGTGTTATCTAATTCCAAGCAACTCCACTCTACTTGTGGAATAAATCGTAACACTCATTAAAGTGATCCTTTAATGTTTTTATCCTGTTCTTTATATGTGTCTTTTAAAAGAAAGAACCGATTGGTTGCTTAAGCTCAAACACCACCGTGGCATATACCAATAAAGTAAAGGTGCCATTAGGTTGGTTTCCTTTATGAACCTCATCTAACAATGCATCTAACAACGTGGCATCTATTTAAGGCATCCACCGTAAGGAGTCTTTTGAAAATGGTTCTCCCCTATTGTCAGATTTCTTATTATTTAGCATATTTGAATCTACAAAGTGTTATACATCCATGCAGTATGAAAAAGTGCAAACTTCACAAAAATATACAACACATGCATAAAAATAAATTTTCTTTTAGAAACAACTTACACACATATAAATGTGAAATCATTTCGAGTATAATTAAGATAATCTATTAGATTCAAATATTACACAATGTACAATGAACTACAATATCCATAAATGATATAACTCATACATGGTAATAAAAGAGTAATACATTTAAAAATCCCATGTATGGCATAAAATTATAAGCATCATATAGTAAGGTATGAAATCTTTTTGAATAACAAAAGAAACCTATGACAAGTTATGTTCACAGTCATTCCACATTTAAACTGTTATGGTTTCTCTCAAAATGAATTCTTGCCTATAGTCTTCATTAGTGTTTCATGATTCATAGTCCTTTATATCCTATATATTACTATGTAGTAGCTGATGGTCCATCTCATCAATCAACTATAGGTTAAGATTAACATCTATCAAAAAGTTATACAATATACAAAAGGTAATGGTAATATTTGTCATGGTACTAAAAGAATAATGTGATTCTGTACCACTAACTATTATTAGAAACCTCTTTTTAAGGACTCTGAATACTTTCTCAGTGACATTTCTCGATAAAGCATGTTAATGGTTAGATAATTCCCTTGGATTTTATGGGTCACATATCATGTACTCCTTTAAATGATAACACACACCTTTATATGATATAAATAGTCTACCTTTCAAAGGAAAACCTACATCCCTTAGGTAAAATTTTCATAAGATATACAACAATAATACAAATATATGTCAAATAGTATAATCACCTTGAAAAGATCTTATAGGAATGATTGATAACTTTTCATTATGGATGACAAAATCATATTAAGCTTACCTCTAGAAATTTTCAATCTATCCCTCCTCTTAGTTAAGGTATGCTTAAGAACTCTAGAGTCATATACAGTTCTCTCCCAACTAGATAACACATAGGTGAACTTCATATCAAAAGTACATACTACCAACATATTTTGTTTTAGATAATCTTTTCTTCCTTAGAAGTAAAGAGCATTCCTGGGGACTTTAACTCGAACATGTGTCCTATCTAGAGTTCCAACATAATCCGATAGTGTAGTTTACCCAAAACCTCATTATATATTATTACATATAAACTTGTTCATGTGAATTAAGTAGTTAAACCTACATCATTACTTTAATTATTTTGAAATAAGGGTAAAATCTATTGTTATTTAATATTTGGGGAGGAGCCTTTGATTTAGATGGTTGCATAAGATACTCATCCTCAAGAAACATAATAGCTCATAAAATGCTATAGAAATGTTAACTAATTGTCTCTTCTAATCGATGAAAGAAGAAAAATATAGTTCTATTTTTTATATTATGCGCCAAAATGTACAAAAATTTAGTAACCTATTCCTCAATTGTGGAATGCATTGAATCTTTCACTTTACCTGTTACTTTCAATTTTTCACACAAACAAAGGAAAGTATAAGGACTTATTGCACCAAATTTCGACATTTATCAATATCTAATGAGTTTTGCATCAGATGCTTTTGCATTAGTTCTCTTCTAACTCTAACACCATTTATAGGTCTATGCATAACATTTACTTGTAGTTGGAATAAATGATTACATAACACACATCTGATATAGTCAAATCTATTTTTCCATAAGATCAACATAAGTCAAAGTATCTAACTCTAACTTCTATTCATATATTTATCCATATTATCTTCTATGATTACTTGCAAATTACTACTGTGTAAATATTAAATAAGTACCTTCTGTCTCGAAAATGGATAGTTCAGATTGTATCCTAGATTGGGGTGGACATGTCTTGTTTATCGGGATATATGCTTTTAATGATTGTTCCCAACAACACTTTTTTTAGTGAGTAATCTGTATCAAAGAACATAATCCATCAATCTCATAAATATGGCATAATGAATAATATGGCCATTTGTGAATGTGAAGAAGATTAAATGACTATTAATATTATATGAAATAAGAAATTCTTATTTGATGATATTATATATATATATATATATATACACACACACACACACTCATATATATATGCATTATACATCTATGTTTCCTAGGATTGGTATTTCATGCTTCAAGGTATAGCAATGCATATATTTACATTGTTGAATGAATAACAATATGACAGTAGTAAATTCATATGTACTATGCTTGAGTAATGAAAACAAAAATTTATGAAAAATTAAAGTATAATGACTAAAATTACTAATTATTAATCAATTTCAATGTGTAATAATTACAAAAATTATAATGTCATAATCTCTAGTAATAGTTATTCTAAAGAATAATTAGTATGAAAATTCTTATATTATTTAATTATATTTTATTAAGCATTACCAAATTATCATATCAATTAATTTTAAAACAATTATTATCATTAAAAATTATATTATTAATAAAAATAGTAATAATTAGTATGAATCATTAGTTAAAATAATCATGATAAAAAGATATTATGTGAAATAAATGAATAATCCAATTTTTTAATTGTTAATTTCATCGTATTAATTTATATCTAAACCAGAAAATAGTTAAACACACTTTTCATTATATGTTTTACTCCTGTATTTATTTTAGAGCAACCATAAAATCTATAATTATGTTATATATTTTCTATATATATTTTATTTGCAGCCAAATATAATTATTATATAAAAATTGTATGTATATTTAATTCAAGTTTACTAGCATTATCATCTTTCATAGTAAATTTTTAGTGACATTATTGGAACTCGATGGATATGAAATATATATTTTCCTATGTATTAATAATGTATAAAAAAAGTTAATTCCT
This sequence comes from Sindora glabra, assembly GCA_020226215.1. NCBI lineage: Eukaryota > Viridiplantae > Streptophyta > Magnoliopsida > Fabales > Fabaceae > Sindora > Sindora glabra. Next base: position 69,802,754 of record CM035229.1, read on the forward strand.
TGTAATTATTATTTCTCTTGTATAATGTTCTATTCATAATCTTCAACTTTATTCGAAACTTAATACATAAGTAATAGGGGATAACTTGAAAAAAATAAATTCAGCTTATAATCTTTACAGTTTTCTAACTTTAGTTTTATAAACACAAGTAGGAGATGAAAAGAAAAAAATTTACAATTGTAGAAATCATGTAAACTAAAATGGAAATAAATAAATAGATAAATAAATAATAAAAAATTAAAAAAAATTAAACTTGAATCGGATAACCATTTGAACTAAGTTAGGCCAGAATCTAGGTCGATTCTACCTAACCCGGAAGGATGCCTACCACAGACCTAGTAATGGAATGGAGCAGTGCTAACTTATGTACAATGTTGATGACACATTCTTAGGTTAAGAGCAATCTCCTTCACTATCCACACTTGTTTCACAACTAGACAAGACATGGAAAAAATGACAATAAAAACCAGCAATACTTGAACGGTTGACAATGGGCGACGCATTTCCTTCAGGTGGGGGACCTCTGACAACTACTTCGATGAGTATACTAAATGTGGGTGAAGAGTTTGGAGCTCTAGAAAGAAGGCTAGTCTGTGGGAAAGTGCAAATTTTTTTTCTCATCTCCTCAATGTTCTCTCCATATATAAGGGTGGGGTAATTTCCATAGGACTCAAGATTTTTTCCCCAAGAAATTCCTTCTTTTTACTTTTCTACGCTACTGCCAAATAAGGGAAATCCCTATTTTCCCTAAATTTTCTCTTCCGGAAGTTCTTTCCCTTCGGTTTTCCCCTTTACTAAACACGAGGTTAGTCCTAAACTATTGGGTGAGATTAAAGATTTATATTATAGTTGACGCACAAATTCAAGGAAAAATTACTACCACCCATCTTGAAATCATATTATTCTTTTTGGAAATATTGATTCTTTCTTTTTTAAATAAATTACGTATGCAAGTAACTAAGAAATTTTTTGATAAAAAATAAAGTTGAAACATACATGGTCCTTTTTCTTATAAAGATTTTTGAACTCCCACATTTTCATTACTTGTGCCTTTTTTCCAGTTTGTAGGGTGATGACATATTAAAATGTCTCTTCCTTTCATATAACTAAATGAGATATATAATTATGAGTTTAAATTTGTTATATTCTCATTATAAAATATTTTATATTACTAATTAATGAAAAAAATATATTATTTGAAAAAATAATAATTTAAAGTTTTTAATAATAAAAAAATTAATATATTTTCATTAACATAATAATATATAAGTACATACTAGTATAAAGTTAAATTATATTTATAATACATTAAATTTAAATCGTGTAACTATATATATATGACACTCATATTTATATTTTTCATATGGACTTAATGTTAAATAATTTATGAACTATACATAATTTATTAATAAAATAGGATTATTATTAATAAAGTCTTGTGTAACATAATGAATGGGGAACTGGGTGCTTGGCCTAATACGAGTAAAATGGGTTTGGTTACTATAATAGATAGAATCTAGAACTCGGGTAAAGTTATATAAATATGGGGTTCCTACATCATATCTCTTTAGTTTAAGGTTTTAGTGCTTCATTGAACCAACCTGTTATGTAGATAGAGAGACTATTGAAAAAGACAATCTCCTATTCTGATTTGGTGTATAAGGAGATAGATTTGGGCGAATCAGGTATGTTGATTTATATTATTCTCTACAAGATAAATAATATTGTGAATTTATTCTCATCTTATAATTTAAAGCTTAAACTAGGGAAATTTAAGAATAATATTTTTACTCCTTCAATTGATATTAGTTTAGTTTGGCTTCTAATTATGGCTAAGAATTTTGAACCATATTTGATGTGATTCTAGAATTAGGTAATACGTTATCTACTATGAACATGCGAGTAACCATATTTCTCTTATGTGAACTTGTTGTTAATGAATCAGTCGACTAATATGTTATGTGGTAAACTCTCATTAATGCTAGGTATTAATTTTGGGTAATATTAGAGGTTTTGGTTAATTTTATAATTTCATATTTTTGAACTTAAGGACCTAAAAAATACATAAAATTTAAGAATTATAACCTTTTAAATGATTACATAGAACATTTAGGTGCAAAACCTTAACACACATCATTTATATTATGTTTATGGGGAATTTTAGAACATGGCTGGTCTAAAAGGATATTGGAGGATATAGTGAATAATTTTTTTTTTGTAACTCGATGGTGTCTTGCACTTGAAAGTAAGGATACATTGTAGCAAGTGAACACTTTTTGGATGAACTTTTATGCTTTTAGAATGAGAAAAATAAAGAGATAATATTTTAAAAAAATAAATAGAAATCCTTTTGCTATTGTGTAACTGACTTGCATGTAACCAACCTTCATGAACATTTGTAATGCATAACAAGCTGAGAGGAAGAAATATGGGTAGTTCAAATTGGGTCTAAAGAGGAAAAGTGTGATAAGAAAAGCCATAAAGCTATAAAAAAACCTCATATGGAAAGCCACAACAACCATAAACGTTGGCCTTATTTTATTCAAAAAAATTTAAAATTAGAAACCCAATGAGTTTTTTTGGATCAAAATAATTAGAGTGAATTTAGGAAAGATAAACATGAATTTCTAGGTGAAATTTTGCAAAAATTATATGGAAAAATGGTTAAAATTGATCGAGGCAAACCTAATCAAAACATAAACCTGCGGATATTGCTTGCTGGGAAAAATAATGAACAATGCACTGCATGCACCGCTCGACCACATAGCTAGCATGTGAGGGCCACATGCCACTTTGCCAATTATGGCTAGCAATAGTGTGCACACCGTTGTACTCCACTCTCCGAGCACGTTTTTATAAGTTTTTTTTTAGATTCTTCTAGAATAAAAATATTTTTTATTATTTATTACCTAATTTATTTAGATATTTGTTTAAAATTATTTTTAGCTGAAAATTTTTCTAAGTAATGGCTATACTGTTAGTTACATATTGTAATTTTTGTAACATTTATGGATACTATTTGTATAATACAATAAATTTGGGGGGTTATTATGTTTAACAGGAATTACTATGTGTTCATGTTAGACCACAAAAATTTTGTATAATTATATACCTATCTTCATAGGACCTATTACATAAAATTATGTTCAAAAAATTTGAAAAGAAATTTTTTTAAAAAGAATTTGTAAAGGAGATACTATATTAATAATATTAAATATCCTTTGATATTATATCATTAGTATAATAAGTTGCCAATAATGTGAGTATAGGGTCAAGTATTTTATATCTAGAATTTTAAACACCTATTAATGTTAAATTTTAGGCATATCATATTTGGCCCTTGTATTGTATTATAAAGTTTTTAATAACTTTTGATATTATATTTTATAATAAAATAATGTATGAAATTATGTGATTAAAAGGAAAAATGTTATCATTATTAGGTGTATACATGTCTTAATAGTTTGATACATTTTCCTTAACTACTTTATACATTCAATTAGCCTTTATAAAGACGCTATATAGGATAAATTATGATGAGTGGACTGAATATGTAAGATTATACCTAGCAATTGTTAGGTTGGACATGGCAATCAATGTACTAAAACTTAAATTTGAATCGAATTCACCTATAAATATAAAAGTGAGACACGAAAAATGAAAAAAATTTAATAGGATTTGTCTAGTGATTTTAAAGTATTTAATCATTAGAGAAGGCATCCTTGTGACTGATTCCATAGATGCAAAAAAAAAAAAAAACTGGAATCTGTAGCAAAAAAATACAACAAATTTGATAAAGCATAAAAGAGATACTATCTTTTGCTACTTTAAAAGGCTTTCTATGATTAAGTCAATGGAGTTTGAGAGCATATTCTAAAGCTTAATAATTATCATAACAAACTAAAGATCCTAGGACTTCATTTGGATGATGATTTCTTTGTTTGAAGAGTATTGGAGTCATTGCCTTCAAAGTTTAATGTTCAAAAGGCTATCTATTAAGCTTAAAAGTGTAAATGAACAATGAATGATATGATAGTCATTTTAAGTTAAGTAGAAGAAAACATGACAAAAGGGAAAACTTATGAAGTTAATTAGATGGCTCATGGTTTTCCTTCTAGACAAGGAGTGAGAGCACACTTTAAAGATAATTATGGGAAGTCTTTAAATGATAGGAAGAAAACCTAGACTAATAATCACCTGAAAACCAAAAAGGCCTAATTTAAAGGAAAATGTTGATTTTGTAAGAAATTCGGGGCATAAGAAAGTAAATTGTTTCAAATTTAAGAAATAATTGGAGAACAAAAAGAAAGAGTTAGAGAAATTTGAAGGAAAATCTCATTAATTAGAGATGATTGTTTTCATTAAGCTTGTACTCAAAAAACTCTCTAGATTGTTATTTTATTTTATTTGCCCATTAAGGATTTATCTTATTTATGTCTGATGGACATTTCATCTTGTTAAATAAAGTGCTTGATTTGGTACATAACTTAATTGCTTTCATATTTATTTTGAATATTATTACTTTAATTTATCAAAGTTTTTGAAATCATCTCTAAATTTAAATTTATTTTTAAAGATATTTTCCAATAATAGGAGCTATTGAGTTGCACGAATAATGGGAGCAAAGGATAATATGTGTTAACTTTGCTATTAACAAATTTATTGGTTTCTTTCTATAGTTTGTTCCAATGCAAACATATAATTTTGATTATGAAAAGGATGCAAAAGTGAATTATAGGTTTTGGGTCGAGTTAGTACTTACTGAAATGTGTAAACTATATAGACTTTTCTCTTTAGACATATTCGAGACTCATTTATGATTTAAAACAATTCGTTTTAATGGGAGTGATGTCAACTAAGAGGAAAATATAGTCTAATGACCGAAGAAAATAATGTTAAATATATGTGAGATAGACGAAAATTATGAGAGTAAAATAGATTAAAATATACGAAGATCTTTGATAATTCTAGATCTATATGATATGGATGTACATATTAATTGAGATAAGGTAGCTTAATCAAATCTAGGTAAATAGATAGGAGTAAAGTATGATAGGCCCAATATTGTTCATGTGGTAAGCCCATTATACATAGGTCTTAAGGGCTTTTAGCCTCTACCATTTTTAATATCAAAATAGTCTAATATGTTAGTGCATTCTTATTTTCCTACTCTAAAAGGATCAAAATTTATTAAGCTCAAGTATTTTATTAAGTGATAAGAGTTGTCCCATATGTGTTAGTTGTATGTAACCTATCGTTAGTTTAGGACAGTGGTTCTAAACTACAAGTCTTCTTATATCTAGGTGGTACAATTAATTTTACACTGACCTATATAAGATGGAGAGATCTCATATGTACAAGTTATTTAGGCTTACTTTATTAATTGTCTAGGTGATTGTAAAATTGTGATTGGACATGTGTTAAAAGGCATAGTATTGCGGAATTATTGTGTAGTTAATTATAACGACCTCCATTAAAGGGTAGGACATGTCACATGTAATAATTTTTCTTATTAAGTTAGAAAAATTAAGGGTTTCTAGACTTAACTAGATTAATGTCGTGAGAATACTACTGCTAAGAAATTTTCTCTTAGTAATAACAAATGTACCTATATAAAGGACTTCAAATTAAATTACCTATTTGTGAGAGAGAAAATACGCAAATATATTACTTAATTTTTATGGATCGCATACTTACAAATCTATTAACCAAAAGTTTAAGGGTAAATATAAAAGCATAATCATGTGAATAATGTGAATTTTCCTAAGCCTTGACCAGTATTCTGGGTTAGTAGAAGTTTTGTTTATATGAGCTCATTGATGTCTTATAGCAAGTTTAAAGAAAATATTCATACTAAGATATTTATATTATCACTAGTATTAGGGGCATGTCATGTAATTAGAGACATTTAAACCCTACCTCATGGTTGCTGAGAATTTTATTCTCATTATGTATTTTGGACATATAATTATATGAAGTTGTGTAAATTTTATTTTGCACATATTGATGGTATAGGTCAATGAAGTGTGGGTGTTTGGTATGTGTTACTGCTAATATCCCTTAAGATATAACATTTATGTTATCAGATACCTAAGATTTCAATTGGACCGATGGATGTAGAAGTATCATTTCTTTATTAACATTAATCCATTTATTACCACATTAATAAATTATGTATGTTCAAATGGAAGATTGTTAAATAATTTATGAACTATACATAATTTATTAATGAAACGAAATTATTGTTAATGAAAGCCTTTTGTGACATAATGAATGGATAGCTGGATACTTGGCCTAATGATGTTAAAATGGGTTTGGATCATGTAATGCATAAGATACATAACGCAGATAAAGTTATATAAATATGAGGACTCTACCTCACATCTCTCTAGTATAAGGTTTTAGTACTTTATCGAACTAATCTATTGTGTAGATAAAAGGACTGTTGAGAGATGCAATCCTTTATTTTAATTTATGGCATAAGGAGATGGATTTGGGTGAACCAAGTATATTGAATGATATTATTTTTTACAAGATAACTAATATTGTGAATTTATTCTCATGCTATAATTTGAAGCTTAAACTAGAGAAATTTAAGAACATAATATTTTTACTCCTTCACCTTACATATTATATTAATAAAAAATATTAATATTAATACTAATATGATCATACAGGGTGATGGATCATAATACTTAAGCTCAACATTATCTTATAAAGCGAGTATAAGTCCTATAATAAAAATTATTTATAACCCAAATTTTTACTAAGGGATCTTTACTTCACTTTAATCCTTAAGGCTCAGTTTAGCTTCATGGAAATATTAGTCATATTCTCACTCCGTGGGAGATACAATAATTAAAGATTTTTGCTAAGAGAGGAAAGCTTCGTAACATGCATTCATTCTGCAGGAGAAGAAAATAGAAAATGGATAATGATCGGGTGACTGAAACATCAATTAAAATTATGCAAGGCACTAATCCAAATATTTATTATAATCAATTATTTTTAGAACTTATCCTGTGTTTTGAATTTTACCCAAATTCATGTTGTAATCAAAAGGCACCATTTGGGATTTCAACAAAGAAACTCAAATTTAAATCTTGGAACTCAATCATATAAAATTTTGCATAAAAGAAATATACTCCCTTCATTCTTATTTTTCTATCACCATTAACTAACTTCACACATATTAAAAAAGTAGTTTAATTTATTTATTATTAATAAATTTTACAAAATTATCCTTTATGTATAAAATTCAAGATAATTAAAAATAGAAAAAGAAATGTAAAAAAATAAATACAAGTGGGTTAGTAGTATAGAATAATAAAGTATTTATTAATGAAAAAGAAGAATAGATTTAAAAAAAGAATATTTAATGCTTCATTGAAAATTTAAATATGACAAATAAAAAGGAACAATTTTTTTTTCAAAATGCGATAGATAAAAAAGAATAGAGAAAATATATATATATAGGATCATATTGTAATACCCTAGCACTATTCTTGAGGCAATGCACCCTATTATTCAAAGGGTGCCATTTGTCCAAATGATCGAATGAGAAGTAAAATTTTCACTTCGGACTTATTTTTACACTAAAGTCCTTCAGAGTTATGTTTTTTCCATTCCTTCCTAAACAACAAAACAGGTTAATTGGCATGAATGAAATGTGCCACTCTTGGCGATGGAAAAGAAAAAATCCTTTGATTTTTTTTTAAAAGACCTGCCCATAAGTTTATTAAAATAAAGAATTATATTTAATTTTTTTAAAATTAAAATAAAAAAATTAATTAATAAAAATAAGGCATTGTTCATATTTATACTTATATATGAAAGTTAGCAACTATCTTTTATTTAATTGGATAAAAAAATTATATTATTAATTTAATAATGATAAAATAATAAAAAAATTAAGATTAATTTGTAACTATTAATTTTTAATTAATGAGTATATTTATCATGAAAATGAGAGATTGAATTAGGTTGATCTAAATATTTTAAACTATATTCTATTAAAATTACTTAAATATTTTTATTATTATATTTTTTTAAATTAGCAATATGTTACCTTATTCTTAATAAATACAATTAATATGAATCTTTTATGGAAAAATTCTTTTCCACTTTTTAATACTTTCACCATCCTTTATTATCTATCGCACTTAATTGATTTCATAGAAATTTTAAAAAATAAGTAATTTTGTTTATTTTTAGTGGGTTTTCTAAAACTATCCTTTAATTTAAAATTAAATTTTACTTCATTTTTAATCTTGACTTGAAATTTGCGATCATACTTAAATGCATATATAAATCTCTCTCTCATTTTATGTACAAATTTTAGCATAATTAACATGGAGAGAAAAAGATGACATAAATTTATTGGGACATTTCAAGATAGAAGTATAGAATAATGAAGTATTTATTAATAAAAAATAAAAATTGAAAAAATATATTTAATAATTTATTGAATTTCTAAAATGACATATAAAAACAAACAAAAAATTTAAGAGAAATACAACAAATAAAAAAGAATGAAAAAAGTACTACTTGGATACAACATTTTTTTTTGGCTAACTACTTACATACATCTTGAACATCAATTATTATGAATTATCCAATCAGCTTAGTTGATTTTTTGCACCAAAAAACAAATTACTTTTTGCATTTTCATCATTGAACTAATTTATCCTTACTTTCAAATAAATCCTTTGTTAATACACTAATTAGTTCTTTATTTTTTTTTATAATATCAAGAGTGGTAAATCACTGAATAGATATAACTTATTTTTTAAAATATGGTTCAAAATAAAAATATAATTATTTAAAATTTAATTAAATATATTTTATGATATCAATTATTAAATTATTGATCATAAACTAAATACTTATTTACATAATTAAATCATATGTTGTAAATTAATTAAAAAAAGAAAGATAAAATTTGAGAAAAATGATAAGTTATAAGTTATAAATTGGTTTATAAAATCTATCAAAATAATTTTTTTAATAAATTAGTGTATCAAATATCTTTAAGAGTGAGTTTATAATCAATTGATATAACTAATAAATTATAAGATGATTTTTCACGTTATAAAAATATAGTTAAAATTTGAATTATACATATAAATTATAATAAAATGAATTTATTTTTATATAATTAACAACTGGTTTGCATATTTTATTTGTCATATTATTTAATTAATATACATGCTTCACAGTTTGATGCAACTCCGCAGGTCATTGCTTATCAGCAGCATTACATGTGATTGACTGATTGGGTTAGATTTGCAATCACGTATGATTCTGGTTTTGAAATGCAAAATTTCAGTCGAATTCTAAAAAATCAAAAACAAAATACAAATTCTAAATAGTATAATCTAACTGTTAAATTTTCCTACTTTTTGACACAAAACTAAATTGAATGGCCTGGATTCCTCAGTGCTAGTAGGGTGAATTGCCCACATAATAGTGTCAGGGCACATATATATGTTTATATGTGGGCATGTGCGAGTGTATCTTTCTTCTTTTAAATTAAAAAAGGAAAAATCGCAGAATTGCATAGAAAATTTCTTTTCCGACAGGGAGGTGGCTGACGTGTATGATGATTTGTTTAAGACTTTGGAAGGGTTTTCTTGAAAACTGGTAGCTGTGGGAGTGGGATTCTATGCAAGAGAGATGCAATTTTGTTGTATTCAACGTAGTGCAATACCATCTGCAATTCAGGTATTTTAAGGAGTAATTTGTTGGGGGAATGCTTTTCGGAGAGTATCCCCTGCTGCACACGAATGCAGATTTCAAGAACATGTAACATTCAAACTTGTCTGACTGCTACGGAACGGAACTGAAATCAGGAGAAAAGGCGGTAAGCTATGGACAACGTGGGGCTGGAAAATTGAAAAACAATATTTTGAACTCTCCTGACATATTGAAAATAACATCTACATGATCTCGTTTAAACTATCAATTTTCACTCACTTTTCCCTAATTTAAATATTTTCATGCCTTAACCATGAAGTCCCCAGTTTACGCATGGTGAAGTAACATTTTTTATCAAAAAAATATTAATTTTACTCGTAATTTCACCATATAAATACATGATCAGTTTTTAGAATTACTTTTTATATCTATCTTTTATTTGTAATCTATTTGTGTACTTTATTTAATAAAAAATATAATATATTCTAATATAAAAATTATTTTTCAGTTTTTTCAAAAAATTATTTTGTCATCAATCTAAAATAAAATATAATATATTTTAATTAATATAAAAATCATTTTAACATATATCACCAGAAGATGAAAAATAAATTCATTTTAGTATAAAAATCATTTCTTTATTATCGCCAAAAATATTTTTCTATTAATAAAAAACTGAATATAATGAAAAATTTTCTACTCTAGTATCTCACTTGTACAATTTCATTTCATGAATGCTATATTTTTTCAATAGTTTTTTGCCATATAGACAACAGTATTTTTGGGTGGTTGCAGATAGCAAAATTTCCTAGTTGAGCTTTGAATTTCGTTCACATTTGGTTTGTAATTGTTACTGCATCTCGAACTAGTGTAGTAACTACTTTCAAGGTGAGCACTTTCAGCTTTACACCTTCTGTTCGGACTCAATTTTGAATGGATCGTTGTTTGTCATGGAATTTTAAAAGTGATTTACATTTTTCAAGACAAAATATGTGCCATCCGCAGCACAATTCTTGTCGGTTGGTATCAGAGTCTTCCCCGATATTTAGAGAAATAGTATTCAACAGTATAGTTCAACTTAATACAAGGCAAAGAATATAATAATATCTCAGCTTCTCAACCATGAAATCCTAGCCTTAAGCCTTATTAATGATGGTTGGCACGAGTGATTGAAAACTCAGTATCTTCAACAAAATTTCAAATTCAAATTTTGTAAATAAAGAAAATTATCCCGAATAAACTTTTCCTCTCAAAAAAGATCTAACTTGACTCACACCTAAATTAATTGAAAGTTTAATGTGATTTACTGAATATCAAATGATTCAAACTAAGAAGAAGAAGAAGAAGAAGAAGAAGAAATCTTAGGCCTTATGATAGTGACTTGTGGCATTTGAATGCTGTTGTATGATCGTACATTGATGGCTTCAAAGCCTGTCCTTAATGCACAAACTGAAATCAATATGGCTAGTGGCTATTGCAGTGAGAATGCTATATTTATCACTATGACTCGCAAACAAAAATGTCAGCAAATATATAAATAGACTGCCAATCTAAGAACCACATGGCATTGGTTATTTTTCACAGAAATTCCGTAGCCAGGATTAAAGAATACTACAAACCTTGGAGGCTCACTTCAACCTAATTACATGATCCAGGATATAAAAACCTTCGAATTCGAAAAAAAAATTTAAAACACACAGCATTATCGGGCTCGTCCTGAATTATTTGCCAGGAAGCAAAAAGCTGGCTATTCATCTATTCCAGCCTTGCTTCATAATGGCAAATAGTGACTACCAGGATCATGTATTACAGCAATAAGGGCAATGAAAACCCAGATCATGAGAATGCTTATGATAGCAGTTCTAACAAGATGATTATAATCACCATTTATGTCGAAATCCAAGTCAGTGGATGGATGCAGTGACAGAGAATCCTCACCGTCACTGATATCCATCTCTCCCTCAATCCTGCCTGTCCCTGTCGCATTAGATGGGTGCATATCCAATATGCTCATTCTAGAACATTTCATGCAGTTACAGCTGCCTCCTAGATATGAAGGTAGTATCAGCAAGTAATCTTGAAGCACCTGCTGGTACATCTCTCCTCCTATTTTCAGCTTCTTCCTTGTAGTAGGCTTCAACACCTTTGGTACAAAAGCTCAAAGTTTATTTCTAAAACAACATCAGTTTAAAGGTGATATTGTACATGATATAACAGATACATTTCACATGAGGTGTGCTACCTGGATAGGTCAAATTATATTTAGAATCATCAATTCATTGTACACGTACCTATATATATAGGTGTGTGTGTGTGCTGTTTGCAATTAACTTGATTGACTGACAAAGAAAAAGGACAAAATAAGCACTGCAATATTGATGTGCTGATTACAACATATGCAGATATGCTACTAATCAAATTGAAGCTCGACAGTACTAACAATAGACTCAAATAGTTTGAAGATGGCAGTAGTTTGTGGAACTATCTTACAGAAAGAGGCAGAGAGGAATGATCTGCTTCATCTTTGCCTTAATTTCTCATGCAAGAGGGACCAAAGTTGAATCACCTCTCTTACTGTTTTATGCAAGATTTTATGCCGAATGAGAAAAAATGGAAATCTTACTTGAATTAAAGTCTGGGCAATAACACGAACAACTGCTGGAAGTCGTATGACAAACAAACAACCAAGTCGGTTGGGAAAATGATCTTGCAGAAGGGAGAAGCAAGATCTCATCATATGCATAGGAACTCTTAATGGAGACAGCCCTTCACAGTCCACCAATACTGTAATTTGAGGGTTATCTGCATCAAGCAAGTGCAAAACTCCATATTCTACCTGCGATACTGCAGTAACAACCATTGGGTGGTATTAAAGAACAGTGCAATGCCACAATATGTAAACAAAAAAAATGTGTAACAAGTGCTATGGAGTGCAGGAAGAGAAAAGGCAAACTATGGCAACATATCACGATACCAAATAAAGCAAATAATGGAACTAATGGCAAAGGAAAGGAAAAGAAAATACCAAAGAGAGAGGAGGGGGGGGGGGGAGCAAGTGCAAAAGAAAACATACTGACTGCCTGAGCAAATCGAGGTCTATCTTGTGATGCCAATTTGCTGCAAGCTAACCCTAGCCTTACAATGAGGCAAGGCCTGTGCATCACATCAGGTCCATGCCAGAACAACAAATTTGACCACATATCCAGCTCTTCTCCAGAAAGAATTCGATAAGTCTCCCTCCACCGTATTGTCTTCTTGATTGAGTTAAGAAAGCTTGAAAAGTCATTATTAGAAGCAGTATAAAATCTGCAGAGCTCGTCCTCATTGATTCTGCATAAAAATTATTAAATCAAGGTCTACTGCAACAAGAGAAACCAAGAAAGATGCTAGCAAATATGCATGTTAGCTCTTAAACAGGATTTCAACTCATCTCGGTGAACATGAGTGGAATATAAAAAGGTGAATGCATGATATATTTGGTGTAATTTAATTTATTACTATCAATAGTTGGGTTGTCAAGCAGAGTGATTGGATAAGAAACTTGACAAAGAATATCCAGATTGATTAAATTCACTTTATTCATACGAGGGACCAGACGGCAAAGCTTTCAATATCTATTGGACATTTTTTTGCTCACTTTTCTTTTAAGAAAACACGGATATATTATGTGAACAGAAATATGAAAATGATGACTACTGGATGAATATCCTGTAACTAATTGGAAAGTGTAATTTGCAGGGCAACTTATCATAGTATTTTTCTTATAATAATGCAAATATGTCCATCAATGGGATTTTGGAAATGTAAAGAGACCATGATCCATGAATACCTTTCTGGCAAAGTAATCCCTTGGCCTTCCAGCTCTTTGTTGAGTTGAGTCAACCAGTTCTCAGATTCTAAAACTTTCAAGTCCGTCTCACAATGGCTACAAGATTCATGTCAATTAAGTGTAAGAAGCTTGAAAGTAGAATATAACCTTATGTTGTTGCCACTCTTATCCCATACAGCAACCAGGTATTAGTGAATCAATCTGTAAGGAACTGAGAAAATTCATCTTATCATTAAGCTTTAATGTTTGTATACCTTTCATTCAAACTATCCTGCACAGAAGACGGTTCTAAGTATACTTCTGAATCAGGGGAATCAGTACTGTGATCTGAGTTTTCATCACAGCATTCTGATTGATCAGAAAAGGCTGTTGCAACCGAAATGAATAGTATTGGCTTTGATAGGATCTGACAGAAAACAGATTTATTAGCAATATGCTTTAGTGCATATAACTAAAATTGGGATATTGGAAACAAAGAAAACACAGAAAGAGACATTGATTCAAACATCCAAAGGTAGGAGAAAGGCATGAGGGATTATAATATATTTTCTGACAGTTCTGAATGATTGCCTGCAATTTCATAATATATTTTCTGAAAATCAAACCAAAAGTTGCATAAACCCTAATGTTATACACACAGCAGAGAATGGGAAGATCATCGAGTAGATTATTCAAGTTCTTTTCATGTTACTTATAGCTGACTTAGCAATCACGAATCATGCATTCACACTGACAGAGAATGGAAAACAAAGACAGGAGACAAAGCAAGTGTGAATCTGTGAAAATAATGCACCATCGTATTTATATAGCTGGTTTGAGAGATGTTGGACGATTAGAGGCAGAATGCCATAGGAAACAGGAGCTTAATATGTAAATTAAATAGGAGACTCTGCAAGTATAGAAAATAAACTTTAACTGACAAAATAGATACAAATAGTGACCCACATTCATGATAAATACATGACTACAGTTGCCGGTTCAAATTTCAAACTGTATCAGCAAACTTATATTTAACCGCACTGTGGCACATAAAGATAAACACACTGATCCAATATCTGAAACATAAAAAAATTATCTACTTGATCAATTCAGTTTTGATGAAACTAATTCATGCCAAACATCATATTGTGCGGCAATGGCATGTAAAACAAGTTTTCTTTTAGTAAAAAATTCATACATTTTTAATTACAAACCTGCATGCTTTTGATCAAACTCTTGAAAGGTGACCACTTCTGAATCCATCTAAATGGTGGGTAGCAGAGAATTTGTAAAGCCTGAAGCCCTTGCCATACAAATGGATACCTGCGTCTCGAAAGCCTCCGTATGGTCTCTAATGCAGCAACTTTAAGTAAAAAGAAGGTGATATGACCCAGAGCACTACTTCTAAAGCCACCCTGGCTCAGTGAAACAAGGCGTTTAAAACTTTTATCTGCAAAACCTTTGGGGCAAGATGCAATCAGCGGTTTATTGTAAGCTTTTTTCCCGGTGGCAACACTACTTGGCTTAGGGCTCTTGCTGAAGTTAGAATACTCCAATACGTCTCCCATATATATTGATCCCAAGCAAATATCACTAGTAATCAAAACAAGAAAAGTATATTCTCAAATTGAAGAACTAATGGCAGGTAAAAATTGAAACTGACACCTGTCTAATTTGAAGAATTGTCCTAAATAAAATAGGTTGGACTGCACAGAACATGGCTAAGGAAGTAACTTAACAGCAATGTTGAACATTAAAAATGATCAGCAGCAATAATCAAAGGAAAGATAACCTAAGAATGGGTTTTAAATCATGAATGTGTGAGGCAGCCAAGTTATATCACTTTAGCCAGAGAACTATTTATGAACAAGCACATCATTCTTAAAAATCCATACAAGTCAAACGAAGGAATGTAACAAAAGCAACCAAAAATCGCACCCTACAACTATAAGATAATTTGGTTTCACTCTGGGACAGTTTATGAATACAAAGCGCTACCTTTTGCAGAACACTCTTCATATTCACAAGTTGCCCCATTGTAAGTTATAGCATCCGAATCCAATAATACTAGGCCAATCTGTAATCCTCGTCAGCAAATAAAATATTATGGAGAACTCATGAGAAAGAGTCGTTCTTCATAACTGAATACTTCCATTACGACGCTCAGTCAAAACCACCTATCAACCCAAGTACTATGAAATTTGCTTCATATCAAACATTCTGGAGCTAAAAATCACAACAATGATACCGAATTCTTATAAAATTCAACAAACATTTCAAAACAAATTGATCTTGATATAACATAAGCAGTTCCACCAATTGGAAAAGCCAAGATCGATACTAGCTAACTGTTTGAAAAACACCTTGTAAAATGCAAATACTATTATTTTCTCGAAATAATTATCTAACTGAATCCAGACAGGACCATTTTATACGACTAAACACCACAATTTGTACCAAAATAGCTTCTACCTGAAATATAATTGAAATGGTTTGCGAAATTAGATGCAGATCAGCATAACGTTCCCGACCAATCCCAGACCTTCGAGACAATAAAGGAAGATCAGGCGAACTCAGGGTTGAACCTTCCGAAGGAAAATGGAACTGATCAGAGGCTTTTATGACGAATTGGCATTTATAGAATGTGCGAGAAGAAGCTAGCGACCTGTGAGTATATTCGATATAAACTCCTGTTCCTTTGTCTCCTTCAACGCTTTTACCTTCCGAGTCTGGTTGCAATCGCGGCAAGCGCAGATAGTTACAGCCGGATTGTCAACAACTGGTAGTTGACGATATTTAATACGTGTGCTCTGTATATTGGATAGATCACAGTCTGTCCAAAATGGTTTCTGTGGTCGACAACCACCTGATCACGTTCCCAGAAAAGGAGTTTGGTTCATAATTACTTTTTCAATTTCTTATTATTTAAATAATTTAATTTATTTATTTTTAATAAAATTTTTAAAACTATCATTTATATATAAAATTGAAGATAGTTAAATATGCAAAGAAAAATATAATAGAATAAGTGTAAGTATATTGAAACAATGGAGGAAAAAGAATAAGAAAGTTGCATTGCTCCATCATAGAGAAAATAACATACGGAACAAAAAGGATAAATGGAGGAATTAACTTACTACTTTTATGAAAATATTTTTCATAAGAAGAAACAGTGTACCAAGTATCACACTTGACATCTAAAAAAGGTACACTTCTTAATTTAATTTATTTTGAGTTAATTTAATATAGTGCCTAAACATACTTATGTAATATCCTCAGACAGTATTTTTAAAAAATAAATAAAATAATAAAAAAATATATTAACATTTTATGACTAAGAAATATCATGATGGATGACCTCTTGCGAAGTTTTTCCAAAATGCTTAAATTAATTAGAAAAATTATAATTTTCAAGTGAATCATTTGGACCGACTTGGTATATTTTTTCAAGACCCAATAAGTATTACTAAAAGTCCAAAAATAAGCCCAGGAACTAAATTGAAAAATAGCTAAAGAAAGTCGGGAAAAAAGTGGAATTATGAAAAAAATTGTAGGGTCAAATTGTATTTTTTTCTTAAAAAGAATTAGTTTAGCTCAAATTTTTCCTAACTTTTAGACACAAATCTGGGCGTAAATCAATCCACTTGCCACCGACTCTCCCAAGACAAATCAAGGAAAAAATCACAAAAACTATAGAAATTTTTTCACACTTCTTCAAAAGGGCCCTTCTCTATATATTTAAGAACTATATCTTCAAAATTCAAGAAACTCCAGTACCATCTTCTACCCTTGAGCCAGCTAAGACCTCTGCTACCATAGGAGGAAGAAATCAAGCTTCCAAGCTAATCTAAACATACAAATAAGAAGATTTAATCATAAAATTTCAAGATAAATCACTTTCCTACCTTTCTTTTTTTAATTTTCTTGCAAAAATCTTTTTGAATTTGAAAAACTCATCTCCTTCCTCCTAAAATCAGAAACCTATCTTTGTTGAAGAGAGCTTAAAGCTTAGAAGATTGCAAGTTGAAGGTGAGTGGCAATTTTCCTTTTACCTTCAAGCAATTTCTACAAGTTTAACTAGTAAAATACCACTTAGAATTGCCTATGGATTGGATAATTGTGGCTATGCATGGAAGGCATGATTCTGAAATTTTTTAGTTCTGGAAGGCTCTTAATAATAATAGGATGATACTAAGAGGTACGAGTGATTGAAACTTTGATTAAATAACCTTATGTGATAATTGATGGCAAAAACTAGCAAGAACAAACTTGCTGATAGTGTTTCTGGAATTGCTGAAGCTACGGTACAAAGTCACAAATTTTTAGATGAAGCTATAATTCCTTAAAAATTCCAAACCATTCATTTATAAACTTTAAATGATGTTAGGATGCATATAGAAATTATTGAGAAATTTATGAAATGATTAGAAACTCTAAATAGGAACCTTCATGCGCATAGGTCCAGACCAGTCAAAAACAGAATGTTGAAATTTTTGCTTCTGTAATTGAATTAATTGAGTCCCTTACAAGTTTTGAAAAATTCTGCAAAAATTTCTGGAAACCATTCAATATGTTCGACAAATTTTGGAAAAATTTCGTGGCAATTGAAGTTCATTTTCTTAGTCAAATAAATCCTTAGATTTTGGAACTCCAATGTTGTCCAGTACTAGAACTAATTTGGAAGGGCCTAATCTACGAATTTTTTGGGCAATTTATCTAGACTTTTTGTGAAACCTAAAGCCTCAATTTTGTTAATAAACGTTTTAAGGACATCTTATAATAATTTAGTGATTTTTAGAGTTGATTTGGATATTATAAAGGGTTTCCTATTACAACACGTCCCTTATTCCCTGTTTTGGAATGCAATATGTGAACAGTGAATTAGAGTGAGGAAATATAGGAAAAACATGATATTTAAAATTTTGATGATGCATTGTTGTGTTATTAGAACATGCTTAGATAGTGGAATGTTAAAATGAAATTAATTGGATATTATAGAAAATTTAGAACATGACATTAAAGTAAGACTCATATATATTGGAATAGGTTAAATATAGAATTCCTTAATACTCAATACTTGTATTATTGTTTGAATGAATGTTTTGTATGTATGATTGTTATTATGTGTAATGATTAGAAATAGATATTATTTAAATAGCTAATGGGTACACTAGACCATACCCACATGATATGATTATGTATATGCCTCAAAAAGTTAGTGGACCCTGGAGCATTGTTATGCTTCTGAGTCTTGTTTCCTATGATTTATGGGGGGGAGTACTACATCCTTCTAAATGAAGGAGAGGCGTGGTAAGGGTTGGAGGCGTGGTAAGGGTTGGAGGGATAAGGTTGGGGCCTTTAGCCTTAGTGGACCCACATGATGTGATTATGTATATGCCTCGAAAAGTTAGTGGACCCTGAAGCATTGTTATGCTTCTGAGTCTTGTTTCCTATGATTTATAGGGGGGAGTACTACATCCTTCTAAATGAAAGAGAGGCGTGGTAAGGGTTGGAGGGATAAGGTTAGGGCCTTTAGCCTTAGTGGCAAAGGATAAGGTTGAACTGAAGATATAAGAAGAAACCCTATACCTGATTAGTCATTTGTTAATATCCAGTCTAATCATTCCTTACTCATATGTTTTAGATGGAATTTTTAGTGGATGACACTAAGTAAAAATAAATTAAATCTCTAGTTATAATTGATAATCCTACAATATAGGAATAGTATAACAAAAGGATAATTGTTACTCACTAAGTATTTTAAATACTCATTGCTTTCTGTGTTTTCTTTTCTTTTCAAAGGATGAACCTGGACCAGCACGAATAATTTGACACTTGTTTGAACTCTTGACTATCACCATGAATCAATAGTCAATGCATAAAAAGTTTTTGTATAATGTACATACATCCTAATACACATATACATACTTGTTTTGTGATATTATATGTAATATTAACCGTATGTGTATTAATGTAATTTATTATATATATAAGAAATATTTAGTTACTTTTAGGGGTTATGAGTCAATGTGATAAAATAAGGCTTGTAAAGGTATTTAATTGATAATCTTTTATCAGTTAGATACCTTTACGCTGGTCATGATAGCTATAAGAACAGGTCATGACAACTTAATGGATAGATTTTGATGCTATTACTCACATAAATGTGTCTATGCAGGATTGCTTAAGCTAATAAAAGCTAAAAGATGGTGAAAGATATATTTATATGGACAATAGGCAACAGAGAATTTTAGGTCATTGTTAAAGGTTGGATTTTATTTGGTTTTAAATCAAACTTACGTTGTATTGTCATTTAGACAAATTTTCATTTCTACTCCTATGTTAGAAAAATTTGGTTACTCTTATTCTTTTGAAAATAGTTAATTTAATCTTTATCATGATTAAAAACTTATTGGTTTTAGTTCATATCTAGATATGATAATCTATACACACTTAATATAATTGCTTCATTTAATGAAACATTGAATGTTAATTCACATGACATTAAAAGCAAAATAACTAGTAAGAATTCTGTATTACTTTGGCAGAAGCGTTTACGGCACATCTCTAAACAAAGTATGAAAGACTTATGTTAAAAGGAATTCTTGATCCTTTTAACCTGTTAAACTTTGAAGTCTATGTTAAGTGTATTAAGAGGAAATAAACAAACATAAGGAGATTAGGTATTGTAAGATCTTCAAATATCTTAAAACTAATACATATATATATTTGTGGGTTATTTCTTATGACTTCTTGCAATGGTCAATAATATTATATTACATTTATAAATAATTTTTCATGTTACCAGTATCTTTATCTTATTCATGAGAAGCCTTAAGCACTAAACATATTTAGGGCTTTTAAAACTAAAGTTAAGAATTAACTTATCAAAAGAATTAAAAGCATCAGGTTTGACCGTGATGGTGAATACTATGGTGAAGATGATGGATCAAGTGAACAACATTTAGGAACATTTGCCAAATTCCTAGAGAAGTAAGGTATTATCCTATAGTACACCATGACAAGAAACCCTAACATGAATGATATTGATGAAAAATGAAACAAAACCTTAAAAGACATGGTCAGTAATATGATTAATCATATTTTACTTTATCAGATTCACTTTGGGGAGATTCATTAAAGATCACAGCTTACATCCTTAACAAAGTTCTAACTAAGGAAATGACAAAAACCTTTTATGAATTATAGATGGATAAAAAGCACAACATAAAACATTTACATTTTTAGGATTCCCCAATTGAGGTAAAGCCTTATAGGCTAAATAAAAAAAAATTGGACTAAAGAATGGTCAGTAACTATTTTTTTTTGTGCTCTAAATAGTTTTGGGGGCATAAATTTATGATCTCACATCTAGGTCTTTCTTTAAGAAAGGAAATTCTTAGTTCTTTGAGGATATTAAGTTTGGGTAGAGATAAGGTTAAAAACTTTGTCTTTGAAGAAGGATTCATTTCTCTTTCTATTGTTATTATTGACCATGATCAAGCTTTTATTCTTAACATTAATCAGAAAGCAACCCTAGAACCTTAAGATAATGTTGAAAATATCTTCGATTAAGGTTAACAGGTTATTCTTGAAGAACAAATTTAAAAACCTCAAGAACAAATGTCATTAAGGAAATCCATTAGAGAAAGGAAAAATGTGACTCTGGATGATTAATTATATTTCTCCAAGAATACAAGGTAGACATTGGAATGGTAGAAGATGATCCAATAAACTTTCATTAGGCTATTAAAAGTTATAACTCTCAAAAGTAAATTAATCCTATGGATGACAAAATCAGGTTAATAAGAGACAATGATATTTGGGATCTCATCCCATTGCCTAAAAGTGTGAAACCCATTAGTTGCAAAGAGATATTCAAAACCAAGAAGGATTCAAAAGGTGATATGGAAAGATATATAGATTGTTTTATCGTTAGACGCTTTACTCAAAAGGAAAACATCAATTATAAAGAAACTTTCTCTTCGATTCCTTTAAAAGACTCTTTTAGGATTATAATAGCATATATGACACATTTTAATCTTAAGCTACATGAGATGGATGTTAAGATAACATTTTTTAATAGTGATATTGATGGTATAATTTATATGATGTCATTTGAAAACTTTGTTTTAGGAAATTCAAAGTAGATGGTCTACGAATTAAAGAAATCTATCTATAGGCTTAAGCAGGCTTCCCATCAATGGTATTATAAGTTTCATCAAGTTGTCATCCTTTTTAGTTTTAACACATTCTAATCTTAAGCTACATGAGATGAATGTTAAGATAACATTTTTTAATAGTGATATTAATGATATAATTTATATGATGGAATCTGAAAACTTTATTTTAGGAGATTCAAAGTAAATGGTTTACGAATTAAAGAAATCTATCTATGGGCTTAAGCAAGCTTCCCATCAATGTTATTACAAGTTTCATCAAGTTGTCATCCTTTTTGATTTTGAGATGAATACATTTGATGATTGTATACGCCATAAGTTCAGTGAAAGTAAGCATATTTTTATGGTTTTATATACCCATAACATATTACGTGCCAGCAATGATATAGGTTTATTACACAACACTAAGAGATTTCTATTAAAGAAATTTAAGATGAGAAGTTTTGGTGACGCCTTTTTCATGTTAGGAATACAGATACATTGAGATTATTCTCACGATACTCTTAAGTTATCATAAAAAAGTTATATTGAAGAGGTTCTTAAGAGATTTGGCATACAGGTGACACCTCTATTGTTAAAGAAGACAAGTTCAATCAAGATGAATACCCCACAAATGATTTTAAATCCAAAGAAATACAAAAGATTCCTTACACTTTAGCCATAGGAAGTCTAATGTATACTTATATTTGTACATGTTCAATATTGTGTACATTGTTAGGATTTTAAGTAGATACTTGAGTAATTCAAGAATGGATCATTGGAAAGTAGCATCCAAAAAGGTCATGTGGTATTTTTAGAAAACAAAAGACTACATACTTATATACAAGAGATTAGATTAGTTAGAGATCATTGGGTATTTTAACTCCAATTTTGTAGCATGCCAAGATAGCCATAAATCTATTTTAGGCTATATCTAACTACTTGTTGGAGGAGTGATTTCTTGGAAGAATGTCAATCAAGCACTCATAACTTTTTCCACCATAGCAAATGAATTTATAGCATGTTATGAGGTATCTAATCATGGGATATGGCTATAGAATTTTGTCACTTTGTTTGCAAATTATGGATAGTATTGAAAGACCATTAAAGTTATTATGTGATAATAAGTTATCAATGTTATAATCTAATAACAACAAAAGCTTGTCAAAGTCAAAGTGCATAAATGTTAAATTCCTAGTTATTAAAGAATGAGTTTAGAGTGGTCAAATATTTATAGAGCATCTTAGATCAAACTCCATGGTTATAGTTCCACTTACTAAAGGTTTGCCATCCAAAGTTTTACACAAGCACACCACTTATATAGGTGATATAGGTGTGGTATCACTTGATCAAATGTTAGTTTAATAGGAGTTTATATTTACTGCAATATAAATATTTTTGTATAATTATACTTTAATCATGTTTTGTTTAATGTCACTAAGGAATAACATTGGGCTAGTTAGAAATAGGCATGTTAAGATCACATTGCATGCAATTTTCATGCTATACATCTATAATTGATCTATGTCATTAATTGTATCCATATATATAATAATTGATGGATTTAATTATGATAATTGTTTCAAAGATCACTTTAGTTTTATGTTCATATGATTGATGGATTAAAACGATTAAAGATAATTTTAGTAATGATAGCAATTTTGAGCTTATAAGATTATTTTGTGATACACAATTATAAAGTGTTATGTGTGTGTGTGGGTGTGTATACATAAAGTTTTTCTTAAATTAAAATAATCTAATAAAGTTTAAGGTTAAATAGGTATAAATCATCTTATTAAGTATGGGCTTTGACGTGTAGAAATCCAAAAGTCTTATTTCTTATTTATGATAAGTGAATTAAGAATAAGAAAAGAAAAGAAAAGAAATAAATAAGTAGTTATAGTCTCTAGTTTAGGCATAAAGATTTTATTTTCTAATATGTCATCATTAGAAAATAGAGAGAAATTTTTTCTAAAAAACTTATACCAATTTGGAAGATCAAAAATCATAAAATCACAATCTCGTTAGTTCTTATAGATTTAGGTATATTTTGCATCTAATATTTTATGCTTGTTAATGATTGAACATGAAAGATCCTAATTTTCAGAATAAATTCTTATCATTATTATAATCAAAATTTTATCAACATGATAATGAGGAAAAAGAATAAAACTTGTTGTATTTATAGTTTAAAAATGTCACTATTCCTATGACTTTAAATATTAATTATTTTATAAATTATCATTTAAAGTTTCATAAAAAGAAAAAATAATAGTTCTTTTTTTAAAAAATTCAAAGTCTAAAATTTATCATATTTTCAAAAATAATATCGCTCACATGATTTTAAATATTAGTTATTTTATAAACTAACATCTAAAGCCTCACAATAAGAAAAGTTAACTATCTTTAAAAAAATAGCATTTAAAGTTTTCTCATATTTTTAAAAATAGCATCACTCATATGATTTTAAACATTGATTATTTTATGAACCAATGTATAAGGTTTTGTGAGAAGAAAATATATTGGTTTTTTCTAAGGACTAATATCTGAGATTTTGTCATATTTTGTTTAGATATCAATTTTTGTATTTAAATTCACCTGTTAAATTACTTATATTTTCAAAAATATCATCATATTATTATATACATCAATTTTTTTATTTAACCAACATCAATTGGCCAACATCGAATTGTATTTTATAATGGTGAACACATGTTATATCAAAAGTTTTACTCTCTTTTTAATATTGTATTTATTACAATATTATCAAATTTTACTTTTTAATTATATTCCATGCATTTTTGTATCTAGTCCAAATAAAAAAATTTATTAACAAATGAACTCAAATTATTATTTTTGATATAATTTTTAATTAATAAAATTTACTTTTAAATGAATTGATATTAGCTCTATTTTAAAGAAATTAATTATAGAAAAGTTTGTGAACTCTGAGACAAAAATAATAATATATCACATATCATGTGATAATATATCAATAGTTAAATTTGATAGTATACCAATATACTATTAAATCAATAACGTATTATAAAATTTTCTGCACAATATTTATTTCATGGAAAAAAATTAGGTTGGTACTATTTATTGTAATTTATTATAACAAGATATCTCAAACTTATTTTTTTATTTAAATTCACTTACAAATAATAAATTACCATAAAATCCAAAAGATCAAAATAACACACTTATCAGATGAAAACTAAACAAATTATTATTAATGAAATTGCTGTAAGCATAATCCAATTTTTTAGAAAATTTGATTTTCTCATTTTGAGCTTTAAATTTATCATCTTTAATAATAATAATAATAATAATAATAATAATAATAATAATAATAATAATAATAATAACAATAACAATAATTAATATTAATAAAAATAAAAAATATTAATAAATAATAAAAATGAAATATTAATAATAGTGGTAATAATATTAATTAAACAATAGAAAATAATCATATAATAATTATAATAACAAAGATAATAAAATATTTAATAATATAAAAATAATATTAATAAAATAATGATATTAAAAATAACAATTAATAATATTATTAAAATAAAAATAAATATTAATAACAATAAAATAATAAAAAAGATTAAAATATAATAAATTAATAATAAAATTAATGATGAAATAATATTAATAAAATATTGATCATTAATATTAAATACTTTTAAAAATAATAATATTAGTAAATAAAATAAATAATAATAAATAATAAAATATTAATAGTAGTAATAATAATCGTAAAATAATAGCAATAAATAGTAAGATAATTGTTATAATAATAGGATAATAATTATTTTAAAAATAATTAAAAATAAACTTTTTTCAATGTAACAATTATAACTAAATTGAATTAAGAAAACTTGATTTTCATTATTATTTTGGATTTTTTATTAGTGTTATTCTCTGAATATCAAATAGTAATATGTTACTATTTAGTTTGTAAATATTAACATATTATTCTTTAATAATTTTATTATTAATGAGAATATATTTATTTAATTATTTTTATTTTTTTATTAATATTATTGTTTGGAGGCAAAATAGTAATATGCAGTTCTTTAATAGTTTGATTATTAATAAAACTTAATTTATCCCCTTATTTTAAGTTTTTAGTTAATATTAATGTCTGAATACCAAACAGTAACATGTTACTATTTGATTTACAAATAGTAACATATTATTCTTTGACAATTCTATTGTTAATGAGAATACATTTATCTAATTATTTTAGATTTTTTGTTAATGTTACTGTTTATAAACTAAATAGTAACATACCGTTCTTTAGTAATTTAATTGTTAATGAGACTTAATTTATCTATTTATTTAAAATTTTTAATTAATATTATTGTCTAGATAATAAATAATAATATATTACTAATTGGTCTATAAACGACAACATATTGTCCTTAGGTAGTTTTATTGTTAATAAGAATATATTTATCTTATTATTTTAATTTTTTTGTTAATATTATTATTTAAAAACTAAACAGTAATATGCCGTTCTTTGCCAATTTGATTGTTAATAAGACTTAATTTATCCTCTTATTTTAAGTTTTTTTGTTAATGTTACTATTTAAATATCAAATAATAACATATTACTATTTGATCTACAAATAATAACATATTATTTTTTGATAATTTTATTTTTAATGAGAATACATTTCTCTAATTATTTTAGGTTATAATATGTTATTCTTTAGCAATTTGGTTGTCAATGAGAGTTAATTTATCTATTTATTTTATTGATGTTACGATCTAGATACCAAATAATAATACGTTATTATTTAATCTGTAAATAGTAACATTATACAATTTTATCTATAAATAATAACATATTATTCTTTGTCAGTTTTATTATTAATAAGAATATATTTATCTGATTATTTTAAATTTTTTATTGATATTATCATTTAGAAACTAAATAATAACATGCAGTTCTTTAATAGTTTAGTTATTAATGAGACTTAATTTATTTTCTTATTTTAAGTTTTTTAGTTGATGTTACTATCTAAATGTCAAATAGTAACATGTTCAAACAATAATATGTTACTATTTAATTTACAAATAATAACATGTTCTTCTTTGATAATTTTGTTATTAATAAGAATACATTTGTCTGATTATTTTAAAATTTTAGTTAATATTACTGTTTGGAGGTCAAATAGTAACATTCAATTCTTTGATAGTTTAGTTGTTAAAGAGACATAATTTATTTATTTCTTTTATATTTTTTATTGATATTACTATTTAAATACCAAACAGAAATATATTATTATTTGATCTATAGATAGTAACATATTGTTCTTTAACAATTTTATTGTTAATAAAAATATATTTATCTAATTATTTTAAATTTTTTATTGATGTTATTAATTTTCAAATAATAACATATCATTCCTTAACAATTTAATTTATTTATTTATTTTAAATTTTTATTTGATATTACTATCTGAATACTAAATAGTAATATATTACTATTTGATCTGTAAATAGTAATATATTATTCTTTAATAATTTTATTATTAATGAGAATATATTTATCTGATTATTTTAAGTTTTTAGTTTATATTACTATTTAGAGATCAAATAGTATCATATTATTTTTTGACAATTTGAATGTTATGATATTTGATTTATCAATTTATTTTAATTTTTTTGTTGATATTACTGTCTAGATATCAAATAATAATATATTATTATTTAGTTTACAAACAATAACATATTATTCTTTGATAATTTTGTTATTAATGAGAATATATTTATCTAATTATTTTAGGTTTTTTATTCATATTATTATTTGAAAACTAAACAATATCATGTCAATTTTTTGATAATTTAATTGTTAATAAGACTTTATTTATCCATTTCTTTTGAGTTTTTAGTTAATGTTATTATTTCGATAATAAGCAAATAGGTATGCAAATAGTAACATATTATTCTTTTACAATTTTGTTATTAATGAGAAAATATTTATCTAATTATTTTAAATTTTTAGTTAATGTTATTGTACAAAAATAAAATAGTAATATGTTATTCTTTGATAGTTTGATTGTTAATGAGACTTGATTTATTTATTTATTTATAATTTTTAATTAATGTTACTATCTGGATACCAATTGTTATTTGATAATTTTATTATTAACGAGAATACGTTTATTTAATTACTTTAAATTTTTTTATTGATATTACTATTTAAAGATCAAATAATAACATATTATTATTTGACCTGCAAATAGTAGCATATTAGTTTTTTAGTCGTTTTATTGTTAATTACATAAAAGGACCCTCTCTTTTTTAGTTAAAAAGTTACAAAATAATGTAAATATTTATGTTCAAAAAATATATTTTATAATGATATAATTACAAAGTTATAAGATGATAGAAAATATTTTATTTTTTTATGATGGAAGTGATAATTCACTTGACACACATATATAAAAATTTAAATTTTGAAAATAAAATTTCTAAGACAACATCAAATATTATTACCCTATCAAAATGTTGATTTTTATTTATTAAATATTAATATGGAGATTTTAGTAAAAAATAATATATTTTATTTTAAAAATTTATTTTTAATAATATTATAATTTTATATATCATAATTTTTTAATTAAGATACTCTATACTACTCTTTTATTTTGCACAAATTAGTAAAATATTTAATTTGGATAAACCAAAAAGTTAGAGGTCATTTAGAATTATAGCATTCATAACTTATGATCAAAGAATGATATGTTAAAGAAATTTGGGTGAACCAATAAGTTATAAAGCAAAATTTATCTTTTTTTTTTTTTATGAAAAACCAGGATTTATTTTTACTATGAAAAAAAGTCAACAAAAGATAAATTTCATTCTTTCAAAATGTGGAAATCATGCATCATCTTTTACATAAAACAACAAAAAATCTTGTATAAAAAGAATAAAAATAAAAAATAATTTTAAAAAATATTTTAAAAATATAATAGTAATAATTTATAAAATTAATACCTTTTTAAAATAAAGATTAATACTAATACCTCTTTAAAAAGAATCCAAAAAGTGATATTGCAATTTATCATTATTTCATTTTGAAGCTATTCCCTCACTTGGAGTTAGCTTGTTTTAGTTAAGGGTTTTGCCGTATGCCTAGAAAAAAAAGGTGTGAATAACATAAATTTGATTTCAAAACACAATAGCATAATATGTTCATTTCATTTTGTTTCTCCGCTTCTTCCCTATTTTAACATTTATGTCCATCTCATTTTGTTTCTCTACTTGTTATATATAACCAAAAACACTATGTTAAATAAAAATGTTATATGCATTAATAATAAAAATTAAAAGTTATTATTTAATATATGATAATTAATTAAATTTATCTAATTTAATTTAATAGATAAAAAAATTTTAAAATTTTATTTTAAATACCTATAATATTTTCCACGCTTTAAATATCTCACCCTCATTCCATTTCGATTTATTTATGCTATTTTCCTAAACCAAAAAAAAAAAAAATACCATGCTATTTTTCCGCGATGGTTACGAATTGATCAAGCACTAGAAATGCCAGGTGACACCGTGTCATACGCTCACCGTGGCGCTAGAAATACCTCACCGTGACAGTACGCCATACGCTCACAGCTTGCACGAACTCCACGTACAGCTCTCGTCGTCTGTTCCGAATTGCCACGTCGACATCATCATCCATCATCGGCGCTCTTTGAAGATCTGAAAGAGAACCCAGAAGCTGCGAGCTAGGACAGAAAATCACAGAGTCCTTAATGGCGTCCAATCTGATCCCGGCGTTTGCATATACGGTGGTTTACGTGAAAGACGTTGCCAAATCGGTGGCTTTCTACGCCAAAGCTTTCGGTTACACTGTTCGTCGCATAGACGAGTCCCACAGGTAATATAACTATATTTAATCCACGATAAAAACACAGAGTGTTTGAATTTTGAAAATCGACGGTCGATTCTCAGTGCGCGTTTACTATCAGATGGGGAGAGCTGGAAAGCGGGCAAACCACCATAGCGTTCACTCCACTGCACCAGCGCGAGACGGATGATCTGACCGGAAAAGTCCAAGGCCCTCGATCCGGCAATGAAAGATCGCCGGTCGAGGTCTGTTTTGCTTACCGCGACGTTGATGCTGCCTACAAGGTAAGCACATATAATGCAAATCATAGTGGATACGCACGGTGATCATTACTTGATGCACTTATTTGTATGTTAAATTGATAATGGAATGTTGATTTGATTGGATCAGAGAGCGGTGGAGAACGGGGCGGTGCCGGTGAGCCAGCCGGAGCAGAAGGAGTGGGGACAGAGGGTTGGCTACGTCAGAGATATTGACGGCTTGGTGGTGAGGATGGGAAGTTATGTCAATCCGCCTACGAAAGGCTGATTGGTAACGTGCATGTATGCCAGCACGTAGTTCCACTGGTTGATGTAATTAGCAGTAACAAGGCAGAATGCAGGGCACCAAATTTCTCCTTTGCAGCTAATTATCGTTCAATAAGAATGTAATATTCTCTGCACTATCTCTTTTATCTGTTGATGAAGGGCCTGACGAATTGTAGATGCAGTTGTTTTATAATTCAGTAAAATGAAGAATTCTTAATCCACTGAACGTGAAAATAAAATATTCGGATCCACGTTGGCTAATTTTGTTTCATCGCTGCATATTGAATTTTATTTAAATAAAGAATTCTTAATCCACTGAACGTGAAAATAAAATAAAGATCGAATGCAGTGGATGGCACGGATGTTTAAGGGACTTCGATTACCAGTGCAGTTCAATGCGACTGCGTTGGCAACACTGAACAAATATATATACCATGAAGGAAACAAAATGTTGTTGCGTTGTCTTTAAGTATAGATTCTCGAGTACACTCCAAAATAACTACGCATAATACACGTGGCAATTTGACTCAAGAATTAATATCATATAAATAAATTTAATTTAAATTTGATTTAAATAATAATTGTGTTATGTGTTTGAATTATTTATTAAATATATTAAAATATATGAGTTCGTCTAATTAATTCAATAATTTTAATTAATAAAATTTGTATTGTAAGATTATTTATTAACTTTAATTATTTATTATTTTTTATAAAATATATTTTTAATTATTAAAAAATAATTTTTAAATTTTTTATTATTATTTTATTAAAATATAAATTTTATAATTTTATTATAATAATTATTTATAATTTTATTATTAATCAATTCTTAATAATATTTTTAAAATTTTAATATAAATTTTAAATAAATTGACATGTCAATTTATTTATTATTATAATTCAATCCATTTATTATTTGTATTATATGGGTCAACCCATTTATAACTTAAATTTGTGCCAAATCAAAAATTGCCACTTTTATTAGATAATTAAACTAATGATGTTGTGTTTGATTGGATGAAATAGAATGGAATAATTATTTAAAATTATATTTAATATGGTTAAGAATGAAATAAATATTTCATTTGATAATTATATTTGATATAATAAATTATATCAAAATAATACCTTTCAAAATAAAAAGTAACATATTCATATAATCAATTATATAATTATTTTTATATATTTAGTGCTGAACATATATATAATTTATAACCAAATATGTATATTAATTAAATAGTAAAATAATATGTATTAAATAAAAAATATATGATATGATCAGTAATTTAAAATATAATGTTTTAAATTTTATTATAAAATTACAATTAACCAAAAATTTATATAATAAAAGAATAAAAATTTTAATTTTTAAAATTTTTATATTGAAAAAATTTTATAAAGTATACAAAAATATTTTATTTTAAATTTTATTGTTAAATATATATTTATTAAAATATTTTAAAATATAATATTTCAAAATAAATATTATTTTAATATTTATTAATAATTAATAATATTAAAATATATATAAAATACAAGAGATAAAATTATAAAAAAATCTATTTAAAAAATGATAAAATGATCATTTTATATTTTTATTATAAAATAAATTTTTCATTATTTAATAAAGTGATCATTCTTTTAAAATTAAATATTTTTGTTCTATGCTATTTATTAAATGATTTTTTCTATTTCTTTTTGCTCTATTCTATCATATCAAAGTATAAATCTCTCCTGCTTCCGACTAGGCGTTCCGAACAGGTGGTTTCGAATATATGATGAAAGACTGTCTCGAATGATATCTTTTACGTTAGGAAAATTCTATCTAGTACAAATATACTTTATGTTGTAAATGATACAACATAAATCTCATCCATTAACTTCTTTGACTTCTCACTTGATCACATATCTTTTCCTTCTCATGCAAGCCAGAATAATTTAGAGATAAAATTTGGGGGCTCCCAGGTCCACCAACTTTGAGCTGCACACGGCGCCGTATAAGAAGCGCCTATAATTTCAAAAATAAAAGGTCCTTTTTTTTATTTAATCACATTGCATTTTCAATTTAAAAAGGAGTTTTTTTATATATTTAGAATTGTTTAATTATTTATATATATATATTCATTATTTTTATATAAAAGTAAAATGGATAATTCATAATCACCAGATCTCATATTAATAAATTAAAATTAGAAAATGTGAATTTTTAAGTGATAATTTAACTTTAAATTATATTTTAATTATAATTATCAATATAAAATATGATAATCATGATTTACTAATTTAATATCATATAAAAATACTACTTCACTTACTATGTTCGTATAAATGTAAATATTAAAAAATAAAATAATTATTGCAACCCATCAAATTGTGATCCACATAGAATCTATTATTCAGTTTTTATTAATTTGAGCCAACCTTAAATTTGGTGCCACCACACAAGTTTAAGAAAATAAATTATTTTATAAACTTCTTAGAAGTATTTATAAGAAATGTTTTCACGACATTCTATTTTAGGTTATATATAAGGCCCAAAAATAATACTGACTATGACTACTATTAATACATGGATGCACTAGTATATCTAACATCGGAGGATTTACTCCTATTGAGCTCACAAAGGAGTGGAAGCTTCTGCAATGGCATTTATAAAGAAAGAAAATAACTTAAAAACATGAGTCATAAACTTAATAAGCATATAATCTTTTTATCTGATATAAATATAATTATATCATTTTCTGTATTCATACATTTCCATAGTCTAAACCAAATTCAATATCACTACATCTATATCACATAAATTATAATATCAAAACCAAACAAATATAATAAAGAAAAGAATAAATTATACTAACCTCCCTTATAATTTGACTTAATTATATAGATCTTTTTTTAATCTTAAATTATACATGTTAGTCTATTTAACAAAAAAATGTGAGAAATATTTCATTTTTTATTGTTTTATTCCATATATTATTATTTTAAAAAAATTGATTATGAAAAGCCAATTATGCCCTACATATCTAAAAGATCTCTCACTTATTATCAAAACTAACTCCATGTTTGTGAAAAACTTGAATCCTTCACACAATTCTGACATAAAAGCTTTAAATTAAGCTTCTCTATCATAATTGGAAGTATGTCTTCAAATTCTATTGCCTCCATAGTTGGTTCTTTTGTGATTTGATTACTTTGCATTGTTTTTAGAAGAGAAAGAGCTCTTTTTTTTGGGGGGGGGGGGGGGAAGGGGGGATAAGTAGTAATAATAAAATTTTTCATGAGAAAATCATTGTAGATCTTGGAGCAGGACTTTTTTTTTTCACGAGATATTTTCTGAGAGTTTTTGTTGTCATCAAAAGTGGCTGTGCAAAATTTAGCATCGATAGTGGCAAGGGCAAATATGAAGTGACGGTGAAAAGAGTTGCAGTGGTGGAGATCTAATCATTTTGGCACCCATTACACTTCAGCAATTTCTTCTTCATTTTTCAATAGATTTGATCTCTCTTTTTCTCAATTTACGTTCAATGGAAACCAATGCCAATTTTGCCACTCGTGATGGAAGGTTGAAAAGCTACTATAGTGGTTGAACCATACCTCAGTCCTTGTTTTATTGTGTGAATTTTCTTATCAATGAAGAGGATTATGAATTTTTTATGAATGAGAAAAAAATTTGTCTTTAAAGCTTGATGAAAAGCTCACATTTTTTATTGTAGGAAAATTTTGATTTTTTTTATAGTAATAATATTCAAGGGTTTGTCAAAGATGAGCACAACTTTATAGCTTACATCACAAGCATGTGATGAATAACTTGCTTTAAAACATTAAAAATTTCATGTCATTCTTTTTTAATTTTCTTTCTTAGTTTTTAGTATGGCTTTTTGGTCTTTTCTTTAAGGATTTGTGTTGATTTTTTCAATTTCAAATTTTTGTTTTTTATGAAATTGATTCTAAGCCATTCTTGTTCTGCTTTTAATATTTATAAATAAAATTTGTAGATCTAGGTAATTTAATTTGGTAGAACCCAAAAAATCAACAAATGAGTTTTATGTGAGGAAGAAAGAAGGGTATTGTATAATTATATAGTCAAATTTTTGTTGTTTTTGTTGAGTTAACAGGATTTAACATTGTAAGGCTAAAATGGGGTTATGTATAACATCATATTTGTTTTAAGAAAAGTTCACGTAGTATTTTAAATAAAAAGGGAAGTTCATATATTTTTCAAAAACTTGAGAAGAGAATAGAGTAATTTACTTTAAAGAAAATAATTAAACCATCTTATACATCTCAAGTTATCCTTGTCCCTTCAAAAACATCATCCGTGCCTCTCCAAATTTTGTTTTATTCCCTCACAAAAAATTTCCCAAGTCTAATACTAATTCAATTCACAACATATAATTCGCCTCTCCTTTCACAATATTTATTCACAAACAATTCAAGCAAAAATACATTTCCCTTATGGAAATATTATCATTGTAATCAAAATAATAACATTCTTAAACAATTTATACTATTGAAATAATTATGGTCACAAAGAATTAGGTTTTTTCAATTTTTAAAGACTAGAACCTATTTTTCAAAATCATGTAATTTAAGAGTTACAGTAATAAAATTTTGCAAGTCTAATTTTCACCAATGTAAGACTACTAAAATTATATAATTTCAATAAATCACTAATATAAAAGTTATAGGGCCACGTCTTAATAAGCTTTGGATGTTGGTTCACATTAATTGAACCTTTAAAACTTAAAAAATGGCTTAAAAACTAAAGCTGACTTAGTTATGATAGAAATAGAACTTCAAATTCTCAATTTAATAAAACCTTTCAGGAGTTCAAATCAAACTTTGAGAAAAACATAGAAATTGTATATATTTTTTTAAACTTTCCAATGATATAAAGATTACCTTGATCTAACATCTAAAGCTCAAAATAAAGCAAAAAATATAAAGTAATGTAAAAATTCAGCACTAATGGAATAATTTTAGTTCAATTTAAAACTAACCCCAAATTACAAAATAAGGCTAATTCTATAGAATTAAACATACATAACTTATTAAAAGGTATGAAATAAGAGAAAAAAATATAAATAAAATCTTGTATATCAACTATATACTTGACCACTACTTCACACACAAGCACTAGATATCGAATCCTGAATGCAACAAAAAATATAAAATCTTCAAAAAGCATTGGGTGCTACTTAAGCTACAAGCTCTTAGTACGAAGATCTGATTTTTTCACCTCTCAATTTTTAAAATGTTAAAAAAGGAATAAATAAATATTAAAATCTAAAAAAAATTAAACAATATTGGGGTATAAAATTCAATGAGTTGTTTGATTTATACAACAAGTATATTCTTATAAGAAGAAGAATTTATCAAAAAGTAATTCTTTTATAAATTTTTGAAAGATGTTTAAAATTGTTTGAAACTTGAAAATTGAAATTTTTTGTGTGAAATTCTTCTTACATAGGAGAATGCAAGTAAGAAGAAGAATTTATCAAAAAAATTCAAGGAGTTATTTGATTTATACAACAAGCATATTCTTATAAGAAGAATTTATCAAAAATTAAATTCTTTTATAAACTTTTTGAGTGAAATTCTTCTTACGTAGGAGAATGCAAGTAAAAGGTCGTTTGATTCGTCTCAATAGTATAAAAAAATTTATTTTTTAGGAAATAAGAAAAAAATAAGTTGTTTGATTGATTATTATCTAATAAATTATAAGAAATAGGACTTTCTGAGAAGTCTTACTTCACACAAAAAATGATAGTTATTTACCTACCTCTATCTTAAGGAAGTTCTATTTTCTATATTATTTATGGATATAATGATAAAATTATTTTCATTAAATTTAATTAATAATAATTAAAATTTATTAATTTATATTATAATAATATTAAAGATATAATAATCATTTTATTAACATTTTCTAAAATTTTAAAAATTAAACCAAACGAAATATAAGAAGTTATCTCCTGAAAAGTTCTTAAGAAGTGTAATTATCTATGCGTCAACCAAATAATTTTAAATATTTCTTAAGAAGTTTATATAAAAAAATTATTTCTTTAAAAATTTAATTTTTCATAAGAAGTTATTTCTTATGTGTATCAAACGACTCCTAACTTTTTACATTTATTATAAAGCATTACATTTTGAAAATATACACAATCACTTTTATGCAATATGAGAGTTTAGTTGAATCAAAAGGGAATTATGAAATTTTTAAAATTATGTATCCGTATTATATGAATCATTTTATTTCTCCAATTTTTTTTTAAACTCTTTGAACCCAAAATTCTACTTCAAATATGTAACTTTTTGTTAAGCACATAACCAGTAAGATTAAGATAGTAACAATTTGATTACAGCAAATTAATTAGAATTTAATATTTTAAATCTGTTTTTAAAATATTAAAGATGAAAAAATAAAAATAAATAAATTATAAATTCTGAAATTATCGATAAGAACAAAATATTATTTAATTTTAAAAAGTGTGCGAAAAAATAAAATATCCACGAAGCTGGACTTTATGGTAACCGAATAATCACATTTTTTACTTTTAAAAGTTACACGATATCGCCACTATTGTGGTAGTGCAGTAATGCACCTGAGTGCAACTAATTGGCAAGTTTTTCCCCTAAAAATCATATTACACGTCAAAAATCAAAGGCCACAAGTAACCATGCAACCAATTTCCTCAACAAAATATTCTAATATAATATATTTTTACTCTTAACAAGAAAGAAATAGACAAAAATCGACAAAAATTATAAAGAGACATGATTCCACAAAAATGGAACTTCCATCTGTGGAATAAGAATTCCTATTTACTCACAAAAATATGTTAACATGTTCGAATCTCTCTTCTTCAACTCCACAGAGCTAACGAGTATATAAACTAGTATCCCATAGAGCTAAGCGGAAAAACCTACTAGACTCGTAGTTCAAGGATGAAGACAAATGGACTAATTGACACGGGAGAGAGGGTAACATCCACAATCACAATATTCAGCGGAAAAAAAATACAACTTGGACCCTAAAATCAAATTTTAACAATAAGGTTATGCAAACGAACAAAGTAATTTTCCAATAAACTAGCAGTCATGAAACACTAGCCAAAACAGTTTGAATACAGTTCGTTTACTCATATCTTGAGAACTGCTCATTCAGAGAGACGAAACAACGAAACTGAAGACATGTTGATAACTTCCAATGGCATTCTACACTGATCAACAGTAACAGGTGAACCAATCCATTACACAATTTTTAGTTATACATTCTCCAGTTCACAAAAGTGGGGGCGAGGCACCGACAATCAATCACAACATTTCTTGCGACTTCCTCACACATCGACTAACCTTTTTCTTGAAATCATCTCTCCTCTCTCTCCACTCCTTCTGCAACAAGAAATCACAATATGGGTCTTAGAACAACCTCAAAAGAACTTATTTAGATGGTCAACAGTGAAAAAGCACTTTGTAATTGTAATGCAAAGAAGGGGTTTCAATGGCTAAGCTGTTAGGAACAAAATGTGCTTTCAACCATGAATTTCTAAGGCTAAGTAATCACAGTATCATGTTAAAATCTTTAGTAATAGCAGATTCATGTGTAGGTTAAAGAAACCCATTTTGTGTATGATTGAAACATATAATAATGACTTGGAAAATAGGGGTTTCATGATATAATTGCTGAGATTATAGGATTGGAGTAAAAATAAAATATTACATCTTAATATTCATGTTGATTTGAAATCTAATTTAAGAATACCCATTTATATACCTTTGTGATGTTTGATAATATACATGGAAAAATAATTTTTATATTATGGAAGGTTAGGGAACCAGACTCGTGATATTTCTGAGGCACTACTATTTATGATTTGAATAGTGTTGAGGAATTATAATACTAGTTAGTAGGATTATTTTAAAGCATCCTATGATAGTACTTTCCATGGTAATTGGATATCCTAGAAGAACTAGTATTGTGAGTAAGATTAAATATATGCCAATAATCCTGCAGAATAAGAATTTTATGATATAGACTATTGAAATACGTTGCTTAAAATAATTGTGAAGTTTTATGTTTTTATGATTTAAAGGATTCCCATTTGATTCAAGAAAAATTTGTTTTATCATATTATTTGGATATTTGGTATAATATTGATAAAATAATGATTTTATGATCAACATTATTAGACTAATATATTCAATATATATATTCATATCATCAAAATCTAATATTTTAATTGTTTTATACCTTGATTTAGAAAAGCTGCCACTTATGCAAATTTCTGATTTCCGATGATAAATTTGAAAATAAAGGACTAATGGTTTAGAATAAACTAGTAGTATCAACTAAGTTTCTAGAGTTAGAACCTTAATATTTTCACATACGTAGACTTGATTTCATATTCTTATATAATAGCATAAATGAACTTCACAAGATAATATTAGAAAAGGAAAAAAAAATTAATGATTTAAATAGCTAGTATACTATAGATATGAAATTGGAATTGAAATGATTGGAAGGAATGTTTATTTATTCACAAATTATTCTTATAAATTACAAATAGGAAGGAGTAAAGTTAAACTTACATGCTTCAACATAAACGAAATAGGTGGATCTCACCAGATAATTATATATTTCACCATTGTTTTTTATCTAATAAAAAGATAATTTGGTTATTGTGAATTTGTATTTTTCTCATTGATAGCACTGAATCTATATTCCTATATGTATATATCTGTATTCAAGTATATAATTAGTTTTGTGCTATATTAAGTAAATGTTAATGGATCAGAATACATAGCGAAAGCATGATGATATTATTAATAATTACCAAATGATTATGGTTGAACTCTCTATCACTAGTATGCTAGAAATCATGGTGTGAAATGCGATTTGAGAGTCAAGCTCTCATGTACATACTATATCCAAATTTGACCATTACATTGGAAGTTATGAACTATTATAGCAATGACCTTGATGTAAAATTCAAACAGTAAATTCACAATAAACAATTTTGAAAAATATGAAATTGATCTAAAAGTCAAATGAAAAAATTCCTGATGAATAGTTAAGAAAGCATAAAAATAGCCTTAAAATTATATAGTGGCTACATGTATGGCC
The DNA here is from genome assembly GCA_020226215.1 of Sindora glabra. Lineage (NCBI taxonomy): Eukaryota > Viridiplantae > Streptophyta > Magnoliopsida > Fabales > Fabaceae > Sindora > Sindora glabra. The sequence continues at coordinate 69,841,968 of CM035229.1, forward strand.
ATTGTAACTATTATATAATGTTATATGATATTAGAGTTACTATTTGCATTTGAATATCATTATTTGGCATGATTGCAAAGATTTAATATAATTGTAATGATTTGTTTGTAGTTGAGCCTTAATAACTATTTATGTATGTGATGCCTACCCGAAATAAGTAGTATATGATATTGAGATATAATAGAAAGTTGAGATTTTTATGATTAAATGATGGGATATAAAGTTAAGTCTTATGCAAGTGAACTTCCATTACAGGACATGATTGCACATATTTCAAAAATTCAAAAATAGGGTTTGCTATCATTTTTTATTTAATACTTGATTAGTTTATATGATTAATCATTTGTAAGATAGTAGTAAATGTATGCTCACCAAATTCTTGTAACTCATTTGTTTAATTTTCAATATTTTTATATTAAGATTTGAGTCTTGTGCATACATGAAGAAGTAAAGATCACTTGAAATGAAGATTTAATAGTTGGATTTCATTTGAAGTTAGAATCAGTATTGAAGATAGAAATTTGGTTAAGTTAGCATTAAATGTGTTGATTGGTTCCTCTATGAATAAGTTTGAATTTGTATAGTATTATGTGAATGTTGAATATCGTGTTTGGAAATATACAGGTTTTAAATTATAGAACGTGTGACCCTGGAAAAGTATCCAAAAATAAGAGAAACTCTATCTTTCTTTTTTTTTTTTTTGGCAAAAATTTATAATAAAAATTTAAGTTTCTCTAAAAATTTTGAAAATTCCCGTTGGATAGTTAGAATAGAAAAGTCATGAGACTTGTGGAAATCAATAATGAAATCCACACTAGTCATGATCAGGGCAGGTTGTGGCAAGTAATCAACAGAATATATATATATATATGTAAATTCCATTTCAACTTCTACATCTTAATTGAAGCATCTGGAGAGCCCTACTTGTAAATTAGAAACTAAATCCCATCATGCAAAGAAGCATGAAAAACCCTCTCTAATGAATTTCTTCATTTGGATCTTTATTTCAGTCAGATGTAACAGACCCACACTACTTATAATACATCCTTAAATTTTCTTTTATTCACTACTTCATAATTCAAATCACTAGTTTTGGGTATCACCTAGACCAGTAAGTGTAATTTCTATCTTCCCCATCACAACAGCCAGCATGACAGAAGCTCTTAATCCAACAACACATTTCGTAAGACATTCAACTGGTCAAAGATATTTCAGTAAAACCACCTTGCTTACAAATGAGAACACACTTTAAAGCAACTATGATTTGTAAGTCTGCTTTATTGAATTTGTTTTTATCTGTACTTAGAAATCTAAAATTGAAGAGAAAGAAAGATGTACTTATGATGCAAAATAAAAGGGGGGCTAAGGTGGTTGTAGGAATGCAATTATGTTAATAAGTAAAAAGTTCAAACTTACAGCAGCTTCAACATTTGCAGGAGATTCGTCATTGGGACTTGAAAGCATTGATATGATACTCAATACAATACTCTCTACCTGCAAGTTCAAGAATAAGATATATATATATATATATATATATATTCATAAATAAGTTGTAAATATGTTCATAAGTAACGTAATAACTACTGGCAGAAATCACTATTCCCAAACATACCCAGCAAAGATATTAATGGCAAACCAGTATTGAAATTTTTAGAACACCAGATTCTCGCAAATACTTCAGCTATCTCAATTTCCTAAATGATGCTGGCATATTCTTGTGTCAGCTATGCATTAGAGATAACAACATAGTTCTTAAACCAATCACAAACTAACCTAAAACCACTTTTGAATCTATTGGTCCAACTATATTCTGAGAACTGCTCAGATATGTACATAACACTGACAATCATAAAAGTTTCCATCAATATTAGTGAAGAGAATTTTATTCTACCAGTAAAACCTCCCACTAAATGCACCCTAACAGCAATAAAGAACAGTCTCATGCGAATGTCCTCTATAAATCATAAAGAAAACATGCAACCAAACCAAAGGATTAACTCAGTAAATAATTGCATCCTAGGGTTACATATTTACACCTTATATTTATAAGATCAAAACAATTATCTAACAAATGCAGCATGGTAGCAGTGTTAAACAATTAGCTGTACTTATCTCCAGTATTAAGGCCATAGTAGCAAATGAGATATTAATTAGCGTATAAATTTATGGAACAAAAAAAAAAACATATAATAATGACTCCTATAACAGTTTTAGTAGGCAATATCAAAGCCATGACACCAATTGAACAGTAAAACGTGAAATTCACTCATTCAAAAATATCTGGGATGATGGTTTTATTTGTTCACATACTGTATGAACAGGCATCCAACGCTCACTTGCAAGCTCATAACCATTGGGATCATCACCAGGAGGATGAAGAATAGATATGCAAACCCGCCCATCTGGATAAACTGCAAATAGTAGTCCCAACATAAGTTAGTTTTATGCTGTTTCAATCCAAAAAAGACCACAAACTAGAAAACCAACCATTGGGATGCCATATCTCTGAGGTGAATCTCACTGTTGGTGGACTATTTGGGTAATTGGATGGGAAACTCATGATGGCATTGAAAAATCCTCCTTCACTACAGGAAGTTCAACATTAAAACAAGAACAGCAGAGATGTCAGAAAAATTCAAATATTATGTAGAAATACAAAGGAATACTATTGTTAAACATCGCAGTTCAATAAACACACACATACAAGACACTTTAATATTCAGGGACACAACCTCAAAATTAGGTCAGTCTGGCACAACCAAATCAACCCCACCTAGGTACAAGATCCAAAAGAATGTAACAATGTCAAAATGTCTAGAAAAAGGATCATCTTTTGATGCTGAAAGTTGCCTTGTGAGTCACATTATTTATCTTCCCTCCCAATATCACATTCAGTATCATTGTCCTTTCTTTCTGTACCCTTCTGAAGAACACTTGTTTTTATTCTTTTTTAAGACTAAAACGGATGCCTCACAAAACAAGGGGCTCAACTAACAATGTCGTCATCAACATTATCATAATTTGGGCATAAAGTGAAGATATTGGCAATCACCAAAACCCCAGTACTTCAATCAAAACTTTGAAAATCCCCGATCAGAAATAAAAACCTGATCTCCCGGAAGCTCAATCCCATCCATTGACTTTAACCCCAATCCCAAACATATAATCCAAGAATTATCGCTTCACATATTAAACCAATCTCAAACTCCTACTAAGAAAAAGAAATCATTTAAAATTTTAATCAGAAAAGCAAAAAATTACAAGTTATTTGAACTTACTAGAGAGTATCGGGTGGTCCAATTATGGTGACACTCCATTCGAATATGTTGTTTTCGTCCACCAAACCGGCAGAGAACCCGTCTACGGGATTCTTACAAAGATCTGAACCAACAAAAGGAAATTTTGAAGACCGCAGAAAATCCACGCGAAAACCGTTGCCAGTTTCAACAAATCAATAAGGATTTTGAGAGCTAGAAAGAGAGAGTTAGCGAGGAAGGTAATTTTAACTGAAGCTTTACCTTTGAGCTGCTTTTGAAGAAGGAGGCTCGCTTGAGACGCCGCCATGAATAAACAGAGAGATATGGAGAGGAGTCTAGCAAGGGAGAAATGATGAAAGTTGATGAGAGATTGAACGGGGAGGAATGGAAAAATACGAAAGCCGACACTTCGATTATTTATAGATAGATAGATGGTCCTCAATGCCAACTCTCTGCGCCTGGGGAGGTTAATGTGGAGCCATCATTCTCTGCAAGCCGGTATAGTTAGGGACGTAAATGTCTCGAATCGGAAATTGCCACGCATGTGGAAATCCTGGGATGGTTAGCACCTGATAAAAATCTAATACGTCAATCCGCGGTTGGGATTTCTGCGTCGGATATGGGATCAACATCAACGGATCCACCTATTTTTTTCTCCTCTTTACCCAAACAGCTTAAACATTTTTTACTAATTAAGGTTGTTTAAGCATCATGATTATGATAGGCTCAAATTTGTACTCTCGTAAAAGAATTTTTTTTTTTCTTAAAGAAATGGGCATAATTTGTTTCCATTGCGGCCTGTACATTTGCAAGAGGAAATCTCACAAAATGGCGTTGGAAAAATCACATGTCCCGACTATTATCTTGCTTTAAGGATTTTTTTTTTATTAACTTTCAGATAATACATATACACACACAGAATGGTCATCTCACATTTATGAATAGGGATGATAATTTCATCAATATTGAATCAGTATTTACACCTGTTACTCGTTTAGATACGAATACAAATTTAAAATAAATATGAATGCAAATGAAAAAATTTTATTGGTTAGAAATACAAATAAGGATATTGTATTAGTTACTTGACTCTTCTCATATATATATATAATAGAATGAAAAACTAAAATTATATGTGATCACTTGAATTAATTATAAAAAATTAACATAAATTTCAACAAAAAATTTCCGTTTTCATTTGGTTTTGACTGTACTATTAGTTTTTTTATAATTATTATTTTATAATTATATATTAATTTTAATTCTTATAATGTATTATCCCATCCTATATCTCTTTGACTCTACGGGCAATCATTCTATGCAGTGGGAACGAGGCCTGAGTCATTAAAACCATCTGTTACTATAATTTTTATCTTGTTAAGATGTGTGACAATTTTATAGTTGTTCTTCAATAAAAAGGATAAAAGCTCATGATTATAAATCACAATGGAGAAAATATAAATAGAGGATTAAGATTTTCGTATCTGCCCTCATTTAGAAAATGTCTACGCCTCTCACCATACTCAAATATGTAGACAAGTCAATATCCAATCCCATCAAATTTTCAAATTCTCGTACTTGTTTCATTTTCCCAATATTTTAATTAATGCATATTTATTTATATTATATGATAATTTTTAGACAAAATTAATAATTTTACTACTAAAATTGTAAGGTATTGACAAAATACTATGTAAATCATATGAAATTATAATTTCACCTTTAAATAATAATCTATTTATATAATTTCATCCATTAATCGTACTATTTAAGGATGGATTTGTCTATAAAGAGAAATGATATTGTATATATGAATTATTATTTAAAAGTAAAATTACAATTTTATATAATTTAATGATCATTTTACTAGCATTTTATAATTTCAATAATAATATTGTCAATTTATTTAATTTTTATTAAGATATATAACATAAGCTTTTAGTTTTATAAACTATTTGGTGCATTATTGTAATCATATGTAATCAATTAAATAGTATGTATTTCCAATTTCATATAAGAATAATATCTATAATATTGAAACTTTAATTTAAATTATAATATTCTCATATAATATGATAATAGTGAAAAGAGAAGATATTGATTAAAAATGATAATAATTTATAATGACAAGGAGTAACAATCGATGACAGTAATGGCTAGTAATCATAGTAGTGTATTTGGTGCTTTATTGTTAGCATATATAATTAATTAAGTAGTATATATTTCCAATTTCATATAAGGATAATATATATAATATTGAAACTTTAATTTAAATTATAATATTATCATATAATGATTATAATAGTGAAACGAGAAAGATATTGATTAAAAATGATAATAATTTATAATGACAAGGAATAACAATCGATGACAGTAATGACTAGAAATCATATTAGTGATGATAATGAATAATAATAAATAGTGAAGGGATTTGCAAAATAAAAATAAATTTTCCTTATTTTTATATAAAAATTGTTTATTGAATCTTATCCTTCACTCAAAATAGTTAAAATATTTTGTGATGAAAATAACTAGTTAATATAACAAAACCTGAAATAAAATTCTTGTATAAAATAGTTTAGAAAGGAATAAATTAAAATTTTAAAAGTTAAGTATAATTGGAGTTAAATATTGAAGTGCAAAAAAGATTTAAAAACTTTTCCAATTTTGTCTTAGGCCATATACTACTTTGTTTCCTTATTTTTCAACCACCATTTCCTAATTTCCTCATAAAAACTCTCCATCTTCTTTTTCTCTTCTTCTTCTTCACTCAATAACCATAATGGAAGCATCAATCTTTAGTAAACCTACACACATTTCAACCTAAGTAAAGTGTTTAAGCTTCTATTGTTATAAGATTTCTTCTACATTTTTCTTGACTTTAGGGGATTAAGATTTTAGCTTAACAAAGGGTTTTTAAACCTTAACTTTGAATTTATTAATTTTTAATAATTAGGAGCAAACAAATCACAATTTCATCTTCCTATCATCTCCCCTAAATAAGATAACTTAATAAATTTGGATGATTTGAATAATTTAAGGTGAATAATGTTAGGCTTTGATTTGTTTTTTTCAAATCCAGAAAGAAATTAGGTGATTTGTATCTTATGAAATGAAATTCTTATTGAATATAGCTCATAAAGAGTTATGATTGCAATATAGTGTTTGAGTATTGTAACATGTAAGATAAAATCCTGGTGATTTGCTACTGAATGAATATGGAAAGTTGAGTAAATTTTTACAGAAACCTAAACAATAATCGATTATGCCATAAAAATTTGCTTTTTAAGCAAGTATAATTGATTAGGTCCTCATAAATTTGCCCTTTAAAGGCTTATAATCAATTAGGCCATATTTCTCAAATCCAAACCTTTATGCTCAAATAAAGAAAGAAAATAAATGCTAAACAGTGTTAATGGAAGTACTAATAATGTTTCAAAATAGTCACAAAGCCATTTTATTGGATGCCATACAATGACTTCGAGTTTATTTGTTTACTATTTTTAAAAATATTTTTTTTTATTTTTAAAAATAGAAGAACATGTTTAGGAATCTATTTTTAGAATCTATTTTTGAAAAATTGTAACTTCAAACATATAACTTAAAAAAAAAATTAAAACAACTTTTAAGCATTTTTTAATTTATTTTCTTATTATTGGTATCAATTTCATAATTATATAAAATATTTATTTACTTATAATACCAATCATCTTTTTTTCTTTGTTTTCTTTAGTTCAAAAGTAGATTCTAAAAACATAAAAATAAAAATTTATATAAATACACCCTTCATTTTTTTTTCTTGGTAAACCTCCTTTTTTTGACACTTTCAACTTTGTTTTTTAATCTTCATGTCTTATTTTTTCTATTTTTTTGGTTAATTGTGTTCTATTTATTGATTTTTTTATGTGAGTTATGAAATGGTATTTGTATGTTTCTGACCTTCATCAAGCTCAACCTCCAAATGTTGTCACCTCCATTTAGATTGCTGGTAATGGCCTTAAAATCTAATAAAGAGCAATTTTGACAATTTTGGAGTTAGGTTTTTTTAATCCAATGTTAGTTTTTAGCCTTTGTTTTTTTTTAATTTTTCTATATTTAGTTAGTTATGTTCTATTAATTGGTGTTTTTGGTACAAGTTGTGAAATAATGTTTATATGTTTCCTTTTCATGGTTTTAATTTTTTTTAAGTAAGATAATTTGGTATCAATCTCAACTTTTATAATTCTTTTTTAAGGTTCACTCGTTACTCGATTAGATAGACTTAAACATTGGTAGCTGTCATAATCTCTTACCATAAGGCAACTATATTCAACATTTAATAATTTTTTTTCATTTTAAATTTTGCTCAATTAGATAGACGCAAACATTGGTAGCCATCATAATCTTATATCATAAAGTAACTACATTCAACATTCAATAATTTTTTTTCATTTTAAAATTTGCTCATTCGAATTACTATCTATTGTTAGTTTTTAAGATTACAAACATCTTAATTTCAAATTTTGGTATTGTTTTATTCACTCCTTTTTTATTTTTTTTTCATTTTTACTTTCTTTTTCTAATTATTTAGAATGAAATTACTAGAAACAAATCCATGTGAGTATAAATTTGGTTTTATGAATTTTGTTGGTATTGAAACTATTTTATAGTTACTAGTTTTAGCTCCTTGTTTAATGGACTTGTTATTAGGGCTTTTAGGTGTTCATTATATGTTATTATTATGTTAACTCCTTATGTAAAAAGGCTTCCTATTTAAAGTTAAACTCATGTACTTTTGCTTGTCCTTCCAATCATTATGCAATTTTTCACTCCAAAACCTTATAGTTGTGATCCTTCTAGTTTTCCAAAATATCTCCCAAGCAAGGAATATTGATGTTGGCAATGATTGAAGTGATCTTATGGTATTTTTTTTATCACTTTCTTGCTAATTGAAATATCCAGTTAAATGTTATTTTTATTGTCAACCTTGCCATATTAATGGTTATAAATGTTGAATCTTGTGTGCATACTTAAGATTAGTCTTATTCCTATTTAACAAGAATATGTAAATCTTACTCAATGTTTTGTTAAGTTATAAAATGTTTAGCATATAATTTTTCTATTGAAAATTATGCTGATTTTATTGTGAATAAAAAAGAGCACTAGCTTTTAATATATAAGATCTTTTTCATATTAAAGCAATGTTTCAACTTTTAAACAAGGCCATTTGCAAGAAAATATGCATGTGCAAGTGTCATTGGAGTGACTTATAGGATTATGATTAAATGAAAAACCATGCAAGTTATTTATACTTGGGTTCATTAAGGTCCCTCTATTGTCTTGCCTCATACATGGCAGGCATTTGTTATATAACAACTTTTTAACTTAATTTTTTACATATCTAAGTGTGCGTATATGTGCATGTGATGTGTATACATCATACAATTGATGTGTGTGTGTGTTCATACCATATTTTGACTTTCTTTTTTTATATTCTCTCTTCTTCTCTTATGTTTCTCTATTTTAGACGTATACTCACAAATCATGATGACAATGATTTTCAAAGAAAAATCTTCATTTAGCCAATTAAAGGAGCACTAAATTTCCTCTAACATTAAGGTCATATGCTCTTTCCAAATTTGATTTTGATGAAAACCTTCAAGGATAATTAAGATTTGATAGTTTAATTGAATGGATTGATGCATATTTAGAAAAGAGTAATGGAATAAAGTTCAATTCACATCTTGCATTATATCATGGCATAATAATGTTTGGTTCAAGGTAACTTTTTTAAATTTTGTCATTGAGCTTAAATTAAGATGTTATAAATACTTGTAGGATTCTATTTTATATTTTAGTAGATTACTAAAATTCTTAACAATTTGGATTTATATATGAAAATGTAATCTTGATTATTAATATTTTGTTATTCTATTAAATGTTTTTTATTCAATATAAGTTGTGATCAAATTAGGACAATATAAGAAAATAAAAAAATATGTGAAAAAAGCCAAAATTGAAAGGAAATTGTGCAAAATTATGATAGAAAATTTCAATTTTAAGACAAAATATCCATCTCAAAATACCTAGAAAATTTGCTAAATTTCATATTTGTGATAGAATTTCCATCCTAAATTTACAAAAAAAAAAATTCTTATTTACAATGGGGACGAAATTTACATGTTTTAGTATAAAATTTTTATCCTAATTCAAAAAAAATTGTGATGAAATTTCCATCCCAAATTGTTTATTTTTTATAAATTTGAGATGGAAATTTCTATCTTAATTTTTTCCAAATATTAAAAAAATATAATTTATTCTTAAATTTTAATTGAGTGATAAAAATAATGTATGAACCTTAAAACTTTACACTTTACTTCATAATCTGTGATTAAACGACAAAAAAAAATATGAACTTTCAAACTTTATACTTTAGTTCCTTGAACTTTTTAGAAAAAGTGAAATCGCTAGTTTTAAGTTATATATAATGAAGATATCTGTTGACCTAGCTATTTGGCAATACACGAGACAAGTCACCTAGAAACCATAAAAGTATTGTAATTATTATTGAAATTTGAAGAATACATGATATTAAAGTTTGATCCACTTGTATTTAAGGAAAAAGTCTTTTTAAAATATCTTCAAAGTTCATATTTATTAGAGTTTGATAAACTCAAATTGATTTATAGATTTGAAAATTGAGACGTTGAGTAATATTGTCTTTTGTTTAAAATTTTCCTTTACATTACAATCTAAAATGTTAGTTTATAAATGTCAATTTTAATTTAATAAAGGTACAATAAATTTAAAGTTTAAATTGATATAGTTAAAATAAATTATGTGCTTAAAAAAATCACCTTCAATTTTAAAAGCGATTTTGAACTTTATTTTTCTAACTCGTCTTTGATTTTCTTAAATAATTTGTCATCAAACTTAAGTGTTTTTTTCCTTTGCTTAAACTAAAGAGTGACTTAGCATAGTAAAAAAAGTAAAAGTCAATAAATACTATCCTTTTACTTAATTCAAAACTAATAGTTTCATTTTTTTTTGAAAATTGAAGATATATTATTTTAAAGTTTATATACTATTTTTATTACCCAATCAAAGTTTAGGGGATAAAGTATATGGTTTTTAAAGTTCCTATATCATTTTTACTACTTAATCAAAATTTTATAAGGTAAATTATATTTTTTCATAAAAAATTATTTAAAAGATATTTGCAACTATAAATTTTTTAATTTTTTTGAATGAAAAATTTTATTTTATAGGACAAAATAAAAATCCCATCCTAAACAAGTCTTAGGATGGAAAATTCTATCCCAAATTGTAATTTTTTGGGTAGTGAATCCTAGTTCTATAATGTCACAAAAGCATAATTTGAATAAAAAGTCAACAAATTTTAAGAAATAATTAATAATTAAAATGATTTAAATTTAAATCAATTTTAATACTATTAAAAACAAAAAGAATATTACAATGAAAAATACGAACTTCTCACCTTTTTCTTTCTTTTGTGGATAACAAACGAAGAAACGCATTGTTGATATGTACCGACAACCCAATTTCTTGTTATTCGAGCATTCGGTTTCTCAATATACGATAGAATTGACTCATTTAAGATTTTGCATCGCAAATGTATAGCAAAAAAAAGGTGAAATTAATTATTGGGTCTATTATTACAAAGTTTCTAACATATTAATTATTACGAGTGAATAAATTTTTTTTCTATTAAAAGAGATGAACTTATAAATATATATAAACTTTATTCTTATTAGTTGCAATGTAAATTCAAATTTATCCTGATGAAATTAGAACTACTATTTGCATGCAATGTATATTAACACTTTTCAAATTAAAATTATACGAGTTATAAGTCATGTTTGATTCATAAAACATTTTTCATATTTTTAAAATATTTTCAAAAAATAATAAACTCTCATAATTGATTCAATATTAAACAAAATATTTCAAAACCTCCGCGGATAATAATATTTGATATAGTTTTAGAGGAGTTTACTCTTAATCATATACGTTTGTTTAATTGATTATTATTTTTATTATTATAAAAAAATTTAAAAAAATTATCAAATATTTTTATAAAAATAAATATAATACATTTTAATATTATAAAAATAATTTAATAATATAAAATAATCATTTTGCTTAACTTTCTAAGCTTTACTATTTCATTGTAATATTATTCATTATTTGTTATCCACAATCATTAATCATAACATTGATTATAATCACCTATCTATACTAACTATTGTTAGCATTGATCTATCATTATTTATCATTACTAATTATACTAATAAATAGTAATAATTATTGTCACCATTCCCCACCCTCAAACATAATTTACCATTATTAATTATCATTTATTATTATTTTTTACTATTAATAATTATTTATTAACACTTGAATGATCACTTTTCTTATTTTTTTAAAAATATTTTCTAAAATTTACATTTTTAGTAACATTATTATCCTTAAAAATATATAATGCTAAATTTTAAGAATCTTGTTTTTTTAAAACTATTATGATATCAATAAAAAATACTATGAATATAGAAAAAAAAGAGATCTGAAACAAAATTTTAAATCTTTTATACCTTATATAATATTAATATAAAAAATAATTATAATATATTATTATATGATATATTAATTTAATTTAAAAATAATTAAATTTAATAATATATTTATATATTAATTATCTACTTACTTCCATTAGTGTCTCCCAAAGTGATATCTATCCGGGAACCAAATTAGAATAAGTTAGTAACGCGACGGATCATTATGCTTTGCGTACACTTGGGATTTATCTGAACGAGAAAAAGGACTATAGAGAGCACGTGGCATGGCATGCATAAAAAACAACGCATCGTAAGATGAAAGAGGCCAGTTTTCGAGGCAGGGCCAAGCCAGACCACAAGTGGCTGACCAGACGACCGTGACCCTAGTCCGCTCCCCTCAGATATTCCCTCGGATTTTCTCCACTCTCTCATTCCCGTAATCACACTCTTCTCGCAAGCCAATTTAATAGAACCCTTGTTCTTAATTGTACCCAGCCTTGGCTATTGACCTTTGTTGATTTTCGGTTCTCCTAGAAGGTTCTATTAAAAACCAAACGGACAATCCTGGAATTCACACAACATAGAAACGACATCAATTAAAAACACAAATCAGACTGTACCCAGATCAACTTCCGAACCCAACACGAAGCAAGGCTAAACTTAGAAAATTAGAATCTTTTTCACATTTCTTCAAACCCTTAACATCACACTACAACTGCCTACCCAGAGGAGCCAAACGAGAAACAAAGATTAAGCGTGGACAACATTCCTTTTTTTATTTTATTTCCCTCCCATGGAATATGAGTAATAACCAGATCAACCAAACTGGGTGACCGGAGCCATGACCAAGTGCTTCCATTTTCTGGGCCACTAATGGCAGAAGATAATTTTCACCTCACGTGGTGAGGAGCACTGGTGCATGAGCGAAGGGTTGTCATGGGCATATGTAGAGGTGGCTGGGCACGCGTGCTTGAAGAACTGAGAGTAAACTGAAGGCTTACACGTGTTTGGGCTATTATAATGGTTCCGACAACACAACTCGTCCGTTCCATAAGCCTCACAGCCGCTTTTGCATGCCACCACAGGACCGTGACCCGCCGCCGAACGAACCTGCAACGGCGGTGGACACTTGGCAAGCAGATTTTCGCGACAGCCCACCACCGGGCACACTCCTTTGCCCTCGTGCGGTGTCACCGTCATGGGTACGTTAAAGCCGTCTACAAGACTAACGCCGTAAGAGGACAAATCGTTTTGGCCATGGTGGAAGCTGAACTGTGCCAGAGTAGCTGGGGTGACGCCACCAGCGCCGTTGCACTCCAAGCGACCGCCACAGTCGCCGGTTGCGCAGGAGAAGTGGTTATTGTAGTATCCGCACCCAGTGCGGGCCCAGACCCGGCCAGACCAGTGGCGTTCTGGTACTGGAATGGAGACGTGGGTGAGTGTGTGGAGCACGAAGCCACCGCCGTGGAGGACAGGGTGGCCGGCGTTGGGTTGAATGGCGGGCCAGACGGTGAAGTTGCAGTTGTTAACCAAGGTTAGGATAAGACCCGGCGGTGTAGCTGCGGTAAGAGTGCTTAGGATGAGGAATGATGCTGTGGCTAGGAGGAGAGGGAGGCTTGAGGAAGAAGAAGCCATTGCCCTGTGTCCCTCTTTGGTGAAAGATGCGGAGGATTGGGTGGGTTTTATAGAAAGAAAGGTAAAGGTGGGGTAATCCTGAGTTGTCTCCAATGACTCGTAACTCGTTTTACCGGGGCGAGGTTTGTTGTATTGACCGAATCACCCTTCTCTTCTCCGTGGCTCTGTGCCTTTTTCATAATTGATGTTTGCCAAAGGGGAAACGGCACCACTTCTGATGCGCATTTTCTTCCATTAAACAAATTCTGAAAAGGTGGTCAGATACCGTAGACAGAAACTGGACGATGGGACCATGCCAACATTTTTATTTTGATTTTGCTGGAAAATGTAAACATAGAGCCTCGATTCTGGAGTCTTCCAGAGTTCCACTGGTTGTGCGGAACCAATAGCATTGTTTATTTGTAAATTTAGAGCCATTATAAGGATAAATTGTTTGTGTAAGAAGTTAGAATTAATGTTTTATTTTGGTGGTGGTAAAAATAAAGAGAAAAAAATAAGTGAAAAAAATTTGAAAAGGAAGTAATTAGAAATAAAATTTTTTTTATTTAGATTATTTAAAATAAATAAAAAATAAAGAGAAAAAAATATGAATAAAATTAATTTTTTTATTTGTAATGAATAAAAATTAAAAGAAAAAAATAAAATTGAATCAAATTATCATACTTAGTAGAAATATAAATAATTAATAATAAATTATTTAAAAAAATTAATTATATATAATTTGTTTTATATTTAATGTTATTAATTAGTAATTAATTATATATAACTTTTTTTATTTTGATGATGAATGAAATAAAATTTTTTAATATAATAAAAATTAAATAATTACACAAAAATTATTATTTTTTTAATCTTGTTAATTTGTAAAAGAAGGTATATATCATATTATTTAACTATTTAATACACACATATATATTGTTATTTCATATAAATAATTTATTATTTATTTCAATTTAATATATATTCTCATTCAATTATATTATAATTTTTCGATTAAAAATTAACAATAATATTCATATAGTACTTTCAAACTGAACTTGGATATATTCCTTTCACTTCGTTATAAGCACATTACGGAAAGAAAAAATGGATAAATTGAAGAAATGTACGTTTACATCTCATTCAAAATTCTAAGTTCGTAATATGTGGTATTTGTCATTGTATATTTCAGCATAAAGAAAGGAGGATGAATTAGTGAGAATTAATAAAAAAAATTAAAAAATCACTTAATTGTAATAATTAAGAAGTTAATTCTTCAAAAATAAAATAAAAAATTTAATATCATGGAACAGGCCTCCTCCGATTTGGTATCGGGTCGGGTCAAGTCAAACCGGGATTGATCTGACCCAGATCGAGATGTTTCCAAATCTACCGACCAACGATCATTTCCGTTGCGCACAGCTCTCTTGCTAACCTCGGCCACCGGCAGATCGGAGACAACAGTCACCTACTTTGCTCGAACCCCTTCCGGCTACAAGCTTCCCACTAGGAACGGCCATTTCTGCCGCAAAGCATTCCCTAACACCCCTAGCAAATTCTTCTAGCAACGACAGAACACAAGTGAAATACAATAGGAAGTACAGAAAATACCTAATCGGAGTTCCGTCAAAAGGGCACGATAGCAAGAGGCGTGATTGCACACAGACTGAGCCAAAAGCAGTGGGAGCAAACCGCAGGCAAAAGGCAGTAGCTTCTTTCTAAAGGGTAGAAGCTAGAAAAGAGTGGATGGCACGCGTTTCACCTCTAAAACCTCCTATTTCAGGGACGTAAAATTTACTGTGAAACTCACACTTTTTTCCCCTCCCATTTACACTTACCGCAATTTTCACCCTTCAGCATAATGGGGTGAAATTCAAATTTCAAATTTCACTCCTTCTTCTTTCCCCTTCCAAAAAGAGATTACCCCTCTTCCAAACAGTCCGTTAGGATAGAAGCAAAAAAAGCATCGAAACTAGATGTCGTCCGAAGTTTCTCTTTACGTGGGTGACTACTCCAATGGGTGGACGGTGGCGACAAAAAGCGGAAGAAGATAAGGAGCTCGGTGTACGAGGTGGTTGTGGGACAATTACCAAGATTAGCAGCCAATAATGTCTGATAGGTTTGCTGTGAAAGAAATGCCCTGCTAAATTAATGGAGCTGATTAGCTGGCTATGTGTAATCCTCCGCCCTGTAAGATCTATTTGCGGCCGAAAACCTATAGGCCCTATTTTCTGCTCTTAGTTCCATAGTAAATCTGTTCTTTCTTCTCTTTCCAAAGATAAGTGAAATGAGCAAACATAAGACTGGGAATGGACACAGTTGTTTATTTTCCGGGCAATAAAAAAATTGTTACTTGAGAAAAATAGAGTGGCTAGAAATGATGGCCTGGAGGATGAGATTTGACAACTCCAATGATATTTTAGAGTTTACAGACCGACGTATTAATGATGACAGGAGCTCAATTTATCAACTCGTCCTGGGAGATTTGTTTTTTTTTGGGGCCTTCCTTTCCTTGTGGATTGATTCATCATGGAGTGCAGAAAGAGGAGCCTTTTGAAAATTCGAAGTCCATTAGAAAATTTTGCTGTTCGGCACAGCTGCCTTGCCGAAGCCCAGCGAGAATGGACACAAAGCCCAATAAGTGGACGTCTCGGGCTTATTAATACGACTTGGAGTTAGAGATGATTGGGATCTAATTGTATTGGGCTTGTTTCGGCTTAGCCCAATTTATTCAACGCGTTGACGTACCATCGACTGTACGGTACTGACTAAAGAACAGCAATACGAAATCCTCTACCAACCGCCGCACGAAGGACAAAGCCACTCTTAATAATTCATTCTTCACCGCAAACAAGTCATGATTGGTTTACGGAGAATAAGTTTAAAAGAGGCGTCAACCCGAGAGTATAAATTTGGCAAACCAAGTTATTGTGTGAATTTCCCCGAGCCTGATGATAACAGGACAAGTCATAGTACGTTTTAATTATAGTTATAATATATAATATAGGCGAGTTATTAGAAAAATTTACGGGGCACAGCTAAATCGGCGGAGGATTGATACATCATGAAAATCAACAGTAAAAATTTATTTATTAATTATAAATTACTTTCTTCTTTTATTATTTATCAAAGTAAATTTTTTATTTTTTATTTTAAAATTTTAATGAAATATTAAATATTTTTTAATTTTATCCTTTTGTATTAATAAAATTTTTATTATTTTACACTCTCAATTACTTACATTTATTTTAACATATTTTTTATATTTTCAATTGTCTTAAACTTTATACATAAAGAGTAATTTTAAAAAATTTATTAAAAATAAATAAATTAAACCACTTTATTAATATATATAAAATATGTTATTTACAATAAATAATAAAAAATAAAAAGAGTAAAAAGATAATCACATAATAATATATTGATGTACCACTATAAATATTTTTTAAAATCTATTAAATTTTAATGATGTACCACTATAAATAAATTAAAACATTTTATTAATATATATAAAATTTGTTAATTACAATAAATAATAAAAAATAAAAAGAGTAAAAATAAAATCACATAATAATATATTGATGTACCATTATAAATACTTTTGTAATTATTACTCTAGAAAAGTGTTCAAATTTTTATGACTTTTTAATATTTTATATAAAATTTAAAATTTTTAATATTTTTACCTCTTATAAAATTGATAAATAAATAATAAAAATAAAATTTTTATTTTTATTTATTTAAAAATAAAAACATATATTATAATTCCAATTGATAAATCATCATGGACATTCTTTTTCTTTATGAAGTGGGGCTAAATGTCATGACTTCAATTTAATCATGATTGACATGAATTTTGCTATTCGGTTTCCATCAGTCTTGGCACTGATAACACTAATCTTACTTATTGAAAATCTTTCTATTTCTGTAAGGACTCAAAATTTGTTTAAATTTTGTTAAAAAATAGATAGAATTTCTCTCATTTTCAAATACTTCTTAAGAGTTCGCACCCTAAATCACGTAACCTATTTCAATAGCAATTCAAAACAAATACATTAATGAATGATCTAACACATTAAATATTAAACTAATATAATTTCCATCTCTAATCCCTGAATTTGATTCCAACAAAATTTTAACTATCAAATTTTTCATGGATTGCCTTAAACTCTTGCACGAGATATATAACTTGATTTTTCTCAATTTAACTCCTGAAAATATTTTTAAAAAAAGGAAAGAGTTTTATAAATTCAATAAATACATATTTATCGGTCTATCATTAATTTTCGATGACTAAAATAGTTAAATACTAGTTAAGCAATAAAGATAGAGAATTATCACAAACTTAATTTCTAGATTTTTGGTTTCGGTACTGATCTCTAAGTGATATTTTCATCCGCATATAGTTAAAGTTTCTTGTTTCATATCATAATTCATAATAGCCTCATTTACTCAATTTATATGCTATAATTATGATTTCACACATAATTTATTTCGGATAATCATCAAACCTTTAGGTAACCAATAAAGCTTTATCACAATCAAGTAATCATAATCATATCAAACAGGAATATTAAAGATCAATTAGATTTCAACACCATAATACAATACATAAAAATTTATAAATGCATATATAATATAGATATTCATTTTTTAACTTTTAGGTCAACTTTATACCCTCTACAAACTTTTCATTTTTATCTTTTTAGGATTTGCCTTATATCCTTACCACCTTATTATTGAAAAATTTTCATTTGGTATTTACATTATTACTTCCATCACATTTCTCAATTTCAATGCCACTAGTAGTATAATTCACAATATAATATCAAAATTTTCTTATTTGGTATTTACATTATCGCTCCTATCACATTTCTTAATTTTAATGCCACTTATAGCATAATTCACAATATAATATATACACTAAAACTTAAGCTTTATATATCATAATTACAATATAATTTTAATGCAAAAGCAACTAATTTATCGTCATGAGGCAATATTAACATGTATAACAATATATATAGCAACGTCTCCTACATGGCCATAACATTCAAGTAACAAATTAAATCCAAATACAATCAATCAACAATTACAAAAAGCATCACCATGTTTTCTAAATATGGTCAATCAATATTCATTCAAATATGTAATTACACCTATACAATGGATATCGATTTCATATCACTTATGCATGACCATAAAGCTGATCTAATAATAATTTATACTACATGATTGTGCTTTTAAAAATTCGTATATGGATGTGTGTGTGTGTGTGTAATCTATATCATCAACAAGAAGAGTTTAAATTATAACATTTAAATGGAATAAATTTAAGAAACTAATTTAAGGTGAGGTATATACTCACCTAGGGACGCTTATTCACTCTCAAGAGTTTTAGGATATCCATTCTTATCTTTTTACCTTTTCTTCTTACTTTACAATTTACAAAGATAATGTATAAATACAAAATAACTACTTATTCTTCTTTCAAATATTATAATTTTAGATTTAAATCATAATTATTTTTAACACTTAAGGTCATTAATTTTTTATATTTTTTGATATCGACTTATGAAAATCAAAATATTACATTTTAAGGATTTATTTGAATCAACTTTGTATACTAAAATATGAGATTTTATGATATAAATGTAGTCTAGGATAATAATGTAGCATTCTAGAGCCTCAAGTTATTATTTTATCAATGTTATATCAAGTATCCAAACAAGATGATAAACAAAGGGGCTTCTGAAACTACGCACGAGACAATCAAAATCTTATGCTATAATCATATCATTTTATAAAATTATATATTTAGTTCCTAATATTTTTAACTTTATTTCAACACAATTACCAATTCATATTTCACCCATTTAAGATTTCTTGAATCATACATAAATCATATAAAATATTAAGGCATAATGCTCTAATAATTATCTAAATATATCATCGTAACATCTTATAATATAAAATTCTCATTTATGAAAGTCATCATGCATCGTAGGTTTTTTTTTTTATCTTAGCTCAATCTAACAAAATGTGAGAATTTTACTATCTAAGGTGGCTTACCTACACTTTAAGAAGTCATTAGAATTGGAAAACAATAACCCCTTGTTAGAAAAATGCAAAGGTGTGGCACTTGTGCTTAAGCTTTAATTAGTAGCTCCATTTTGCACTATAGAGTTCCCAAGCTGATAAGAAAGCAACCTTTAAGCGGGTGATAGAGCACATGGTTAGAAAAGCTACATAGCAGTTAGGGCAAAAAGAAATCATGTTGGAAAAGAAGAGGAACCTAGGGCCTTTGCCATCGTGGTTCATAACTCTTTGCATGAGACCACTAAGCCAAACACCAAAAAAGGAAGCCATCTATAATAGTGGCCATTGGCACCCATGATGGAATTGCTAGGAGTAGTGGTAGCAAACCTTAAAAGCTACACAAGAAGTGGAGAGAGAAAAAAGAAAAGGGAGATAAAGATGGAGCTAAAAAATAATGAGGAAGGAAAAGAAAGAGAGAGGGAAAAAAAAGAAAAGAAGTTATAAGCAATTATTCAATGCTTTGTGGTGCACCGTAAGCTCTCTTCCTATAAGATCTCAACCTTTCATCTTTAATTCAAACTAATCCTGGTCTTTTATTTAAAGAAAATATATTCTCATAAAACTCCTTTCTTATCTTATTTAAAATCCTCACCTCATATTTCAAATAAGTATTAGGAGATCATTTTATTAAATCATTAATACATATCTATTTATTGTAGTTATACATATATATATATCTCATAGTTTGATATGCTTGAAGTTTCAAAAATATTCTTGTAAAATTCATAAATTTATAAGTGAAACCATTTATCAAAATTGATTCATATATTTCTCAAATTTCTCACCCTTAATTTCTAAAAGTCCCAAAAATTTGGATAACATTTCCATTGAATAAAATCATAATAGTGTTATGCAGTTGAAATTTAAAATGTTCATATTTCACCTTAACATTCATCAATATAATTTAACTATCCTTAATAATTAAAATAAATAATTTAAATTGGATATATTTTTATTTTTGTATTTTTAAAAATTATTCTCAAAAATTATTTTTAAAAACTATTTTTTATTTTTCAAAAATTATTTTGGAATTGAAGGAAAATATAAAATAAAAGAAGGTAGGTATTAAAAATAAGAAAATATTTCATTTAATTATAAAACTAATATTTAGCAAAAAATAAGTTTAGGAAATATCTAAAAATTATTTTTATTTTTCTATTTTTAAGTTATATATTTGAAGAACAGTTTTAGAATTAGATTCTAAAAATAAATTGTAAAATAAATTTTTCTGTTTTTAAAAATAAAAAAAATGATTTTCAAAAACAATAAATAAACCAACCCTAAGTTACAGTAGTTTAGTTGTATGCCCCAAAACATCAATTTGGGGCACATTTTAGTTTTGGGCATCAATTAGGGGGTGGAATTTCGGTGATTGATTTAAACTCAAATTCTAATCGAGACAATCATAACCTCACTTGACTTTTTAACTAAAGATTTTCATAATGCCTTCGCATAAGCCAGGTTGAAGATCACGCTACCGAGACCCTCTTGTCACCTTCTTTAAACGCGAAACACCAATTGACATATTACAAGAAAATTCCAAATATGCATTTGCCCTCCAACCACCATAATATCCATATAATATATATCTTCATAGGCATTGAGATAACTATTGATTTAACACTTTTAAATTTTAAATGCTCAACTAATTCTTTTATGATGATCTATAACTTTGTCATTGGATGCAATTTATATCTTTATTAATTAGCGTATGATGAGGTTTTACATAAAATATTTAAACAAAACTTGGTCAAATTCATGTAAATGTTTACCTTAAAATTCTTTATTCATATTACAATATAATAATAAATTGATATTTTAAGAGTCTTTTCAATCTGAATTATAGCTGTTATTTAGGCTTTTTTTTTTTTTAAGAATAAGAATAATATACGTGTTATAATATGAATGAAAAATCTTACTATAAACACCTAGAAAAGTTTATCTAAATTTTATCCATCTAATTGTTTGAGGAACGAATTTGTAATTAACATATCAACTCGGGTTTGGCATCCCGGGAAAATATTTGAAATGCTTATGGAAAATATGTGGGAGTTGAAATGAGGGTGGGGGTCCGGAGAAAACATACCGACAGCATCGCTAAGCACTCAAGAGAAAAATAATAGCAAGTACTTACAAATTTATTATGGAAGCAATGATAACAAACGAGAAGTCAATGTCCCTAATGAACATAAATCCAGATTCTCGATCTTATCGAGTCAGTATGCAACGGCATTGGATTCCCCACACCATCTTTTAACAAATTAAGCCTCCTCACTTCATCTTTCAAGTTTGGCTATGATTGCCAAAATATTTGGGACCTCAAAACGGCTTAGTCTTTGCTCGTCATAATACCCCCCCATCTATTTATTTATAGCACAACTCCCCCTGTTCAACAGAGCTGAAACCAGAAGTATCGCAAAGATGAGAAGGCCATTCTTCGTCCATCTTCTCTTTGCGTGCCTCCTCCTCGCTGCTTCTCCATGCAATCTCTTCACTGCCGGTGTTCAAGCCATTCGACCAGGTTAGTAGTTTCCTCGTAAAACATTCACATTTCTGTGAAATTATAATCCATTTTCCATTTCAAAAGCTTAAAGAGTATCATAAAATATCTCATTTCAAGGCGAGAATACTTTATCAATCTCCTTGGAAAATCTACGGTAACCTATAAGTCGTCTAAACCCCCCCCCCCCCCGGGTAGCCAGCCATTAGGGAAGTTTTAATCCATTTTGCTGAAACTGCAGTAATTTTATCGTCATAGTTCATTCATTTAGTAATACAAAAGCACAAGTTTTTAGCTTTTTTCTCGAGTCATAAAACCTTATATTCACAAATCACCAAGTTTGCAAGCTCTGCTATGTTATTGCAAGAAAATATATGAATCTCAGATCAGTTTATTCTTGCCCATAGTTCTAACGGAACAAACAGGCTCAATGCAGCATTCTGGAGATGCCATACCATCGTGGGTTAGTACCTCGAACTGAATTCTGTCAGCATTTTGTTATCTTCTTGTCTAATACTCCATTTTATTCAGAAGACGTAAATTCTCATGGACAGGTTGAAGAAATGAAAAGTCATAAAAGCCCGTCAGGCCCAAACCCCATTGGAAACCATCGTCCCCCAGCAAGACCATAGGGGGATGGAATCAGTAGAGATGTCAGCTGATAGTGTTTCAGGAGAGCAGAGGATGTTCGCTGGAAATCGTGTTATGAGTAGGACTATTGTGTTTGTACAAAATGGGGATTTATTTTGACATTTGAATTTTACTCGTCATTACTTCCTGTCGAATTTCCATGCCATTCAGTGGCATCTTAATATAACATGTGCTTCTTATATTTATTTATTTATTTTTGAATATTTGCATAACTAATTCAATTACAATCCTCGTACCCAGTTCAAACAGAAGAGAACTTTTGAGGTGGCCCGATGTTGTCTATTTATTTTCAGAACAATTGCATAACTTATTTCTTTATCTGCTAACCGTGGCAACTGTGAATGCATGTTTATTGGCAAAGAGTCATCTCGTTGAATCCGTCAATAACACCCTATGGTAATGTCTTATAAAGCTCAAATTTTGGAGAATGAATAAACTTTATTTTGACCTCAAAAATATGTATCAATTTGATTCCCATTAAGAGTTTATATCAATTTAATCTTTATAAAATCAGCTTCATGTCAAATATTTTAATTTTTTTATGCAGAGAGATTAAAATTTAAAATAAAATTAATCTCACTAAAATCAAATTAATATAAATTCTTAATGAAAGATTAAATTGATACAAATTCAATTTTATTAGAATCAACATAGAATTTTAGTCTTGAAGAATGATATCAGTTCAGCAGGTTCAACACAGGCTTCATGCTAGTGTGCAGTGCGTTGATACAACGCCTTCAGCAACTGGGTCTGTCTCTAAGAACCAGAGACAACATTTGATACAGAATAATCATGGGGGCTTTAAACTGCGAACTTTGCTGTCCTCCGGGACAATTCTTTTGAGAAAAAAGTTAGACATTCTGAATATATTTTCACTTGAGCAAAATCACCAAATAGCTTGAAACTCGTGCCCTTTGTTACCATCAGACAATGCAGGACTTTAATGATGCTTTATTTGGTTTTTCACAATGGTGATATTGATACTGATGAATGTAAACATCAAATATTTGTCTCAATAAAATATACTTGTGCTACGATAAGAAAAATGCATTATTTCAATTAAATGGAGATTTCCGAGGGCTAAATTCCAGATAGAAATTAACCAACCCAAAAATGGCCATATCAGGCTAAAGAAATCTGTTGGGATATACAAGACTCGCTATGAACTACACACAAGAGTATATTCTCCTATTATACAGCACGCTTCCTCTTTGAGCGTTTGCTTCTTCTTGGCTGAGAATAATTTGGAACCTCTTTCTTTGTAGTCGAAGCATATACTTCTTCCGGAACTTCCTTATCCTGTACAGATAGTGTTAGAGATCCCATATCATAAACGTACTATTTTCTAGGTAAAGTTTTAAAATGAAATTTCTGATATAAGGTCCAACAGAATACTTTCACTTCATTATAATGTAAACATCCTCTTTGACATGCATAGAAATTGCTCTTCATACGACCAACATTCAATCAACAAAAGGGGTCTCCTTGTTATGTTTCATCATGCAAATCTGCATTTTCTTCCATTTTATCGTGTTCTATCAAAAGATTATGGGAAATATAAATATAAATACACAACAAAATGCAAGAACAGAGTAAACCTCCAATTACTAATACTGTAAAATATCCCCAGATGGTGAATACTTACCGTGTCATCAGATTCATTGTCTGAACCATCATCATTATCGGAAGAAGCTAGAGGTTGGATCTCTTCTGCTGGTAGTGCCTTGCCAACCTTTTTCTTCTTCTCATCTTCTTTTAGCTGCTTAAACCTGCATATTAAAAATTACCAATTAGTAAATTTTTGAAGGGTCCGAGACAAATTGTATACATTCAATACCATATAGCACTGACCTCTCTCCAGCCTTTGCTGGCTTAGCAGCAGATCGTTTTGCCTGTCCTGCTGTAATAATTCCACTAGCGTTTTCATTCACAACTGGCTTTGCACCTCCGAATTTGCGTAACCATACTTGTTGGGCTGTGCTGAGCACATTGTTTGTAAACCTGATACAAGGAATGGCCGATTAAGGGAGACCATTTATAGCCCCTCTTTCTCCTTTTCCTTTTCATATTTATTTTTGGAAGGGAAAGGATTGTAATATAATATGGGAGATCGTGCTTATATAGGATTTAATCGTTTGAAAACTGTAGTTGGCTGCAGCGTTGCAAGCATCCCCACAGCCAACCGCACTTTAGATCGTGCATATCTCAGCTAAGGGGAAGAAAGCTGGCATATACGAAGTAATAAATACAGGATCTGATGCAAAAAACTGATTATGGCTTGACAAATTTTAGTCTTTTCTTCAAAAAGAAGAATCCACATTCTTTTACATACTTTCACCATATTTATGTGGTCCACATCAGACAAGCATATCATGAAGTTCAAATTTGAAATGAGGAAGATCTACATTGATAATATATCAAGAGTTATAACTCAACCAATATGGAGTTGCTCAAATTCTATAACAAGGAATAATATATGATGGAAGATATAGAACCGCTATTTTATATTTCAGTAAACTGCTAAGGAACTCAGAAAGTTATTACAAAAACACAAAATAAATTCATTGACTTGAAAGAATATAAAAGATATAGTTTAGAAACTAACCAGTAAATTGTTAGTCCTGATGGGACAGATAGCGAAAAGTAACCAATCATGAGTGGAAGAAACTTGAAAACAAGAAGTGTATTCTTTTGAGTTGGATCATCAGTCTGCCAAAAGAAGTTATTTAGAGCTCTTGATATATATATATATATATATTGAATGTCTTGCAAAAATATTCGAACAGAAGAAGGGTTAACATTTTTACCTGGGGTGGTTTCATGATTTCCATTGAAAGGTACTGAGAAACAACAAGAAGGATAGGTAAAACAAGGTAAGCGGCAGTATCTTGCCAGCCCAATGGTGGATGACCGTCCTGCATGACATAGTATAAGCTATATTACCATATGATAGTAAAGACTCGACTGAAACTTGGCCACATATTTCCTCTCGATAGTATATCACTGAAACAAATGAGTAATTGTAACAATGACTGATTACTTGTTCACAATGTGTATTGTGCATTGACTGATTACTTGTTCACAATGTGTATTGTGCATTTACTTTCAGGATTACAACCACTTTAGACACAAATGCTTGATACTCATTAATCTTGTCATAATATAGTGCCTATGGTAAATTGTTTTAAAGACAATTTTTTTTCCTTTTTTTGGAGAAAGACCACAGTAAACTCAGTTACGAGCAAGAAATTTTATGACAATATTTTGATTCACAATCTAGGTTTACACGAAAATGGCCATATTTTGAAGGAAAGATATCACACTGATAAAGGTATAACATAAGAAAATCAGTTATATGTGCAATGAGAAGAAAAACCACAACTCAAGGTAGAAGCTATCATTTCAACAATCAAGGGCAAGCAATTATTTTTTACCACAAATGGGAAAAACCAAGAAATTCCAGACCCACTTTGTCGAGCAGCAATTGTAGTAGGACCACCCAAAGAGGGAATCCAAAAGAAACCTTCTGTTAACAGTCCCTTCAAGGTAAAAATTGCAAAAATCAGAAACAATCAAATAGGCATGCATAATTTGTTCAACAAATTCCACTTGGATGTTCTACCGAAATTTACCTCATTTGCCACATTTGATAAAGCTTGATAGAGTCCTATAAAAACTGGGATTGTTGCCAAAGTTGGAAAACAACCTACGCACATAAACAAAGAAAATGTTGACATCATGAAACACACATGGAATGTATGCAAATAGAAATACTCTAATTCTAACTAATAGAACAGTGCCAATGCTAAAAGAAAGGAAATTATGGAGTAACATTGATGCAGAAAACAAATCTTCTGCTACAAAAAAATAATGATCACTGTTTCAAGATGTTTTCCTGTCATCAACAGCAGTGAGGTAAGGAAAAGAAAAGGAGAGATAAAAAGCACCTGCTAGTGGGTTGACCCCAGCCTGCCTGTATAGCCTTGATGTCTCAAGTTGTATTCTTTCCTTAAAAGAGAAAAACAAAATGAATAATTCAGATAGAACCATGCGATGCTTCTATGGTGAAAACAACAACTACCATTCACCTTTGCTCAAACTAGAAGATTAAATAAAACCATATAATTAAAAACATCCCTGACCTGATTGCCAGCATATCTTTCTTGAATGGCCTTGATTTTTGGCTGAAGATTTTGCATAGCCAATGTTGATTCCACCTACAAGTTCATTAAAATCAGTGCTGAGATTGTTTTGTCAAGCAAAGTTTCCTAATTTAGTAAATATCATTTGAGTTCAATACAATTACGTTTTACAAATAATAATTTCAACAATAGCATCTTAGGCATTAAAGAACTAAAGGGTTCAAGTACTTTAGCAGGAAACAAAAGTCTTTTTCAAGTAAAGTCATGTAAATAACTGAAATTTTGCATTGAAAATGGCTTTTAAGATTGCTTTAATTCATACCAACCTGTTGCTTTGTCAAGGGAAATGTAACAGCTTTAACTATAACAGTGAGCAATATTATAGCAAATCCATAGGAGTAAGGCACGTGCACAGCATCAAGGACATCCTTTAACACCTGAAAACACAACATCCTCAATTATTTCGTGTCTAAAACAGAAATATCAGAAAAACAACCATACTGCTTCCAGGTGTAGCCTTTTTTATATATGTCCCACGGTAAATAACCATGGTATAGACTTTATGGCTGACAAAAAAATGGTGAACACTTCATCTGTGTATCAGCATCTCCTAGGATTTCATCATGATCAATCATCTTAATATCTATTGTCATGTAAACTTCATATACAACCGTTAAAGTTCTACCTTTGCTCCTGCCAGTTTCAGTGACCAACCTGGCTAACTCAATGTTGGGCACAGTTTTAAGATATAAGCAAGCCGCATCCCCTTAATAATAAAGTTCCACCACTTTTAGTTTGTTGCCAATAACTTCAAAAGCAGACGGATAAATAGCCCAATTTGTGGCATGAATTGCTACATAAGTGCTTATAGTCAGCATAATTTATATAAAGAAAATTACCTTGAGAACAAATTCCATGCCTTCGGAAATAAACCCAAACCATCCTCCGTTCTTCTGTGTAGCAGCATCGGTGGAGGGGGATGCTGCAGCACCAGCACCTGGATCCGCAGCAACTGCGGCATCAGCAAGGGTGTAAAGAAGACCTTCAGCTCTACTAATAATTTCGTTAAAGTCAAAGGAATGACTTATGGACTGAATTGGAGGAATTTCATGGAAGCTGAACTTAACTCTGGTGCTTACTAGCCTGCGGTTAGAGAGAGTGCTTAAACCATGGCGAGAGATCGAAGGAATTGGTGTGCCGAGGAACGAAGGAGACAAAATTAATGTTTTCGCCATGGATGAGAAGCTTCGAAGAAGATTGGACAGAGATGATTCAGCTCCTCATGCCAGAGAAAGACGAGGAGGGCTCAGCAGTGGATGAGAAGATAGATTGGTGAGAATATTTCCCAATTATCCGTACTTTTGTTGGTCATTTCGGCAAATGATGTGGCACGCACTGCTGAGCTTGAATTTTCTAACAATTCGAACAACAAATCTTTATTCCCACCTACAAACCATTTCTATTATTTTTTATTTGCTACTTTATCATAATAAAACGAAAGCGTGTTGCATTCCTCCCTTTAAAATTTTGACTAAAATCCAATTCTTCTTTCTGTCAATTTCATCTCACCCAAATTTAGTCTTAATTTGGTCCTTTAAAGTTAATTTGGTCTCAAAATTTATCCCTCCATTGCAAGCCAACGAAAAAATTTAACGAACTGAATGATATGGTATTATTAATACTTTTGTGATCAATTAAATATCGATCGGTTGAAGTTGGCAAAAATCATATTAGCTTTTCCATATTGAAAGAGTAAATATAAATTTTGATTTTTATAAGAGGATATTTTTATCAATTTTATCTTTTATTAACATTAATCAGTATTAATTTAATTTTTAAAAATTACTTCATATCAAAATTTAATCTTCCTTCTTTATGAGAAGGGAAACTTGATAGTTAAGTTAAGTTGACATGGTTAATTCTTTTTTTATATTTACAACTATAATTTACAAATTAAAAATGCTTCTAAATATAAAAATCTTGCTTTCAAATACAAATTATGTGACATTCAAAATTCTTTTAAATAATATTTATAAAATTTGAAATATTTAGATTTTATGTGTATAAAATTTATAAAATGTATCTTATTTCCATTAAAAAACTTATAAATTTTGTATTTGAAAGCATTCTCAATTTATAAATTACTATTTAAGATGGGGTTAATATTCCTAAATTAAATTGATATTAATTAATATTAGTAAAATATGAAATTAATAAAAAAATTATACTACAAGAATTAAAATTTATATTTATTTTTTTAGTGCAAAAGGTTGACATAATTTTTGCCAAAATTGATCGGCATTTAACATGCTATGTAAGTGTTGATAATGCCATATCAACAAAACCATTAAATTTTTTCATTCGACTGAGGATTAAAGTTTAAGATGAAATTAATCTTTAAGATTAAGTTAATATAAATTTTTAGTGAAGAATGAAATAAATAAAAATTTAATTTTATAGGATTAAAATAGATTTTTAATCCAAAATTTAAATTAGTTACATTTATATGTTATTATGTCTAAAAATATAAATTGACTTCTCTTACTATTTTGTAGTAAGGCTTTCTTTGGATGACAAGAAAGAAAATAGGAAAGAAAAGAATTTAAAATTTTATCCCTTTTCTTGTTTAAATGGGAAGAAAGAAAATATAAAGATAAAATGTGTGGTTAAAATTTTATAATTAATTAAAATTTTAAAAAAATTCTCTAATTTCTCTCCAATTTAAATTAAAAATTTTTCTTTTCTTTCCCTGTTATTTTCTCCCTATCTAGACAAATGGTAAGAGTCAGCAAAAGAAGTTAGAGTTGATTAAAAGAGATAAAAAATAAGTATACATAAAAGTGATGATTAGTACATATTTCTAAAAATAAAAAATATAAAAGTAATAAAATTAAACCATTTAATTTATCTTAATATTGGAATTAATTTTTTTAAATTTTAATTCATTTTATTTTGATAAAAATAATTTTAAATAATTTATAATGGAATTTTATTATTTAAAAATTATGTTCAAAATAATAATTTTAATTTATTTATAAATAAATTCTTTTAATTAGAATATATTTGAAAGTGCATCTAATTTAATTAAAAAGTAAATTTTAATAATATTATGAAAAATATAATATTAGGAAGAAGAAAAAATTATATTACATATGCCTTAGGTTAAATAAAATGAATTATAATGAAATTCTTACTAAATTTTATGAATTTTATAATGATATAAATATAACTAAAATAAAAATTATAAAAAAATAAAATGTAAAATATTTTTTACTTAATCTCAAACACTATCTAAAAATTATAAATGAAATGATGGCAACGTATAATGAAAAAATAAATAAGATGAATGATTAAATAAGATATAGTAATAGGAAGAGATAAATAAGTTGAAAGTTAAAATAAGATATAATAATAGGAAGAGATTCTATCTTCCATTGGTGTATATAGGTTTTACGTTTATTACATCCTTTTTAATTATTAATAAATTAGATATTATTTTATGAGAAAGAATGGTTAAAGCAACCCATTATGAGAAATATAGAATAAAATAAAGTTAATCAAATTAAAAATATGAGAACATGAATTTAGTAAAAAATTTGATGAGAAAAAAACTTATTAGAATTATGAAATATAAAGTTTTTCGTTGATATAAGTGTGTGTGAACAAGTACGGAAGATGTTTCGAAGTAATTTTTTAAAAATGTCCTTGAGGGCTTTATTTTCCCTATTTCAACACTTAAGCCCTAATCTCTCTCATTTTCTCCATTTCTCAACTTCTCTTGACTCTCTTTACACAAACTTTCCATTACTCCCTCAATCAAGTAAGGAAAATTTCAATCCTTCTTGAATTCTTCATCCAATCAAGGTAATAACGTTGTTTTCATCAAAGGTTATTCTTATTTCTTCTTAGTTGATGAAGAAATTTGAGGTTTATTTGATTTAGTTAGGTATTCTAAGCTCTAATTATAGAATCCATGAATTTTGATATGATTAGGATTGAAAAATCTTCAAACTAATTTTTTAGCATTTTTTTCTATACAAAATGAATGGATAATCTAACTAAATTTATGGATTTTATAATTATATGATAGTATTGATGAAAGATGGATTGCTTTGTGATTTTGTTTGAATCGTGTTTAATTTGATGTGATAAGAGTAATAAATGATGAGGAAAGGTGATATGAGATGTTAAATAGGTATATTAATGATTGTATCAAAGTTTAAAGTGTAAATATGTGTTTATAGAGCATTTACGATCATATGAACAACGAAATTTTCATAGAAAATTCATATTTTCATGTATGAATCGAGTGGTTAATCAATTTTAAGGGTGTAGAGATGAAACTAGGCTTTAGAATTGAGAGACTAATCAATTTTGAAGGTTTAAAAGCAATATCAGGACAGATGAATTGATTAGTTAATTGATTCATTGACTATAAAATTTTATGCCAAATTTAAAAAAAGTGTAACTCCTTAGTCTTATGTCCATTTTAAATAAACTACATATTCTTTTAAAGGTAATTAAGTTTACTTTTAAATGAAATTAGTTTTAACTTAATATCTAACATATATTTTAAGATATTATCAAAATAGTGGGCAGACTTAGGATTTCAAAAATAGACTTTTTATATCTATTTTCTAAAAGGCATAATACTTTCAAATTTTAACTAATTTAGGTGAATGAGTAATATATGCAAAGCTAATTGAATATACTTTCACATAAAATAGGTTTCATAAATAGCATATTCATAAATTTTGAATTATCCTTGAAACATCACTCAAGGGCCACAATTATAATGACCCTACAGTTCATCATACCCAATCTATTTTATATTTTCATGATTTGTAATAATATTACTTAAGGTGTTTGACCCTCAAGCATTAAAGATAAAGTTATTTATGATAATTATAAGATAATTCATGATTGGGAAATTCATAAAATAAGAAATTAGATATTGTACAATATAATGTGGGTAAAAATAAAATTATTACATTACTCATGAAATGAAATGTATTAAAAAGCATTTTATATATTGCATGAATGCTTATAGTTAGGTAAGAGGATATAATGATACCAATATGTATTGTGATGTACATTGAAATTAAATTGTGATTGTACTAGATAGGGTTTGAGCTTTAGTGTTTAAATTGTATTGTGAATTATGTCATGAATGGCATTAAAGATGAGAAATGTGATGAGGGGTGATATTGTAAATACTAAATAGAAAATTCTCGATAATATTTTGGGCCTTATTTTGTTACAAATTGAGGTGAAGCAAATATTTGAACTAATTTCTCATGAGTTAGTTAGGTTTGCTTATCCTTATTTTGGGAGAACTTTGCTTATCCTTATTTTGGGAGAACTATAAGTATAACTAACTTTCTCATCTTTTATAGAAACTTTAATGACATTTAATGATTAATTTCTTTCTAAAATGACATCTTCTCTTATATATGCAGTGTACTCATTAAATTAGGATTAAACTAAATAATTAAAATTAGGCTAGTAAAAATAAAAAATTGAGTTCCATACTAATCACGATCAGGTTAGGGTTATGACAAAGGCAATATCAAAGTATGGTTTAGGTTCCTAGTGGAATAAGGCCTTTAGGTTATATTTGTATGTTATCATAATAGGTGTTAAACAAAACTATATCAATAGTATATGTGTACCCAGAATCACATACCATTAGTACCATTTCAATAGGTGGTGGAGTTTGTATGTGATATAATGTACTATAAGCTACTTGATGAATTGATTGGTGAACTGTCTATTGATTATTTGAATTGTTATATGAATGTTTGAGAAAATTTATGAATAATTAGGAAATAATTAATACATAAAGCCAAGCACAAGCCAATTACCTTGGAGATAAAGAATCATTTAGGGGCCTTCAAGCTCATAATGATAGGTAAGAGATTAGTGGAGAAATTAATTAATAATTTCATGTTACATTATATCCTTTATAGAACATGTCCTAAACAAAGTTGATGCGGTCCTTGCCTATCAATTAGGGCATGATACCTTAAAAGATCAAAGTAAGCCTTTAAGTAACCATGATAAAAGTCATGATCAAAAAAGAGAAATGGAGTATGATTGTACCCTTTTTGCAAGGGGAGTAAGAGAAAGGTTTAAAATTATACATGAGTTCCTTTGGTCAAAATCACCTAGATATTCTAGTCTTGATCTAGTAATGGATTCATATCAATTCCTTGAGCATATTTCAAGGTTGGGCAAGATGTTTAGAGTCTTACTTCTTTGTTAATTGAGTTAGTAAGCTGCTAAGTAGATGAGATAGCTCATTATTAGTTCACCAATATAGTGACTAATTGAAATCCATAATTAAAGTCTTTGACTTGGGAGGCTTTTCGAGAAATATTCATGGATCGCTTCTTACCACTAAGTGTTTATCAAGAAAGAGTTCAGGAATTTGAGACCTTGAAACAAAAGGGTTTGTCCATTACAAAATATAATGCTTAGTTTACTCGATAGTCTTGATGTGCTCCACATTTAGTTTCTACAAAAAAAGCTAAAATTGAAAAGTTTATACATGACCTTAAATATTTTTATTTTAAGAGAATTTATGTTAATCATGATGTCATTATCAAGAAAATGAAAGTTAACAAAAGAAAGGAAAGGCAAGTTCAAGAAGGATGCAGGAATAGGAGTTGGCCTAAGAGACTGAATCAAGTATATTTTTTGAGAAGGATGCTTCCTCAAGTTATTTCTAGACATAGTAGGAGTGATTCCATTAGGAGGCCATTATCTTTTCAAAGCCTTCATGGTGGATCCCCTTTAGGAAGAGGTTTTAAGGCACAAAGATCTTATTTTAATTTTTCAAGCTAACAACATAGTTAACTTCCAACACAAGCTAATGAAAGGCCTTGGTGTTTATAATGTCATTTTCATTATAATGGTTCTTGTAATCATTTTTTGGGACAATACTTCAAATATAGGATAATTAGGTGTAAAGCAAAAAATTACCCTAAAAACATTACAAGTTAAGGCACTAGTTATTCTGTATCTCAATGGAATAATCTAAATCCTCTATCGACTCTATGTTTTAGAAACCCTTTGGCACATCTAAGAAGTGCTAATGTTTTAAGTCAAAAAGGAGAAGCAAGTGAGAATTAAATTTGAGTATATCTACTTACCTACCAAGAGGTCTATGCCTTTGATGTTTTTATGATATATGGTATCTCTATTGAAACCTTTTCTGCTAAAGTTTTGTTTGATCCTAATGCTACCCATTCCTTTTTGTTAAAGAAATTTGCTATCATCATAAGTAAACTAAGCAAAGAGATAAATGCCCTTTTAATTTTAATGACCCCTATAAAGAAATCCCTCATGGCCACCCATAAATTAGAGGTTAATCCCATAAAAATTCATGATCATATAATGTTAATAGACTTAGTTTTACTTAATATAAGTGGCTATGATGTAATTCTAGGGATGGATTAGTTGTTTGAGTGCCATACGTGTGTAAATTTTTTTAATAAATCTATAACATTCTCTATAAAAGGCATTGCACTCATTAAATCTTAGTTATTTCGAGCATTAAGGCTCCAAAGCTTATTTAGAAAAGAGACATAACATACTTGGCACTAGTATAAGATTTGAATTAACTTATTCCTGATGTCAATATTGTTCTAGTACTGAAAGAACTTCTAAAGTATTCCTAAAAGAATTACCTAGATTGGCCCCAAATCATGAAATCAAGTTTCACATTGAGTTACTACTTATCACTGAGCTTATTTCAATTCCTTTATATCGAATGACCCCAATAGAATTGCAAGAGTTGAGGGAGTAATTGCAAGATCTTATAGATAAGGTTTTCATTCGTTTGAATTCTTCACCTTAAGGAGCTTTAGTCCTCTTTGTGAAGAAAAATAATAGATTTATGCAATTGTGTATTGATTATTGTTAACTTAACAAGGTTAACATAAAAAATAAATATCCTTTTCCTCATATTGATGATCTTTTTCATTAACTTCAAGGAATGAATTACATTTTTAAGATTGACTTATGCACAAGTTATCACTAATTGAAAATTCATGAAAGAAATATTCTTAAAATTGCATTTAGGACTTGATACGGCTATTTTGAGTTCATAGTAATGTCTTTTAGGTTGACTAATACCCCTGCTACTTTTATGGATTTGATGAATTATGTATTCAAGTCATATTTGGATAAATTCATAATTATATTTATAAATGATATCCTAGTGTACTCAAAAAGTAATAACGAGCATCAATTATACATAAAAAATTTTAAGTGTGAGTTTTAGACAACCAATGTTACTTTCTTAGGGCACATGGTGACACAAGAAAGAGTTCGGGTGGATCCCTAGAAAGTTGAAGCAGTAGAGAATTGGCTAAGATAATTATCAGTTATACAAATTCACAGTTTCCTAAGTCTAGTAGGTTATTATCGGAGGTTTGTTAAAGATTTCTTTAAAATATTTACACCATTAATCAAACTAACACAAAAAGGTGTCAAATTTAAGTGAATAAATGTGCATGAAAATAAATTTTAGAAACTAAAGTCATACTTAACATCATCACTGGTATTGGCACTTCCCTTAAGTAATAGAAGATATGTAGTGTATTGGGATGCATAAAAAATTAGGCTTAGGTGTGTTCTCATGCAACATAGTAAGATGATAGCTTATGCTTTTGAGCAATTAAAGAAACATGAACCAAAATAATCATATGCATGATCTAGAAATGGTAGTAGTAATCTTCTCCCTAAAGATATGAAAATATTGCTCGTGTAGAGAAGCCCAAAAAATTTACACGAATTATAAAAGCTTGAAATATATCTTTAAGTAAAAAGATCTCAATTTCAAACAAAATAAGTGGATGGAGTTAGTCAAGGAATATAATTGTTTTATTTTATATTAACTCAAAAAGGCTAATGTGGTAGTAGACATTTAGCAGGAAATCCACGAGTAAATCAATACAGGTGCCAACTGAAGATTTAGATGTGGTATTGACTCATGTAGCCATTCGATCTATTCTTATAGGAAAGATCGAGGATGCACAAAAGAATGATTCAAACTATACAACCTTCGTGAAAGAGGTAACTAAAGAGTCGAAGTTAATTTGATTATTGATAAAAAGAGAGTAATTCACCACTGAGCAAGGATTTAGGTTTCAACAAGTGAGCAAAATGAATTAATGCATCAAGCTCATAGTTCATCTTGCATTATACACCCAGGAGTAGCAAAAATATACCATGACTTAATAGAAGTCTTATGATGGAAAGGAATAAAAAAAATATGTATTGGACTATCTAGTGAAGTGTCTCACTTATCAGCAGATAAAGGTAGAATATTAACATTCAGCCAAAATACACTAGCCACCCTTAATACTAAAATGCAAATGGGAAAGTATCACAATAAGCTTCTTGATCGGATTGCCTAGAACACAAAAATGATATGATTTCATTTAGGTCATCATTGACAGATTAACAAAATTAACATATTTTCTTCCTTTTAGAATTACCTTCACTACAACTTAATATATTTAGGTGTATTTTGACAAGATTATGCCATTGCATGGAATCTCAGTTACCATCGCATCAAATTAGGGTACTCAATTCACATCTCACTTCTAGCATCACTCTAACAAGTATTAGGAACTGAACTGTGGTTTAGCATCATCTTTCATTCACAAACCAATAGATAATATGAAAAGACCATTCAAATACTAAAAGATATGCTTGGAGCTTGTGTATTAAAATTTGAAAGAGCCTAGGAAAAGTATCTAGCACTAATAGAGTTTACTTACAATAACAATTATCAATCTAGCATTCATATGATACCATATAAACTGCTTTATGGCTGAAAATGTCAATCACCAGTATGATATTTGAACTTGGAGAAGCAAAACTTCTAGGATTAGATTTAGTGAATAATGCTTTGGAAAAAGTTCATATCATATGAGATCGATTAAAGGTAGCTCAAGATCGATAAAAATCATATACGGATAAGAGAAAGAGAGAATTATAATTTCAAGTAGGGGATATGATTTTTCTAAAAGTTTCACTTATGAAAGGTGTGATGAAATTTAAGGAAAAAGGTAAATTAACACCATATTTCATTCAACCTTTCCTAATTCTCAAGCATGTTAAACCAATAGCTTATTAATTGAAATTGCCAAATAGCTTACAAGTTATTTATCCTACATTTTATATGTCTATGTTTAGAAAATACTTATTAAATGAGTCTCATGTGATTCAAGATGGACTATTATAATTTAATCCTAAACTATCATATGAGGAGTAACTAATAGAGATCATAGATTGCCAAGTTTGAAAATTGAGATCTAAAGAAATTCCTTCTATAAAGGTTTATTAGGAATGTCATGGAGTGAAAGAAACTATATGGGAGTTAGAGTCTAAAATACAATATCGATATCCTCATTTATGTGGTGAGTGATATACATGACATAGTCATATTTTATAATAGCTTTAGAATGTTGCATTTATTAAGAGATTAAGGATGAATTCTTTTGAAAGGAAAAGTATTATTACACTCTTTTTAATTATTAATAAATTAGAAATTATTTTATAAGAAATAATGATTAAGGCAATCGATAAATTTAATTGAATTAAGAACCTTGCGTGAGAAATATGGAATAAAATAAGGTCAATCAAATTAAAAATATAGAAATATGAATTTAGTTAAAAATTTAGTGGGGAAATACTTATTGGAATTATGAAGTATAAAGTTTTGTATTAATATAAGTGAATGTATGAGTATAAAAGAGGTTTAGAAATAATTTTTTAAAAATATCCTTGAGACCCTATTTTCCTTATTTCAACCCCCAAGCCTTAATGTGTCTCATTTTCTCCATTTTTCAATTTCTCTTAACTTTCTCTATACAAACTCTCCCTTATTCCTTCAATCAAGCAAGGAAAACTTGAATCCTTATTGAATTCTTCATCAAATTAAGGTAAGGGCATTATTTTTATCAATATTCATTCCTATTTCTTCTTAGTTGATAAAAAAATTTAAGCTTTATTTGATTTATTCTAAGTCCTAACTCTAGAACTCATGAATTTTGATGTGATTAAGATTAAAAGATTTTCAAACTAATTTTTTAGCATCCTCTTTCATATAAAGTGAATAACTAAAATTATGGATTTTATGGTTATATGATAGTATTGATAAAATATGAGTTGTTTTGTAATTTTAGTTGAATTATATTTGATTTGATGTGATGAAAGTAATAAATGATGAGGAGAGGTGATATGAGATATTAAGTAGGTGTATTGATGATTGTATTAAGGTTTAGTGTGTAAATATATGTTTAAAGGGCATTTAGGATCGGATGAATACTAAAATTTTCGCAGAACACTAAGATTTTCATGTATGAATCAAGTGGTTAATTGATTTTGAGGATCTAAAGGCAAAACTGAGCTTTAAAATCAAGTGATCAATAGATTTTGAGGGTTTAGAGGTAATTTTAAGATAGATAAATTGATTAGTCAATTAATTTATTAACTTTAAAATTTTATATCAACTTTAGAAGGGCGTAACTTTTTAGTCTTATGTCTATTTTAAACAAACTATATATCATTTTAAAGGTAATTGAGTTTATTTTCAAATGAAATTACTTTCAACTCAATATTTTGTTAGGATTAGGAGCTAAATAGTTACAGCAAAAATTAATCGATCCTAGTCAAAGGATCCATGCAAAACGTTAAATTAGAATAAGGGTTGATTCGATACCTTTTGGGATAATTCAAATGCTCGTTTGTTTATCACCTTTCTCGACTTGCTTTTAGTTAAAAACTCCAAAGTATCCACATAAACTAGTAGATCACCAATGAGCCTCCACGATCATTGATTGGAAATCTCTTTTTTTTGCCTTATAGTGCTAACTATGCCTCTTTAAGAGTTATGGTTAAGGAAGGCTGCTAGGGTTTTCTATATTTTAGGATGTGTGAATAATTAAATATTATTATCAAACAAGCCTATTTAAATAGGAGAATAGAAAATTCTAACTAATTGGGCTTTGTCCCATGTATAATTATAATTAAGGGCTTATAATTATAATATAAAGTTCCCATATATTAGGCCTAAATAATTTAATCTATCAATTCTAAATCTACTAATTTCTAAGTGTGCAACTTTACAGACTCTTATTACATTAACAATGATCATAAATCATATTAATGATCATAAATAATGAGTAGTGTCTAGCAACATATCATTATTACCCAAGTAATGAAAAAAGTTAATGATTTGACTGAACCTATATATGTTATTATCATCTATGACCTTTTATCTTAGACATCTAGATTGAGCATGAGACATGGACCGTGTCATTTCCGTATAGCCCAATTCAAAAGTTTCTTGATTTTTAAGTAAACTGACTAAAACAAATGTAATTGACATCCCATGTCAATCTATCTAAGCATGACCATACATTTTTCTTAGCTTTATTTAATCAAAGGGCCTACAGATGTCATTCTTGTTATATAGGAGGGACAAATTTTATCTCGATCACATAAATTCCTCTACATGATATGTAATATATTTAATAACTACCCTTACATTCACTCAACCATGAGTGACATAGAGTAGTATTAAAATATGAAACTCACATGTAAGGAATCTTGGCGATCTCAGGTTAAAAGACCATATTAATGATGATTACTAAAAATAACTTATGACACTTATATAACGATTCATGTAGTATTTTTAGGATTGGTTGGTTTAAAATATAAGGTCTTTAACTTATACTCATATGTAGATTTAATATCTCATATAAGTCACTATACATACTAGTTTTAACATATCAAAGCAATCGAATCTATAATTATATATGACTAAATATATTTAAGAATATAATTATTTTAAGGTTATTATCATAATTAAATATATTACATAGATAATATATGTATAAATATGATAATTGGAATTACCTTTAAAATAACATGATTCAAATTATTAATCATCCATATGATTAGTTTTAGGGCATATACACCAACATATTTAACATATATTTTTGAGATATTATCAAAATAGTAAATAGAGATAAAAAAATTCAAGATTTTAAAAAATAAACTTTTTATTTCTATTTTCTAAAAGGCATAAGGCTTTCAAATTTTAACCAATTTAGGTGAATGAGTAGTCTATGTAAAGTTAATTGAATATACTTTCACATAAAATAAGTTTCATAAATAATA
The DNA here is from genome assembly GCA_020226215.1 of Sindora glabra. Classification (NCBI taxonomy): domain Eukaryota; kingdom Viridiplantae; phylum Streptophyta; class Magnoliopsida; order Fabales; family Fabaceae; genus Sindora; species Sindora glabra. The sequence goes on from CM035229.1 coordinate 69,881,986, forward strand.
TATTCATAATTTTTGAAATATCCCTAAAACATCACTTAAAGGTCACAATTATAGTAACCCTATAATCCACCATAGCCAATTTATTTTATATTCTCATGATTTATAATAGCATTACTTAGGGTGTTTGACCTTTAAGCATTAAAAATAAAGTTATTTATGATAATTATAAGATAACTACATGGTTAAAAAATTCATGAAATGAGAAATTAGATGTTATACGATATAATATGGGTTGAAATGAAGTTATTGCATTACTCATGAAATCAAATGTACTGAGAAACATTTTATAGATTACATGAATGCTTATAGCCAGGTAAGAGGATATGATAATGTTAGTATGTATTGTGATATATATTGAAATTGAATCATGATTGTATTGGATAGGGTTTGAGCTCTAGTGTTTAAATTGTATTGTAAATCACACCATAAATGGCATTAAAGATGAGAAACATGATAAAGGGTGATGTTGTGAATATCAGATGGAAAATTCTTGATGATATGTTTGTGAAAGGTATAATGTAGACCCTATCAGGGTAAAGATAAAAGTTTATGAAGGGTATATAGCTAACCTTGGAAATAAAAGATGGATAAGTGTATTTTATTTATTGCTTATTGTTCTAAATGAGATATAACTTGATTATAGTTATCCTTGAGTACTCTTATATGAGATATTGAAAATGACATGATTATGTGTTAATTTCATTTTATTGGCTCTTAGTTTTTAATATGTTTAAATGTGATTCGAATATTTAAAAGAGGATAGTCTAGTGGGTAAGTTAATATGAAATATTATTATTCTTATAAATTATTCACTCATTAAACCCTGAACTCATTTTTCCATAATTTATTTTACATATTTTTAGGTCAAGCCTATGCCTTCGTCTCCATCTCCATCTTCATCTCCTCAAACTTAGATTTTAAGGGAATTCACTGTATGGTAGCACAAATTGTTGTATACAGTATATTTTAGGCCTCATTTTGTTAAAGATTTGGGTAGAAGAAATATCTGAACTGATTCTTCATGAGTTAGTTAGGCTTGCTTATCCTCATTTTACGAGAACTATAAACATATCTAACTAAAAATTTTAAATTTGTTGGTGTAAATAAATTTTATATTATTATTTATTTATGTATTATTATATTATTTAAAAATTGTAAAAATATTTTTATATTAGTAAAATTTCTTAATTAAATTTTATTTTTTTTAGTAATGTGGCATTTTCCAATTTGTTGATAGTATAGATTATTTTACATTAATAGCTAATCAAATTTAAACTTTTAAGATCATATATGTATACACATATATAATAATTGAAGATATAATGTCTATTTTTAATCCTAACCTTAATAAATAATATATCTTGATAGCATAAATATATAAATTAATATATAATAAGAAAATAATGTAGTAAGAGAGGTATAATTGATATTTAATGGCTAGTATAAAATAATTTTGAAGCTATAAACTTGAGATTATTTTATTCATTTTTTCTTCCCCAATAGAAAGAGTGAATCAAGAACATTGCCTTATTTTTGCTAAAAAAAATAATGTGTTTACTTATATTAATTTTAATTTTAAAATATAAAGGATATTCTTATGAATTTATTAATATATAATTTTTTAAAATTTTTAATTTTCTCTTTACTCTTTGAGGTGATTTTAAATATTAATAATATTTTGAGTTCGGCATATTTCTATCAAAGTTTTTTTCAATGAAATTGATAATAATTATTTCATCAAAATTTTATACATGATAAATTATATATTATTAAAATAATTTTAAATAAATTATTATATTATTTTACTTTATCCTGCCACGCACTCTTGACTAAATTTTCTATTCTAAAATTTATAACTTTTCATACAAGTTCATGGTTTGTAATAATTTTTTTTAAAAATATTTTTATGTTAAAAATATTGCTTTTAAATTAGAATATTCTTTTCGCAAATGTTATAAATTTTAGGGAAAAGTAGTTAGATCGATTGAATAGATGGATCAGGATAGTCAATTAGCCCATAAACACAAATTGATGCTTTTGTGAATTAAGTTAGGTTTATTTGTGTGTTTTGCAAACATCCATATTGGAAATTCTAGTTCGATTCATGTGAGTCAGCAGATAAATAGGCCGGTTCGTAAGCCTTTTTTATTTTTAAAATATTTTTAATTATTAAACTTTTGAACAATAAAAAATTTAAAATCTTTCCAAAATACCACATATTCATTTATATATAAATTATAGTACATTTAATTTAAAATATATATAATTTAAAAGAAAATACTATATATATAAAGATAAGCCATAAAATATTTATAAAATAAAAATATTATATATGAATAATTTATAATATAATCCAACATAAATTAAAATAAAAAGGAGAGTGTAATTTTATATTGTTTGAAAATTTGGACTTATATAAAAAGTTAAAAATTTTAAAAAATAATGATATACGAGTTGAATGGACGATTCATTAGTTGACCGCACAGGTTCAGTTGAAATTGACCTGCAGTCAACAAAATAACAGCACTAATTTTTGAAAATTTGTGAACTAATAAGTTAGTGTATAAGTTTCGATGCAAATCAACAATTCTAAAAGTTACAAACCAAACCTAAAAAGTAGGAATTTCATTTTTTGTTGCTTTATATTTTCATAAGGAAAAAATGTAAATTGCTTTTTTTAATTTTAGGTGGTTAAATTCTATTATCTTCAAATTTATGAATTTAAAAATTACCCTTTTAAATTATATAAAATTTGAAATTAACACTTATTGTCAATTTACTTTACCATTTTATCAAATTATATATTTTTAATAAATTTTCAAATGAGAATTACAATATTATCTTATGTTTGATTATCTCATTATTTTTTCATAAATAATTTTTATATTATATAATTAATAAAAATTAAATTATAAAATTATATATAAAAATAATAAAATATATTAATATACTATTATACTATAATTTTTACTTAAAATTAATAAAAATATATAATTTAATAAAATAATTAATTAATTGAACAATGTAAATTTATTTTAAATTTTGTAAAATTTAAGAGTTAATTTTATAATTTCTTTCCTTTTGTTTAGGAGACAAGAAAGAAAAGAAAACAAATGAAGATTTTTAAACATTGAAATTTTATTTTGATTAGATTTATAGAAAAAATAAAGGAAAGATTATTGATTACTATTATTTTCATATATCAATATTTTCACATTTTTATTACTTTTTATTATTTTTCCTTTTACTTGTTCATTTCATAACCAATCATAGAGTAAAAAATAAAAAACCCATCTAACCTGAAATTGAGCAAAATATTTTAAAGGTCGTTTAATTAGGGATAATCAAGAAAGAGAGTAGTAGAGTTTCATTGTTTTTATTTTTATTTAGTTAAAAAAATTCTTTTTTTCTTATTTTCTCTCTAAATGATGAAATGGTGATTCCTCGTAATTTTTTGAGGAATTTGATTTCTCATCCTAAATTTTGAATTTATTATTTTTAATATAATAATAATTATTTATAATTATAAGATATATAATATACATAAAAATGAAAATAATTATTAAATAATAATTAATAATAAAATATAATAAAATTAATTAAATAAAAATAAATAACTATATAATAATTATTATAATAAAGTATTTAATAATATTACCATAGTTACAAAAAGATAAATAAATAATACAATAACAATTGAAATAATAATAGTAAAAGTAAAATATTTAATAACATAACATTAGTAAGATGAAATTAATTATTATTAAGATATTGATAATAATTGAAATAATATTAATAATATGTAAATAATTAATATTAAATAATTATAAAAATTATAATATTAGTAAATAAAATAAAATGATAAGATAATAATTATAATAATTATTTTAATAATAATTATAAATGATTTATTTTTAATATAATAATTATTAATAAAATAAATTATAAAATTTAATTTTTATTATTATTTAAATTAAATAAAATAAGTAATTATAAAATTTTCATTCTATTTTTTCTGTGTCTTTTTCTTGAATCTTTTCCTTTTTTTTAATTGAACCAAACGGGCTTACATTCTCTCCTTCCTCGTAACTAACCAGATTAGATGGGAATTAACGGCAACGTTATATCCCATCCCATCGTATGAAAACAACAACGTTAAAAAGCAGCCAGAATCGGAGCCTGCGGAGCAACTGCCATCTCTCAATGGCTAGGATTTTTTAAGCGCGTGCAACATTTGCCACGGCCCGTACGGCATCAGAAATTTCTCGAACCACCTAGAGTGTTGAAAAACCACCCCCACTCCTTTTTCATAATTTTACGTAGAGATCATCCTATTCCGTCCGATATTAATCCAACGGCTCACATTGCACACGGCGAACATTCCAGAATTCAAAGTTTCTTCTTTATAATGCAGGCATTTCAGGGGTGCTCCTCAATTCAGCAGATAATAGATTCGAGGTTCTGCGATTTTTAGTGCTTGAGGTTTGAGATCTACGTTTTGTAAATTTTCTGGTTAGATATTTGTTTAAAATTTGTGAAAGATGGCTGGGAAAGGTGAAGGTCCGGCAATTGGGATTGATCTGGGTACCACGTACTCCTGTGTTGGGGTCTGGCAACACGACCGTGTGGAGATCATAGCCAATGATCAAGGTAACAGGACGACACCATCCTATGTTGCCTTCACTGATACTGAGAGGCTGATCGGTGATGCGGCCAAGAACCAGGTGGCGATGAACCCAACAAACACTGTTTTCGGTAAGTTTCTTAGCCTCAATCTACGAGAGAGGGCAGAATGGCTCTTTGCTTGCATGTTTTTGGCATTTTTTGGTATGGTTAATGTTCATCTAAGAATGACTTGGAAGCTAGCATACAGAGATTAGTTTTTAGTACATAGATTTAGTTCTATCAATGTAATTCTGTATTTTAAGCCGTTTGATTGCTGCATGTAGTCTGAACTATCAGTTTATCCGGTTAATGACTAATTAACTGAGATTAAATGAGCAAAAATTAGCTTATGGTCATTGAGGATTTCTGAGTTGAAAACAGAGGAGGAGAGAGGACCTGAACAAATGGACAATTTGTATGGTATATTGGCCTATAAGTTTTTGATGTGATGCTCCCTGTACTTTTTGCAAATAGGAAAGTCGTTATCGAATTAAAATTTTATTTCCTGATATGCTTGGTAGTTAATTGGTTGTCATTGAAAATTTTCTGTCTCCTTAAACTCGATGTTATTCTTAGGGAAAGAATTACTGTTTGTGTGTCTTTGTTGTTGAATATAAATGTGCATCAATGAAATCGATGGATTAAAACCGATTGAAGAGCGATTGGGGTAGTTGCTAACCGTGTTATTTAATTTCGTATGTGAAATGTAGATGCTAAGCGGTTGATTGGAAGGCGTTTCAGTGACTCTTCCGTGCAAAGTGACATGAAATTGTGGCCCTTCAAGGTGATTGCTGGCCCTGGAGACAAGCCTATGATCGTAGTCTCCTACAAGGGCGAGGAGAAGCAATTTGCTGCAGAAGAGATCTCTTCCATGGTTCTTATAAAGATGAAGGAGATTGCGGAGGCCTATCTGGGTACCACCATTAAGAATGCCGTTGTCACTGTGCCTGCATACTTCAACGATTCACAGCGTCAAGCTACCAAGGATGCTGGTGTCATTGCTGGACTTAATGTCATGCGTATCATTAATGAACCCACGGCTGCTGCCATTGCTTATGGACTTGACAAAAAGGCCGGAAGCAGTGGTGAAAAGAATGTCCTCATATTTGATCTTGGGGGTGGTACCTTCGATGTTTCCCTTCTCACCATTGAAGAAGGGATTTTCGAGGTGAAAGCTACTGCGGGTGATACCCACTTGGGTGGTGAAGATTTTGATAACAGAATGGTGAACCATTTCGTGCAAGAGTTCAAGAGAAAGAACAAAAAAGATATTAGTGGGAACCCCAGAGCTTTGAGAAGATTAAGAACTGCTTGTGAGAGGGCTAAGAGGACTCTCTCATCCACTGCTCAAACTACCATTGAGATTGATTCATTGTATGAAGGTATTGACTTCTATACAACTATTACTCGAGCCAGGTTTGAGGAACTCAACATGGATCTCTTCAGGAAGTGTATGGAGCCTGTAGAGAAGTGTTTGAGGGATGCTAAGATGGATAAGAGCAGTGTCCATGATGTTGTACTTGTGGGTGGATCCACTAGGATTCCCAAGGTTCAACAATTGTTGCAAGACTTTTTCAACGGAAAAGAGCTCTGCAAGAGCATTAACCCCGATGAGGCTGTTGCCTACGGTGCTGCTGTTCAGGCTGCAATTCTTAGTGGTGAAGGCAATGAGAAAGTTCAAGACCTCTTGTTGCTGGATGTTACTCCTCTATCCCTTGGTTTGGAGACTGCCGGAGGGGTCATGACCGTGCTTATTCCAAGGAACACCACCATTCCCACCAAGAAAGAGCAGGTATTTTCAACCTACTCTGACAACCAGCCTGGTGTTTTGATTCAGGTTTTTGAGGGTGAAAGGACAAGGACCCGCGATAATAACTTGCTTGGGAAGTTTGAATTATCTGGTATTCCTCCTGCTCCAAGGGGTGTTCCTCAAATCAATGTTTGTTTTGACATTGATGCAAATGGTATTTTGAACGTGTCTGCTGAGGACAAAACCACTGGGCAGAAAAACAAGATTACTATTACAAACGACAAGGGCAGGCTCTCGAAGGAGGAGATTGAGAAGATGGTCCAGGAGGCTGAGAAGTACAAATCTGAAGATGAGGAGCACAAAAAGAAGGTGGAGGCCAAGAATTCACTCGAGAATTATGCCTATAACATGAGGAACACAATCAAGGATGACAAGATTGCTTCCAAGTTGCCTGCTGCTGATAAGAAAAAGATTGAAGATGCCATCGAGGAGGCCATCCAATGGCTTGATGGAAACCAGCTGGCGGAAGCGGACGAATTTGAGGACAAGATGAAAGAGCTGGAGAGCATTTGCAACCCCATCATTGCTAAGATGTACCAAGGTGCCGGTGGCGTTATGGGTGGAGCCATGGATGAGGATGGTCCTTCAGCTGGCAGTGGAAGCGGTGCTGGGCCCAAGATTGAGGAGGTTGATTAAATAAATCAGTAATGTAGGTGGTGTGTGTCCCTTCCGGGAGACATATTTTGTCGTAATTATACAGTATTTTGAGTACGATGAATCTTTGAGTTTGCTGCAGATCGCTGGCAATCGAATTTTTTTTTTTTTAGTGGTTCTGATGGTGGTTGGTTTTGTTGGGCTTCTCTGGCCCTGAACTGTAGTTGATTTCTTCAGTATAAATTCCACCAAAATTTTTAAATTATTTTTGCTGGTGTCAGTGTTTCTGAAGTATGATTTATGATGCAAAAACCAATGAAATCTCTCTTGCATACCCTCTAGGATGATATTTTGCTATGTTTGGAGTACATTTTTCAACGTGAACAACTGGATTTGAAGGTAGTCATGTTATACGGAAAGAGCGGACTTAATGGCCCAAAAAAAAAAAATGGCCTAGTAGCCGGGATGCATGATAATAGGCGGAATAGAATCGAATTACAATGTTACATGTGCTGTTCAAAGAAAATTTAATTCACTGCCCTTTTTTCATCCCAGATTAGGATGCTGATGGATTCTAAACAACGTGGATAGCGAATATAACTTTACATGAACAATGGGATAGGAATTAATGTTTGCGGTCACTTGTTGACAGCACTTTATGAAGTTGATACAACAAATTGAGGAAAAGGAGCGTAATCGAAGTGGGAGCTTTGAGTCTTCCATTTGGAAGGAACAGAACTTACTAAATCCTGACAACTTTGGGATTTGTTTGAACAATTCGAATGAGAAAGCTTCTGGAACATTGACATGAACTTCATTCACTATGGATGGTATTCCCCCAGGCTGACCTAACCTTGTTGATCCAGTTTCAAAACGGAAGAGAAATTGTGACAACAGAATCTATGTTTGAGGGAATACAAGTTTTGACAACAAAGCTGTGTGGAAACGATCTCCAGATGCAACCTAAGATGGCAATGAAGTAGCCAGCTTCAATCTCCGACAACGGGGAACATAAGATTCTAGGCATCATGGAACCACTATCTGTGTGCCATCTTGGAATAGCACTCACCTATCGGCTTAAAATGAAGAAGTGAAAGAGAGGAACAAATTAAAATATCATTATTTTATGATTAATATGAAGGATAACGCTTCAGTATATAGTCAAAAGAGAGGCGAGTGTTCGTAAAAATTTAACATAAAAAATTATAAAAGTAACAGGATTTTGAGAAAAATAATTATTTTATAAAAAAGTTGCTAGTGTGTACGGTTTTTGAGTGTAAGAAAATTGTGACAACATCATTTAAATTTATATAAGAAGATTTCTCAAAATTTCTCTCATTTTATATAAACCCTAGCTTTTAGACCGCGGTGCACAGGTCTATAATTTTTTTTTTAACATAAGAGTGTTAAATACATAAAAAAGTTATAAAAATATTAAATCTAATTTATTATGTTTATTTTTTAATTATTATATATTTAAATTTAAAATTAAAAATTTTTAAAATGTGATATAAAAGTTAAAATATATGATATATATAGTAAAATAATTCAATAAAATTATATATTTAAATATTAAAAAATTATAATAAAAAATTTTATATTATATTGGTACCATTTAGTGATATTAATGTTTAATTTATAAAAATATAATTTGAAATATTTTTTATGAGATTGGAATAATTTGAGATTTGTAAATTTTAGTGATAGATAAAATGTAATTCGAATTTAAATTTTTATTATAAATTAATTTAATATTAAAATATAAATAGAGAATAAATAATAAATTAACATATAACAAATTATAAAAATAACACTTGTCATAAAAAATAAGAAATATTATGGTTAATAAATAATATATAGATTACAACTTTCAATATTACAAAAATTAAATTTTTTAACAAAACGAATAAAAATACTCTGAATTTTATCCAGCATAACCAATATATAAATAAATACCTGATTATTATGGCTTCTACTTGTCTCCTTTCTCTAGATATACCTCATCCCCCTCCATGTCATGATTTAGGAATCATAGCCTGGGTGAGCCCTGAAGGCCTGTATTCAAATAATTGGGCTTCTCAAATGGAATTAATGGGCCTAACCTTTGCAATATTTTACTTCGGGCTTATGTCATCTCGGTCTCCAAGTGCTTTTCCTCGCTCATCAGGCTCCAGAGTCCGGCACACTAAAATAATAGTTTTTTTAGGAATTAAAAGGATGTTTAGATATATTTTTATTTTTTAAATTATTTCTAGACCAAATAAAAATAAATATTAGGTGTTTGGAATTTAAATAAAAAATATTTTATATAATTACAAAATTCACACTAAAAATAAGAGAATTAGTTAAGAAAATATTTAAAATTTCTTTTATTTTTTATTTTTAAGTTATATATTTAGATAATAATTTTTTGAAATTTTTTTAAATAGGTTCTTCTATTTTTTAAAATATAAATACATGAAATTATTTTTGAAAATAATTTTAAAAAAACCCTAAAATAGGCTTTGTATATTTTTTAAAAAAATATCATTTTTTATATATAAATGAAGTAATTTCATGTGCTTTTATTTTTTGTAAGATAAAATTGTCAATTTTTCCTAAATAATAATCTATATAGATAATTTCATCCTTTTGTATAAATATTTAATTGTGAAATTTTTTGTATAGATATGTATAGAATGATGAGATTTTTTGTATAGATTATTATTGAAGGGTAAAATTGGAAAATAATTTTGTTAGCATTATATAATTTTATAGATAAAATTGATAATTTCATTTTATAATTGAAAAAATAATATTTAAAGGTGTAATGATGAATGAAAATAATTAAAAAAATATAAATTATTTTTTATCATCTTCATATTTTGTAATTACATTTGTATGGAAAGTATTTTTCAAAACCTTATTTATCACCTATGCCTTTTTCCTCAAACTTTATTCCTATGTAATTTTCATTCTAAAAGGTCATTTCTAACTTATCTGATTTTGTACAAATCCTTTATATGAATCACTTGAACTTGTTAACACTTTATTTAGCATGCCCAAAAATAAGAATTCATTTTGGTACACCCAAAAAATAAAAATTCATTTCATTTCATTTGAAAAAAATTATTTCATTTTATTTTAAAATAAAATTTTTTGTTTAAAACTTTAATTAAAACATGTGGAATTCATTTAAAATATTTATATTTATTATATTATTCCTAATATGATATTTTATTTATTTTGTATTATAATTTATTTTTCTCTCTCTCTTTCTCTCTCTTTGCCTTCCAAATTCAAGAGATTTAATTAATAAAAATTGTAACATAACTTGTAACTTCTTCAAATTTACTTGATAAATACTTTCAAGAATTTCTATAGAATCAACTTGATGTTTTTAATTGATAAAATATAGAAACATCAACTAGCTTAAATGCTTAGCTAGTATCTAACAGGAGTTATTATCAACTATGAATTTTTTATTATTAATTACATTAGTATATCTTACACAATCTTAGAAACTAGAACCACCAATTGTTGCTATAAAAATTTGTGTTTCTAATAATCCAAACCGGGCGAGGAGAACATAGTTAACAATGTAGCATTGAGATTCTTTTAGTTTTAAGATACACCCATCACAAGGAAACCTCTGATATAACTCTTTAAATAGAAAGGATTAACAATGAAAACAATTATTAGCCCAAGGGCATAGTTTACTTCAAAACATTTTGACCAGCACTACAATTAAAGCATCATATCAAACCATTATTTAGATTAAACAAACTGAAACAATTGTAAATAATCACATGGGCATGAAAAGAGAGAATCCCCATTGTATCATTTCCTACCATATTTAGATGTAAAACAAATAAAAATGGATCCAGGTAGGAAAAACAAGAATGACAAAAGAAAAAAAAAAGCCTAGAAGAAACATGCAGTCACAATCTAGACAAAAGAACAAGTTATGATCAAATATCAACCACGATTTTATGATATTCATATGCATACTTGTTAAACTTGTGGTAAGTAAATCATAAATAATCAATTCTACGCCCTTAGCTAGATATACAGTATACAGAGATTCTATACAATTTTTAAATAGAATCCTTTTACTGTGACCTTTGATTTTTCATCAAAATAATCATGAATGGAAGGCAACCCATCAAGGAGCAAGAAAAACCTGGGCAAAATAAATATCAACCAGAAATAAATACCATGCACAACTCGATATTAAATTACCAATAATAAATAAAACATTGGCTGATTCAAATAAGTACGTAAAAAAGAAGTGAGCTTTTGAAATTAAGGTTAAAATTTAGAAAAATGAGGAGTATATGAAAAATAATATATACATAATGAGCGCTATAATGCCAGTAGGTAGCACATTGATGAGAATGTTCATCCGAGTAAATGCTGGTTAACTTAATAGATCCAACAAAGGAGCAATGGTATTCACATCATTTTAACTTTTCATTTTCTAAAAAAGAATAAAACATCTTGACTCCTACTTTTCTTTAACCCATTTTTCACTTAATTGACTTGTTCTTTATGATTTTGCATTAGTCATTCTAAACAAAATAGCTTTATGCCCTTGCCTACATCTAACAACAATCGTATTCTACTGAGCTCATATTAGAAATGAACTACTTTATAAAATAAAACACTAGCTGACTCTTGGTTTAAATTGAAAACAAAAAAAAGTAATTTACTCAAGATATAGTTATTAGAAGCTTACAAAGAGAGCATAGAGCTTCAAAAATAGATTTTTTTTCCATATCAATTGCCAAAATAAGTCTATTATTACTCATTTACAACATTCACCATTTCATACGTAACTAATAAGACATTGTTATCTTCCTTCATTTCAAAAGAAGAAAAAATAGCAAAATAAAAGGAAAAAAATTGAAGAGATCAGCCTAATAGCAAAATAAAATTCCAATATAATCAATAAAAACAAATATATTAAACTCTAGTGATTCATTTCATAATCAATAAGAATACCTACAAAAACTAGAATATCAAACAAAAGATTTATGAAAATAAACCCTAATCTAAAGAAAGCATAAAAACAAAATAATAAGTATCAATACGATGGATGACCTTAAAAAACAAACCTAAAAATAAATTAATCTTGGCTTTCTCTTTAAGTCAATAGCAACAATGGCTAAAGCAAATCAATCAAGAAAAAAAGAAAGATTAGAAGAACAATGGCATTAATAAAATGAACATAGAAAAATAAATTTATTTAATTTTACCTTTCTCTTTGATAGTTGAAAAACAAAAAGGATGAATATTGAACAATCTCTCAAAGATGAACGATGATGGTAGAAGCAGAAGACGAAGATAGAATGAGATTTGAAGTAAAAGGCAAATGGATAAGGTTAGAAATAAATTAAATAATTAAGGGTAAAGTTGTCTAAAAAAATTTGCATTCTAAATGAAATGAAATATCATAAAATCCAAGCTAATTTGAAAATATTTTAAAATGGTAAGAATGTAAATAAAATAAGATTTCAAAATAATATTAAATCTAATAAAGTTTAAATCCAAACATAATTTTTTAATGGAATTCATTTAAGAATAAAATAAATTTTAGTTTTTTATTATGCCAAATAGAGGGTAAAAGTGATAACATGAATTCTATATAGTTAAGGTTATTAATAATTTATTTAAAATTATCTATTATATAGATTTTTTTTACATTAACAATAAGAAAGTGTAAATTTAAAGTCTTCAATGTATTATTCAGATATTTTACTTCTAGTTTAATAATTTATCAAAATAAAGTGCTACAAGTCATGAAAAAAATATTTACCTAATTATTTCCGTTAAATGTTTCAATAAATTTATTATATTAACTTATTTCTTCCTTATAATTTGATTGTAAGTTATTTTTATAAATTTGTTCATATAACTTAAAAGAAAGACTATTTAAAAAAAAACTTAATTAGATAATGCCTTTACGATGATTTTAAATGCAAAAACCCTTGATAAAAATACAAAAATTTCAATGCATGGAAGATTAATGACATCAAGGTCTCCAAACTTTTTTCTTTCTTAAAAATTTAAAAATAACTATTCTGATATTGTAAAATATATCAACCTAATTCCATAAACGAAGGATTGTTTAGAATTCTAAATTTACTTCCTTTTTTTCAAAATTTGATTCATTGTCAATATAAAATATTTTATATTATTATTAGATAAGAAGAAGATAAGTTATTAAAAAATTGAAATAGCAATTAATTAATAATTGATTGGCTTAGTAATAGCAAATTGAATTTTAAAGCATTCAAGGTTTAAAAAATCTCAAATTTGATCCTTGAAGACACTATTATTATTAGAAAGAATTTATTGTCTTTTATTCTTGTTCCAAATAGATATGAAACATGTAGGTATATTCTTTTATTTATTTAAAATTTTGTAGTAGTAAATGTTTATTAGTATTCTTATAATAATTATAAGTGCATTAATAATTATACAACTAAATAAATATATATAATTATTTTCAATGTTTATCAAAATGTGCATCCAAACAAATATTAACTCATTATACATAACTTATAAAAATAGATTTTTTATAGAAAATTCTTATAATATAAGCCACAGTTTAAGTTGGATCTTATAAAATCGCTTTCATTAATAATGTTAATTAGAGTTAGATGGCTAAAGGAATATAGAAATTTAATTAAATGTAATTAAATTTGTTAGGGATGATTTTCAAAACAAATATTAAATAATGGAAAAAATAAGAATTTTTTTGTTTCACTAAAAATAATTACAAGGAGGAACCTAAAGCAATATCTTGCTAATAACATTAACCTATAACAAAAAAGGACAAGACTATGGTGCATGGTGTTCTAGAAAATCAATAGTTAAGGTGTAACTTTATGGTAAGTAGCAAGAAGTTATGTCTATATTTTTTAACAAAAATAATTAATTACAATATGACATCTTAACTAATAGTAATTACGTGAAAGGTATGGAATTTTCAATTCAAATGCATCAATTTGATGAGAAAAAAGTCTAAAACAAAACATCCTTATAGAACCTTAACACAGTCCCACACCAATCAACATAAGAGAGAAACATGGTTTAATCATTTTAGTGAGAGTAACAGAATTTCTTTGTGGCTACCTCTTTCCTCATTCTTGTTTTCTAGGTTCTTTTAATTTATAATGACAAATTAAATTAATGCAATTTCCTAGTTAACAATATTTTAGATTTTTGCCATTTGAACTTGCTAACCTTTCTAATCTAGCTGTTAGGAGTTTCTTCTTCAAACTTGGAATTTTTTTCATAATTATCAAGAGTATTGACTATATAGTTTCATTATAGTGGTGTGAAACCTATAACCATCTCAAAGTCTATCTTCTTAAGAAATTTTGTGAGCTTTCATTAATGGGTTTCATTGGAAACTTACCAAAATACCTTTCTAAGCACTAATTTATCTTCTACATGGAATCTTCCCCAAAAAAATTCTCTACCAATTCCCAAAATTACCAAAATGAAAATGTTTAAGGAAAAATATTACTCATGGCAATGTTTAAGTTTGACTTTAATTATGAAAATTAGAAAGTTTTGATGATTGCATATGGGGACTCAGGAAGCAAACTCAATTTCGATCTCTGCAAGCGCAATGCAACCTCATAAATCATTTTGTGGCCATAGCACAATTTATCATTTTTATTGGGGTTATACTATAATTTCATATATTTAGATTATCTATTATAAATGTAAAAATTAAAGAAATTTTGGCTTTTAATCTTCTCTTATGTTGATGCATTACTTTCTTAGTGGTGCCCTAAATTCTCTCTTAACAAAAAATAAACAATAAAAAATAACTAACTAGAAATAGATAATTACTAAATGTCTACCATGTCCTTATGTAATTGGCAAATCTACAAACTCCTCCTAGATGTTACCGTATATGGATATTTCTAGAAAAAAATTTCCTCTATAGTATGGTAGACATTATAAGAAATAAAATTGGAGTTAAGACAATTGCATGATCTTCGAAAATGAAAATCAATTGTTATTGAAGTAAAATATTATTTTAATCATTATCTATTTATTAGTTAACTAAAAAGATAAATTTAAATATGTAAATTAATATGATTTGATGGCATTAGAGAAATGACAAAAAAATACTTTAAAAAAATAGAAGTAAGAACAATAATGAAGAGGTGGATGGCTTTTTACATCATAGTAAGGAAGTTTTGTTCTTCTTATACCTTTTGATTTTTTGCAAATAAACTCATTATACCTTATTTTTTGTATAAATCATGTGGCAACTTTTCTTTGTACTATCCTTCAAGATCTTATTAAAGAGTAAGAAAGTTTCATTTGTTAATATTATAAAAAGATATTATTCATATCTTGATAATCTCATACATGATTATGGAGTTAAAAAAGAAAAAAGGAATAACAGAAAGTGACATAGAATATAACTGGAAAATAATTACAATTGTCGACTAATAGATAAAAGAAGTTAATTAATGTATAAATTAAAAAATCATTTAGAAGTAGGAATTATTTTAACTTTAGTATGTTTATACTATAATTTTTCTTTTTAATATTGGTTGTTTTGGATTTTAACATTAGTTTCTACTTGACATAAATACAAATGTTGTTGAAAATCTAGCATATTCAATGGCATGGAATATAGGTATTGACAGTGGTTGTTTTATAAGAAAATTGATGTGTTTAATTTCTAGATATTGATTAACCATCCATATTAGATGTTAATTTATAACCAACGTAAAATGCGAGCTATAATGTCAATTTAAAAATCATAGTTGAAAATTTAGATTTATTCATACTACAAATTTGTTACATTATGTTAGTTTATATTAAATAAGTGATGTAATATGTTATAAAAGAAAAAATGACAATCTTTTATAAGAATCAATGTTATTTATTAATTTTTTTAACAATATTCATCTATACTTCATTATACTTAAAGTGGTATCTTTACTACACCCAAAGCATTATCTTAATGTAATTACAAAATCCAACTATCATATTACTACACAAGTAATATTATGACAAAATAGTAATATTCAAACCCTATATCAATGTCACTATGGTAAAAAAATAATATCCAAAAATACAATAAACATGTAATGCAACAATTTTATACATTAAATTAGACTTAAATAATAGAAGATATGTAATATTTACATGTTGCAAAAATTAGGTTCATTATTACAAAATTGCAATTTTACATTACTCATAGGTTAAACCAATGTTTGTATAAATGTGATGACATTATTAAATTATTGGGACAAATAAGACAAAGGTTGTAAAACAAACTAACGTCTATAGTTATGCAATTGTATTTTTTAAATTTAAATAAAAATTTAATACAATGGTTAACTTATAAAAGCATCATTCAAAAGGCATTTAAAAGGCCATGCATGAAAAAGAAAAAATTCATATGTTGGTTTTGTTATTAACTGACATGTAAAAGCATTTAAAATGTCCCTTTGGACAATGCAATTGCCACTTATTGATAATGGACCAAGCCTAAAATGTTGAATTTAAGCTAATAATTGATGTCTATAAATTAGTTTATTAATTATATATTCTACTTTTACTTTTCATTTAAAAATATCTTGGTGATATTTTAACCTTCATTATCTAATTCTAACATTTATTTAAAGAAAAGGAAAATAGTTCCTCCTTATCTCATTTACACTTTTAGAGATATTATATAGTTTGATTATTATTACTTTATCTATTATAATCTAGATATGTCACATAAGATGGTTAACACCTTTAAAAGCTAAAAAAATAAGTTATATTATATTATAATGACATAACTATAGATAAAAGTCTTAGTGAAACTCATTATGGCAATAATAGGGTACAAGCATGTTGGATTGATGTTGTAGGTGCAACATTGCTACTCTATGATTCTTTTAAAGAGAAACTTACTCCCTATCTTATGCTTTTAAACTTTGACGGTATCATATGTTGTTTATTAAATTAATAAACACCATTCTTATTATTGGATGTCAAGATAATTAGGGTTATATGTAAAACCTAGATTATATTAAAAGTTCAAAATATATAAAAATGTATTAAAAATTAATTAATAATTTAGAAATGTTACCTATTATACATACATCACGGATATAAGAAATATCAATACAATTACCTTCAATATTTTCTAACATGTTTAGGAGGATTTTCAACCTATGTTTCCTTAACATGACCATCTCACGTGTATAACTCTTCCGTATTACCTTCATCATCCACCAGAAGTATTCTTATAGAAAAAAGAGGAGCTTCCTCAATATTATCTCTTAATTTTTTTATCACCATCACTAATAATTTATCTCCTCAATAGTAAATTACGCATTCCTTATGATCAAATGGGTCTATAGCATAGAATTAGTTTGCTTAATATGCCATTATAAATAACTCCTTCTTATGACATTTCTTATTAAAATTTACTAGCATGAATCCTAATTTATCGACTTGAATGATATTTTTATTTTCAACCTATTTATATTGAAATATAAGCATCTGAACATGATATAGTCAAGTCCCAAGTATTTTTGTGACCTCATAATATAACATATTAGCATAAACTGAGTTTCTATCTTTAAAACTACTTACATATATAGCCTGAACCATTAATGTAACCTTACTATTTTACATAGTTCTTTTGTCATCTGAACCTTTTGTATAAAAAGAATACCCATTGATGTCATATTTACGATAAAAGAAAACTTTCATGCTTACCCTTACATAAGCCGTTTGATGGTATTAGAAATAACATCTAATCCTTAAGCAATTTGATAATGAATTTGGCTTTGGAACCAATTGATGAATGATTGATTATGTTTGGCTTGGATTTATTGATTATTTCTTGTGTAATGTTATCCCTATACAAAGGTCATATTTTCATTCAAGTAAGGCTGAACACCATCACTATTATGTAGGAAGTAAAAGTTAGCTTGCATATATATTTCATAGCTTATGCTTACCACCCAGGTACCTAATTTACTCTTACATGCAATTATTCCCTCATGATGACAATTTGAAATTTCAATAGCATTAGTATTTAATAGGTAGTTATTATAGAACTTAGCCACCTCTTAAACAATATAACCTTTAATAATTATCTTTCTGATCAAACTTTGTTTCTCATACACTCTTTTAGGATTTTATATCACTCAAAATGGTACATCCACCTTAAGTAAATTAACTTACATAGTTTTACCTCTTTCATGAAATGGATAACGAGATGCACCTTGAAATTAAAGAATAAAGGTGGAAAGTACATCTCCAAATGACATGATAGAGCCATAACTTGTCTTTATAAGTCATTCAACTTCTTAGGATCTACAACCTTACTATATATTGCACTAAAAAGAAAATAAAGTTTAATGATAATTGTTTAAAATATTAAGACAAGATTGAGTAAATAGCCACTAATAGTAGTTATTCCATTAGAGCATTACAATCATGAAACTTTAAACTGATTAGCTTTAAGTTTTTTATTAAGATTAAACTCCTGTTATTTGAAAAACATTCTTATAGAATCTTAACACCAAATAGATAATTGTAGACATTTATTTTTTCCTTTTTAGATAAAGCGTGATAAACTAGCAAAAGATACATATATTAACCCTTTCTTTCCGATACTAGTTCTTCCCAAATAGATATTTCAACTAAGTTTAACTAGATTTTAATTTCATTTTTTTATCTTGCTAGTATGTTCAATAATGTTTTAATAAGACTATCATAAATATTTTTATTTACATGCATGACATCGATGTTATATCTTATGGATTATTTTTTTTAGTATGAAAGATTGAAGAATATGGATATCTTCTACCATAAAGTATCCCTACCTGTAGGCTTATTGAGTTTTTCAAAAATGACATTGACATTTTTAAGCTATTCATAAACCTAAAATACAAAATCATAAGTAATTAATAAAAAATACATTATCTAGTTATCAATTTTTAAAAATTCAATTACACTTGTTCATAACTTGATCTCCAGTTAATGGAGTTAGAGCTATTGCTTCTTTCAGTGACCAAGTAAAAGCCTTCCTTATGTTATATCCATTTCCATAGTTAATGCTTTTGAAAAATAAATGCTCTCTTATAAAAAACTCATTGGATTGAGTATCTTAACACAAACACATTTCTAATATAAACATAAAATTAACTTATAACCAATTTCCTCTTTTTTCTCTTTACTTATAGCGAATCTAATAAACTTATTAGGCCCCTTGGCATATTCAAGGATTAGATGATGTATAAATATTTATCTATGATTCATGATTGCTCGATTAAGAGAAAAAATGCAATAAATACATAAGAAATCCACATGCTAAAGAATACGTAAATATGTGAATAATATAAGTGTTTTAAAAAAGTTACAAACATACATTAACACTTAGTCCACCTAAAACCTTAGAAAATGAAATTAAACATAGAATCCAAACAAGAATAAAGTTATACAATCACAACATTATATGGTTCTTCCTTGTATTTAGTGGAATTATTCACATCACAAATGTACCTAAATGTAATGAAGAAAATTTTAGCGAGTTAGAAGACGAATGTAAAGTTGAATGAAATTTTTAATGAACTTTAATGAGAATATCTCTTCATGGCATAATGAATCTCAAAAGGAAGATTGAAAAACTCTAAACTTTACTTTTTAGCATCAAATCAAAGATTATCATCTATGTCAATTCTCATTCTTATTTTAGTGAATTATTTGAAAAGTAAAATAATATTATTGGATATTCCACGTCAGTTATATACAAAAACCAACATGGAATATTCAACATTTTAATGTAAAAATGTCAATGGTTGAATATAATATATTGGTTAACAAACAATTGTCATTTGAAATACTTTCCACATTAGTTTAATACAAATAGCTAGCGTAGTTTCATAATTTTTTATTACAAAATAATAAGTGCTAGAATATGAAAAATGTAGTTTAATACATTAGTTATTATAATAAGTCAATATGATGGTGTAAAGATGGTAGCTATTAGAAAGAAATTGATAAGGTTTATATATATTTTTAATAACATATCAAAATATTCTATTCTTCATATACTTATACATAGAATAAATTAATATATTGAAATCTTTAAAACTTAGATTGAAAATTTTTTTTAAATATTTTAAAAAGAAAAAGAGTAACATTTTTAAGTCATTATACATTAAAATAATTATTTGTTCAAAAATAGAAAACTATCCAAAAGTAGAATGGTAAAAACATAAATAAAGAAATATACAAGAAAGGAAATAATGAAGAATTATGAAATTACAATTTTATTTATTTTCATAAACTTTTTTACATTATTATATCAATAAAATATAATACATAACCTACTTTTCATCATATATATCATTACATCATTAGCAAATACACTAAAATATAAATATAATAAATAACTAAGCTTAAAGGTTTTAAAGTTGGAGGATAAATTATATGCCATATATATAACTTAGTAATGCTAATATAATACATAACTAAGCTTAAAAGTTTTTAAGTTGGAGGGTCAATTATATGCCATATATACAACTTAGTAATACTAATATAATACATAACCAAGCTTAAAGGGTTTTTACATTATTATATCGATAAAATATAATACATAACCTACTTTTCATCATATATATTATTACATCATTAGCAAATACACTAAAATATAAATATAATAAATAACCTACTTTTCATTGTCAATTCTTTTTTATTGAGTATTGAATTATTGATATAAATAATGTGTTTGCCTCCATTATTAATACTGAAATTTGAGATGAATTCAATAATAGCCTCATCTTTCATCTTAAAAAGTCTGTTTAGAGATACTGTAGATCTTATTAAAGATAAGATTTACATAATCTTCCAAATAAGTTTTGTGAGATAAAAAGGAAATATCTTTGAATCAAAACCAAATATTAGAATTAGATAATGAAGGTTAAAGCATTATAAAAATGTTTCAAATGAAGAGTAAAGTATAATTACAAGGAGGAATTTTTTCATATTGAGTTTATAGATATACTTTTTAAACATTGGTTATTTGAACAACTGATGTTATAAGTGTTTACCTTATGAATGCTATTGTGCATTTTAAATGAGTAGACCATTGAAATATAAATAATTTTTATAATTTTTAATTACAACATAAATAGAAACATTAATTAGCTGTAGAAAACTTTAAATTTCAATTTTCAAGTATAATTGAGGTTTAAAACACTAATATTTTTTATAATTTCTAATAAAATCATAAATACAATCATTAATTGATTGTTGATATTCTTTTATATAAAATTGACGTCTAAAATATAAATGTTCTTTACACTTTCCAAATAACAATGTAAATTTAAATATTAATTGGTTGTCAGCATTCCTTTAGACGTTAGTTTAATGTATAATCGATGTTTAATATTCCATATGGTATTTCTTTAGATGATGGTTATTTATAAACTAACATAGTATTCATATTCAATGTCGATTTATTGTCCAACCATCATCATGAAATGCCAGTTATTATTCTTGCATCAACCATGGTAGTTATCATAGTTTTGCCTTATAATTGTTAATTGTCTCTTAAAAAGGAGACATAATTCATTATCAACACCTACTATAGTTTTTCCTGAAAAATATATCTTTTCTTAATGTATAGTTGATATATATATATATATATATATATATATATATATATATATATATATATATATATAATAGTATAAAAAAAGATTATGCTCTTTGCTAGCTTAATGGTTACATGGTTTATGCATGAAATTTGCACCATAAAAAATATAGCATGTGATACCCCTACAAAAAGATGTGATGTGAAGAGTTCAATGAAAAATCGAAAATAACTTCTTTTTCTCCATATCAGTATATTTTCGATAGGGCATGTATATTTTCACATTTTAATTGAATTAATAAATACCCCATTTGTAGATAAATTTTATAATATATATTTTTATTTAATCTATACTATTATATTTCATGTTTCGTATTTTATCTGTTTATCTATACTTACATTTACAATACTATCTATCTATACTTTATTATGCATTATGTTTTTTCATTGTCCAATTTCTTGCCAATTACAATTCTCTTTGTTTATCTTTTTTATTTAACATTTGAAAGGATTTTTTGAGAAGTTGGAAAGTAAAGCCCTTTTTTTCTTCCTTTCCAACTTTTTATTTTCTGAACCTTCCTTTTCATTAAAACTATTGCCTTCTTTCTTTGACATCTACCTTCATCCCATTCTAAGGCTTATTTCCCTAACTTTCTTTTTCTCTCTCTCTCTGTTTATCTATTTATTTATTTATCTATCTAAGGTTACTATCCTAAACCAAAATAAGTCTTTCCTATCAACACTAATAGGCTAGCATGATCATTTTATTTTTTCCTCTCTCACTACATTTATTAATTTGTTTACTTGTAAGGTACCTTATTATGTTTAAGTCTTTTTAACTCTTTAAGGTAGATCTATTTATGCCACATATTATTAAGTTTTATTATTCTAGGTTATCATATTGCTTTCTAGTATTTACATGATTCATTGCATTTTACAAGTATATATGTGTACTCTTGTATAATTTATCTTTTTTCAATAGGTAAAATACTATTTTTGTAAGATTATTAGCAATGTGCTTTTTTTTGGTAACTATTACTTTTCTTTCTCTTTTTTAAGTCTTGTTGTAGACTTATATTCTAGAAGTTTATACTCCGTATTCAATAATTTTTTACTTAATAGTTTTGTTTATAATTTGTAAATATGGATGCATAAAAACTTACCAACTTCATTTATTTGATATTAACTTCTCTCCCTTAGTACAATTATAATTTTTACAGGGTTTGTAATTTTCCCTATATATAGTAGTAACAAGAAAATATATATTCTTTGCTCACTTTGTAGTTATACAAGTTGTGCACGAAACTTACTCATTGATAGACATATATAAGTTATCACCTTATTAAGAATCTATTTAGTTAAAATTTAGGAAGAGATAGAGAAAAAGTAACACAATAATTTTTTCTTAAATGCAACACAATTTAAATAAATGTGTGTTTGGATGGAGCATTTAAAGAAAAAAATATTTTATGTGAATATTAAAATAGCTTTAATTTTTATATATCAATCCTAACAATATTTTATGTGATCTTACTTTAAAATTAGGTCTAATAAAAAAATTAATAATGATATAAAAATAAGTAAATTTATTAATTAAAAATAATTAAAATAATTTTTAAATATATAAAATAATAAAATAAATTAAAAATAAGGATTTAATAAGACTGCACTAATATTATCTTAAATCATTTATTAATTCATAGAAGTAAATGCTTAAAAATACTTCAATATAAGTAAGTAGTAGCCAAATAAGTTAATTTTAAAATGGAGGGAATTGACATAAAGTTATTTGAAATTCAAGTATTTGAAATGCTTGAATTTCAAATACTTTGAATTTTACAAATACCTTTTCCAAATATAACATAAATCTTTTGGAAATTAATCATACAAATTATAAATAATTTAAGTATATTTTTAGAAATAAAAAAATATGCTATTATTATATGCTAAGTTAGCATTACAATTTTTTTCTCTTCTAATAAGACATATTTACAGTAGATTATTCATTTTTTTCCTATTTTTACACATAATTAATTCCCAATATTAGTGCTAAATAAGGTGCACACAATGAGTCATGAAAATTTTGGTATTACAAAATTGGTGGTAACTTAAAAAATTGAATCTCTTACACTAAATAACAGAGATAGGTTAAAAAAAGGCTAATCTTTTTCAATAGAAAAAAAATCTAAATAAAAATCTTAAGGAAAAATTTATAATGCGAACATCTTTTCTTAATGTATAGTTGATATGCATATAATAGTATCAAGAAGGATTATGCTCATTACAAGTTTAATAATTACATAGTTATTTGCACGATTAAAAAATAGAGCATGTAAAGCCCTACAAAAAGATGTGTTGTGAGAAGTTCAATGAAAGAAAAAAAATAACTTTTCTCCTTTTATGCCAGCATATCTTTTTGTACTAGCCCATATACTAGTCCTTCTTGCACCCACCTCTCACACCATCATTTTTTCTTCAATTTATAGCCTTTACACCATTGTCTTCTCCTCAATCTAGTGTCATTACACTATCATCTTCTCCTCAACATACAAGAGTTAATCTTTATAGATTAGAGACAATTATTAAAATAGAAAAGTTTCATAAAAATTAATGAAAAAAATGTACAATTTATTGTAATGAATTCAATTGAGAGACAGGAAATAACGTTTCTCCTTATATGCTAGCATACTTTCCATAGGGCATGTATAATTTCACTTTTTCATCAAACTAATACATACCCTATCTATAGACAAATTTTATAAAGAGGTCTTTATAGTATAAATTGCCATTTATTGTATGGCATGTAACACACATCCAACGTATAAATTATTGATTAGTGACGGTGGAGACTAACTTTTTTCAACAAAAAGAAGTTAGAAGCATGTCTTCAAACTAGTTCTTACAAGATTTAGGTATTACAAAAGTGGTGATGACTTGAAAAGGTGAAAATCTCTTGCATTGAAGAACAAAGATAGATTATAAAAAAGGCAATATTTTCCAACTTACTCATAGACTAAATGAAAAGCTTGAAGAAAGAAGCTTCAGTGTGAATATATTTTCTTTATGTACATTTGATATGTATATAGTAGTTTCAAGAGGGATTGTACTTTTTTCTAACTTAATAATATCTTAGTTTATGTATGAAAGTTATATGATAAAAAAATAAAGCATGTTATGGCCTCATAAAAAGATGAACAAAATAACTTTATTTATAATTCATAGATAAAGATGTAAAGCAACAAATATACTCCTTCTATGAGTCACTTGTATCTATTCATAACAAATTAATAAGTGATGTCATGGAACTAGAAGTCCTTACTTTTATTTGTTTCATAATGATCTTATTAGAAGACATTGTTTTACACCTACCCTAACCTTCATGCTAATGCTAGGCCTACCTACATTAGCCTTTGTATTATTGATTTCATTACTAGTTCTTTTGCACCAATTTTTATATCGATCCTTCCTACACTAGCTTGAATGAAGAAGATTTAGTGTGAATAGGTTTTTTTATGTACATTTGATATGTATATAGTAGTTTTAAGAGGAATTGTACTTTTTCTTAACTTAATAATATCTTGGTTTATGTATACAAGTTATACAAAAAATAAATAAATAAATAAATAAACCATGTTATAGCCTCATAAAAAGATGAAAAAAGTAATTTTATTTAGAATTCATAGATGAGGATGTGAAGCAACAAATATACTGCTTTTATGAGTTACTTGTGTCTATTCGTAACAAATTAATAAGTGATGTCATGAAACTTTGAAATCCTTACTTTTATTTGTTTCATAATGATCTTATCAAAAGATATTATTTTACACCTATCCTAACCCTCATGCCAATGTTAGACCCACTTACACTAACCTTTATATTGCTAATTTCATTGCTAGCCCTGTTGCACTAACTCTTATATCGATCCTTCCTGCACTAGCACTACCTTTTCCTTAATCTATAAGCCCTATACCACTTTCTCCTTAATCTATGGGATTGGATTCTTGTGGATTAGAAGTAATTCTTAAAATAGAAAAGTTTCATGAAAATTACCTCCTTCCATTTGAAAAAAATGTGTAATTTATTGCAAGAAATTTAATGAGAGACAGGAAATAACTTTTCTCCTTATATGCTAGTATGCTTTCCATGGGCCATATATATTTTCACTTTTCTGTTGAACTAATACTTGCTCCATTTGTAAGCAAATTTTATAAAGAGGTTTCTATAGTAAAAATTACCATTTGTTATATAGCATGCAATACGTATCCTACCTATGGTGAAAAGAAGTTAGAAGCATGTCTTCAAATTGGTCTTTACAAAAATTGGGCATTACAAACTTAAAAAAATGAAAATATCTTGCATTGGAGAACAAAGATGGTCTTTTTTTCCAACTAAAGAAGAATTTTGAAAAAAATGTACATATTTTCCTTGTGTATAATTGATATATATGTAGTAGCATTAAGAAAGATTATGTACTTTGTTAGCTTAATAATTAATTTAATAATTGTACAATTTTTGCATGAAATTTGAACAATAAAAAAAGCATGTAGTAACCCTATAAAATGATAAAAATAATGATTTTGTTAACAATTCATAGATATGGATGCATAACAGCACATTTATTCCCCTATGAGTCACTTGTGTACATTCACAACCAATTATTAAATGTTGTCATGGTACTTAAAGTCGACGCTTTTATTTGTTTGATAATTTTTATAATTTCTAATAACATCTTAAATATAAATATTAATTGAATTTCTTTAACCTTTAGACAACTAATGTTTCAAACATAGATGCTCTTTACAGTTCTAATAAAAAACATAAATATAATTATTCATTAGCTTTTGATATTCTTTCAAACATCCATTTTATAATAATATCATAAATACAATATTAGTTATCGGTTAACATTTCTTTAAATGTTAATTTATTTTATTATTACTTTAACCTTTGCCTTTTGTTAAAGGCAGCAAATTTCATTGTTCTCATTTTATTACTTTTGTTGATTGTAGAGACTTACAATAAGGGAAAATAAAGAAAAAATTATTTACTTATTGATTTTATTATTATTATAATTATTTTAAAAATAAATTTTAATTTTAACTTTTTAAGTGCTATGTATGAGGGAGGAAAAAAATAATAATAGTAATAATGAGAAAAAAGAAAGAAGAAAAAAAGAAAAAAAACAAAATAATAAAATAAAATGAATAAGAAAATTTTAGTAAGCAATAAAAATTTGGAAGAAAGTGCCGATATACAAACAATTGAATCACTTTTATTAGCTATTGGTTTAAAATGCAAAGGGCCAATCACAAGTGAAGCATCATATTTATGCATTTTAATTTTCAGAACTTTATTTCATACTTTTTTGTTGGTGAGGAAAGCAATGTCCTCCTATTGGACAAACATGCAGATTAGTAAAAAATAACTAAATGAAATAAATAATACAAAACAAAGTAAATAAATAGATAATGGAGATAATTAAAAATAGTAATAAAAGAAATAAATAAATAAATAATATAAAAAATGAGAAATATTTTATGAATATTTTCACATTCACTTTATTGACAACCTAAAGCATTAAAAATTAATAAAAAGAGAAAATAAAAATATTTTTATATATTTTGTATATCTATATTTATATTTTTCTAAAGAAAAATAAGGTGTCTTCATTCTTTAAATATTTTTTAATTGTATTCTTTTACTTTATATTTAGATAATAATTTTTTATTGGAGAATTCTCAATCAGTTGCATTTTTCTACTTTACATGAAGGCAATAAAATTTTATTTATAAATTTATCATTTTTAGTATTTAATTTAATAATTTAAATTAATTATTAATTGATATTTAAATTTTTTAATTTTAGCATATAAGATGTATTATTCTTTGCAATAATTTAACATATTACTTTTTATAAAATTATGTAAAAGAAAATATAAAATTAATATTTTATAACTCTAGAATCTATGAAATCGTTATCCATCAGATAATAGAAACAAATTTGCATATTAAATATATACAAGAAAAATATTTTTATACCATAGAATATGAAAAATAACCATCAAAACAGGAAAAGATTTTAATGAAAACACAAAATATTTTATATTGTCAGATACTAAAAATATTTTTTTTATTAATTACATACATATCTATTAAAGCGATGTGCCTTTGATAATAAAAATATATATGTCATTTCATACAAAAATTAAAAAAATTATTCACTTACCTATAATTTATGAATTTATAACATTTAGTATTTAATATAGTAATTTTAATTAATGATTACTTAATGTATGAAAATATTGTGACGATACTTATTCTAAATTATATAAAAAAAACCAATAAAAATTGATGGGAATTTTCTTAAGGCGTCACGGCTTTTAATAATTCACTTGGTAATCGCTATTATTCAGAAGTTTGATGAATAATTGGATTTATTTTGTTTATTTTATGGTGAGACATATTTTCACCATAATGTTATAATATTTCACCTTCTCATAAAAAATTAATTTTTTTGGTCTATGAAAAGGGAAATAGTAGTTGTCCCGAATAGTTTGGGATGAAAAATGGTTCCGAAAATTTTCATTCCATTGATTATGCATGTAACTAAGCTGTATTTATTATTTTAATCTTGCTGTTGTTGTGCTTTCAGCACCCACTTTTAGCACATTTTCATCAGGAGCAATAGCAATCCTCTTAACAAAAACTATTATTTGCTTATAAAGTAAAAGAAATACAATTGATTAGCAAAACTCTGAAAAATACGAAAAATTGATGGACAACTCATTTATAAGATAATTTATTAGACATATTAAATAAAATATTAAAAATCAATTTTTAGTAAGTATTTGTTGATTTTTAATCATAGCCCATGTGACCATGATTAGCAAAATCGTAAACTTTATTTTTAATCTTTTCTTTTTTAACATTCTCGTATGCTTTCTCTCCACATTTTTTTCATAAATTCATACCATGGAGGAAGGGCAGGGACTATAGAATTGATTTTAGTTGCAGTATATAACTAATTATGGGCGATTAATTTTGAAAGAATGACTAAAAGTGAATCCATTTGATGGCTTATAAGATGATTGTAAACTAATTTATGAATATCGTAGTTATGAGGTCGTTCGATTTACCTGAGTAGTACGAGAAATTCTATTTTCTGAGAAGCACAAAATAGGTTTCTTTGGTTGGCATGATCTTATAAATAAGGGGAAATAGAAATTCTACTTCTTACAAAATATAAGAAGTTGCTTACCTACTTTTCTCCTAAATAAGTTCTATTCTCCATATTTTTGTAAATATAATGATAAAATTATTATCATTAAATTTAATTAGTTACAACTAAAATTTATTATTTTATATTATAATGATATTAAAATATAATAATTATTTTATTAACATTTCTTATGATATTTAAAATTAAATAAAAAAAGATATAAAAAATTATTTATCAGCAAATGTCACTTATTATACATCAACTAAATAATTTTGAATGCTTTACAAAAAATTTATATGATAATTATTTTTTAGAAAGTTCAATTGCCTATAAAAAGTTATTTTTTGTGTTAAGCAAATAAAATTTTAGCCCGGTTATGAGATGATAATCACTCATGGACGGTAGGGGTGGGAATGTTTTCCTAATCCGAAAATATCCGACCGACCCGACCCGAACCGAACCGAAAAAAGGTCGATTAGTTTTGGGTGGTATAAGATATTGATTTAAAACGGATTGAAAAATTAGATAAATTTCATAATTCGGTCGGAAGCGGATTGATTGAATTCTAATCAATTGTAACCGAACCCGACCGATTTAAAATGATTCTCATATGGCATTTACACTTTTATTTCTTTAAAAACCCTTCTTAATCTCTCTCCTTTCTCCCTTCTTATTCATTACTTATCCATGTTTCAAACAATAAATGACAAAATGCTTAGACTAAATGCATATAATTCAGTTAGGTTTATTTTATAAATTTAACATGAACTCATCTTTTAAAAATAAGAGATTATTAATGGGTTGATTTAAATATTTTATCTTGTTTTAATATATGATGTTAATTGTGATGCAGTTAAAATATAAGAAAATGAAAGTTGCTTTTATTTTTGGAATTCATGTAACTTTACTTTTAACACATTTTTAAATTCTTAAACCGACCGAACCCGCTTAAAATCATTATAAACCGATTTAATCTATTAATGTCGGATTAAGAGTTTAAAGCGATCGATTTCGGTTCAAATTTGGATATAAACGATTAGGAGCGGTCGGTTGAAATTGGTTCACTAACCAGTTCTACCTGACCGATTCCCACCCTAATGGACGGTAGAATTGATTCTAAAATAAATTCATCGAAGCTAGTGTGCCCTCAAGTTGAGGTAGTCTATAGCACAAACAGATAGATGTGTTTCGAGGATATGCGCACATGAAAACGAGAATTTTGACTCTCAATCCTCTAGCTTTTCTTTTCCGACAAGGCAAGGGCTTCCGAAATGTAACAATCAGGGTCTTTCGTTTTCAAGGTGTGCAAAAAGAATTTTTTATGACTATACGCCATGCATGAACAGTGCTTTGCAGCAGAATATGACAGGGTATCAAAGATATATCAACTTATAAAATACTCATCAGAGAAAGACTACTAAATTGTTAACCAAAAGAAAAATGGAACGTAAATCTCATCATTCGGTAAACTTCATACCACATAACCAAACTCAAAAACTAACAGTGTAAGGATAATTATCACAGTTGGCATGTAGTAGTTTTTGCCATATCGCTCAATCTCTATCTCAGGAAGCTTGTCCAGAAGAGAAAAAATCAATGAAAGGTTGGCTTCCAGAGAGCCTATCTTCTCCATCAATATCCGAAGAACCAGAATGAGTAGCAGCAGAGTTATCAACAGAGACTGAAGAAAAAAAAGAGTCCTGGTCCATTGTTTTTGCTTCCTGCAAAATGCCAGTTGGCTGCAGAGGAAAGAGAGGCAGCGTTTCATGGTCACTGTTGGCAAAGTTGTTTGAGATTGGGTGGTGCATGGGTTCGTATACTGGAGCATCATCATTGTATCGGGGCATCTCAAAGGGCACAGCTTGCTCAGAACTTCTTGTCCTCCTCCTTGGACCTGATAGTAGAGGCACCTTTGGATGTTGTGGATAAAACGGCATCTCGTTTTGTGGCAGCTCGTAACATGGGGCACACAGGACTGAATAAAACCAGAAACCCCTCTTAATTTGAGATTCTGTAAATATAAAAAGTGAAAGAAACTACAGAGAGAGATGTAACAGTTGGAAGGATACGATACAACAAACTATTTATTGAAAACGAAAATTCCCAGGAATGAATAAAAAGTAAAAGAAACACTCAATCTGTCCATCATAAATTGGCCTGGCAAAAGAGGAAATATTAGCTTTTAGGTTATTTGATTTTCCTCTTTAAAAAAAAATAGTACTTCTCTTTTTACACGATCTTTTCGGCTTTGCTTTGAAGCACACACACCGAGTACAGTTATGCATGAAGAAACAGCTTGGTTATGCACTAACCTAACTAGATATCATGAACAGAAGCACTAATTAAATAAAAACGGAAGACAGAATGTTTTAATATATACGATGAACTTGTTTAGAAAAAGGAAAATGTAACATATAATATAAATGAATATTGATTGTGAACGAACCATTTGGGCAAAATGGCGAAGTGAAAATAGGAGGTGACCTATGAAGAAAGTGATTGAAATAAGCGATACTCTCCTGCTTCTGTTTCTGCCTCTGCCTTGCTTTGTGATTCTGAAACCAGTAGAAGACATTTTTGCCTTCGATGTGACCATAGACCCTGAGGCGAGCAGTAATCTGCTGTATTTGCTCAGCACTGGGCGTCCTTACTCCCTGCTTATACAAACTCTCCAACATGCTTATCTGCTCTTTCGTAGGGTTCCACCGCGAGTTTGCTGCAGTACCACTCCCACTCGACCCTCCCATTTCCACATTATGATTCTCCATTTTGATCTTCTGAGAGCCTTTATCAGCTGATAACTAGGGTTTCAAGGAGAGAAGAAAATGGATGACAGGTAACATTCTATGGTCCGTTCCTTATTAATGCCTGGCATGGCTTTTGCAGCACTATTTTATAGACGGAGAGAGAGAGATAGCTAGAGTCAAACAAAATGGTTAGGAGAGAGAGAGGATTAACATGCGTATTGTTTTTGGTGCAGAACATCTCTGAAAACATGGTGGTTAGCAGCTGAAAGGGGGAGGCTTATAGGTTTCGTCGTCTTCGTACGAAAACACATGAGAATTTTTACGAGAAGACAACAATTGCCAAGATGGCACTGGCCCTTTGATTTTTTCCGCATAGATTGACGATAGCGATTGGTTTTCTTGCTTAATTAGCGAAGCGTTGATGATCTTCTCTTTCTCCCACTCTCTCTTTCCTAAGCCCGTAATAATAATAATAATGTGTTGTTATATCTCGGGAATGACAGAGAGATGAGTGATTTGGAACGTAGGATACGCCATTGAAGGAAAGGAAGGGCATAAAAGTCATTGGGGAAGATAAAGACAGCCGGTTGGGTTGTAAGGTGTAGGTAAGGCCTAGGCTTTGGGAATTGAAGTATCAGCAGATAGGCGCAGGGGGGAGATGATATTCAATTTGAAGTGGAAGCGTCTTCCCCCCTTCTCTAACTCTCAGCCCTGGGAAGCTCTCAGACTGCATAAACAGGCATATGATGAATCTCATGTTGGTGTGATATTCACATTTATATCCCAATATAAATCCTTTACAGTGAATTAATTAAAGAAAACTTTAGCAAGAAAAGAATTTGATGCACACAATCCTCCCTTAGAGAAATGACACTATTCGTGCGTTGTGGGTATAGAGTAAGAAATGTGTATATGTATTTACCATAACTCTCTTTTAATAGGTGTCTTCAAGCATGTAAGCAATGATATATTCTCATTTTATGAGAATAGAAGAGAGTTTATGTTCAATATGTTCATGGTTGCGTTTTGTAATAGAGTCCAAAGCCAACAGAACCACTGCTCTACGACATTTCAATTGCTTAGAATGTACCGTATGATCCATTGGTACAATGTTGCATATATACATACACACGTATATATATATATATGTACACCCACACCCACACCCACACACACACTCTTACAAGTCGATTTTACATTTTCCAGATGTGATGGTCAAGGGACAATAATTCAGGCATAAACCTTAAAAGGTTCTTGTCATGGATTGGGACATAATAGTAGAAAAGTAGTATAACCTAAGGGCTAATATTCTAACGCGGGCATTTGGTTTCACGTGCAGTAAAATATTCTGCAGGTGATTCGGATTAGTTGTACACGAATTAACTGTTGATAAACTATACTTCAGTTGCTCATTTTGTCGTTGAAGTTGATTAATTTAAGGCAGTTCTGTCACATCCGGAGCTTCTAATCATTACAATTTTTAATACACTTTTATACTACATATATTACCTTTTAAATATCATAGTTAATACATAAAGAAAAATAATAAATGATCTTAATTTAAAAAAATAAATTATAATTTATTAATA
This sequence comes from Sindora glabra, assembly GCA_020226215.1. Classification (NCBI taxonomy): domain Eukaryota; kingdom Viridiplantae; phylum Streptophyta; class Magnoliopsida; order Fabales; family Fabaceae; genus Sindora; species Sindora glabra. The sequence goes on from CM035229.1 coordinate 69,915,232, forward strand.
TACCATTCATTAAAAATTAATTATTCTCTCCATTTTTTCAAGTAAAAATTAAAGTTAATGCACAAAAATTAAAGATGGTGACAAATAAATTTAATTTTAATAGAGATAAATTACAATTATTAATATATTCATTCCATTCCTTATTATCTATTTTATCTTAAATTTTTTCCTGTTTATCTATTATTTTGCCTTTTTTAATAATAAATATTTTATTATTCTATACTTTTATCTTAAAATGTATCAACAAATTTATTTTATATTTTTCTCTTTATTTTCAATTATGTTAGAATTTGTGCATGAAATGAGAAAAAGAGAGGTTTACATATACATTTAAGTTTGATCACAAATTCTAAATAAAGAGAAAAATAATAATGGAATAAATTTTCATTTTAAATTAAATGGTAATTTTAAAATTTTATTAAAAATAAATAAATTAAATCATTTTTTAATCTTTGTAAAATTGATTAAGTATAACAGATAATAGAAAACAAAAAGAGTATCATCTATTAAAAATCAACTAAGTAAGTTGTTCGGAATTTATTTAGTTAATAAGGATAATACTTAAAAGAAGATAATAAATGTAATCTACTTTCCTAAAATGATAAATAAATATAAATAAGGTTTTTTCAAAACAAAACTTAAAAAGGAATGGATAGAGGGAGTAGTAAGTAAAGTTGTTGAACATTTATTTAAATCATAAGGATAATATTTGAAAAAAGATAATAAATATGTTTTTAATTTTCTAAAATGATAAATAAACATAAATAAATTTTTTCTCTAAAACAATACTTAAAAAAGAACGGATGAGGCATTGAGTAAGAATTAATTCCTTTAATGTGCAAGATGTTAAGATATTACAACTTTTTAATAGGAAAATTATGGAAGTGAGTAGTTATGAATTTAAAAATTACTTTTTTCAAATTGATAATCATTTATGTAATTTTAAATACTTAATTTTTTATAAAAGATTATGATATCTTATTTTACTGATTAAGTTGCATCTTATGCTTTGGAGAGCCTCAACCAAATTGATTATTTATGTAATTTAACAGAAGCTTCCGATTTATTTAATCCGAATTATAAAAGAGATCTCTATGACAAATTGAGATTAAGATACTGTAACCAACTTCTAGACGAAAGGCGCCACTGCAGACCGAAACCTGAAGCAACAAAAAATTCGATCTAATCTACGTAGACAAATGTTTTATTTGCATGTACATAAGATTGTATTTAATATATTGGCTGAAATTTTGAATGTTCTTTTGGTAAGTTTCGTACGTAGTTTCAAAAGTTGATCCTTAAAAGAAGAAATACAAAAAGAAGAGCACAAGGCCGCAGAAGCATAAAATACAAGTCAGTAGGATCCCTATCTAGCTAGTAGTTAATATTATTAGAGAAAAATATAAAATGCTCTACCAACTTTATTATAATTGTATTATACTTTTATAAATTTTTAAAATTTATAAATCAAACTCTTTAATTATATAAAATTTACAATTAATATTTATTATTCAATTAATTATTTTATTAAATTATATAATATTTTCACTGACTTTTTCAATTAAGAATTACATTATCATTGTTTATCATTTTATTATATCATTTTTTACACATAATTTTATAATTTATTTCAAAATTTTTAATTAAAATCATATTTATCAAATTTAATTTTTAATAATTATATAACAAAAATTATGTGTAAAAATATGTAATGAACCAATATATCATAATATTATGATTTATGTTTAAGAACTTCTTGAAAAATTATGTAATTTAATAAAATAATTAATTAAATAAATATTGAGAGTTAAATATAAGTCCTATATAATTAAAAATTTTGATTTACAAATTTTCAATATCTGTAAGATAAAATGTAATTATCCCAAAATTAATAAAAGTATTTTACTTTTCTTTTATGATATTATTATATTGCATCCATCCAAAGCACAAAAAGCAAAAAAGAAACCCAGAGGTGTAACCAGATAAAGCTTTGAAGCTCCATAAGCATGCAATGGGCCGAGAAGTAACAGCAAAAAGAAAGCTTTTATATATACATATGTACAAAGACAGTGTGCATATGATGTGAGAAAATAAGGAAAAATAATATTTTGGGAAGTTTTAACTTTTTGAAGATTGAGTTTTATATTGTTAGAAAATTTTCAATTTTAAGATAAATAAATTAAAATTAAAAATATAAATTTTAATATATTAAAAATAATTTAATAATAAAATACTCAATTTTAAAAAATTTTAACTTTTCATAGTACTAGTCAAGGATTAAATTACCAATACAAAGGACGGGGGGGGCCAGAAACAAGATGGAGTTTGGAGCCACGCGCCATTAATGATACCGTGAAGCGCGGTCAACGCAATAGGCAGGGATAGGCGGGTGCTATTAATGCGGGATAATGGGCTTTTCTTTTGCATGCGCTGACTATATTAATTATGCTATTCATTCATCATGTTGTTGTTGTTGTTTCGCTTGCTTGTTGTGGTACGTCGTCGTCTGCGACTGCAAGAAAAATGACTATTGAGGTGGCGCCACCTCTCATTCTCAGCGCCGCCTCGTGAACCGTGGAGAAAACGCAGACACAGAGATGGTTTAGGGGAAAAGATGCACCAATCCCTCCGCCGGCCGTGTTCTGCCGCTTTTGGGGCCACAAAATTCAAAGCAAATTGGTATGGGGAGCTACGCTTTTATATACGTATAAAATGGGTCACCTGTGATCTGATTGAAAATAAGAGTCACTCGTGTTCTACAATGGAGATTCTTTTCTGACTCATGAAAACGTAGAAGAAAGGATGATGAAGTAAAAAAAATATTATATTGTGTCTATTTGATTGATGATGAAGTAAAAAAAATTATTTATTCATAATATATTTTCAAATTTTTCAAAAAAAGAACGGTAAGATAGGACCAGGTATGCTCTTGGTGAATCGATGCGGTCCTGCTTACTTTTCCTTTGCGTTTGTACGAATACGACAGGGCGTTACTCGCCCTGAACCGCCGGGCAAAAATGTTCCTAATTTTATTTACGGCAAACACGTAGACAAGTATTCTTTCCTTTCTTATTAGGCATCATTTTAGAAAAAAAATATTTTTATATATTTATTATTTTAAAAAATAAAAAATATATTTACTACTTTATATTAAATATCATTTTTATTATCTAAATAAATATTTAATAATTTTATTTAATAATTAACTTTTGATAGAGAATATATTAGCAAATTATAATTTATATCTTTAAAAATTAAGATTATTTATTTTTTTTAATTCTTTTATATTAACCTTAAATTATACTTAAAAAATAATTAAGGAAATAATAGATTTGTTTTCTGTTAAATTAGCTTACCATAATTACGTGATATTCATTCTCCATCTCTTTATCATTCTTCCTTGATAGAGTTTTGTGGAATAAATTAAAGGATATTTGGTTTACAAAAATAGCATGAGAAGAGTAGAAAATTTTTAAATCACTTGGTTGCCTAATAATTATCAAAATAGAAAAAATAAAACTTTTTAAACTTCTTCTTCTCACAAACCATTTGCCTATCTATATCTTTTTAATAAGAAAAACTTTTCATATTTTTTTATAAATAGAAATACAAAATTATTTTTACTTAATTTAATTAATAATCACTTTTACATTTTATTCTCACCATTTGAAAATGATAATAAATATAATTTATTAATTATAAAATACAAATATAATTATTTTATTAATTATATAATAAATAGAATGACACTATATAAAATTATATAAAATAAATATTAAATATTAAATCATGAATATAAGTTATAAAAATAATTATAATATTTATAATTAAATTATTTTCTCCTATTTTATACCTCTTACTATATTATATATGCTTAATTTTATGGAATTAAACTTATTATATAATTGGGTAATGATTTTGTAATATTTTTAAATTATTTAATTAATATTAAAATTTTATGTTGTTTCAAATTATCAGCTATAATTTAAGTTCTAAATACTTAAATTGAATAATTTTTACATTGCTTGAAAGTTAAGAAGAATCTCTAAAATTTTAATGTTTTGGTTAAAGTTTAGTTTGAATGTTTAGAATATCAAATTTAGTCATAAAAATGATGCTCCACTTTTGTTATAGTTAACACAATCACAATTTTTGGATTATATTTAAATTTTTAAGAGTCTAATTAAGGTAAAATTAGTGCCTAGAGTTAGATAAGATCCGATTCAGCAAGTTTTACGTTTACAGTTTAGAAAAATTATACCATTTTTAGTAGTCAAACTTGACCTAGAAATTGAGTTATCAATTTTTACTACAAAAATATTGTTAATAATTTAATTTTTAAGTTAGGATATAGGTTTCTAAATTGGACAAGGCCCATTATTTATAACCTTAAAAGATGTATCTTCTTACCCCATTAAGTTTTTTAGCTAAGAAAATCAAATTTAAGAGGTTTTATGCCTTAAGGGCATTACACTTCATTCTAGACAACAAACACTTTTCTTCTATCTTTCTCTTGCAAAACAATTATGAGTGGCTATTTTTTCTACATCACATCAAGAGATTAACATTCCAATTTGATTTAATTTTAATTTCTTTCTCTTAATTTTCCTTTTGATATAATTATTTCTTATTTTTCTACTCTTGTTGTGTATGATTACTTAGATAGTTTCGTAATAATAATCAATTAATTATTATCTATTGTAGTTTATAACTAAATGATTAGTTGCAATTGATTCTCACTTGTAGGTTAGTTATAATTAATTGAAATTAGTAGCAATTAAACTTTGGTTATTTAATGTAAGGGTGAATTATTAGTTGCCTAAGAAAAATAGAAGACAAATTAACAATTTTCTTGTGTAAAGTTGTTAATTCAATTTCAATCTCATTCTTGATATTTAATGCTATTATTGATTAGATTTAGGTTATGTCTTGAATTGAAATTAGTAATGGGAGGTTAATTTAATAGCTTATTCTAAATTATTTATTATTAGAAACTTTACATAATTGTTACCAATGTTAGGATAACTTTTCAATTAAGTAATTGAATCAATTGTGAATTTTGTTGAAGGTCTATAATAAATCTAAGAATTAGAGTGTGAAATTCCTTAGATTAAGCTTCTATATTCTGTTTTACTTTACTTTAATTTTGTTTTTATTAGTTTATTTAAATTACTTTTGAAAACCCTCTATTTTTACATTCTATTTTCATTGATTGACTTCTATTTCCTTGGGTTTGACTTGGACTCTCCTTATGCATGTGTTAAAATATGTTCAATATTAATTTTTGATATGGAATAACATACATCAATCTATACCTATTGAGCACATCATTTTTTAGCCTTATAAGTACAAGTTAATAATATATTACTTTTAGGAAGCATAGCTTGCAAAAATTTCAACAATTTTAGGTAACTTCTATCACTCCAACCATTAACAACTTTCACATCTAAGGATGTCAAATGGGTCATGATATGTGGATTGGTCCTTACCTGTCACAAGTTTTCATGGATTTTAACCTCTAAAAATTGATGCTATTTTTATATTTGGATAATACGAATTGATTTGTCAAGGACCTAGTCCACAAACTTACAATTAAAGTTTGCAGATTAGTTCGTGCCTATTATGAGTTTTGGTGAGTTTAGACTATTTAAAATTAAATTCATTTTGTAATATGAACCAATCTGTTGTGACAAATTAGTATCTACACTGATCAATCTTTTTGACCAGCCTATTCAAATTAAACAATCTCAATATAGCAAATAAACATGTAAATTTAAGGGTCATTTGATTTGTAATAAAAACATGAGAAGTTGTATTTCCCAGAAAATAAAAAACTGTGAGTTGTTTGGTTATTCACAAAACATGAGAAATCACTTCCTAGAAAATTATATTTTTCACAGAACATGGGAAATCATTTATCTACTCCCCCTAGGTAACTTCTATTTCCTGAAAAATGTAACTTCCTTCATGTCAATTAAATAACACTGAGAACTTCTCGGGAAATTCACATAAACTTCATAGGAAATTTAACTTCCTATAGGAACTTATTTCTCATATAAACCAAACAACCCCTTAGTACAACCCAAATACATCAATGACTTTTTTACATCACTTAACAAGCTATCAAGAACTTGTAAATGATGAACAAAATTATTTTTTGTTAGGATTGGGAGCTAAATAGTTGTAGTGGAATATTAATCAATTCCATCCAAAAGATTTATGCAAAATATTAGATTAGGATAAGGATTCAATTAATACTTTTTCTGATGATTCAAAAACCTTATTCATTGATTACCTTTTCAACTTGCTCCTGGTCGAAACTCTGATGTATTCACACGAACCAGCAAATCATCAGTGAATGTCCTTCAGCCACTAATTGAAAATTTTCTTCTTTACCTCATAGTGCTAGCTACGTCTTTTAGGTTATGGTTAAGGAGGACTGCTAGATTTTTTTATATATTGGGATGTGTGAATAATCTCTACATTTTAACACCCAACACGCTTATTTAAATAAGTGCATAAAAAATTTTAACTAATTAGGCTTTGTTCCATGTATAATTATGGGCTTATAATTGAACCCTATAATTATAACATAAAATTCTTATATATTAGGCCCAAATAATTTGACCTATTAATTTCAAATTTGTTAGGTTTTAAGTGTGCGACCCTATAAACTCTCATTACATTGACAATGATAATAAATTATATTAATGATTATAAATGATGAACAGTGTTTAACAACACATCATTGTTACCTAAGTAATGAAAAAGTCGGTGATTCGATTGGACTTATACATGTGATCATCATCTATGACATTTTATCCTAAATATTTAGATTGAGCATGAGACATGGACCGTGTCATTCCCGTATAACCTAATTCAAAAATTTTTTAATTCCTCAAATACTAAGTAAAGCAAATGTAATTGACATCCCATATCAATCTATTTGAGCATGGCCATACATTTTTCTTAGTTTTAATTAAAAGGCCCACAAATATCACCCTTATTATACAAGAGGGATAAGTTCTATCTTGATCACATAAATTTTTCTGCATGATATGTGATATATCCAATAAATACCTTTGCATTCACTCAACCATGAGTGACATAGAGTAGTATCAAAATATAGAACTTACATGTAAGGAACCTTGGTGATCTCATGTTAAATGACTATATTGATGATGATTATCAAGAATCACTTATGATACTCATATAACAATCCATGTAATATTTTTAAGGTGAGTCGATCCAGTATAAAACTTTTCTAACTTGTACTCATATTTAGACTTAATATCTCATATAAGTAATAACACATGTTAGTCTTAACATATCAATGCAACCCAATCCACAATGATATATGATTAGGAATATTTAAGAATACAATTATTCTAAAGTTATTATTATAATTAAATATACTATACAAAGTATATATATATATATATATATATATATATATGTATATATGATAATTGAAATTGCCTTTAAAATAACATGATTCAAATTTACAATCATCTATATAATTAGTTTTAGAGCATATGCAACAACATCTTTAACATTACGCAACATATTTTTTAAATAGATTATCATAATTAATAGACATGCCACAATGTGTACCTTTGTTATGTCATTTCCATCACATATACTCAGTATCAATGCTATGGATAAATAGATAATCTTGTACTTACTCACTATCCTTTTTTTCACATAATAACAGTTAACATAGTGACAGTATAAAAAGCCAATACTAAATTTTATCCCTTAAATGATTGGAAATCTAATGAATTCATCAACCTATCTTCATAAAAATGTATCATTTCTTGAATCATATATGAATCATTCAAGGTATTATAATGTAATACTCTATAAGTACTTTAATCATGTTATTCTAGTATTCTACAACATAAAAATTATATTTTTTCTTTTTGAAAGGATTATCATATTTTTCAGTTATACATAAAAATAGGTTTCCCATATTAACCTCAAACTCCTAAAAATATTAAATTTAATAATATAGAAAGGCTTTAACCATATCATTCAATCATCTTATAATATAAAAATACTATATTTTTAAAGTTACCATCAAAATGCATAAATATATAATATGGGTTTTTTTATTTAAGCTAAAAACAATCAAAACATTATAGCATTATACTTTAAAAAGGCTTTAATTATATTACTTTAACCAACCATGTACTTATTTTCTATTATTTTTAACTCTTTTTTTAGAAGAATTAGAAAAATCATATGTATTGAGAATTTTTTGAATCAATCACCGAACACCAAAAATATTAGATTTTAATGATATAGATATACTTTAAGTATACTAGTCTAACATTCTAGAATATAAAATTTTTATTTTATCAGTATCATATCAAGTATCCAAAATAAAATGATAAATAAAGTTTTCTGAATTGAGTTTAAATTATCCATAATATTAAAATGTACCACTCTAAAGAAGCTTTAATCATATTATTCTATCACCTTATAGCATAAATTCTTTATTTTTTAAGTCTATTATCAAACATTTTAAACACATATAAAATGGGTTTTCCTAGATAAACTAAAAACAACAAAAATATAAGAGTTTAATGGTATGGGTGTGCTCACCTTCCTTTAAAGTACCTATTGGGAGCTTGTTGAAAGTGAGATAATGTTGTATACTAACAAAAATAAAAGAAGAACACCAACCATTTGTTGCTATCTTAACACTACATTGTGTGACTTTCTTATGCCACAAATGGCAACAGTTAGCTAAGGATGGAAGGAGCACAATGGTGCATTAGTAATGGTTCTCGCTAAGCATGATGCAAACTGAGGAAAAGAAAAAGATGTTACTCATGGGAGAAAGAAGAAAAAGGGGGGAAAAAGGAAAAGGGAAAGAGATAAGAGAGAAAGAGGTAGGGAAAAAGATAGAACTACTAGTTATGATCTAACATTCCTTAATATGTTGCAAGTTTAGATCCTCTTTCAAATCTCATCCTTCAATCTCAAATTAAAATCAATCTTAACCATTTATTTCTTTTTTATTTTAGATTTTAATTTTATAAAACTCCTTTCCTTTGATTAAATTTAAACCCCAATTTAAACATTTTAGTATTCTATAATTATTAGGCGAATAATTCATTAAGTCATAAGTATACTTATATTTATGAATATATATCATAATTCATCACACCTTGAATTTAAAAAATATTCTTATAAATTTATAAATTTATAAACAAAAGTCATCTACTCAAAATTGATACATATATTTCACAAATTTCTCACTTTCCGTTTCTAAATGTCCCAATAAAAATTTGGATAATGTTTTCATTGAATAAAATCATAATAATATTAAGCAGTTAAATTTTAAAATATATGTATCTCACTTTGGCATACATAAATATAACTTGACTATCCTCGTTAATTAAAATTAATATTTTGGAGTATTTAAAATAATAAAAATTTAAATTTTACACTAAAATGTTACAATAAGCCCACTTTTACATCTTGTATGATTTAGTCTTATGTAGATAAGCATATGACCTTTGTAAGTGGATAAAATTATGGAAGAAATTATCAATGGATTGAAGCTGAACACAATCGATCATTCTTCAATTAGTTCCATAATCGAGTTTGTTATCAAATAGAGCAAAGAGCAGATATTGTTTTTGAAACCATCAAATAGTTAGCACAAAAGCCATACATGGAGGTTATCTCTTATTATGGATATAACATCAATAGATTTTTTTTTATATAAAGGGTTAGAATGATAGAACTATTATACAAAATAATATAGTTACTTTGGTGGCTCAAGCTTTGTATGTGAATAGTTCTAAAGATAGGAACCTCATTTATGTCAATACATCATATTATGAAGTCATTAAAAACATTTATAAGCTTGAATACGTCATGTTCAAGGTTCCTATGTTTTGATGTAAATAGATTGAGAATAAAAACAACATCTAGGATAATGAATTAGAATTCATGTTAGTGGATTTTAACAAGGAAGGTCACAATGAGGAGTTGTTCATAATGGCATCCTAAGTGAAAAAAGTGTTCTATGTCATAGACCTATTCGACCATAAAGGATACGTAGCTCTACTAGAGAAAAGACATATTGTTGGTGATGAAAATGAAGAAGACATAAAGGATAATATTAAGAAGACTTCTCCTTTTTCTATAAGAATATTTTTAATGAACGACAAAGGTGATGTAAGGAGTTCTATGTGTAAGATGATTATGTTGAAGGAACATTGGTTGAAATTGCTCCTAGAGATATAAAGAAAGATTAAAAGTAATTGTGTTTATATTTCTCCTACCTATATTATATGTATAATATGTGGCATTTTTGAATTATTAATTAGTTTCTAGTACTTGTTTGTATATTATAATATTCTAATATGATACAAGTTTTATATATAACCCTAATTATCTCAGCATTGGTGATAAGAATGGTACTATCTGATTTAACAAATAACATATAATATCACTAAAGTTTAATAATATAAACTAGGTAATAATTTTTTTGACAAAAGTATATAGTATTAATGTTATATCTACAACATTAATTCTAACATGGTTGTGCCCTTTTTTTTTTACCACAGTGGGTTTGACAAGGATTTTTGTTAATGGTCATATCATTAGAGGAAAATATAACTTCTTTACGTGCATTTAGAGATATTATTTTCAATTTTTGTAATATTTATATATTATATGTTTTCTACTATTTAGACTCAATTAAGTGTATAAAATTATTGTCATTTGGTGTTTAATTATATTTAAGATATTATTTTTGACAAAGTTCAATATTGAGATAAGACTTGAATACTATTATCTGTAAAAATACTAATTATATAATAATATGATTGTTGAATTTTGTAATTAAGTTTGGATATTGCTCTAGGCATATTTAGGTTTGGGTGAATTCCAATGGATTTTAAAAATAATAATAATAATAAATCAAGTCTATTATTCTAAAAAATTGTTATTTTATATTGATTTATAACGTCTGTTATTTAACAAAAATCAATGTACTATGTAAAATTTAAGTTATGAGAAAATGTCAATTTTTAATCGTGATTTCCAAATCAATGCTGTAATTTATTTTACATAAATTATTATCATTTCTAATGTTGTTTGTAAATTGACATCTAATGTCAATAATTCAATAATATTTAAGAATTAAACATGTTAATTTTCATATAAAAATTGATATTTTTATATATATTTCGTGTCAATTTAAAATTTAACATTGAATATGTTAGATGTACAACAATGTTCGCATGTACACCACATAATAACCAATGTCAAATATATGAAATAATAATCAACATTGAAAGAATTCTATAATAGTATTTTTGCAAACTTTGGCCAAAGCTGCGGAGAATTGAAGGCCTTTGTCCTTTGCCACCGCCCCATTTTACATATCCCCACTTTTCATATTACTATGCTATTGGCGTTGGAAAATTTGTGGATCACGTCGACGATGAAATATGTTAATTTTTTCAAATATTCTTTTTTTCCCCTCAAAACAAGAGAAATAAATTTATTCATATCAATAAAGTAGGAATGCATATCTTAGGAGTTAACATGCATACTCTTCTATCTGTAATAAATGATGATCGATTCACTTAGTGGGCAGTAATGGCCATTTGTAAAGGAAGAAAAACATCGGGTGATAGCAGTGAAAAATCGTCGGAGAAGGTTGTGATGTTGAAGTTAATAGGTGCTTCTAAAAATATAGAAGCAGCACTTAAAATCTCAACTCATAATAGAAATGAATAAGGCTGTTGAAGAAGCGGATCGGTACTTGTTTCAAACGTACCTTACGCTATAGATTAGAGGTACCATATGAATTTTTATACTGTCAAAGGATAATAGATGATTCATTGTTCGAAATTGACATATGCAAAAGCAGTCCCTCGATTGAGAGTGTAAAGCGGGAGTTTAAACCATTGTTGGTGGTGATTGAAGGGTGATGAATAAATTAATTCATTTAAAAGCTAATTATTTAAGAGTGTATGATTATGATAGAATTTTCCATCTGGACATAAATTTGAAATGTTAAATGGTCAATTGCAAATTAAATCCGAACTTTTTTCCAAATATCAAAGATAATATGTCAATACTTTAATAATGTAGTAGTATTTAATGCTATTTTAAGTACTTTTATTATATATGAAATTTAAATTTAAATTTAAATTAAAAATTATACAAATATAATATGTAAATTATCAATTTTATTATCAAAAAGGAAGAAGAAGATAATGTGTGACAATCAGCGAGGATTGACCAATCAGAGCCAATAAGGGGATTCCCCATTCAATGGATGTAGGGGCCGTTTGGTTCAAACTGGGGAAAGGGAATGGAATCAGGAAAGGGAATTAGGGGGAAAGGAAAAGAATAGCTCCTGATTACCTAATCTGTTTGGTTCAAACAGGAAAGGGAATCAAGTATTTTTAATTTACTTTATTAATAATTATTATATTAAAAATAATATATTTATAATTATTTTTAAAATAATTATTATCTTATTATTTTTATTTTATTTACATCTTATTAACATCTTATTAATAATTTTTATAATTATTAACATCTTATTAATATTATTTTTATTAATACTCTATTTTAACTATTATTAATATATTAATAATAATTAATATTATTATAATAATTTTAATAATAATTATTTATTTAATTATTATTTTTAATATTTATAATTTTATTAATATTATTAATTATTAATAATTTAAAAATATTATAATATTAAAAATAATAATTATTAGAAATATTATAACATTATTAATATAATTGAACAATATTATAATATTTATTATTTATTTAGTATTTAATAATATTATAATATTTTTAATTTATTAAAAATTAATATTATTTATTTTTAAATAAATATTAATAATATTATTAATATATAATAATTATTTATTTAATTATTATTTTAATAAATATTAATAATATTATTAATATATAATAATAATTATTTATTTAATTATTATTTTAATAATATTAATTTTTAATAAATTAAAAATATTATAATATTATAATATTATAAATATAATTAGATAATATTATAATAATAATAATTTATTTAATATTTAAATAATAAATAATTATTATTTATTTTTTACTTATTATTATTAATTATTAATATTAAAAATATTATAATATTAAAAATAACAAGTATTAAAATATTATAATATTATTAATATAATTAAATAATAATAAATTATTTATTACATATTTAATATTTAATAATATTATTAATATATAATAATTATTTAATAATATTATTAGAGAAGATAGGAGAAGGGAATGAGATTCCCCATGGAGTGGGGGGAATCACTATTCCCTTAAATGGGGTAATCTCATTAAGGGAAAAAGGGGAAAGGGAATGAATTTTTTCTAAACCAAACAAAAACAAAGGGAATGAAATCCTACCATTCCCTTTCCCCCTTATGAAAACTCCGAATCAAATGGCCCTGTAGTGTAAGGAAAGGAAATGGCATACGTGGTATTTTAGCAGCGCATAGGAATTCGTGCAAATGTCTTGTAAGAATTTCTGGCACTCAACTCCACACGGGCCGCGCATTTTATCCCGATTCCATTACTCTGCCTGTTTGCAGCCCACGACACACTCTGCATGTGACAGGCTTTATGGCAAACCCTAGTGGTCCCCTTTCCAAAGTCCACTTTTACGTTGGGCTTTCTCACTAAACTTGGGCTAACAACGATTAATTACACTTTTTAATTCTAAATAAATCTCATTCCATTGCCATAATATCAATTTCATTCAAAAAAATCACCACTTGCAAGCTCATACTCTGAAATTATTCGCATATTTGATATTTGATATTCAACCAATAAACCATGTAGCTACTCATTCTTTTTAGTCAATCTAATAATGAAACTATATAATTTATATATATGTGCCTAAAATACATTTTTAGTCTTGTTTCGTTCGTAGTTTTTTTAATTTTGTTTAATAATTTCTATTTGATTCAATTTCATCTTAACTGATAAAATTCATGCAATGATAATATTTATTTCGTCCAAAATTTTACATACTAATATAATTTTACTCAACATTTTCATGTAATTTTTTTCATTGGCATTGAATTTTTTTTTTTTTTAGAATCCTAATACTCAATAACTGCATTAGATTCTGATTAATCCAGAGCCGAGTTAAGTTGGATTTAACATGGAAGTAAAATTTTTCTAATGATAATCTTTTTTATTCACAAAATTCAAATTTTAAACTTTATTTAAAGGGATTTAATTCCCAACTACTTAGATCAACTGCTATTAATGTATTGAAAAATTATTAAATAATGAATATATAAGTATCTTTCCCTTTCTTTTAATGTAAAAAACATTTGAGTTTGAAGAAAAAGATAATTGAACTGACAAAAATCTTTTACTTAATCCATATGTGTATTTGATTCAATAGATCGTAGAGCTAGTAACCTTTGTTTACGATCTGGACGAAATTGGGTTAAAAATTGATAGTGTAAAAATTGCAAGGCGATAAGATCGAGCTGCAAAAAGATTTAGACAATTAAAAACAAAATAAAAAAAATATACTAAGGCTTCGTTTTATTAATAAGTGATTTTTATAAAATATAATTATAAAATATTAAAATAAAATAAAAATATTTTATTTATTTTTATTAAATATAAAAAATTTGAAGGAATCAACTTTTTCTTATTTCAAAAAATTTACTTTTCTTAATTTTTAAACTTTTAAAATTAGTAAAAAACATATACTTTTTATTAATATATATATATAAATAATATTTTTTTATAAAAAATATTTTTTAATGAAATAAATAGAACTTAAATGTGATTTTCATCATATAACTCTGTGTTGATTATTAATTTATTACTATTAAAGCCCAGCTCAACTTTCATGTATGACGGCTTTGTTATCGAGCAGCGTTCTCCAACTTCATTACATTACGGGGGTGGGCCCCCGCGTGGGTGATGCAATGAACCCTCATCATTTTTAATATTTTATATGGGTAGTTCTAAGGTAATCACTGTTAAAATAAGAGTACCGATAATAAGAGAACATCATAACCGTTTATTATACAAATTTTCATCTCTGCCGTTAATCGTCCTTTTCATAAAATCGGTTGTAAACTTTAGGAGAGACAAATAAAAAGTCATTTTTACCCTTTTGATTTGGGCTCAGACTTCCATCCTATTCTTTGCACGACCATCCATTATTCTTATAATTAATATAAAAATAATATATATAATAAAAATTATGAAAATATTTGAATTACTTTATTATATTTATTTTAAAATATATATTTAAACTTAAAAATAATAAAATTTTGAAATATAATATAAAAATAAAAAATAATTAATTAATTAAATCAAATATTTAACTTATTTAAAATTTTTTATAATAAAAAATATTTTGTATTATATAGATCCAATTTGGTGACATAGTATTTAAGTTGTAAATAATAGGAGTGAATAAAAAATACAATGAAAATAAAAATAATTTGTGAGTCATAAAATCTTGAAAATATTCCAATTGATGCATATTTAATTTAAAATATGATATTTAAAATTAATATTACAAAATATTAATAAATTTTAAATTAACAAGAAATTAAATATTTAAAATTAATTTTAATTTTAAAATATTTTAAAAAAATTGATTATGAAATTGAAAAAGAAAAAAGAAAATTAAGTCATTAAGAAAATAAAGAAGAAAAATAACCAATGAACTATAAAGTAGTATGAAAAATTAAAAAAGAATATATAACTAAGTAATTTAATTAAATTACATATTCAACTTTTTCAAAATAAAAGAATACATTAGATTGTATCAACATTTCTCAGAAATATTAGTATTTAAACAATAAACGATAGAAGTAAATATAAAAAAAAGAAAAATATGTGATGAAATGAATTAAAAAATGAATATGACTTTAATAGTAAGTAATGTAAGAATTAAATATAGAATATGTGTTTAAGTGATTTAATAAAAATAAATATTCAATTTATTGAAAATAATTTTATATTAAAACTACATCATATTATATCTATATTATTTAATGATATTAGCATCTCAATTGTAAATAAAAAAATAAATATAAAAGTAAAATAAATAGACAAAAGAAAGTGAAATAGTGTGTAAGTTGTAAATAAAGATATTGATAAAATTTCAATTAATGTCTAATTAATTTGAAATATAAAATTTTAAATTTGATAAAAAAATATTGACAAAATTTTGATAAATAAATTTGGTTTCAATTTTCAAACACTTTTACAAAATAGAATACATAATTAATTATTTTAATTAATACTTTTTATATTAAAATTTCAATTTATTTGAAATATTTTATATTATATTAAAATCAAATATGTCATATTGTTTCCATTCTAATTTGTGACATTAGTATTTAAAGTCAAACAATATTAATAGATGTGAAAAAGGAAAAACAAAAATATGCAATTAAAAACATAAAAAGAAGAAAAATAATGATTGAGTGGTAAAATAATATAAGAGTTAAAAATATAATTTATAATTAATTAATTAAATTAAATTAAAATTTTAATTTATTTAGAATATTTATATAAAAAAAATAAAATCTATCATCATAGTAATATTAACATTTGAGATATAACTAATAGAAATAGATATAAACACAAAAAAAATGAAATAAATATAATTAAATAAATACAAAGAAGATGAAAAATAATTTAAAATAAAACGCTTGAAACTGATACTAAGAGGACATCATAGCCATTTATTACAAAATTTGAATAAATAAATTGAAATAAAATACTTAAAGTAGTGCTATTAAATCCTTTTTTTTTCAAAAATGGAAATCATTTTCAAAGAGTAAACTATCAACCTTTTTGGACGTCTTGCAACTAGTACCAACAAGTTTCAGAACAAATTTCAGAGCCACGTGTAACCTACACATTGCATCTCCATTTGGAGTACCTAAGAGTATCATAAGAAAGTGTACACAAGAAACTCTCATTTTTATATATCAATGTCCTTTTCATCTTTTCTTAATTCAATCTCTTTTAAGACAGAAGTGGGGTAATTGATGATTGACATATTTATTATGTAAATTTATGCTATATTTTACATATTTTTAATAATATTTAATTTTCGTAAATAGGATTGATATTAATGATTTTTAATAAAAAATTATGATTAAATAATAAGTTATATTTAATCTTTCATATCAAATTTTTTTAATAAAATAAACGCAAATCAATCACTAAATACATATGCAGAAAAATTAAGAATTAAATCTTGATTGTAAAGAAAAGTATCACTTAAAAAGTATTATACATCACTTAAATAAAATTTTTTTAACTTATTATATATTTAAATATTAACTAATAAACAAGTTTATCGTATGCATCCAGTACAACCACCACATAATTCATTACAAAACTACGCTTCCAATAATTGAATAGGTTACTCTTATTAAGTTAGATAATAGTATAACTACCAAAATGATTGGTTTAGTTTAGTTTATCGTGATTTTATTTTAGATGTTTCGGCATTAATTTTTTTTTTTTTTAGTATCGCAGAATTAAATTTACAGATCCAATTTATATTACTCTATCTCTGCAACAAACAAGCCCTTAATCTTTAATCACTCTTTACTATTTTCCAAATTCAACACATTGTTTTTTCTGAGATAAACATTTTTATTATTTATATCGACTGATACGTGACAAGCACCACACGCAGCACGCCTTTACAAGCCCATGTGAGCTACTCTCCAACCATTCATGAGCACTTTCACCCGCACAACGCGCAAAGATTTTTTTTTTTTCTTTTCTTCCACACAGGTCTTCTCCGTTGTAATCCTAATCACCAAAATCAAATTTTGATTTCAGTTCCGTAGTTGCTATATCATTTATAATAATAAAATAAGCTTTTTGGCTTTCATTGGCGGAGCTCAAGTCCTAGGTTTCCGCGTTACTTTCTTCTTGTTCATCTTACAAGGTAAGACTTTTCTCTCTGCCCACAACAATTTCCACCAA
This sequence comes from Sindora glabra, assembly GCA_020226215.1. Taxonomy (NCBI): domain Eukaryota; kingdom Viridiplantae; phylum Streptophyta; class Magnoliopsida; order Fabales; family Fabaceae; genus Sindora; species Sindora glabra. The sequence goes on from CM035229.1 coordinate 69,933,259, forward strand.
GTCCTCTGCTGCCTGCTGCTTGCTGCTTGCTGCTTGGCCGCGCATTTCAGGCAAATTGTAATTACTCCTATCTTTAGAGCGTGAGTTTCATTAATTGGAAGTAAATGCAAGCTCTGAAAGAAAGAAGATCCTGCCTTTGTAGCGAGTTTCTAATTATATGACAGATTGGCAGGAATTTTTTATTTAGTTGATGTTTTTCAGTTTCTGTGACTCGGTAAGCTTTTTCCAGTGATTTTTTAGTAGCTTTAGAGATTCAAGCCAATTTAGGTTGTTTTTGTTGATGGTAATTTGATTAGAAGATGTGAGATTTTTCTGACTAATTTGGAGAATGACTTTAAGTGGGTTAGGGATTGGTTTGGGCATTGCGTTTGGGTGCCTTCTCGTGGGTGTAATCGGAGAGCTTTACTATCTGTTATTCTGGAAGAAGAGAAGAAGCCAGACAGAAATTCGAACTGAAAACAGCAATAATCCAAAAGGATTCCTTTATAGGGTTTGCTGGAGTACACCTTCTTCCTTGCAAAATTCCGACACTCCAAGAAGTTTAAACACAGCCCCAGAAATCAAAAACCATGAAACAGACTTGGAATTGGGTAACAGTAAAGATGCGCTCCTGAAGAACTTTGGAGAAGAAGGAGTAGAATCAGAGCTCATGAGGCTGCACAATCTGGCTGGCCCACCCAGATTCCTCTTCACAATCAAAGAGGAAACTAAGGAAGATTTGGAATCTGAAGATGGGAAATCAAGGGGTGATAGGAGCAGAAAAGGATCAAGAACAAGGAGTCTTAGTGATCTTATGTTAGCAATGGATACTCCGTATCTTACTCCTCTTGCTTCATCGCCATTAAAGTCTCCATTGAATTCTCTGGATTCTTACAAGCATCAGGGATTCAATCCTCTCTTTGAATCATTAGCAGAATCAGAATTCAGCAGAATCAGATCTTCTCCTCCTCCAAAGTTCAAGTTTTTAAGAGATGCCGAGGAGAAACTGTACAAGAGATTGATCGAAGAAGCTCAGAGAAAAGCACAATTTGAGATTAAAGATTCAAATTGCTCAACAGTGGTGACAGATGAAAGAGAAGGTCCATTTCTCAGTGTCATTAAGAACAGAGAGAGAGAGCTTCCAGAAAATATTCTACAGTTTCCTTCAAGTACATCCCAGGTGCTTCCACTAGCATCTTCGCCAACAACCTTCAGACCACTTGAGAAAGCATCTATGGTGCGTTAGCTTCCTTGAAAACCAAACCTGGCTCTGTTAATTCTTTTTCATATTGTAGTTAAAGTTTTCTAAAGGATTTGTACTAATTTTAATTTTGTTTTACAAAGCTTTTGATGATTTTCCTCCACTTTGAATTTTGTGCTCCGGAACGTTTACCGTGCTCAAACAACTTTAATTCCAGTCACTCCACAAATTAAGGCAAACTAACACTTACCTGCAACCTGTGACGCAATTAAGAAGCTTGTTTGTAGTAAAAGGACTTGGTGGGACAATGTGTTTGTATGTCCATTTCCCTTGTTTGCTGTGGTATCCTCAACCAATTAAATCATACATGTGAATTATGGCTGTTTGCTAGCAATTTCCTTTATTTAAAGGCTTCAATAATTCTTTCTTTTAGACATTTCCACAATCATTTTGCATGCTTACTTCTATTCACTAATCATGCGTTCTCAAGCAGCTTCCGCATGGTGGTGCTGCAATGCCTAAGCTTTGAATTTTAATCTTTATTTTCTATCTTCAATTACTTGATACACTATTTCACCTTTGCTTGATTCATTAGTTTCCGGAGAAATCACAATAAATAAATATAAAGTAATTCATTAATCGAAAGCCTTTAATCCAAGTGGATATTAATATTCTTTGAAGGTTTAGTTTAATCCTTTATGTTTATATAAGTGCATTCAGAAATCAAAAAGTAATTTATTATAAATGGAAGTATTAAAATTAAACTTTATCAAATTAGAAAATCATCTAACTAAAATTATATTATAATTGATTTTAAATTCTCAAGTGTCTGATAATCTCTTGAAATTTATAATATCAGTTTTTATTTAATGTATTTTTAAGTAAAAATCTGCCGAAAACAAATCCTATTCATAGTTTCATTAAGTTAATTTTATGTGAAGATGATTTTTCTTTTTCTTTTTTAATTTTTATCTTTAATTATCTTACCTAAAATTTAAAATAAATTTTCTTAAGATATAGCAAACTGAATTTAAGATCAAGACAAGGTTTGAATTGAAATTAAAACAAACTAAATATAATCCGACATAATTCAGATTTACTTCTATTAACATAATTTTTTTTTATATTTGTAAGATTATACGAAGCAAGATTAAAGAGGTGTTGAGTTGCAAACTACCCATGAAAGCTGTCGAGTTTTGTTGAATGGAAAGCGACAAGGTTGAAAACGGTGCGCGTTGCGGACGGGTTGTGGTGTCGATGGACTTTCACCTAAACAAACAAGACATGTCCTTGTTATCACGCGACTCGGCCGAAAGTTCCTCAACCCACCTAGATTACCGTCCCGCTTTAATTAATCAAATTTTTTTAAAAAACCAAATTAACAGTTTAGAAATAAACATAAGCAGCTTCTTGTCAAGATAAATCAATTTTTTTAAAAAAAAAAACAAATATAACCATTTTCATTATACTAAATTTAGGGATTAGAATGGCATCCGGCAATAGCTGGAAATTTTGAAATTGAGAGGGTTCATGTGAAATCAGGCAGATCCAATTGTGGTCCTGACTCGGACTGAGAGTCAGTTTGTTGGGTCCACGCCATTTACTATTCCTAAATTCATGTTGCTTGTTTTGTTTGAATCGTAAACCCCACCAACAAAAGACATTAGCTTTTTTTTTTTTTTTTAAAAAAAGACTGCCTGGGATTTTAAAATTAATGTTTCAATTACTTTGTCATATTATTATTGTTTTATTATTCTATGCATTTCTTGTCGTTTCTTCTTTACTGATCCCTTCTCTCCAAGTTGCAATCAGAGAAATGTGGGTTTGAGACGCATGATGTGGACGGAAGCCCAACTTGAACTGGACGCTCACGTATCAGTTGTTGGGATGCCACTAAGGTCATTGGTTAATCAATCACGCACACAGTATTGAATTAGTATTTCGATATTGCTTAGGTCAAGTCATTTTTCAAATTCTCGAGATAATTAAAAATAAAATTTTATTCTATTTTTAAATAATTTTTATCTTTAAATAATGTTTGACTTCAAATAAAATAAATTATATTTTATTTTCAAATAAATTTATTTTTAAATAATATTCAACTTTAAATAAAATTAAATTACATTTTATTTATAATTTTTATTTAAATTATATTTATACTATTATGAAATTCATTAAATAGGATTAATATTTTATTAAAATTTATTTCATTTCACATAAAATAAAAATTATATAAAAAAATTTACCCTCTTTCTAATATTATATTTATTATAATATCACTAAAATACTTTTTAAATAAATTTTATGCATTTTTCAATAAGATCCAAATAAAGGAATTTATTTGTAAATGAATTGAAATTATTATTTTTCAATATAATTGTTAAATAATATAATTTATTTATAAATAAATTAAAATTATTTGTATTGAAATAAAATAAAATAAATTTAAAAAATTTTTGAAGCGAAACGAAGCTTAAAGATATTTTTCCTAATGAGTGAGTCGCTTCATATATAGAAGAAACGTTCTGAAAACATTTTAGAAAGTGTATTTCCAACACTTTCTTTTATTTCCAGTTATGCAATTCTGCATTGTTCAAGAGTCAGGCCCCGCAATTTCTAAGCTTAAAAGTGAGTCCAGGGGTTGTCGTGGATTTGAGAAGGGGTTTGATGATGCAAACGTACGTGAAGGGAGTAATATAAACTCGCTGGCCACGGCTTTGTTTGACTAAAGAAAGCTGAGGCGCGGCAAGTTTATTAATTTAATATTGAAAGAAGGAGAACGCCGTAATCAAAATGACAAAAGTCTCCCCGTGCCAGCTCCCTTGCTTCGTCCATTTCTTCTTCTTCACTTTACACAAAACGGCTACATTCTGTTACTCAAGAAATTTGAATCTGACCTATGACATTGGTTTGGCGCTTGGCACAATTTCTTTATTTTATTTTATTTTATTTTAAAATAAAGGAATCATTTGATTCACTAGATAATTTTATAAGGAAGAAGTTGAACTTTCTAATAAATGATTTTTTATGTAAACTTTTTGAGAAATACTTAAAATTATTTACATTGGGAATGAGTTTATAAAAGTAATTGACTTTTGTGGGTTATTTTATTTTTAATAGAAATAATTATAAGTATTTTCTAAATACTTATTTTGTATAAAAATTGAATGAAGATCCAATTAATTATATAATATATATATATGATCATAATATACATTCACAAAAGAAATGAATATAAATTATTTATGATCAATAAAAAATTATTATTCATAGTGCATTAATAAAGTTAGGTGCTTTATTAATATTGCTGTAAATTTTAGAATATATAACTTATTTTTATTATATACAATTTACAGGTATATTTGGTATATCAAATAGGATCATAAATAAAATTCATATAACTATTGTCAAGATAAATAGAATTTTATAAGCATTAATTTATTCTACTCTAAATCTTGGTTATATATAATTATACTCTTATAAATATAATCATATTTGAGTTGTAAATGAGTGAGATTCAATTGTAGTTCAATATATTTTGTAATTTGATGTCTATATATTTGGTAAGAATATAATTATAATATAACAATATAAAATTTGGTGATATAACAATTTTACAATTTCAGTACTTGATTATAAATTTTGGATCTAAATACATCAGTTCTCATTAAATTAGAAAAAATTTGATTAATGAATAATTAAAGAACTAAATCAATAAGTGTTAAAGTAAATTAAATTAATTTCATCAATTTAATTGAATATTATGTAAAGGGATATAAATAAAAAATTAATATGATATAAGAATACAATTTAAGGAGACTACTAAGTTGTTTGGATCCTTATTTGAATAAAGGCATATATAATTTGAATGCAATTTCAATTCCATGGTAAAAGGATCACTAAAACTAAATAATTAATTTAAAAGCTAATTATATATGTACTTATAAGGTTAAGGCCCTTAAATTAGCTCAATGCCCTATACACACTGCTATTAGATTAGGCTAGTTAGAAAAAGATTATTAAATTGATATATGGAAATACATAAATAACCCAATCACTAGGTCCATACATGTGACTTAGTATAGTTAAATAATGAGAGTTAGTTTTCAGAAATACTAATTAGTAAAATATTTTCCTAAACAATTATCTAAAAGTCAAATATATGATTTGAATTATATAATTTATTAAATAAAATTACATTAGGAATTTAATAAGGATAATATTTATCTTTTTTAAATATTTAGTGGAGATATATTTCAAATCAAGAATATTTAATAAATGAGTCTTTAATAATCAAATATATTTCCAATATTAAGTGAAGATATATTTTGAATATTTAAAATAAGACAATAGTTAGTAAATACAACTAATATTTATTTTAACATAGTAATATTTTTCAAATTCTCAAGAAACTTAAGATAATAATTTTTTATTTAACTGACATCATAATGTATACTATTTGAACGTTAATAGAAAAATGAAAAAAATATAATATGTCAATTTTAAAATAACCAACACCTATTTAAATGTGGTGACCTTTTTAAAATTATTAGAAAACTTAAGATGCTAATTTTTTATTTAATCAACATTAAAATTTATATTATTTGAAAATTGTTAGAAAAATGAAGAAACTCAACACGTCAATTTTAGAATTAATCGTTATCCATTTGGATGAGATGACATGTTTGAAATTATTGAAATGCTTACAATATTAATTTTTTATTTAATCGATATCACAATATATGACATTTAAAAGTTATTAAAAAAATAAGGAGGTTTACTATGTTAGTTTTAAAATTAACCGATATTTATTTGAATGTAATGACATTTTTAAAATTAATATCAAACTTAAAATATTAGTTTTTTACTTAACCAATATTAAAATTTATGACATTTGAAAATTAATGAAAAATTGAAGAAATTTAATATGTTAGATTTAAAAATAATCAACATCTAAAGATTTTGCAAAAATATGGTGAGAACTATAAATGTGATGATATTTTTATATTTTAAATAAGGCACATCTTTTTTTCCTTATTATCACTTCAATTTCTCTTTTATTTATTTTCAAGCTCAATCTTATCTCCATTTAACTCCCTTTATAGAACTCAAGATGTTTCTTTGCCCTTCATTATATGTTAGTGAACTATTGATACACCTTCAACTAATACTAAATACAAAACAAATACTTTAATATTTCATACCATTGGTTCAAACTAAAGATATTTCTTTCTTACTTATATTTCTCGAACATTCATCTTTTCCATTTTTTTGATTTTTTGTGCATATTTTTCAAGAGAAATTTTATTTGTTTCCATTATATAACTTTTGAGATTGTATCTAAATATTAGATACTTATTATATGTTTAATAAAATATTATAGCAGAGACCAAAATCAACTAAATAACAATTACATTCCAAGCCATTAGTTTAAATCATAAAATATTTTTCATATTTTTTTATTTTTATTTATTAGATCTTCATGTTTTTCATCTTTTCAATTTTTTGCACATATTTTTAAAAGATTTTTATTTATATTTATTTTGTATATCTTTTAAAGTTATATTTGAATATTAGATGCTTATTATATATTTGATAAAATATTATAGCGAAGACCTAAATTAGCCAGACAACAATTACAAATGAAAAAAATTCATGAAAATAGCTACTTTTATTGATTCCGTAATATTTTGTAAATGAATAAATTTTAAAAAATTATATAAATTCAATATAAAATTTATTTTAAACTGATAATTCAACATATTTCAAAAAAATGCTAAATTTATTTAACCTCAATCATAAATATTTTGATAAGAAAGTTAAAAAAATTAACATTAAAAAAATTGATGTTAAAAAGTATATTTCCAGCACTTCCTTTTATTTCTAGTTATGCAATTATACATTTTCTAAGAGTTAAGCCCCACAATTTCAAAACTTAACCCTCTGCTTGGTTCCAGTGAAAATAGAGGAAAAGTGAAAAAAGGGGTAGAAAAGTATAAGAAAATGCTAAATTTCTCTTGCTTGGATCGGGGTAGAAAATAGAGGGAAAATGAAAAAAGGATAGAAATCGTATGATAGGTCCCATCAAAATTTTTCCCTCTCAATTAAGCAATGAAAAAAGGGAGAAGTCTTGCACAGCGGCAAATATTCGGTTTAAACTCACGCTGCCCTGCCCTCCTCTCCACTTAGCGCCGATCTATGTCCTCATCAGCTTATCGTCGCTGCTATTGCATTCTCGTTCGACGAAGTCGCTCCGGTTAGGTCCAACGAAGTGCTGCCCTGCCCTTTCCCCTATTCTGCTCCACTTGGTACTGCTTCTTCCCCATTTTCCTCCATTATTGCCATTTTGCCCAATGAAGACGCCGGCACTGTTCCCAGTTGGGACAGGTAATGGATCTATTTTTTGGCTTGTGGCTATTGTTGTTGCTATTCGACGACTATCAATAATCTCCATTTCTATTGGTTGGTTGAGAAGTTTGGTTTTCTCTTTTCACTTCCTCGCTGTAGATCCGCCGCTGGAGGTCATTGTATCAGCTAATCCTCCAGCTCCGGTGCCTAATTGGGGAGTCTTCAATTAAGAAGATGGATGATCTACAAGAACAGGCGTGCTAGGTCCTTTGCGCTGCAAGTCGAGTCAGAATGATCCGACCCGAATTCAAGTTTAACCTAACTTGCAGGCTGATCCAACCCGGTTCCTTCCAATTTTTTACAAATAATAATAAAAAAATTCTTCCTCAATTGTAAAATTTATGTATATAGAAAATGTGTAAAAAATCAACATGGAGTAGATACGATGAATCATGTTCTGTATTTTTTTGTTAAGTAATCTACAAATTTCTGATATAGTAAGTTAAATAATGCTGATCAGTTATAGTAAACCATGTTTTGTTTGAGTGAAAATAAATTTATTTGATTCAAATTAATTTATGTATTTATAATTTAAATAATTAAACTAAAATTCAATTTTTTTTACTCTTTAGAGTATTTAATTTATATTAATTTTCATAATAATTAAATATCTCAAGTTTTAATTTTAAATTAAATTTCAATTCTTGTGAGAATAAAAAATTTGTATTAATTTATTCTTTCTAGAGGACTAAAATATCATTTGAAATTATATTTTTTTTAAATTAAATTAATAAAATTAGTGCATGAGCGAAAATATCATTTGAAATTACATTTTTCAAATTTTTATAATTAAGTATTTGAAATTAAGCTACTAATACAGTTATAGAATTGAATTTAGTCTTATGAATTAATTTGTGTAAAATGATATATAATATATTATTTACTTCATATGTGGGTTGATATTAATTTGTGCTAGTTTGAAGTATTAATAATGATAAAAAAATTTATATTTTGTATTTTAATGGGTTTATAATGAATTTAATTTTTTTACTTAAATTTACATTTTAATGATATAAATAAAATTGAACACTTTATAATATATTAAAAAATATTAATATAAAATTTACTTGTAAAATAGGGTTGATATTATTTTACATTATTTTCTTAAATTTACATCCAAAAGAAGTAAAAAAAAATTAATCCCCCTCTATCTCACAAATTCCTTTTCTCTCACAATCAAATACAATATTTTCTCCTCTGTTTTCTCTTCCCCTTTATTTTCTCTTGCAACTAAGCACACTTACCCTTTGCTTGGTTATAATAGAAAATAGGGGAGAAAGAAAAGTATGGAGAAGTTAGTTTCCCTAAGTGCACTTGGTTGTAGGAAAAAATATGATGGAGAGAAAATAGAGTAAAAAATGTATTTAATTGTGAGAGAATATGAATTAGGAAGATATAGGGGAATTAATTCTTTTTCTTTTAAATGTAAATTTAAGAAAATGTTATAAAATAATTTCAATCCTATTTTACAAGTAATATTTATATTAATATTTTTTAATATAAAATGTTATGTTCAAATTTCTTTATATCATTAAAATGTAAATTTAAGTAAATAATATAAATTTATTATAAACCCACTAAACAAGAAAATGTAATTTTTTCCCAAATATCAATACTTCAAACTTATATAAAATTAATATCAACCCGTTTATGAAGAAAATAATATAATATAACTATAGGTAGAATATCAATTTTTTACTAAATATAAATTAACTATTTAAAATGCTATTATTTTTAACTTTTTAAAATAATTATTTGAGAGTTAACAAATTAACTAAAATAACTATTAACTAAGTATTTAAATCAGTTAATTCACTTGATAAAATAGTTAAAAATACTCAAATCATTTAAAAGTTAATAAAAATTATTTGCTAAACATCCAAAAAAATAGTTGTCTAATAATTTTGAGTTAAGGTGAGTTGAACATGAATTAACTTTATTAAGAGATGACGAGAACAAACATATAAAATATAATTAATTTTTCTATTTTTATTGGAATAATAACTCCTTTCTTAAAATTATTTTAATAAAAAATGATTAATATTGTGTGACATGAGTTCAAAAATAAAATTTTTAAATAAAATAATATTTTTAATATAAAATAGTTTGCATTTATTTCCTATATAAGGGAGAGTTTTTTTATTTTCTAAAAATATAATTTATTTTCTAAAAATATAACAATTTTAATGAACACTTTCTATAAAATTTTATTTTGTGCCGAAAAAACCCATGCGTAAGTTCAAATGAAATGAGAGTAGCAAAACGTTGTAGGAACAGCTTGATTCTTTCAATTTGACAAATGGGCAATGAAAACAATACGGACTTGACAATGAAGCATGAGCTTGAACGACAAGGAGAGCAACGGCAAGATGGACAAGACGCTGTACCAAGCGGAGCAGAGGCGGAGGGGAGGCTAGTGCAATGCTAGTTCAGTAGCAAAATCTGTCGACTTCGTCGAACAAACCTTCAGCAACGGTGGCTAGTTGGAGGCGTTGCGGACTGGAGAGGAGGGTAGTGCGAGTTCGAATCCAATTTTGGCATTATATAGAATTTCTCCCCCTTTTCACCGCATAAGTGAGGTGAAAAAATTCTGATGGGACCCACTGTATATTTTCTACACCCTTTTCACTTTCCCTCTATTTTTTGCTCCGATCCAAGTAGAATTTTTTTTTAATTTTTTATACTTTTCTACTCCTTTTTTTCACTTTTTCTCTGTTTTCACCGGACCCAACCACAAGATTAAGAAAAATAACTTCTTCCCACTTTTTTTTCTCTATTTTTTCTCCCCTATTTTTTACTATAATCAAACAAGGGATAAAAGTGAGTCTTGGGGTTGTTGTGGATTTGAGGAGGGGTTTGATGATGCAAATGTACGTCGGTCGGAGGAATAATATAAACTCGCTGGCTGGGCTTTGTTTGACTAAAGAAAGCTGAGGCGCGGCAGGTTTATTAATTTAATATTGAAGGAAGGAGAACGCCGTAATGAAAACGACAAAAGTCTCCCGCTGCCAGCTCCCTTGCTTCGTCCATTCCTTCTTCTTCACTTTACACAAAACGGCTACATTCTGTTACCCAAGAAATTTGAATCTGGCCTATGACATTGGTTTGGCACTCGGCACAATTTCTTTATATTTTTTTTAAATAAAGGAATCATTTGATTCACTAGATAAATTTATAAGGAAGAAGTTGAACTATCTAATAAATGATTTTTTATATAAAATTTTTAAAAAATACTCAAAATTATTTATGTTGAAAATGAGTCCGGAAAAGTAATTGACTTTTGTGGATTATTTCATTTTTAATAGAAATAATTATAAGTATTTTCTAAATGCTTATTTTGTATAAAAATTAAATAAAGGTTCAATTAATTATAAAATATATATATTTATATGATCATAATATACGTTCACAAAAGAAATGAATATAAATTATTTATGATTAATAAAAAATTCTTGTTCGTAGTGTATTAATAAAGTTAGGCGCTTTATTAATACCACTATAAATTTTAGAATATATATCTTATTTTGATTATATAAAATTTACAAATATAATTGGTATATTGAATAGGACCATAAATAAAATTTATATGACTATTGTCAAAATAAATAGAATTTCATAGGTATTAATTTGTTTTACTCTAAATTCTGATATATATATAATTATACACTTATAAATATAATTACATTTGAGTTGTAAATAAGTAAAATTTAATTGCAGCTCAATATTTTTTGTAATTTGGTGTTGATATATTTAATAAGAATATAATTATGACATAATACTATAGAATTTAATGATATAATAATATTAGTAGATTTCAATACATAATTATAAATTTTAAATCTAAGTACATTAGTTCAAATTAAATTAGAAGGAAGTTAATTATTGAATCATTAGAGAAACAAATCAATAAATGTTAAGGTAAATTAAATTGATATTATCAATTTAATTGAATATTATGCAAACAAATATAAATAAAAAATAGGAAACTACTAAATTGTTTGAATTTTCATTTGAACAAAGGCATATATAATTTGACCATAGTTTCAATTCCATAGTAGAAAGATCACTAAAACTAAATAATTAAAGTTTTTAATTATTTAAGAGCCAATTATATATATACATGTAATATTCATAAATTAGCTTAAAGCCCTATGTATACTACTATTAGACTAGGGTAGTTAAAGAAAATTATTAAACTGATATATGGAAACACATGAATGACCTGATCATTAGGTCTATACATGTGGCCTAATATGCTAAAATAATAAAAGTTAATTTTTAGAAATACTAATTACTAGAATATTTTCTTGGATAATTATCTAAAAGTCAAAGATATCTTAAATAAAATTACATCAGAAATCTAATAGGGATAATATTTATTTTTTTGGAAATATTTAGTGGAGATAAATTTCAAATCAAGAATATCCAATAAATGAGTTTTTGATAATCAAATATATTTCAAATCCTAAGTGGAGATATATTTTTGAACATGTGAAATAAGATAAAGGTTAGTAATAACAACTGACATTTATTTTAATGTAATAATATTTTTTTAAATTCTCAAGAAACTTAAAATAATAATTTTTTATTTAACTGATATCATAATGTATATTTAAAAATTATTGAGAAAATAAAAAAATTTATTATATTATTTTGAAAATAACTGATATTTATTTGGATGTGGTGACATTTTTAAAATTACAATTTTCATTTAACCGATGTTAAAATTTATGGTATTTGAAGATTGTCAAAAAAATGAACAAACTCAATACATTAATTTTAGAATTAACTAATATCTATTTAGATACAGTAGCATGTTTGAAATTATTAGAATGCTTACTGTTAGCCTTGACAACCTACACTCAAGAGGGGATAAATTGAGTGTTTTTAAAACTTTTCTTATTTTTCAAACTCTTTTTACGAAGCTTTTTATTTTGAGAAGTTATAAGAATACTTTTGATTTAAACCCTTCCGAGAAAGCTTTTAAAAGATATTTGCACTCAAGATATGACAAGTCAAAGAATTAGTACAAATTTACTTATTCAACTATGCATTAATAAATCATCAACAAATAAATACAAGATTATTTGATCAACGGGTTTGCACATAATATATGGCAATTCAATACACTTATGCAAAGTAACTCATTCAATTATGCATAGATAAAAAATAAGAAATTAATACATAAATTGATTTCTCTTTTAACTATTTAATCATTAAGCCAACAAGATCAACATTGAAACACAACTCATTTGACAATTAATAATAACAAAAACAGAGCATACAACATGGTATATCAGCAACCAGCAATAATAGAGCAGAGCAAAAACTAGAAAACAGAGTAATGTGCAGAAATAATGAGGAGATAAGGTAGAAAGATCAAACACAAGAATTTATAGTAGTTCCAGCCTTGAAGATCCAATACTCTAAGGTGTACATCTACTCTCCAAGCTTGTATTTTAATCTACTATCCCTTAAAGTTTCAATTGGTACTTGAAGAAGCTTCACAATCTTTTTGCTCTTCCTTGAGAAAATTCTCCTTTTACAAGGGATACCTCACCCTTTCTATGATTTTCCAAGGGATACCTTACCTTTACAATTCTAAAGTGATACAAGATGAATAACAACTCAAATAAACTCTCTTGAAGAGTGGATAAAATAAATGAAGCTCTTAAAATAGAAGAATTTCACTAAGTAGAGTTCAATTCATGATTTGATGAAAGAAGGTGTAAAATTATGTTAATAAGTGAAGTTCAGGCTCTCTCTTAATTGTATTTCATGTTTCTTAGCTTATATATGAAGCCCATGGAGTATTATAGCCATTTAGGATTGTTAGGAATGAAAACTAGCCGTTATTCGCACACCAAAACACTTAAAATCGATTGATGAATCGATTCAGGACATTCAAGGTGCTCTCTGGATGTTCAGAATCGATTGGTAAATCGATTCACTCAATCAGAAATGCAGACTCAACTTTTAAAAGTCATAGCTTTTTCATTTTAAGTTTGTTTTAATTAAATGACCTATCATTGGAAAGCTAATTGAGTCTACTTTCAAATGGAACTAGTTTCATACTCATATCTGGTGTGATTTTTGAGATATGTTTAAAAAAATAAGAAAAGGTCAGAAACAATGAATCTATAAAAATCTGATTTTGAGACTCAATTTGTAAAATTTATAACTCTTTCATATATTAGTCATTTTAAGCAAATGACCTATCCATAAAAAGTTTTTTAAGTCTATTTTTGGATAAAGATAATTTCATACTCATATCATTTGTATTTTTCAAGATATGATCAAAACAATGTGCACACATCAGAAAAGATCAGATTACAGAAAATTGATTTCTAGACTCATCTTGAAAGAATCATAATTCTTTCATATATTGATCATTTTAAGCAAATGATATGTCCATGAAAAGTTCATTGAGTCTATTTTTAAATGGGAAAGGTTTTACAATCAAATCATAAGTAATTTATGAGATATTATTAAAAGAATGACTAAAGGTCATATCTCATTAATTTTTGAAATGTCTCCACAGGCTATCTTGTAAAAATATGATTGTGAGCTATCATTTTAAAATATTTTGATCAAACTAAGATTATAAAAAAATATTTTTAAGCGCTATATCATGAAATACTCTATTTCACAAAAAAAACTAAGTCTAAAATGAAAAACTATGCCATTGAAGTATTTAGGCTCTTCTTGATGCTTCCAAACTTTCATACACTTTAATCTTTTTATTCTCCAATGCTTGGATCACATTTTCTTTCTTGTATTTCTTCCTTATTCTTAAGTTGAACATAATGTGATCTTCTATTCCTTTGCTCCAATGCTCACTCTTCTTTATTTTGGACTTCCTTATATACAAGTTTATAAACCTTACAAATAATATAGTTAGTCCAATCTAATATATCAAGATATTGATGCATAATTCATATAAAATCAATTAGCATAAAAATATGCATAATCATCCTTTTATATATCTTGATTAATCATATGTTTAGTAATACTTGTATAAAATATAGCTCTTTTAGCATATAATCAAGCATATGCATTAACCATAATATAGTATACCTATTAAAGCTTGTATAATATAGATCACTTAAGTATAAGATATACAATGCTATTATAACATTCATTTGTCATCATCAAAACTCATCACATAAAATTTTAAGACTAACACTTACAATGTCAATTTTTTACTTAATTAACATCACAATATATAACATTTAAAAGTTGTTAAGAAAATGAAGAAGTTTAAGATGTTAGTTTTGAAATTAACCAATATCTATTTGGATACAATGAAATTTTTAAAATTATATAAAACTTAAAATATTAGTTTTTACTTAATTAATATTAAAATTTATGACATTTGAAAATTGATAAGAAAATGAGGAAATTTAATATGTCATATTTAAAAATAATCAACGTCTAAAGATTTTACAAAAATATAGTAAGAACTATAGACACGATGATATTTTTATATTATAAATAAAGTACATTTTATTTTTTTTCTCATTACAACTTTAATTTCTCTCTTATTTATTTTGAAGCTTAATCTCATTTTTGTCTAACTCTTTTTGCAGAACTCAAGATGTCCCTATATCCTTCATCATACATTAGTAAGCTATTGATATACCTTCAACTAATACCAAGCACAAAGTGAATAAATTAATATTCCATGCCATTGGTTCAAACCAAAGATGTTTCTTTTTTGCTTCTATTTCTCAAACATTCATCTTTTGCATTTTTTTATTTTTGTACATATTTTTTAAGAGAAATTTTATTTATTTCCTTTGTATAACTTTTGCAATTATATTTGAGTATTAGATACTTATTATATACTTGATAAAATGTTACAGTGGAGACCAAAACTAGCTAGACAACAATTACATTTTAGGCCACCAATTCAAACTATGAAGTTTTTTGATTTTTTTCTTATTTTTATTTACTAGATCTTTATTTTTTCAATTTTTTCAATTTTTTGTACATATTTTTTAAAAGAATTTTATTTGTATTTCTTTTTTATATCTTCTTGAGTTATATTTGAATATTAGATACTTATTATATATTTCATAAAATGTTATAACAAAGACTTGAATTAACCAAAAAATAATTACAGATGAAAAAAGTAAAAAAAATTATGAAAATATTCATTCTTATCAATTTTGTAGCATTTTGTAAATGGATAAATTTCAAAAAATTATATGAAATTAATATAAAATTTACCTTAAATGGACAATCAAATACTAAGTTATAACCTTTGAAATGGACAATCAAATCAATTATTTTAGAGCCGGGCATCAATGGCACTGAATACATCCTCAAGGAGATATAGTGCCTCCTATAATTTGAAAATTTGTTTCACCCGTTATTGCTTTGAATTTATTAGTTTACATCAAACTTTATTATAATCTCTTTATTCGTAGTTTCTAGAATTATATATTTTGTCTGTGTGGCAGAAACTAAAGATTTCAATTTTAAGATGGATGATGTAGTTTTGTTTAATCTCTTCTTGTGTTTTTTGCTGCCATTGAAGGAGCAACTGGTGTCAAGTTGAATGAAGAAGAATTGCAACCACTTGTTAATGGAGAAAGGAAGCTACATGAATCTTCTCTAAGTAAATCCAATGTCACTGGCTTTGCTTCTGCTCTTATAGTTTCCAATGCCTTTTGCCTTTGGAAAATCCATTGTTAAGTAAAGGTTACATGTTGCTATTGAAAATCCATGAAGTTCTATCTCAATCACCTGAAACAAAGCTTAAAAAAGAGCCACTTCTGTTTGGTAGAGAGAGAAGAAGGATGTGATGGACAATTGCGTGCTATAAACTAAAACAAGCTCAATAATTACAAGCAGGGCTACCAATATGCAATTCAACAGCATTTCCAGCATAATCTAGTGATATGCTAAGCAGACATAGACAACAATAACAAAATGCCCCCTCAACAAAATCAAACTAATTAGACAGAAGAAAAAAGGGTAACAATTCACAGATCACCAAAATATTCAAACAAAAAATAGTTTTTTTTTATTATACATAGCAAACAATATTACAAAGATCAAAGCAGAGAGAGAGAAGTATACCATCTTAGTGCCATATTCAATGGCCTATTCAATATTGAAGGAGCCATTCTTCTCAGTGATGCCTTGGCAGATGACACGAGTGCTTTTGTCAATGAAGACGGCAGGTGGTGGTGGTGGCGCCGCCATGTAGTGGCGGATTGGAGACAAGGAAGAAGAGGAGGTTTTGCGTCAGGCAAACAAAGCGATCAACTTGTTAACGACTTGGTGACTCATCGTTGTTATTGTAATTTGCCTTTCAACACTGCCCTTGTCTTGAAACGTAGTGACATAATGTTTAGTTTTAACAACCGTTCATAACACATTAGCACATTTAGTACATTCTGTTAAAGCCCATGATTATGAGGATGTGAAGTTTTGAGTGAATATTTTTTTAAGGATTCATAATGGGAAACTTAATATTTGAGGGATTAAATACCCAGTCAACAAAAATTTTAGGGATGAAATAATAGGTTCACTCATCTAAAATATGATAGTTGAACTAAACAAATTAGAGTATTAAAGAATATTTTTTTCCCAAAACTAGGTTTTACAATTCAAATTCCAATTTATTAACGAGTGAAAATCACGCAAAGGCAGCACGACATGTATTGAGTCAATAGTCTTGATAGTCGAGCTTTCTTAACCCTGATCAGCGTTATTCCCATCACACTAGCAAGGTTGTTTATAAAATAATATTCTTATCATATAAAAGATCATTGTTAGAACAAAATTACACAGATATAAACCCAGGCTCTTGTTCCCCTTTTTTTCAAAAAAAAAATAGTAGAAATAATTAACGTTGATTATTCTTCTTGAGTATTATCAGTTTGAGTTATAATTATTATCAATAGTGAAGTTATATGTGTTTCAATGTTGGCATGTGTTTCTACTAATTTTTTATAAAAATTCTATATAAAATTATACATATCATTTAAAATATTTCACTAATCTTTAAATTTTACCTTCATTAAAATATTAAAATTCATTTATCCCCATGAGTTCTGCTTGCTATTGACGACTACCCTACCTTACCTTCTCATTAATATTTATACCATCATCTGATTGTGGAATTTGCACTAAAATAATTTGCGGATAAAATTTCATCATTTTTTTGGCGTCCCAAAACATTTACTAGATTGAAATATGTGACTTAAAAGATTAATTCAACTTATTTCGTAATTTTTTATAACTAAATAAGTGACAAATCTTAATTTTTTATAACTAAAAGATTAATTTTTCTTTAATTGCACCACCAAGAAGAATGGTAGATAATTTTACGCGTAAATCTTGTTTCTTAGAGGTGTTGGGTTGGGTTATTCAGAAGGAGAAAAGAAAAGGAACGGGTTAAGGTCCACTTGTGGAATTAGATTCTTACATTGGGCTGGCTATGATATGGACTTCCTGTAAATTGATACGGATCGGGTCTGCTAATTGTTTACTGATTTAATTGCGAAGAAAATCTGATCACCTTGTCTCAAAATAAGGAGAATTCTGCGGGTGTTGAATATATTCGTACCCATGTGTGCTCTTATAAATTTTATAAAAAAAAAAATCATACTTTTCATAATCTTTTTATTTTGTCACTCAATCCTAATACTTCATTTTTATTTTTAATAAGATATTTTATTATTTTATTGTGAGATTTTGTTGCAAATTAGTTCACCTAAATAATCATCTATTAGCCGTTTATGGAGCGAATGACAAAAAGTAATTTTTTGAAATATCCTAATTTTCTTTAAATTATTAGCTACTATATATATATATATATATATATATATATATATATATATATATATATATATATATATATATATATATATATATCAACTTTCTGCATCATCAATCATTATACTACATCGAAAGAATATTGTTCATATGCAGTGATTACTACCAAATTTTACTAAAAAATAATAATTATAGAGGCCCAATTCCAAAATTTTTAACTCGGTGTAAAACGATTGCGCTGCGATAATCGATGAGTTAACCTCTGCATATATAATTGGTGTATCCGAATTTTCCAGTTGATGAATTGTCCGTAATACAAAAGGTAATGTGAAAGTGGAAAAGTAGTTCCCTAACGTATTAAAAATAAATAAAAACATTGGAATAAAATTTTTATTAATTTTTATATTATTTATTGAATGAATAAAACTTCCCAATAGAATACTAAATGTAGTAATTTTAGAGAAATATTCTATGAAGCTTAAACATTGTAGGACTTAGTTATTTATATTAATATCTTAAAATTTTTACTCCACTCAATACAAGACTTCATAAAAATAAATGTAAATGATTAGAATTGGAATAAAAAATGATTTAAAATTAAGTAAAAATGATATTTATCAATTCCTTAATACATTTTGTAGAATTGAATTTTTCATAAGATCTTGTAACTTTTACTCTCAACCTCATTCCCTTTATTTGGAAAGAACTTGATCTTAATTTCACATTTGAAACTAAAATTCTTTCATACCACTAAAATATATAATTAAAATATTTCTATTGACTTAACTTCTTGAAGAAGTAACAATCCTTGAAATGATTCTTTTTTAAAAATGTTTGAATACTGAACTTCAATCTATTCGTAAGGTTGATGAAGGGTTGTATTTCATTTAATTCATGTAGTTTAACTTCAACAAAATCCATCATTTCAATCTTCAATTAGTCAATAGTTTTTGCTGATTGTTAGATTATAAGCTTATCAACTATTCTTGATAGTTTGGATAAACTTCAACTGCATAGGCATTCTCCTAATTATTAGTTGTGTCTTTTGTACATATTTGCATAGCTGTTGAACAAAAACATCTTCTTAAATGACTTCTTTTTTTTCTCTCAAAGTCTTTTAGTTCATTATTTTTGGAACTAATGACTTTAATTACTTTATTCTTCCATTAGGATGAGTCTTACAGTAGAACATTATTAACTCCTTAATCAAGAACTTCTTGAACACATCCTAAATGCTCTATGCTGACATGATTCTCTTTAAGATTGAATGTTCTCGATTTAATGGAGGCTTGACCTATAAAAGTTTGATAATTATAAATTTGATCATGAACTTTCTCAGTTGTATAGACATGCTAATGAATGTGAAAGTTCTCTTTAATTCTACAATATACATCTCCATTTGGATATATTTTCTTCGAATTCTTAGTTATATTAGTTTTCATTGTACTACCTTTCAAAATTGAAAATGACTTCTCATGATTGTCTAAATTTGATGGTAATATCTTTCTATAATTGATAACTTTGAGTAATGATGGATTTTCATGATCACTTGATTGGATAATGATCTTGATTTGTTTTAAATAACTTCACATCTTAATGATTTGGAAAATATTTTCTTGCTAAAACCTTCACATCTGAAACTATGATGAGTTTTATGAGTTTGTAGGTAATTCCACTATGTAAATACTCTTTTTTTTTTAAGTTTTTAACTATTATTTTCACTTTTATCTTTTCAAAAATATTCATCACAATGAAGAAGTTTTCTATGTCGTTTATCAACATCATAAATGAATTAATATTAAGGTTACTATTAAATTTAAGAAAATTAACCTTCATATGATAATCTTCGCTTTATTAAAGTTGTCTTCTTATTGCATGGTACTTTTTATATTCATGGCTTGAATTATCATAAGAAACTTATAGCTCTTTGTTGAACTGTAGGATCATGATGATTGATAGGTTAGCTATAGGCACGATTTTTGACATAGTTATTTCTATCACTTTTGCAAAACCTATTAGTGTTAACTTCTTAGTTAATAAGCATGGGACATATCTTATGAAATTTACAAGTTATCTTCTTCTCTTGAGTTTATACTACTATCTCATGAGATTGCATTATCATTTAAAGAGCTTGAACCTAAGATTGTTAGCTAAAGTTTGATACTATTTGATGCAAAATAGAAAGTGGAACTACAAGATAAACTTCTAATGCAAAAAAAAATTAAAAAAATTGAAATGAAATCTTTAATTTATTATTTTTAAATTGTATATTGTTAACAAAACATGTCAATTTATTAGAAAAATTCATAATGTACCATATTAACATCAGTTATTAATAAACAACAGACATTAGTTCTCTTTTTTTTTATCAAATTATTGTTGTTATTGCTTAAACATGATTATGTTATTATTTTAATTTTCCATGTCAATTAATTTTAAAAACCTAATGTCATTTTTTAATAAATAATTAACATTATTTTTTTAACCTACTATTGTTACTGCCTGAAAGCCAAAAAATAGAAATCAAATCTATTACATAAATAGTAGGACAAATACATTTATTGATGCAAAGGAATACCACCTTTTAAATAACATTAAATTATAAAACAATACTTGTAAACATTAATAATGCATGCAAAACATATATATATATTTATTAGTAATTTTACTACTTCTTATAAGGACAAGCATATACACATTTTTATTTGTAATTAAACCTACTAAGTTATACATTTAGTAATCCCCTTAACCTAATATTAGTCTTTTTTTTCAAGATATATACATATCATTTCTCTTACAAAGCTCCTATTTCTTCTTCATTATCGGGGACCATGTCTCCTTTAAAAAATTGTATCTTTACATATAAAACTTGATAAAAGAATCACATGTTTTTATAAGTTTAAATGAATTACCTTATCAGACTTTTTATTCCTTTTCATGTATTTAATCATGTTTATCATGAAATAGCTATACTCAATGTTACCTTGTTATATAGGGCATTACAGCAAGCTAATTTAAAAAAGTGTTAATTTCATGTAATAATAATTGATCACTATATTAAGTATTCAAAAATACACAATAATGTTATTTGCACTTTGACTAAATAGATAATGCTTTTCTTTTTAGCATTGCCAAACATATAATGTACATTTATAAACCCATTGAAGATTGTCTTGATCAGGTTAATATACCATTTTGTGATATGGATAGATTATTATCAGTATTCTATAGCGCTTACGATATTATCAATATCAAAATAAGATAATTAATGAGAAAATATAACTAAAGATGGAGTAATAATCTTTATAATCATATACTTTTCATAGTATGGTACCATTTAGCAATCTTACTTCTTGTCCACTGACATAGCCCTACTTATGTACTTATAGCATTTTATCAACAAATTTCCCACTTGTTAAATAGGGTTTGGATCTAGAAATGTGAAGCAGGAACCTAACTCCATATCCTAGGTAGCATAATGCAAGTATATATTATTTTCATAATGCATGAGCTCAACTTTATATTATTTAATATGTACGAAAAAGAAGGAAGATTTGAAGGGTAAAAATGAATATACTTAATCTAAGTTTACATATGTATGTAACATTTAGCTCCTCCATACTTAAAAAGTGCAAGATGAGTTCTTTGGATAAATAAATGTTATATTTGTGTGTCGCAATCCCATATTTCATATGTAGTACTATGATATTTGTGTATTACATCCTATCTGTAATGGATCAAAGGTTTTGGTAAGATTTGCTAACTTAAATTTTATGTTGACGATGAATTGCTAAATTCTTTAATTATTTAGATTTGTCATCCTTGTCCTTGTCTTTATCCTTTTCCAATAACCTTTTAGTAATTTCTTTTAATTAATATACCTAAAATAGATTGTAAAAAAATATAAGAATCAAACATGTTAGATAATATATATTTAACTCTAAACAATGAACTTTAAGTGATACTATGATAGAAATCCTCATCTTTTTGAATAATGTAATCAAGGCTTTTAACCAAGTTATGTAGGTATTAACCAATTGAGCCACTATAGTCACCTTATCAGTCGACAGTAGTAGCTTAGTCATATAATATTTGATAATATCTACCATAACTTTATATTAGTCTTTTAACAATGCAAAGGCATGGAGTAAGAGGTCTAGGAAAATCATGCCTATTACCACTTATCTAATAAAGGGTCCCTTAACTATAAGTGGGCATCTACATCCACCTTATATTGATAAATAAATTAGTTAATGAGCATTAATAGAAAACTATAATATTATTGAATAGTGCCTAGTAACAAATAATAAGATGACAAGAATTTACATATGGTAATTAGAAAAAAGGTCAACGTTAGCAAAGTAGTAATTGCCCTATTGCAGCATAGGGGTTGCTATCTGTACTTTCTTCTTTTCTCGCAGGGCAACAATTTACATCATGTCATCCTACTTGAATATAACCCTCATCTCCTCTATAACTTCTCCCTATCCCTTTTTTACCACTTGAGCCATAAGTTGTGCCTTCAACTCCTTAATATCTATCTTAAAGCTTATTGATCCTCTAACACTTTTAACATATCTTGGATGCTTTTAAGTTCCTAAACGAACAATCAATATATTCATCCTTCTTTCCATCTAAAGCTTTCTTTGGATGACTTCCTACATGAGCTTTTCTTAACATAATATAACCAAATATGATTAATCATGCATTAATAATTAAACAACATACTCTATATCACTTATCATTTATTAGGCAATCTGGTGACTCTTCTTTATCATGAATTCACCGTAACAGTTAACTTTAACTTTTGCATATAACTTATGTTATTGTATAGAGGTTACAAAGGTAAATATTTGATCAACAGGCTTATTAATAACCTATTCAATAGTTTAAGTCATTTTCTTAATAATTTTCTCCTTTTGCTTTCTATACTTACCTTAGACAACCCATGCTTTGGCTTGGTTCACTTTATTATTTGTACCTTAGGCTTGCTAATAAAAAAAGTTATGAGAAGACATTCTTTACTATTAATAGTGAAAGAAAGACAATGATGAGATGACCATATTTACCTAAAACTAATCCTTCTTACATACTTCTACTAACTTCTCCTATATCTTGGGATCAATATTTTTTAAGGGAAATTTCACTCTTTTTCCTTTTGATAAAGATTTAGCCTTTCACCAAATTATATTTAAAGTCCTTCTACCTCTTACTTGTTGCTGTTAAGACGTGTTTTTTGTACTTCTCAAGCATGTTAAAGGTAGTATGTAAGGTAATGCATATAAAATGACAAACATTATTCGTAATTTAGAAAGATTGTTATACTTATGTAAAAAATAAAATGGAAATGAATATTAAAGTTCCTTATGAATACATTCTCCTAGATGGTATCCTTGATTTCTTATTGCACTTGGTGACATATTATGGTAGTAATGGCCATCTTGATGCATGCCAAGTAACCAATATAACTA
Source organism: Sindora glabra (assembly GCA_020226215.1). Classification (NCBI taxonomy): domain Eukaryota; kingdom Viridiplantae; phylum Streptophyta; class Magnoliopsida; order Fabales; family Fabaceae; genus Sindora; species Sindora glabra. Next base: position 69,957,109 of record CM035229.1, read on the forward strand.
TTGAATTCTATTACATTAGGTCACATACTTGGTCCTTATCATTGAAATTTACTCTCAACTTCTTTCTTTTGACATGTTTAAGGATCATGTTCCTCATAATTATAAAGTGTAAGAGAATTGGAAAAAATAGCTCAAATAATGTGGAATGGGTGCTAAAAAATGATAAAAAGTTGATGCCACATACTTGTTGAACAAAACTGGAAAAAATGAAATGGAAAAAATGAAAAAATATAGAGCAAATAATGAAATGAAACAAGTTTCACTACAAGAGTTTTGCAATTTTGCTTCAAAATTTTAGCAATCGAAAAAATGTTGCAAAATTAATTTTCAAACTAATTTTAAAATTTTTTTAAAAATTATTTGTTAACAATGAAATTAACGATGGTACCTTTTCCTACTATTACTAAATAATAGGAAAATTCCACTCACTGAATTAGTGATGGAATAGAATTTTTTTAATTTACTTTTGGATCTAGTGATGGACAATTATATGAAATCTAAAAAATTCTTTAGTGGAAAATTTAATTTTTTGCAAAAAAAAATTTATGATGGAATGAAAATGATTCGAAAGCAAATCTATCACTAATCTAATTGTATAGTTTTATTAAGTTCAAATTAGTGAAGGAATTTCCAATTGCTATTCTTCGAATATAGTTACATTAATATAGTAGTTCCTTATTTCACCAATATCCATTTTCTTTGCACCCAGCTTTTGCTTCTGTGCCTCTATCATTATCATTCGGCTTTTGCATTACTTTCTATCACCTCTAAGATATTCCTTACTATGCCTTTTCTATTTTAATCAATTATTTTCCTATGAAAGGTTAGTTTTATTTATTAGTGTTTGTGTGATAATTTTTTAAGATTTTTTTTAGATTTTTCTAGTAATTGATGTTTATCTTATGCATTTCATGTATTATTAAGTATTGGAATATTTTATAAATTTGAATATGAGTTAAATTTGTCAACTTGATGATTTAAGATTTAATAAAGGAAAATTGAGTTTTTATGTAATTGAAGTTTCTATTTTGATTCAATTTGAATATAATTATTTAAGGTTGATTAAAGTATTACAATATTTATACTAATTTTTTATTTTTATTTTGCATTGATTTTGTTAATGCTATACTAAATTTACTCTTAAATAAGGATATTTATAAGTGATGTTTAGTTGTAAAGTTTGAATTATAATAGTTGATACTTTGTTATCTTAAAAATATACTTCACTTATATATTGTAACATAGTTTTATTTGAAGAATAGTTGTTGAATTGTAGATGATTTATATAGGCAATGTAGAATAGAAATGCATATGCCTAAACAAAGGAAGTGGATGCATAATATTATAGGTCCTAATCAATTGGGAATAACAATTGAACTCATTAATGGAATGAATGAAATTATTGCACATGCTTGTATATATGAGATTTTTTTTTAAAACTTAGAAGATTAAGTGTCTTTATGCTAAGTGTAAAGGTAGATTTTTATGCTTATACTATGATTGAGGATCTTTATAAGAAATGATTTAAATCTAATTATTGATGGTAGACATTTCATAAAGAACAAATGCCTTAATTCGAAGCAAGACCTAGCAATCCAAAGTGGAGAGAGCCAAGTATTAAGTTTAAAGAACTAAATAACATAGACGAGACAATGGTAATGGATATTGTATACTTGAATTTCAAATAAAATTTTAACCAAAATGTAGAATCTTAACCCAAATGCCTAAAGGTTTTACGATATACTGATTAGCATAACAACATTTGTATGAAGGTTATAGTAACCATATTATGTTATCTTTTGCAATTAGATTATCAAGTATAAAATTAGACCACAACCTTTTGAAGTAATGCTATAATGTAATTTGCTAGTTGATAAAAGAATGCATGCCTAAAAGGAACCAAATGCCTGAAGATTTTATAGAACGAAGAAAATGATTTCCAAGTGAAGCTTTAGGTATGAAAAGATAGATTGTTGTATAAATGGCTATATATTTTATTACAAATAATACATAGATGAGAGAGAATATATTTTTTGTAACCATCTTTGCTACACATCTTGAAAATTTAATTGAAGGTGATATAAGGAGATTTTAAATAAAAAATTATAGTACTTGCTCTTTAATCTTGGACTCTAAAAGTTGTATACATCGAAGTCGACTGCTAATTCAATAAGATGGTGTCATGAAATCAGACCACAACCTTTTGAAGTAATGCTACAATACAATTTGCCAATTGATAAGAGAATTTATGCCTAAAAAGAACCAAATATCTGAGGATTTTATAGAACGAAGAAAATGATTTCTAAGTTAAGCTTTAGGTATGAAAAGATAGATTGTTATATGAATGGCTATATATTTTATTACAAATAATATGCAGATGAGAGGCAATATATTTTTTGTAACCATCCTTGCTACATATCCCAAAAATTTAATCAAAGGTGATATAGGGAAATTTCTAATAAAAATTATGGTACTTGCCCTTTAATTCTAGACTCTAAAAGTTGTATACATTGGAGTCGACTGCTAATTCAATGAGCTGACATCATGAAAAATCTCATCAGCTAGGGTTTCTATCCCACTCATCAAATGGAGAAACATGGAAAGATTTTGATCACACTCATTTTCAATTTGCCAATGATTCTAGAAATGTAAAATCAAACTTATATGCCGATGACTTCATTCCTTTTGGCTAATTTGAATAAACCTATTTATGCTGGCTTATGATTATAACCTTTTCCAATCTCTCTTTATGGATGTGTATGAAATAAAAGTACATGTTCCATAGTTTGATTATCTTAGGCCTCAATAGTCTAGAGGTTAACATTAATGTCTACTTGCAATCACTGATAGACAAATTGAAAGTGTTGTAGGAAGGTGGTGTACATATATATAACGTACCTTTGAAATAAAATTTTACCTTATGAGTTGCACTATTGTACATTATTGGTAACTTTCCTTTATATAGGATGTTTTCTAGATGACAAACATATAAGAGGCTAGTGTGCCCCATTTGTATGAATTTTTTTAAGGCATTCACATTAAAATATGGTCAAAAAACTTTATTCTTTGATTATTATAAATGTAAGCTATCTTAAGATCACCTATTTAGGAGAAATAAAGATGGTTTTAGGAAAAATGAGGTAAACAAATAATATCTATTCACCTTTATGAATTGATGGTAAAGACCTTTGGGAAAGAGTTATGTATATACCTAAAGTTATGAATGAAGGGCATGCAATATATACTAAAATATACAAGGAAATCCATAATTGGATAAAGTAAACCATCTCTTGAAAGCTACCCTACTAGTAAATAAATTTTATTCATCATAATCTAGATATCATGCACATTAATAAGAATGTGTTTGGTAATGTATTTAACATAATGATGGATATAACTCATAAGTGATAATGTGAAAGTTAGAATGAATTTAACTAAGTTGTATAAACACAGTGAACTTAAGCTAGTTTAACAAAGCAATATGAGAACATTCAAGCTTAAAGCATAATACCCATTGAGTATAGAATAGAAAAGTGTAGTGCTTGAGTGGATAAAAGAACTCAAAACTTGGTTAGGTGTATAAATCTACAAGAATTTAAGATGATGAAAATTAAGAGCTATGATTGTCGTATATTCATGGAATAATTACTTTTTATTACCTTTAAAACATTGCTAGAATCCATTTAAAATGCACAAACTAAATTAAGTTCTTTTTTCAAAAACTTATGCTCAAACAACTTATAAAAAGAATAATTATTGCAATTGAATAAAAATTCATGTCATCATTTGTAAGTAGAATAAAAATTTCTTCTAAACTTTTTTGATTTAATAAAGCATTTTCTATTGCACTTGTTATATGAAACTTTGGTTAGAGACCTCATCCAATACCCATGGATGTATTTATTTGAAAGGTAAATTCATAATTAAATCACTGATTTATTTATTTTTCCAAACTATTAATAATTAATTTATCTTGTTAATTAGTTACTTCCTTCACATATTGAAGAAGGTAAAAAATAAAGCTCATGTAGTAAGGTCCATCTGTGAAACATATTTCACTAAGGAGATATCTACTTTTTATTCAAATTACTTTGAACCTCATATGCAATTCAGGAGGACTAGAAATGATGACGGTGGAGATGTAGAAAATGGTCAAGATGTTTGTTCTATATTCAATTATCCTAGTAGTCTAGCAAAAGGATACAAGAGCCAATATTTGTTAGAGTAAGAGTACTCCATGGTTATAACATATATATTGTTAAACTATGATTAAGTACAACTATATTTGAAGTAAGTATTTAATATAATGAGTTTAATTAATGTAATATATTTCACAAATCTTCAATAAGAATTAATGATATGGCATGAATTATAGCCTATTTGAATAACCATTATGACATGTGTTCCTAACTATAACCGATGACAACATGATCACATGCATTGAAAATAAATTTTTAATATAGCTTTGCAATTATGTAAGTTAAGTTATAGCTTATTTAGTTAGATTTTTGTTTCACTCGACATATGGGTTTTATTGACACTAACAATGTAAAATTATTTCATTATTAGATTCTAACTGTAAAAAATGCAGTCATTGATGAAAAAAATACTTAATATAGCATGAGGATCAAAGAAAAAAGTGTGTACATAACCTATGTATTTTATTAATAATTATAAATTTCTTGTGGAATAATGGAGCGAGCATAAGTCATCTATCTAACTTTGTTATGTGCATTAAGGGATTTAATAATGGACATTTTAAAAATGATTACTATAGGAAATTTCAAGAAGTCATTAATTTAGATTATGGTGAATTTTTAACAAAAAAGATAGTGATATTTAACTATGAATGGTTTAATCTCACACCTAGGTGGAGAATAAGATTGGATAAATAATATGATATCATTAAGGTTAAGGCATCTTAATGCTATAAAAAGTTTGATCCTTGCATCTTCACCCGAGAAGCTGTGCAAGTGCAATACATTCTACACTTAGGTCATAGAAGGAGTTGTAATAACTACTTGGCTATCATTAAAACCAAAGTAAGGAATGTCTTTGATGCTTCATTAACAAATGATATTATAGTTGCCTTCTAGGATGATAAGCAATGCACTTAATTGCCATTATGCATTGACAATGAAGATATCCATTCATTGAAGGATGGGTTAGGATATTTTGAAGTTGTCTTCACTGGTGATATTGTATATGAAAACTTAGATGATATCCTTAATGAAAAAGAAGATCAAGAGGATGACAAAAATATGGATGATAAGGAATAGACCAATGAAAATGAAGTAGAAATCTAATACGATGACACAAAATCTTCATCTTAGATTAAGTTATCTTTAGTGTACATAGATTAGTGTTTTCATGTATATATCTTGTGTAATCATCATAAATTATTCTAACTTAATATTATTTCCATTTGTTGCAGGACATTAAGTCTTCAACAAGCCCTAATTGGATGATAAGTTTGATACTTTATCATGATGTTCCTAACTAGACTAAGAGCTACCTCTAGATGATGAGCTGCCATTTTTGCACTATATTGTTTATCATAAAGTGAAGCATATAAAACAAGTTTTTTTCAAGGAAGTTAGGTCATTTAAAAATTATAGAATTGAGCAAAATCAAGGAGTTCATCAAAATCATATTGCAAAATAAACCATTAATATCTTATGAAACTTTCATTGGCAAAGTCTATTATTGCAAGCCTGATTATGCTATCAAAGTTCTATTTAAGTTTCAAGACCTTCTTTTTAAGATTCACTCTTCTATAACCTTAGAGCATGTGACCTTGATAGTATAGTCAGACTTACAATAATAGACCTTGCTAATAAAGATTTCATAAGACACTAATAGTTGATTTTACAGTATAATTTTGAAGGATTTGTAACACATAAAGTTTGAATAAGTTGAAACTCAAATGCTTAAGGGATTAAGGAATAAGCAAAAATATCTTTAACATGATAACAAAAACCATTTCAAAAGAAGCTAAAAAAACATAATTAAGAATCCCTAAGTACTACATATTTGAATTTTTGTCATTTGTTAGAAATATTAGTTTTAATTTTTAGTTTGTATATAAGTTTCACTATTTTATATTATAATTTTTATGTTAAATTAATGACTAGACAATTAATATTTAATATTATAAAATTTAATTTTAAAAATTTATCAATTAAATTTGTTGTTATTGTAATTAAATTATATTTATATAAGGATATTTGTTATATGAGTTGCCTTAAAATGAGTAAATAAATTGTCAATATTTTTCAGATTAATAACACATTTATGAATAATGGCACTAATAAATTTTTAAAATTTCATATATTAATGACAAATGAAAATTTAGCGACAGATTTTTTTAATCATAAAATTGAACTTTAGCGATGAAAATATTGATGGATGAATATTAATGATGAATTTCTTTATTGCTATATCTCAATTTATTAATGGGCAATCCATCAATAAATATTCAGTTAAGTATTAGATATGGGCATTGTTAATTTTACCTATTATTCATTTTATTTATCATCGCCTCTCAAAATTAGTGACAAAAAAGAGAGGGATATTTTTTATCTGTTGCTAATTGATTTATCGACAAATTGTTTACTGACAGTCTTTAATCTATCATCATATTTTTTTTACTAATGAATTTTTTAACATTAGTGATGAATTTTTTTGCCATTAATAACCTTTTTTCTTGGTAGTGTGTCTACAATTTTGAGAAGCAAAGATAAGGACATACTAGTGGCAACACTTTTGATATCGATTATTAATAAACAACTAACATCTATATATTTTCATATCGATCATTACTAAAATTTATATTTAATATTTTTTGGATAATTATAAAAATGCCACTTAGAGCAAACTTTCAACATCAATTGTCTACAAAAATTAACATTTAATGTTTAACCCTATGTTCTAATTTAACAATTTGACTTCATTTGCAATGTCAATTTTCTAATAATCAATATGAAAAATTATAATTTTTCTAATCTCATTTTTTGAATCAACTCTTAAGCTCCCATTAAATGTTGGTTTACTAATAACTAACTAAAAAATATATTATAATTTTACAACATCAATGATTAATTAGGGGCAATGTGAGAAACTATTTGTATTTTCAAAATGTTATTGTGCTGTTATATATATTAACTTTCATTTTAGTTGATGTTAATGTGGCGATATTGTATCATAATTTTTGGTAACAGTGTTTTTTAATTTTAACTATACTCCTCCGTTAATGTGCTTCAACCGTAATTGACTCGTGAATTTTAAAGGTTATAATGTACCTATTGGAAAATATATTTTGCAAATATACGAAGACCTTTTCGTACATTTTACATTTTTTATATGTTTTAGTGTAATATTTTATTGCAAATTTTTGTATTGAGAACTCCACCCATAGAATCGAAGAATTTTGCACATTATATGAAATTTATATCAGCGTGCCGAGCAAAACCGAAAACCGAACTTGTCTTTTTGCGAATTTACAGAACGACATGGCTGAACATATGAGAACCGACTGAAGTTGCACAGGCTGAGGAAGATCAGAGAACTCCCACATTTACTGTAGGTGCATGTTATACATGAATGGTTTTGTTTGGTAGCGGAAAGGCAGTAATTGTGGGAAGGAATCTCCATGTTTGTCGTCGTGTTGGTTGGTCAGCTGGAAAGTGATGAGAAGGACGCATTGTATCGTCACGCAACGGCATCTAGTTCATCTAGTAACTTCCACAACGTTACAGAATTATGAAAAGAAGCTTTGCCAGCCAATATCCATAATATATATATGAGGGATTAAAACTAGGGTTGGCTGGGTAGTGTACCTACCCTAATCTTATGAGTTGTTTGTAGTCTTATGAGGACTATCAAGCTCTCCCCAACAGGGAATGGAATGTCCAAAATTATCATCATGAGGAGCGATCCTCCCAGAGGAGGTAACGATTCAATAAAAAAATATAATTTTTGATGCATTTTATCCATTAATAAGGAGTTTGAATTCGAAAAATAATCAGAAGAGATTTATTAATATATTAATCTCAATTCAAATAAAGTCATCAGGAGGAATGAAATGAGTAAATAAAATGCAACCGCGTTAAGCCCACTAAGTAATATAAATTTTGACATAATAATTAGGGAGCGACTGAGGCCCATGAGGCGGCAACGCCAGACACATTCACATACGATGGCAGTGGTACGTACGACTCCTTTTGTTTGCTTTGCATTGTGGGGAACTATGCTTTTTCATGCAATGCAATATTGCACTTGCATGTGGGTCCCTTTGTCTTATTCTTTTCTGATCTGTATGTCTTATGCACGTGCATGCCCTAGCTTCCTTTCTGTTTCTCTCTGAGCGTGTGAGACACACGCGTCAGAGAGAGATGACAGGTGAATGGGGTAAGGCTGCAATGGGGGTGCCTTTCCAGCTATAATTTCGCAAAATGAATTGTGCCAAGCTTTTCCCAAGAAAATGAGCAAAAAAGCAAAGATCCTGTCAAACGCTATAGGGAATTAGATTCCAACGCCACCATAACACCTCCTATCTTCTTATTCCTTTAGCCCATCAAAAGTCAGATTAATCGTCTACTTTCAAGATAAATATTCTTAGTTCGCACCAACCCATTTGGAAGATTTATGATGTTATATTGACATATTATTAAAATTAATAATCTTTTAAAATATATTATATAATAATATGTCGTCTATCAATTCATTATCATATTATAAATTTTCCCAACTTATTTGTTCTATAGTGGCCCCTATAATTATTAATACTACTACTACGTCTAAACATATATATGATCATGGATCAATCACCGAATAGGTTGTTCGATGGTCTCAAGGCTTGCATCCATGATATAAAGAAATATATACGTCAAAGATCATTGCATTTACATTTATATCTTATATTTTTCTATATTAATATTATTTATAAAATAACGGAAGAATAATAAATTTTGTGCTACCGATTTTAGTATAACTATGTTATTGTTGCATAGAATATGAATACAATGTTGTAAATTCCATGGGTTGGAATTCCTATATATTTCATTTTATTTTCTCTATATTTTTATAAGATTTATACATCCATATTGTAATAAAAAAAGGTTATAAATAAGCTTCATTGCACAATGCTAATTGATAAAGTTGTACGCCACAAACACCATTCCTTTTAAATCATTAAATTTCAGTGACAATGATATAAAGCCAAGTTTGAACCTAGGATTGGAGCATGTCTGGATTATATCTATATATAATCAGATTGATAATAGTTATCGTTAATCGATTTTCACATATTTCCTTCGAAAATATTGTTCAAAAATAGTAAGTACCACAAGCTAAGGCATGAAATTTCAATTGCACTTTCCGCCTTTCTTGTTTTTTTGGTGCATCCTTTCCTTCTTAGTTAATGCAAAGCAAATGACTTTGTGGGTAATATTGCGTTTGGCTTTGCAATTCTAATTGTTGAATCTTCAATTATACACAAATTGACATGATGGTCAACGTATATCGTTTTCATTTTCTTTAATAATGGGCTAACAAAGAGATTGTTTTCACAAAAAAGTGATAACAAATTCGTCTTTACAAAAGAAGAAAGACAAGTTAAATGCTTTACGTCTGCTTGACAATTCAACTTAATTATTTGGGTACAAATTGGATTGGACATATATAATTTCTTAGTAACGATGATAAGAGTTATACCCACTCATATTTATAATCTTTGACCAAATATATAATTAAGGTAAGATACTTGAGGTTATAATCTGCTCTAATTTAGTACACGTGCCAATGATGGATTGGAATATTACACAAGTACGTGCGAGCACCATAAATTTAAAACTGAAGGTTTCCCTCAGCTAAGCCTGTTAAGTTAAAAAATAATTAATGGTATGTTTGAAAATTAAAATGAAATAAAAGACAGTTGAAGAGGGGGGGGGGGGAGGAAAAGAAAAGAGAGGATAGCACATGATTAAGTCATAATTTTATGTTGCTTTGTTTTGATATTTAAAAAATTTTCCAAAATCTTTTAAATTAAAATACAAAATTATTAGTCATTGAGAGCTTCAAAAGATTCCAAGGATTAATCATAATTTTCATTATTTTCTCTTTCCTTTCCCAAAAGGCATTATAGACTTATACTACTTGTAACTAGGATTGTAAATGAATTAAGTGATTGTAACTAGGATTGTAAATGAATTAAGTGATTTGTGAATAGATTGAGTTTAGCTTGTAAAAGTTACGATTTGTATTCAAGTTAAACAAATTTGAACCTAAATAAGTTAACCTTTAACATTAGAGTTAGAATATAAAGGTTATGATATTCACAATTTTTTATATATGTTTTATTTATTAAATTATTTATAATTTACCAAATTATTGATTTATTTAATTACTTAATATTTTGATATTATCAATTCTTTTATTTTACAAAAAAAAAAGTAAAAGAAATTATACATCCAATACTTAAAACTAAATAATTCATGTTTAAGCTATCTTAATAAGAAATTTTATGCTTATCTTGCTATTTGTATAGTTATCATGCAATGTTCAAATATTATGACTTAATTATGGAAGTAATTGTAGTGTATTATTGAATCTAATTGTTAATTTGTAACTTTGTAATATATCAAATTTGACATTCAAAAAATAAATTTAATATACGGTTAAATTTAATAATGTATTAATATACCAATGCATTAGTATTTAATATATGGTTAAATTTAATAATGTATTAATATACCAATGCATTAGTGATATACCATTGTCTCTCAACTTTAATTATTTTCTATGTATATTTATTCAATTAGAATGAAATTTATATTTATAATGTTATCTATTTGTACCAAGGAATTATCTTGCATCTTTTTTGTTATTTATTAAAAATTATATAATATATTAAAATTTGTTAAAGTTTATCTAGTGATCAAGTTAAAACTTGAATTTTAAAAATTCGACTTGAAGTCAAGCTCAACCATATTTAATTTTGTTGAACTTTAATTCAAATAAGCAAAAACTCAACTCGCCCGCCTACTTACAACTCTAAAGAAACGGGAATATCAAGAAATTGTCTTATCCTTTTTTTCTCTTTACTTGCCGGAAAAAGAAATGGTTGGGCTATGACTTTAATTCCTTTCTATTTCTCTAATTTTAAATTGATTTCTTATTCAAAATAAATATGCATGGCTAGCGATGTCACAATCATTCTTTTCATTTGCATTTTCGTTTTTTCTCCCACAATCTTCCCTTCCATTGTTCCGAACATCCAATCATTATAAGCATTATGTATTGAAATAAACGTCACAAAAGCTTGGGAAAAAAAAAAGGGAAAATCAATACTTTAAAACGATTAGAAGATGAGAGAACAAACTACGTATATTCATAAATAGGAAAAGGAAAAAGAAAAGAAGAGAAGAGAAAAAATTAATAATGGAGAAAAAGGAAGAGGAAGAGACTAGGAAGATGCATGGGAAGCGTAATAGTGGAGATGGTTGGCGTTTTGCACCGTCCACATCCATTGAAGCAGTGAAAGAATATGTATTCCATGTGTGCATGGAAAGTGTGGGTTATGGAAAATGTGACCCACACATGGAACAAAGGATTCCCGACCGTCAGCATCAATCACTTAATCATTGATCATATTGATTCCCTCTCTATACGCTCTGCTAAAGTTTTATATTATATAAAAAACTTACATATTTTTATATTTTCATTTTTTTAAAATATCAATCGATTCAAATAGATAAAATTGATAATTTTATTCAAATTACATAATGCTAGCAAAATTATATGCTAATTACATAAAATTATAATTTTATTTTCTATACAGTAATTGAAAAATAAAATCATTTGTGTGAATCATTTTTTAGAATACAATTATAATTTTATATGATTTAAAATTTATTTTATTAATATTTTATAATTTTGAAAATAAAATTATTAATTTAATCAATTAAAAAAAACATAAAATCTCCATGGTAACCAATCATTTATCCCTTATTTGGCATAATCAAAAATAGAATTTTATTTCACTTTGAAATAAATTTCTTTTTAATATGGTGTTTGGTTTTAAGTAAAAAATGATTCAAGTAAAAAAAATTTTCATTTCATTTTAATTCGTTTATAATTTCTATTTTAATTATATTTTTGTTATTATGAAATTCATTCAAATTTGTAAGGATTTTACTAGAGAATTCATTTTATTTAATCTAAAAAAATATTATATCAATAATTTTTCTTTTTTCTAATATTATATTTACTATGATACAACCAAAATATACTTTTTAATTAATTTCTATGCATTTTTAATATATTACAAATAAAATAATTTATTTACAAATGAATTGAAATTATTATTTTTAATAAAGTTGTTAAACAATAAAATTCATTTGTAAATAAATTAAAATTATTTTTATTGAGATGAAATGAAATTAATTCTAGAAAAAGTGTATACCAAATAAACCTTTAGGGTCCTCACGGGAAAATATTTTTTATAAAATATATTTTTAAAATATTAAAATAAAAAATACTTTATTGATTTAATATTAAATATTAAAAAATTGAAAAATAATTTCTCTATTTTAAAATAAAAATTTCTCTCCTTCATTATCATTATTTATAATTTTAAATATTATTCTTTTAATCATAAATTATCTAATGATAAGTCACTTATATATCAATTATGTATAAATAATAATTTTTTAAAAAAATATTTTTCAACCAAACAATATGATTTCTCATAGATGTCTGAGACATTCGAGATAAAAGAGAATGCGAGCTTTGACACATCTGAAAATAAATATAAAAGTAACATTTTTGTGATATATAACTTTGCAAGCTATATTCGATGAGAAATGTTACTTGATCTATTATGAATACCCAATGCAATTTTTTATACAATTTTATAGTGGCAAGAATAGTTGTAAAAATAGTGACAAAAGTGGCAGCGGTGACTTTGACCCCACCACCATGATTCCAAGTTTCTAACCCCACCACACATAGTGCAGTCAGCTCCATGCACAGCGGCCGGGGAAACCAAATATATCTTTCTCCATTTCCCAATCTTCTTGCTCTCTTGAGCTGTGCACGCGCATAATCTTCTCAACATATGTCTGATTAACCGACAAATTCCAGGATTTTCTCTGTTTTTTCCATTCCTCGTTCTTCCTGTTTTGTTTTTTTTTTCCGGTTCTAATTTCTTTTCTCTAATTGTGAAAAGGAAAAGAGTTTGTCAAAATTCCTTTCATTTTCCGCGTGTGTCCGCGGAATCTCGTATTCAGAATAAAAGATTTTTATTTGTAATTTATTAGGGAAAAAAATAGCGAGAAGATTTTCAAGTCTCTTGTAATAAAGTTGACTACTTTTCAAAAGTCGTGTGTATGTAACATTTATATTACTTCTTGCGGTATCATAGTATATATTCAAAATACAAGATTAGAGTCTGCATAAAGGAACGAATTTGTTTGTATAAATTATTATTTCTAGATGAAATCAATCATTTATAATTTAGGAATTATTTTATCAATACTTTATAATTTTAAGGATGAAATTGATAATTTTATTTTTATCTAAAATTCTAAATATACCATCAATGAACATAACATAACACAACCTTACAATTTTCCTATATTAAATTGCATGCATAACGATGGTTGTACATTGTTAGAATTTTTTGATGAATGTTGAAAGCATTTAATTTAAATGATATATGATGTTATTTGAAGGTTTTACTTTTCTATTTATCCTGAGTTCAATTCTAAGACCACATATGTATATATTTAGTGATTTAACTACTAGTACTATTATTAAAAGGGAATTTCTTTGTAAACTTGCCTAGTTTAAATTTTACAAAAATATATAGGTACCAAAAATAAGATTAGAAACTCAATTTTAGATCTTTTATATTTATTAGATTAAATTTTACAAATTTGACCTACCATCTTGTCACAACCCATTGCTAGTTTAAGTTAATCTCATTTAAGTCTTATAGTTGATACCATCACATAAGATTTTTAAGAAAATAGTATTATTTTATAAGCACATTAAAAATATTTACAAAGTATGGTTTATATGAAAGTTTATATATAATGCCTAAAAGTAGCTAATTACATTATTTACAACTATGGCTACTTTGACCAATAGGAGTTCCCGTAAAAATATCTGAAAAGAAAGAAATAACTAAAAGTGAGCCAAAGGCACAGTAAATAAATAACTAGCTCATTTTCCTAAACAATCATTTAGATAGTATATTATTATGCCTTTTTATTTTCTTAAATTCAGCTTTATCATCATAATGTTACATAAGATAATACAAGGATACAATTAATCAACACATATTAAATAATTAAAAACTATTAAACCATTTTATGCCTCCTGAGTTATCCTTATACCCCTTACAAACGTCATCATTATCCTTCTAGGATCTGCCTTATACCCTCATAAATAGACACTTAATCTAGTGCAATATCATATCTCACATATAAGTTCACCCTTTCACAACATCCATTCATATTATAAATTGAGTAGAAATATAATCCCTCGTGAGGCATCATTATTATTCTTATAGTTATCATTATTCATAAGCAAGTTGTACCAATATCACCATTACATGAGCTTACATTATCTTATAACATCATAAGAATTCAATATACAAACAAAATAAGATAATACTCGAATATGTACTTAAGTATGAAATTCCAAAATCAAATTATGATCATCATATTTGAGTATGTACTGGAATATAAGCAACTAAAGGCTTAATAGAACTATTACACTTGAGTATGAATAAACCAAGGTTGGCTCTAGATGCTATACTCAAGTATTCACTCATATCTCAGTATGTACTCATCAAGATTTTCACACAAGGTACTTACTCAAGGTTCCACAAGATTCCGGTATAGTAAAAACTATCATTACAGTCATGCTCTTTTTATTTTATATCTAAAACAAGTCTAACTTATGAATGCCTATCAAATTTTTTTAACATGTTTACATATTTAAGACATACAACACTAATATGGAAAAACATCACCCTAAATGCTTAAAAGAATGTTTTTTCCATATAAGTTATAAAGTAGTTAAAATTTTAAATAAGGACCCTTTTGTAATTTTTCATTTTTAAACATGAATCATAAATATCTTAAAGGCTTTTTGCCAACATTTTCCAAGGTTTTCAGCAAATCTTTTTCCTCAAGTCAAGTTGTTGAAAAGTAGAGCATTTTACACACACACAGTTTATTTTTTTAGCACCTATATTGGCATATTAAAATTTTCTAGTACTCAAAATTTCAATTAAGTCTCATGAACATTCTAGAAATTCATGTATGCATATATGCTAAGCATAGTATTGAATTTTCCATTCTTACTATACTAGTGCTCAAACTTTGGTTTTTGCATTAAAATTTGTATGGATCATATATTCTTATTTTTATACTATTGATAAGCATTCAAGAACCCTAAAATAATTATTAAAATTGCATAAACCATACTAGAATAAATTTTAATAGCATAATGCAATTTTAACATGTTTAAGAGTTCTACATATACTAGTTGTTTTCATAAGTTTTAATTCAGTTATAGTCATGTAACTACATTTTCCTAGACATAATTTTCCCTAGTAAAAATATAAAAGAAGAAGGGTAAGTAACAACTTATTTGGAAAGTGCTTGATGGTAGAAAGCCTAACAAGATTTCATAAGAAAATATTTTTTTAATGAGAATCCCAACTTGTAAACAAAACAATCAAAGTTCTTATTTTTTTTATTTTAATAGTGAAATAAAATAATATGATAAAGTGGAAAAAAATGCTTAGGGTGTAAGGAAATATAGTCATCTAAAAAGCAACTTTGAATGTCATACTCAAATATATACTCGAATATGTAGATCTTGAGAGTAGTTTCATTGAAATACTTAAGTATTGACATTTGAAAGCAAATTTCGGTACTATACTTGAGTATAACTTGTATTTTGCTAGAAATTTTTGTGAAAGCATCGTTCATTGAGTATGCTTTTGCCTAATTCAACTTTCACAATGCAAATAAGCTACAAATTATTATAAAATCTCTACTTAGATTCATTCTAGCATCATGAACACCTAGGAAATAAATAGTTACATAATCTTTCATCACAATCATCATTTCATCATCAAATTCAACTAATACACCAATTCAAGTAATAGTCATGCAACAAATAACAAAAACAAGTAGATTATCTACTTATAATTGGTAGAGGAGATGAAGGTAAGCTTGAAGAAAGGTGAAATATGCTCCTATCAACACAATATCAAAGGAACCCCACATGAATCCTTAATTCCTTCCTTTTAAAAAAAAAGTTTCAAAAGAGTTCAAACCTAAGCCATAATCTAGCAAGAATTTACCTTAGTCTGATAAAAGATAATGATGATTCCTTGAAGTTTCTTATCCAACTTTCCAAGAATCATTAGAATTTAGAGCAAAAAAGTTTAAGCAAAAGGAAAAGGAAAAGAGTGGGAGGGCTAGTTAGTGCTAAGGGAAAATAGGGAAAATGAGTTTTAGGGGTATTTTGTTGTAAGAAGGGCATTTGAATAATTTTGATAAGTTTTAAGTGTAAAAGGAAAAATAGCTTCTTAAATTTCTTCCATACACACCTATCTAAATTTAATTTCACACAATCTTTTAATTTACTTATTTCTTTCAATTTTTATCGTAAAAGTCTAATTTTATTAAATAGCATACTATTTTGATCACATCTACAACAATTAATAATGTCACATGTGTACGTAAGTACCTAAAATAAAATAAATAAAATATCTTAATTCCTAAAGGTCATGATACATCTTGTCACTACCACAAAATTAGCTTCTAATATTAGTTATTTAATACATTTGATGTTAGTTATTATCCAACATATATGAAGACATTGTTATATGTTAGATTATCTCACATTGATTATATAATCAATGTGAAAAAGATTTATCATGTCAATTTTTTGATTTAAAAAGTTAACATCTATTTGTTTAAATATATTTTAATTTTTTTTTTTACATTTCACATCAATTTTTAGTTAAAAATAAAAAAACCTACATGAAATTTTTACATATCATTTTTTTAATGTTGGTTTGATAGTTTCCTACCAAAATATTTATAATAAAAATTAAATAAATCCAATATCTCACAAAAAATGTGAGTTAAAATTTTAAAAACAACTTGATACTTAATTTTTTATTTTGGGCAAATTTTATATCAATTTTATGTAACCTACAAGATTTATCCATTTGCAACACACTAATACCCAAAATTGATAAAAATGAATGTTTTTATGAACTTTTTTTAATTTTTTCTCTATCTCTTGTTGTTATTTGGCTAACTTTGAACTTTTTTATAATATTTTATCAAATATATTATAAGCATCTAAAACTTAGATTTAATCTTAAAAGTTAAACAAATAAAACACCAAAATAAAATCTCTTGAAAAACTTATTCCAAAAATGAAAAAGATTAAAATTTGAGAAATAAAAGTAAGAAAGACACATTTTATGTTTTGAACTTGTTTCATACTTGATGCTAATTAAAGGAATATCAATAGCTTACTGATGAAGATCTCTTAAAATCTCTTAATAAATCTATGCAAAAAAGAGAGAAATGGAAGAGACAAGATCTAAGAAATAAAAGTAAAAAAAAATTTTTTATATTTAAAACCCGCTTCATGCTCGATATTAGTTAAAAAAGTATCAATAACTTACCGGTATGTGGTGGAGGACGAAACGAGATATAGTATTTTATAAAGGAAATTGGATGAAGATAGAAAACAAACCTGAAAATAACTAAGAGTGTAAAAGTGATAATGAGATGAGAAAAATAAGATTTGCCTTAATTATAGTGCAAAAATATCATTGCTCCTATGACTTTAAACATTAATTATTTATAAAAAAACTTGACATATTAAGTGATTTTATTTTTAAACACTGATGGCTCACATATTAGTTTTATAAAAAAAATAGATATATTAATTATATTCCAATTTTTTAAATTGAGTCTTCCCTTTTTTTTCATGCCGATTCTTTAGAAACCAACATAGAAAGTTGTTATAACACTGATTCAATAAAGAACCAACATGATGTGTAATATTTTTCAAAATAAATAGCAATTTTAATAATCTTAGACATTAATTAAATCTAAATCAAGATGTAACATTAGATATTGATCATAAATAAGAACCGTCCTTTAGAGTTTTTATAAAATGCACTCTTTAACACTCATTAAAAACTAAGACTTTTTAATATTGACTAATTATTTCAATCAATACGTAAGTTACACTTATTTTTAAAAATGTTAGTGTCCCATTATATATATATATATTAGTTTTCACTTTAATCAACATTGAAATGTTGATATTAAAAGGTAATTTTATAATAATATATATTTAATTACAACATTTAATTTGTATTTGAATTCTAATTTTATATTTTATTTTCAGTATATATAATTTTGATGTAAAGTTTAATAAAACTTGAATTACTAATTTTCAAACAGTCACTCGCACGTAACGATCAAACAGTTGAGCTTCAGTCGAAAAGGATCGTATAAAACAAGCCATTGCTCATGCCTCAAGAGTTCTCCCATTACGCTTCTAGAGGTCCCCGAGGAGGAGTGTACTTGCGTGAAACGTTCTGTTGCAATTTCACTAGTAATTCTATACGCAATTCCAATTTATAATTCATCAAAAAAAAATTATACATATTATGTAATAAGATATTTATGATTTATTTATTGTTGATCTAATTGATTCATTTCGTGCAATTTCTTACATATCCTCCGTAGAGGAGAGAATAAAATGCACTTGTCAAGAACTTTCCAAAATCTTAGCATTAGTGGCTAGCCACTAGTTGGGGTACAAAAAATGTTAAAATTCTAAGTTAAAATCTTTAAATCTTTTTATTGTCAACACACAAATATACAAATATATACATATATATATTGTATTTGATAATTAATTGATTATATTAATAGTTAGTTGACTCAATTAATTATTTGTTAATAACTAATTGCATTAATTGATTTAATCAATTGATAATATTAATTGTTAAATAAAAATATTTAATAAAATTAATTATTTGTATATAAAATGACATATATGGATATAAGAATATTTTATAATTTATTTGCATATATTCTTTAACTTTAATAATAATTTAAATTTTTATATATTATTTATTAAATTAAAATTTCTTTCAAAAGATATATTATAGTAATTTATCATTTATTAAATTATCCTTCAAAAACTAAATTTTCATAATTTATTGTATTTGTTAAAATTTTCTTTTAAAAAATAAATATATTTATGTGTTCGTATTCATTTTTGTGATATTTTATATCAAATTTGCAACAAACTATTTATATATATTATAATGATTATATTATTCTCATGTTATATAAATGTTCATCATCATCATATTCTTTTAATAAAAACATAATTTTTTCAAAAATAATTATACTATTTATAATATTTTTGTATGTTAAATGATTCCTTTTTATTTGAGCAAAGTTTTAAAAATTGAACAACGAATTGAAAAATTAGAGTTATATGCATGTATTATATATATATGTATATATTAATTTTATTAATTTTTACCTTTAATATGAAAATAGTTTAAATTTATTAAATAATCATATAACAAGGTAATATTTATTTTTAATGAATATTAATTTTGTTATATGAATTTAATTAATATAAAAATAAATAATTATTTATTTATAAATATTTATTATATTCTAATATATATTAAATATATATATAATTGAAAATTATTAATGGTTATATTGTTAAGCCTTTATTTGTATATCCTATGGTTTGAGGCTCAACTCTTCTATATCATATTTTAACTAAAATATTAAATGTATATAACTATGCAATTTGAGAGTTATTTTGTATTTTTACCTTCATTTTAAAAGGAAAAACATTAAATTTCTATCCAGCATAAAAAGAACAATTTTATATTGTGGTTCATATTTACAATATTATGTATAATATTGTTATTGATAATCATTTCCAACCACGTACGATTTTTTCTAATTCTGTTTCATAATTATATTTGCCTTAATTTTCTTATAAATTATAGCGTAATTTCAATTAAACCACAACAAGAGTTTAAGACCACGTCGAAGAGTGATGAGTGGAGCAGAAGGACTTATCTCTTGCAGATGGAATTGGGCTGAAAAGGAGGAAGATAATGTTGTATGATGGAGTAAACCAAAAAGGAAATGTTGGTCTCAACTCTCAAGATAAGGAGGGAGTCGAGGAGGCTGAATCTGCACCTTTCGTGAGCAACTTGATGTGGCGTGCGCACTCAAATCATGTATGGCTTTGTTTTGTGATAAACTGCACTTGCTATTTTTCAATGACGCATAAGCTATACTTTTTAATTATTCCACCATAGCCCCCTTTATTAAAGGTAAACTTAGAAAGTAGGTACAGCAACACTAGTCATGTCTCTGCAAGTTCTACGAAAAAAGGGAAGGAACCCAAGGTGAAGCTCAATTAGTACAATATCAACATTCCTTATAGCTGAAGAAACCACATGGATATGGATAACATGATTTGCATTTCATTAACTCGTATAATTTGAGCCACTGAGGTTTTGATTATTTTTTGAAAGATATTTTGCTAGAAAATCTCATTATTTATATATAAATGAAGGGATAAAATATATAAATGAAGAGGTTATCTTTTGTCAAATTTTTTATATTTAATATTAAAGATGTAGAATATTTTCTATTATTTCAATAATTATAATTATATTTTTGTAAAAGATATTTTCTACCAAAATAAATAGAAACTAAACAAATAACAATTCATCATGGATCGTTCAAAACTAATTATAAATTGTTACTTATATAATATATACAATACAATCTTAATTAAATGTCGACAAATCTCTCTTGTGATCTTGATCTGACTTGCTCAATTCATAATAAATACAAGATTAGGAAAAACACAATTCGTGCTGAATGACTTAAACAGAATTGAGCTTAGTTACTTAACCAATAGCTGAATAGCTCTCTAAGCTAAATGACTTGATTAGAATTGGACTTAGTTGCTCAATTCATGGCCGAATGGCCTACGAACTAATTAAATTATGTTATAAGGCATGACAATTCCATGCCATTCAAGCAAAATGAGCAGAAACAAGAATCTCAAGTCCATGCGATTACATATGCACTCATCGCTTGTCTAAAATTATACCAAGCATCATACCTCTAATTATGAATGACAGAAGGTATAGTCTTCTAGGGCAATTACATTCACTTGCAACCCTCAGTCTCTAAGAAATTAGTGTCAGAGTATTGCAACTTCCACCGTATACTACTAACCAATATTATTTATATGGGTCTCTCAAATCGATTGACACTTCAGAAAGCATCATTATAATTTCCCTTAAATATTATTAATTCATTAACTAACATTTCACCGTGTAATTGATTTCAATTCATGTATTATGTGTGATTTGATCTTTAAGAATTTCTTCTAATGGAGAATGGAGAGATTATTGGACTGATAATGCTTAACACATCATTTTTGGACATACGCAAGAGAAATAAACATAAAATAGTTAAACCCGTGTGATGCGGGTTCGAGTCCAAAATTCATGACACCAATTTTGTGAGTCATTAATATATATATATATATATACACACACACACACATATACACTTTTAAGATAAACAATGTTTGTCTAAGAATTTTTCATAGTGTGTGTTTTTCTTCCTCTCCACCATAATTGGGGACTTTGCACCGGGAAATGGGGGAATCAACAGGGAAAAGTAGAACAAAAATGGACAAGGGAGAGAAGTTAATTAATTGGACGTCCTCAATTTGAACTTTGAAGTATTGTTGAAGCTTTAAATTAAAGTTAAGAGGCAACTAGAAGATTTTGTGTAGCCGCTAAAATGATACAAATTGATAAAGTTGGATAAACTTAACATTTCATGCATTGATTTCACAATTTGTACTGTGCCCAAAAAGGATCTGACCACAACTTTTGAATTTGCTGGTGCTAAGTATACAAAAAGTAAAGCAATTAGAGACAAAGTTTGCACCAACTATACTAATTAATTTTTCTTGCACATTTACAGCAATTCATCGATAGTTGTAAACCTTCTTTTTCTCCATGTTTTCTTTGTGATGAAGTTCTTTCTCCGTTTCTTTCAACTCTCCCTCATACCGCACTTTGCATGGTAGCCGAATCCTATGTATGTTCGGCATATCAACACATTTATACATTTTTTTTCACTTTTCCCCCCAATTAGTATTCAATTGAGAGACAAATAAATCAAGTTGAAAGGGGAAAAAAAAGGATACCGCTTTAAATTCTGAATTTAATTCTGACTTTTTATATGTATAAACTTAATTTAATGATTTTATCACTCATACAGTCTTACTATTAAGAAAAGTGATACAAAAATGTAGACAATATTAAAATTATTTAGGCATTCTATGTACTTGCTATTTTTGTAATATTTTATCACATTAATTCATTCCGTTTACCTTTAATATATAGTAATTAGGTTAAGTTAATTGACAAAAAGATAGATGAAAAAGTGGAAAAAATTGCAACTGAGCTTCCTAAAATATGGTTTACTGTCACATAATCCCTTAAAGTTTCAAAATTCACAAATAATCACTTGAAATTAAAAAAAAAAAAAAAGAAGTGAAAAGGTTGACAATTCAATTAAAAAAAAGTTTGTAAGTTACTCATAATTATTTCTAATTAATTTTAATATGAATTCAACTAGTTCTTAAATGAGATTTCTTCTAAAATAAATTATTAATGGTATAATTTATTCTATAATATATTTATAAATTTAATTAAAGATAAGTATTTTGAGTAAATTATTATTAAAATTTGACTAAATTGCATTTGAAGATACAAAATATGTTTTTTTTTATTTTTTATTACTTCTTTGATTTTATTGTACTGAGCAAACAATTTTAAAAGTTATAAATGATTTATCTTTATTTTCTCCTATTTCCTTTAGTTGAAATTTAAATATTTTAAGTTTTTTAAAATATCAATGGATTATTTCTAAACTTTAAAACTTTAAGAGGTTATGTGAATAATTCTTATTTTACAGAATTATTTGTATTTTGCTTGATAAAAAATGAATTATTTCATTTTTATTAGATTGTAGTTATTATTATTATTGATCTTTATCTTTTTATTTTTTTCATAACAATAAAATTAATAATTCACTTGCTAATAATAAGATTCTAAATTCGAATCAACGAAAAATAAAATCCCTAATGCAATGACAGCACCACCTTTACCTTTTCATTTTGCATGTTAGTAATGCTGCCTAGCTAGCTAGCATGTCAATCTGTAAGCAGTGGTTAAGCAGAAATTGTTTATTTGATTACGTTGGCCGATCCCACCATACATTACCTTAGCTGATTGAATATATATAATATTTAATATTTAATCTTTGCCATATACGGTGTCACCATAATCTCTTTCCAATCTCTTGCATGCATGGGAGCCACAACCCCCTTTTACGAACAAATTTACAGACCACCGCATCAAAAAAAGAAGCTTATAAGTTAAGAAACTTAGTCCACTTAAAACCCTAAAAATATAGTAAAACAAAAAGAAGATGAGAATGAGAGAATAATAATAATAAGAGCAAAGTAAACAAAAGCCTCTCTCCTTGCTTTCCTCCTTCCCTCCCTCCCTCTTTAATTCTCTTTTTCCCTTTCTTTCTTGCCTCTCTGGTATTCCCTCGGGTCTGATTCTCCACCATCTCCCTAAAGAACCCATCAAACTTTATTAAAGAAAAACACTTAAAAAGATATATCACCATGGTTTTCTCTTCCATTCCAGTCTATTTAGATCCTCCCAATTGGCAGCAGGTAAGGTTTTTCCTCGATTTTTAGCCACAGCTTCTGAACCCTAAAGAAAAGGGGGAAGCAATTTTTCAAAAGATAATTTTATTCCTATTCCCTTGTAATATTTCTTGAATATACCGGATTTTTATGTTCCTTGTTGTTCAATTTTTTCTTTTTCTGGGCTTTTTCTGTTTTGCAGCAACCAAATCATCATCAAGCAAATGGCAGTGAAAACCCTCAGCTGCTTCCACCTTTACCCCCACAGCCACCTCATGTGGGAGGCGCCGGCAGCTCAATCCGGCCGGGCTCAATGGCGGATCGTGCCCGGCTAGCTAAGATACCACCACCCGAGGCTGCTCTAAAGTGTCCAAGATGTGAATCCACCAACACCAAATTCTGCTACTTCAACAACTATAGTCTCTCTCAGCCCCGTCACTTCTGTAAGACATGCCGCCGATACTGGACTAGAGGGGGTGCTCTACGAAATGTTCCAGTTGGCGGTGGCTGCCGTAGGAAGCCGAAGAAGGAGAAAAGAAGCCGCTCTAAGTCTCCGGCCGCTGCCGAGAAACAGACTCTTCCAAACTCCGCAAGTGCAATAATTCCACCAGCTGGCACCACAGACCTAATTGGTCAATTGCCACAGCCATCCAACTTGCCTTTTATGACCTCTTTACAGAATCTGAGTCGTTATGGCGTCGGAAACATGGGCTTGAACTTGCGAGAGATTCAAGCACAAGCTGATCAGATGGGGTTTCAACTGGGTAATAATTCAACTGGGGTAAATAGTATTTTATCTGGAGGAGTGGATTCATGGCGATTGCAACAATTTCCATTTTTGAATGGTTTCGATTCAAGTTCTGCTGGTTCATACCAGTTTCAAAGTGAAAGTATTGAAGCGCCGGCGTCTGGTTTGGTCGGAGATGGCCCACTCGGGAGTACTGTAGGAACAAGTTCTAGGGTTACTCAGCTGCCGCCGGTTAAATTGGAAGACAACAGAGGCTTAAATTTGTCAAGATCATCTCTCGGTGTCTCAGAAAATAACCAATACTATCCTTGGACTGATTTATCTGGTCTTGCCCCTCCTCCCACCAGTCAGCTCTAACGACTTTGACCTAACAAAACGGTCAAAAAAACCCATCGCAATCCAGCTTCTCCAACCTTGATTATAATTATTACTTCAATCGCCATCTTTGATGGTTCAGAAAAAGGGTACGTTTGGATGTTGTGTTCCAGTCATCTTGACTCCCGTGGTCAACTATCAAATACATGGTGAAAGCACTCTCAGAAGTGACAGAAATTGACGCAGAGACAAATGGTAGAAACTGCTGTTCTTGTAATATTTGTTGTTATCGATAGTCTGTTTTTATGTTTCGCGTCGAGTCTCTTTGTGTACTATATGGGTTTGTTTTCTAATTATATATGACTGTGTGTGCATGTAATGTTCTATTTTGTTTGCTAGCTATCTGACATTATGATCTCATTTTCGATCTTTAGTAAACTGTAAACCTTCTTCTATGTTACATACATAATCTTCTTCAAGCCGACGCCCAGTTTGGCTTACACATGGGTGGACAGCACGATAAATTACAGTTATCGGGAAGGAAGAAAAGCGATAGAAAGAGAGGGAGAGAATAGAGAGTACTATAAAGAAAGTGTCACTGCATGTTAGCTTTTACCGAGGTTGTGTTTCTTGGGATACCATTTCAAACTTAGTACTTTTGCTGCTTCTAGATCAGTGAATTCATAATTACATCATCCTTGTGAGATACTCTTAATGCAAAGCCGTAAAATTTCTTTAGTCACACATAGATATTCGCATTGCCGGTCTTTGTGTTGTTGATCTGAAGGTAGTGTATAGCTATGGCTGGCAAGCTTGCTAGCTTACACTAGTTGGATTGGATAATTGAATTTCAAGGTAAAGACTTGGACAGCTCAGGCCGATATGCAAAAGATGGGTCTTTTTTCAATGTAAGTCACTCTTTCCTTACTCTTCCTTTTATCTTTAATCCTGTGAATCCTTCAGCCAGCCTTTGGCCAGACGCTGCTGTTAAGATCTGCATATTTCACTCTTTAGTGAAAGTGAAATTCTTGGAAATTTGAGAGTGCAGTCATTTAATATCCTATCTCCTTATTTGTCTGGGAAAATTTTGAATTCCAAGGAAGCTCGTTCGTAGTCTCGTACTTTCAGCAGATTCGATCATGGGTTGTTAGTTCCTTCTGGGTTTTCAGTTTTCACTTAAACTCTATAGTAAGTGAAGGACGAGGGTGAAAGGTACCGACTGCTGAGTAGACAGACATTATATACATCGTAGTACATTGGTCAATAGTCAAGAGTTATGATGTTTTAATAATCGGGTTGGAGGTTCCTAAGATGGGACGTATACATTTTTGTTGGATTCGAAGGTGGAAAGTGGATTGAAGTGAAAATTGGAGCCATTCTAAGAAGACGCCAAAATCCCACTCAAAACCATGCAATTCCACAATCGACCGAACTGAAGTGGATGAGTATTCTAGAACTTCATTGGCAGAATCATGTTACATACAAACAATAATTGTTAATTATGAAATCCCTTTTGGGGGGCCATTTTGATTATCAAATTGCAAATTTGAAAGGAAAAGGATTCGTGCGGTCAAAATAAGTGTTACCTTTTCAACGTTTTATCGTTGGAACACAAATTGCCAATCCACAATCTTATTTATTTATTTTTTTTCTAGTGATCATGAAAATCGTTTTCCGAAATATAATATTTATCTTTGTTTGAATTAAGCACAGATCTTCCGCACTAATAATTACAAACTTTATTATTCTAATGTCACCGAGAATGGATGAAAGAAGGAATGCTGATATTATAAAAAAGAAAAGGCAGGCGGGCATCAATGAATGAGAGAGGAGAGGGATAACTTTTGCAAGGACCAATGCCACCTTTTAAGAACGAATAAAGCAACAAAACCAGAAAAAGAGCAAACACAGACAAAAGCTCTCTCACACTGTCTCAGAGGTGTCGTCAGCTAGTCTTGGGGCGTAGGCATTAAATGGTTACTCCTGATTCCAAAAATGTCGGTATGTGCACATCTCAAAGAAGAAACGTAGTTGAAGGGAAAAATGAAAAGGTGAGTGTGGTGTGGGTTAATTTTGCAGGGTTTGCTGTTATGTATATATGCTGTGGTACGAATCACAGAAGGGCTCGGAAATTCATGCATGCTTTATGGATTGGATTAGATTGATCCATCAATGGCTTTATATATCTAGAAATAACTGAACAGTGCTTTTAAGGATAACTGACCTAACCATGCATGGTTGATTGTTTAGCATAAAGTAGATGCATATGATATGCCGCAATGGAAGCTAAGAGCCTTGGATTTGCCCCCGTTTTTTTTCTTATTAAGAACTCTTAATCAGCACAATGTTCTTAGAATTCTAAAAGATTATATTCCAAACGGTGTTTGACCCAGGAGACATATGTTTTTTCTTTAGATTTTATCTTTGGATGTATCTTGGAATCAAGTCTGGACCTTTGCATATATGTTTACAGTTAAATAAATGGTCTGATGATGATAATAATGATTAACTTTATAAAAGCAAGCTTAAGCTACCCGTAATTATTTTGTGTTGAATTCTATAATATTATAGTGTTCTTGAAATTTAAGATAATATGATAATTTTAAAAATTATTAAATTGTGATTATTTAATCACAGCTATTTAAAATAAATAATTAAAATTAGATAATTTTAATATAATAATTTTTAAATTTATCATGGCACCTGAATTTCAAAACTCATGTATACTATATACTATAGCAAGGGTCCTATCTTGTGCTTCAATTTTTCTTCACCATTTCTTCACACCTAAATTATTTTTCTTCTTATTAGTAGAGCTATACTGGCCTTTACCTTCCTTTTACCATTTTTACGGTTTCAGGGGGACCCCATTCAAACGGACACGTCATTCATGGCAGAGACAATGTTTGAGTTTAGAGGGTGCAGAGTTGGTATTGTAAAGGTTTTAAGGAGTCCAGTTATATGAGAGAATGATATAGTGGCAGTCTTCAGTTGAAATTCCAGTTTTTATAAAGCATACGTATACTTAAATGGGAAAACAAATCTGTGATTTGTGAGATTATGATTGGAAGATAAACTTTTGATAATGGATGAATCAATATATGACAGCAAATTGCCGTGGCTTTTTGTTTAAATCCAGATTGCAGTCATTACAGACTAGCCAAACTCCAAAGGAGGGAAAAGTGATCAGCTACAGTCACATAGAATATGATATATTTATATGTCAGTTCAAGTACCTCCTTTTCTTTTTTTTCCTGTTTCTCTTGCATGTCTTTTCAAGTATTGAAAACCCAGTTTTAATATAAAATAAAAAAATATGTTGATAAATAAATAAATATGAATTAATATGTACTCAGTGACAGAGATTATTAATACTAACAAAATTAAAAAAGCATTATTAGAAGAAATCTTTGAATTATGAGTGATATTAATCCTCCAACTTACACTGTATGTCTTTTACCAAAAGAGAAAAACTTACACTGTATACTAAATCCAGTTGCTACTTTGATACAAATATATTTCGCACCTTCAATAGACAATTAAATCTGGACAAATTACACGTAATCCTTCTATATTATTTCTGATGTGTGATTCCCCTTGTAGTATTAAAATGTGTTTTTACTTTCTTATACTTATTTAATGATGCACATAATTTTTATCAATTAATTTTTTATTTGATATTTTAATGGAATTAATATATGATTCCAAGGACGGAATCAAAAAATTTTTCTTGAGAACCAAATATATACATATATTTGAGTATTATAAAAAAAATTTGTAGTTAATTTATTTATATTTTTTTACTTGTACAATAGTATTTAAGCAAAATGAAACAAGAAAATAATTTTTTCAGTACTAAAATTTTTATACATATACAAAATTAAGTATATCAGTTATAAAATACACAATATTTTGAAGGGACAATATTAAATTTTTGAAGGACCCAATATTTAATTTTTCACAAACTAAATAAAAATTTATAAAAATTATAGTGTTATATATGGAACTAGATAGAACCCAGGAGGAGTGGATGTCTCCTCACCCCAACACCTAGTTCGTCCCCGTGTGATTCTTACATGCTTTAATTTTCCTTCAATATTAAAAAAAAATTGATGTTATATTTAGAAAAGTCTATTGGTATTCTTCTTATAATTTATTTACTATTTTAATTGTCATTTTAAGACTTAACCTTCATTGAAGCAAATTTTTTTTAACTCTAATGATTATATTTGGGATTAATAAAGGGGAATTTCATCATAAATTTTTTAATCTTGAATTAAAACTCTTTTTTTATTTAACTTTTCTTCACCATAAATTTATCTTAACTCACAAAAAATGCAAATTGATTGTGTGAGCATATATTCCTATTATTTAAAACATAAAATTGAGTCAAGATAGAAGGATCCTATTTTGCACTAATGGAGGAAAATAGATTATATCTTTACTAGGGAGGAATCATTTAATTTATGCAACAGTTATTAATGTTAGAGGTAGGTAAGGAAAAAAATTTTCTTTGAACTAAAAATGCTTCAAATGAAATAAATCAAATAACATTTATTTTATTTAGTGATAAGTGACTAAATGAGAATAGAGCTTATGATTATTTGGATTGGTTATAAATCATAATTTTCATTTTCCAATATTATAATAAGGAGAAAAAGTTATTGAACTTTTCTAAAATTAGCATTAATTTCTTTTAATATTAGAGAGAAATTGAATCATATGAAAACTATATTTTGATTCTATTTAGATATCTAATGAAAATTAAACAGAAGAACATTATGTGCATCATTTAATGAGTACAGTAGGCTAAATAACATATTTTAATATTATAAAGAGTAAATCACACATAAAAAAATTGTAAAAGAGTTATATATAATTTGCCCATTAAATTTTAACCTACTTCTGCCTCATAGATTAATGCCCATTAGAAAAATCTTAATTATACTTATCCAGACTTCCAATTTTAGGTAGAAAATAAGTGAGTCATAAAGAAGTTTTTGGAAACATATTGAATTGTGCTGCGTGCGCATCACGACGTATGTTGACTAATAAAATTAAATCTATGCATTAGTGGTATCACTTGAAAAATAAGAAATTGTTAGGTCTCAGTGAATCATTTCAGTCGATAAAAAAAAATTTAATAATTATTTTTTATAAATTAAAATATAATAAATATTAAAATTAAGAATATTTATCTCTAGGTTATAATTCTTTTATAACTCTCTAAATAAAAAGTTTATTTGTATTACATATGCCATCATTTGAAATAAAAGTGGAATTTTAAAACACACCATAAGTAACATGACAAGATTTCAAACATTCAAAGTTTTCAATTTCAATTATGTATGTATGTTCCAGGTTGAAGACTTCAACCAAGTTGAACTTCTCAGCTCTTTACAAGCGCAAAGGCACTATGAAGACTCAACATTTAATTCAAGGATCAAGTTTCCTGAGTTTACATTGAAATCAAATATTTAACCTTTAATTTAAGTTCAAATTTCTTAAAACTTTCTTTTGAGATCAAGTGTTCAATTTTTTATGTGAGAACGAGTTTCTCGAATACTTCTCATCAAAACTGAGATTCTACCTTTGATTTAAGAATGGTTTTCCTTGAAGACTTCCGTCAAAATTAAGTATACATCTGAGATTAAAGTTTTTCGAAATGCTCAATTGAAGTCAATTTAAGGAGAAAAATTAAAGGCAAAGCGTGTCTCATTATTTTTTTTAATTAGAAATTAGAAATTTTATTCACAAATAAATTCAATAAAATTCATTTCTTCAATAATTTTCTTGTCTTCTAAGTTATAACAAAGAAATTTAAGTGGACACATTCGTATATCAATCCTCCACATATATCATTTAAATGTTTTTCTCTAATTTCAGATAAAATAAATTAAAGTATCAATTTATATTTAATTTTTTACAAATAAGAATTATAGATCTAAAATAAATTTCTCAAATATCACAACTTTCATATATTTGATCATAATTAAGATTACAGTAAATAAGTTACTTGTGTAACCAACTTTACAGTAAAATTTAAAAAAGTAACCAAAAAAAAACTCTCAAATGCAGGCAAACTGGCAATTTCTTCCGTTCAAACAAATATAAAAAGACTGCTGTGAAAAATTGTTAGATAAGACAGACCACAAAAAGTAGTCTCAAGTGAAAATTTCACTATAACACAATTCAAGCCCTTTGTTTTCATTTTTTCAATTTTTTTTTTTGGTGTGTGAGTGAAATAGTGGCCTGAATTTGTTCGATTAGTCTACATAAGATTTTAATTTAGGTTTAGACTGATCTTTTCAAGATGTTTGATGTAACCTATCAATTTATTTAAAAACTTGCATTTACATAGAAATCTTTAAATATATAAATCAATAGACCAACACGATTATAAAAATGTAAATAGAAGTTGTCACATAAACAGGAGTTCAAAACAAGATTAACATATATTATGAAATGATGACATTTTTAAATTTAGGAAAAGTTTTAAGATAGGGTGCTTTTTATATTACTTCATAGGTTTAGAATCCATGAGTATATAGTAAAATACAAGCTATTAGATAGGTGAAGATATTGAATTAGTCAACTCATCCAATGGTTTAAATTTAGTTACATTCTCATAGGTTTCAAACTCACGGAGATAAAATAGAATTCCCTTTAAAATATTAATTTTTATAAATAACTAATGTTTTTATTCTCATGAAAATTTTAGATATTAATTTAAAAAATTACCAAAGCTTAAAGGAAATTTAAAATATCAGTTCTGATAGTAATTACGTTTAAATATGTTGCAAATGTTTAGTTATGAAATGTAAAAAGTTAACATGCTAATTTTTTAGTAAATCGATATCTAAAGGTATAAAAATTAAAAGATACAAAGAAAATGAAAAAAAAATTAAGATTTTGGTTTTGAAATTTACTATCATCTAAATGTATTATAAATGCCAGAAAAAATGTAAAAAGTTAACATAGCAATTTTATAAGGAATCAACGTCTAAAGATTTAACAAACGCCAAATTACTAAAAAAATAAAAAAAATTGAGAAAGTCACGAAATAAGGATGTTTTTGAAAATAATAGCAAATTTTAAATGTTAATTCTTAAAAACACTGATGTGTTTTACTTTTGATATCAATTTCTATAAATGAACTAAAAGACAAGACAAGTTGTTTAGTTCATTACTAGAATCACCCTGCTGAGCACGAATTGGAGTGATAACAACGAAACAAAGGCCAAACAAGATCATGAAGATTTAAGTATATAAGTAGAATTGCACTTGAGAAAGGGATTAAATTTCTATAAATAATCCAACGTGTAAAATCTTGCACTATAAAGTAAATTTTACATTTTTTTAATTATTACTTTCACTTTTTTTCTTATTTACTTCCAAGTTCAAGTTCAATCTCAATCTTCATCATCCATCCTTTTTGTAGAATTCGAGATGTTACTCTGCCTTTTACTACATATAAATAAGTTATCAATATTATTTCAATTAATATTGAGCACAAAACAAATATCATCTTTCAAATTATTGGTTTTAAATATAAGAGTTGCATTTATTGCTTTCATTTCTCCATTCTCCACTTGCTGATCTTTTGCACATATTTTTAGAAATATTTATTTATGTTTCATTTTAAATCACTTTTGAAGTTGTATTTAATTTTTAGATTCTTATTATATATTTAACAAAATGTTTCAGCAAAGTTCAAAATAGGTTGAACAACGTCCAGATGAAAAGAAGTGAAAAAATTCATCAAAATGATTGTTTTTCACAATTCTAAGAGAGCAAATTACCTTGGATTATTTGTAAACAAATAAATCTTATAAAGTCATATAAAATAAAAAAAATCACCTTAAATTTAGAAGTATATAATTATGAACTTTCAAATTTTTAATTCAAAATACACCTTTTTTATGGAATACTAAGTTTATTCAATCTTTATTATAAATATTTTGACAGAAAAGTAAAAATCAATAGTCTGCATTAATATTTTTTTGCAAAAAATTGATGTAAAATATAAAAAAATTAAATTTTTTTTGAAAGAATGATAATATTTTTCACATTAATTATGTAATTGATATAAAAAATTAATATATAATGTGCTCGACTTGACATTAGTTGTTAACCACCCTAATTTTTATTAAATACCCCATATATATTTGTATTTAATAGTCAAAGGCTTAGAAGGCCTCATACTGAATCACTGCCCTTCTGCATAGACTATTTGACATACTTCCATCATCTATTGGTTTATCCTCTTGTGCAGGCGAAGACAAATGGATTTTCATTTCATTTGCTTTGAAAAACAAATGTAGATGATATTTCGATTAACCATACAAAAGAGATCAACAATGGCATGATTTCCAGCTTCGTAAACATTGACCAGTTCTTGTTTCATTTGGAACCTCAGCTAACTATGGCACCTTTGTTCTCACAACAGAATTACCAAATAAAACCAAAATAAAACTTAAAATTCACAACTCTGTTCTCACAACAGAATTCACGACAGATGATGGAGCTAATTCGTAGGGGAGAACTCGCTGGGGAAGAGTTTTTTTTTTTTTTTAATCAAGTATTAAGAGTAGACTACGAATTAAAAGTAAGAATCATTAGTTTAATAGGTTATGCCAATTATCTAGCTTATAAATTGATCTGGTTTGTAAATAGTGAACAGACCAACAAGTTAGCTTATAAATTGATTTGGTTTATTTAATTAAACAAATTTATTTATTTGGTTTCTGATCTGACTTGTTTAATAAAATAGGTCATGTCAGATTTTAACTAAATCAATCCATGCTACAAGCTTTTGACAGGAAACCTGGAATATTCCCACCCTTAATATCGTGATGTGGGAGCTGAGCCTAACTCGTCCTTAGTTCTCTTCATACATCATAGAAATCTTATATGCAACATTATTTCGAAAATTTGTAAGCTTTTCAAGTAAAAAATCCAAAGTTTACCAAATTCACATATACACGCACACATATTTTAGGATTTCATAAAAAGGAGATACTATTTCAATTACTCCTAGTCTGTATAATGGAATGGAATACACTCGCAAAAGAAATTTGCACAATTTAAAAAAATGAACTTAAATGATTCCAATACTCTAAGATTTAAAAGTATATTTATCTATGTGTATATTAAGGCCTTACACAGAAAATAGACGGACTTGAGAGAAGAAAGAAACAGTGCATCGCTACCAACCGACTCACGATAAGAATTTACTTTAGATTATGTTTCTCTACACGCACAGGGTAAGTTTTGACATTTGATGAGTGAATCAAAAGTTGAAGTGGACGGATCTTTCATTGAATCAGTAAACATAGTTTATATCGAAGGATGATGAGGTCCCAAGATCAAGACATTCCCATGATGCTCAAGCAGCAGGAAATTTTTTTATTTCATGGGATGAGAAAGTGACACAAAGAAATAAGCCAATCTTTGGTTTCCACTATGAACAAGATAAAAAAATATTCTATTAACAAATTGAAAATGATAGCAAGTTTTTGTGATGACAAATTGAAAATGAAAGTAAGTAGTTACGCTCTTAGAAATTATTTGATTGATAGAAAGTTTTATGGGATGCATAACTTCCCAAGAAATAGAAAATAAATAAGTAGTTTCAATAATTATTAAGTGACAAAATGCAAGAATGATATAATTACTTACCTTCCTCCACTAAAATAAGAATTTCCTGTGAAATTTTTCATTTCCATAATTAACCAAATAAACTTTAAGCATATTTCAGAAAATTCACAAGAAAATATATTTTTAAACAAAGTTTAATTTTCCATAAAAATTTACTTTCTATATGTACAAGAGAACTGCTTAATAGTTATAACTTGAGCCCGATTCAGATCAACCGGGTGGTGATTTGCATCTAGCCCTTTACAGTTGAAAGTTTAAATACAGATTAAATGGGGATGAATTCATGATACATCTCTTCATTAAAATCTGAGAATGATTACAGCAGTACATGTCACAATTATACGTTGTAAGGCACATCTCACCTATTTCTTCACCCTCTCAACCCCTTTTTCCCCCCTTCTTCTCGTTATCGATTTTTATGCCACACAAACAAATGAATTACTTAAAATGGAGTGAGCAGGTGATTTTCCACGCTCCCCCGAGAACAGCCAGCCACCTCTCAACACAGAACAAAAGAAACAAAATGAACAGAAGAGAAATTAAACAAAAACGTTAGCTATATATCAACATTGTCAGTAATAGACGTTGGTCGCGTATCATGGTTCTGAGCTTCAACTTCAGTTTCTGTTTCAACTTCCTCCTCCACCTCCTCCTGCTGCTGCTGCTGCTGCAGCAGCAGCTGTTGTTCTAGGAACCTGCTCATACGCTCTAACAACTGTGCAGCCTTCCTTTTGCCTCTGTCCGTACCATTTTGAGCCATGTCCAATAATGGCACCATTACTCCAAGCTCTTGTGCCTGTGCTAGATATTGATGATGATCTCCTGAAGAAAGGTGCACCAAAACGGCAGCTGCATTCTCTTTGTTTCTCGGGGATCCATTCCCAATAACTTCCACCAAAACCGGCACTGCCTCTGCAGCACCAATGGCTGCCTTCCCATCGGGATGGCTAGCCAATATTGCCAGAATGGCCAATGCTTCATCCACCATTCCCCCGCCAGGTTCTGTCAGAAGCCGCATCAGAGTGGGAACAACACCAGCCCTCACGGCCTTTCCCTTGTTACCCTGGTAAATGCACAGATTGAAGAGCGCTGTTGCAGCATCCTTCTTACCCCTTTGGTTACCCTCGCTCAGAAGGGTCACAAGTGGCGGAATGGCTCCCAAAGAACCAATTGTAACCTTGTTTTCATCTATGACTGAGAGGCTGAAAAGTGTGGCTGCTGCATTTTCCCGAGCTTCCATGCTGCCTTTCTTGAGAACATGAACTATACCAGGAACTGCCCCAGAAGATACGATACTTCCTTTGTTATTCTCGCATATGGACAGATTTAAAAGTGCTGTTACTGCATGCTCTTGAGTGCAGGAGTCCGGTGTGCAGAGGAGGCCAACAAGGAGAGGTATTGCCCCAGCTTCTGCAATGGCCACACGATTATCTGCATTGCGCTTTGCAAGAAGACGGATCTCACCTGCAGCTGATCTTTGGTCTTCAGGACTACCGGATCTAAGCTTGTGGAGAAGATTTTCAATCTTATTGCGCTCAGCTGCTGAGCAGGCTGATGTTGATTTGTTAGGTCGAGAGCTGCTAGGTCGTTTTGGAGGTTCCATGCCATTGGCTTCACACCACTGGGCTATGAGGCTTCTTAACGCATAGTTGGGTGTGAGAACAGTACTAGTAAGAGTCTGCTGTGTTTTTGGACATGTTCGATGCCCTGCTTCTAACCATTTCTCAATACATGAGCGCTCATATGTCTACATATAAGAGAAGAGAACAAAATATATGTTAGCGTAACATGACAGATATAAGCAAGCTGATTCTGCAGCGGGGCAGAATGACAAGCCGCAACTGCAAACACTCAATGGCCATCATTTTACATCAATCAATTAAAATTAAAAAATAATTTATAGTGAAAGCCTTCTGTTTTTTATTGCACCTTTCCGGATATAATCAAGAATTGTGTTCTACTGTATTGATTAATATATAAAGCAACTGTCCTTGTCCTGGCCTCTTTTATGTGAAACTCAGTTACCCATAGCAACGGAAGTAATATGAAAAATAAATTCAATGTCTTAACAACACTGTTGACAAACATGGTGAAATTTTCTGTGATTCTACATCCAAGGAGACAGGGAAGGTGAGGGCTATTTAGAACTCCCAATATGACTTTCCTAAGAGCATCTCATAATGCACATACCTGTCCTGTTGAAACAATGACTGGATCCTTCATCAATTCCAGGGATATTGGACACCGAAAATCATTAGGGACAACAGGCATGAGATGACTCTTCTCATTTGTCCCTTGTTTGCTGCAACTTGATGAAAGAAATTTTCCTCCTACATTATCATCCATGACAAGGTTTTCCGTTTGCACATAATCCTTTATTTTCTTCAATAGCATTGACATCTTCTCAATGCTTGCTCCTGGATCCCCACCAGTTGCAGCCACCATCTCATGTAAAGCTAATGACTCTTGTGTGAGATCAGTTATTCCCATTAGTTGCAACTTTTCGGCTAATCTCCTTAGAACTGCTGGGTCTGTTGCTGAATCATGGGTCTTATTGTAAAGGGACGAGAGATCCTCATACAACTCATCATCAGGTGCTTCAACCCTTCCCTTGGCTCTTTCGAATTGAGCAAGAACAAGCTCAACCTGCACCAATAAAGAGGATTGATAAAGAACACGCAGAGAATTTAGGAACCTCAACTCAGGATGCATAGTTGTCAAACTTTGTAGACATAAAAAAATATTGATTACGTTCTAATGGTGCATACATACAATGATTAAAATCTTATAATACACTGAGCAATAAGCCATAAAAAATAGACATTTTGTTGCAAGAAAGAAAGAGAACTACATTATTGAAGCAAGAATAGCAATTTCAAAAATAGGAACATCAGAAATATCTAGGATGAATGTATACCTGCTCCTTGACTTCATCTGATATGTCGAGTTTGTCATAGGAAATTCTACCTAAGGCTTGTTCCAGTTGGGCAGTCACCTCATGGAATTTATTCATAATTTGCTCCCTCTCTAGGACCTGCATTTATAAATATTAAAGGTAAGAGATAATTGCAAAAGTAATCAGGCAACATGACAATTAAAGCAGCAAATGTCATGCTATTTATAAAAAGGTTTTCAGATTTTTAAATTTATACGAATCAAGCAAATAATCTGTAACCGAAAGTGAAAAGAATGACAATGGAGACAGCCATAAATACCCCAGGTGAAAAACAAGGATATGAAGCTGTACTGACTGTTAGGAAAACTGGAGTGGGACTGGGGTGACAATGTCCAGAACAAAAGAAGTAGAAAATAATAAGACTTAAGTATTTAACATGTTGGCTCTTTGTCTACTCCAGAAGTGAAGATGGCAAGCAAATTTGACTCATGAAACAAAAGGAGAATACAAGATGATTTAATCAATTTTAATCCTACACCACAAATGCACCCAAATCTCTATTATTAATTTATCACTAAAGGTATACTTACTCATGCATGGTTACAAATAATCTTAGTAAAGGCGCTAAGCTAATTGCACAATCTCACTAGTGTGACTGGACCATGCTTTAACATAGCCTCATGCAAGTATTTAAACCCCCCCCCCCCCAAAAAAAAAGGTCACTTGATAAGTAATTACAATCCTTGTCTAATAACAAATATAAGTTCAACGGCCCAAATCTAATAAATGGCATTAATTTTTTCAAGTTCCTTGGACCTGCATTAGTAAGATCAGCACAGTTAGAAGTTCAATACTGATAGAGATTTACAAGTTCTTTAAGTGCTTTCTGAATAGTTGCCTGGGGAATATATACTTGCAGAGAAATGTAGTGTCATTTTAATTAGAATACCGAAGGGAAGATATGGCTCCGATGTTCCATGGATAATGAGTAAGAAACAAATTAGTTGGCTGGGTTAATATTCAAGTCCAACATAGCAATAACCATTCCTCCAATATCTTGGCACCCTTGTACTGCAAAAATTAAAATACTTCAACTATCGAACTTTCTCATACTATCAAAATCATTACCAGGGACAAAGGGTCTGCGCTATCCGGCACCTTGTGACATCCTAGAAGTCATAATAGAATTGACAACAGTTACAATGGTTCCATAATCACCAACTTCTCTATTAAAGAATTAATAAATAATAGTGTTTGTAATATGTATGGCACCACGAAGAAGATAACCTTCCACTTCAGCTGCTTTTCAAATTTTAACCTTCCCTTATAAGTTTTACACCTCAAAAAATAGATCTCCAAATTACCACAGAATAACTACAGTTATATGTCCATGTGGATGTTTGATTGAGTGCAGAGACAAAACAGATCATAAAGACCGATCCAATTGTACTAAACAATCAACAATGACACATCTCGGAAGATATAGAAGGTATTCTATGGACTTAAAAAATAAAATAATAATTAATTAGATAAGTGTATACAGATGTGGGTCAAAGATGGATCCATTCCGCTTCAGATTGCAGCTCGTTTGTGGACAAATGGCAGACACAGAATGAAAGTTGGATATCTTAGCGACAACAGTGTAACTTAGGCTAGAGATAATAAAGATCAAGATTAAAGAGCCAAAGTATTATTATTATTATTATTTGGTTGGGGGGGGGGGGGGCAAGGATTTCAAGATTCTTGCGGTTTTTACTCTTAAACAACAACACTTGAAGCCAAAAGCCACAACTTGAGTGGCAGGTTTCTGGAAAGTAGGATCGATGTAAGCAGACTCGCAGAGCAAAGAAGCAGGCAAGCAAAGCACCTAGCCTCAAAATCTTCTGATCATTTTTATCAGATAGAATTATACGACATATCAAATTTTGGACTTCTGGTTTAATTAGTCATCGAAGCCGAGCAACATGAACCCCAATTTTGCGAATCCCACCGAAAAGCCAAGGCAAAAAGAGAACCTAAAAGGGAGGGGGAAAAAATCTGCAGATGTGTGAAAAGGGAACCTTTTGCTAAGCTAGGTGCGCTTAGGAAATCTTCCCGAAAGCTTAAAACGACAGAAGAAACAAAGAAAAACATTTAATTCAGTGCGGCTTGAAAATATTTATCATCGGAAATACTTCTAGTTGCTTGTCCAATAACTCTTTCAGAAATCGCAATTAAAAATTAGTCTAGTTTTGTTCGCTTCCCCTCCTTTTTCTTCAGACAGAAAAATATTGAAATCAAGCAATCATAACAAAATTAACAGGAAGACCAATCCACCAAACAAGGACTCACAAGTGCAAAGACGATTAATGTACTCGAATCAAATAATACTCACACACCAGGTAAATCTTGCTGCTTTCACTTCCGAATCTGAGAATATGTTTAGCCGATTCCAGAGCTTCCTTCAAGGAAAGCAAAGCTTTTGTAGTCTCTTCAGGAATCTTCTCTTTGCTGTCTCTAATCTCTTCAAACATGGGAGTCAACAGCTTCAATCTTCTGGCTAAATTACAATACTGCTTCTTCACTGTACACCTGTAATCTGAGATCGAAGCTATCTCATTCACCAAGTCAATCAAGCTCTGCGCTATCCCTCCTTTCTCTTCCTCCATGGCTACCTCAACTGCCAGATCCGACTATACGCACCCTTTTTGCTCCAGAACAGAGCACTATTAGAGGATAGGAAGATAACGTTGGAGTAAAGGTTCGAGCTTTCCGGCTAAAATTGGCGGAATTTGGAAGAGCGGGTCATATTAGTCGTCGTCAATTGGAGAGAATTTTCAGAGTGATAGAGCTTTTAGAGAGAGAAGAGAAGAATTGAGAGGAGTTAGAAACACGCGCAAAGACTTTCTCTTCTTTATGCGGCGCGGCTCAGAGTCTGAGAGAACGAGCGAGCTAAACAAAAGGGCTGGGTCAAGAATTGGGTCGGGTTGGTCGATCGCAACCGCGGCTGACTTGGTTAGGAGCGGCAGCGGTGCGGAAATTTTGGGGAGTTGTCTCGGCGTGGCTCGGCGGGCTTCAGCTAATATGAGCGCTGGAGGCCAGGGTCGGTTAATTCAGTTAAACGAAGTTGGGTAATTTTGGGGCAGTGGAAGCACGAGAGCAAGAACAGAATCCGATGAGTGTGTGCAGAAGGAGGCTGTCTGCGTCTGAATTCTGAAATTGTCTGCTCAGCAATTGAGTTGAGTGGAACGTTACTGTCAATTTTTATTAATTTTGTGGGCAGCAAGTAATTAGCAACTAGCTTCCAACTATGTAATTATCATTTGTCTGGCCCAACTTCATTATGCTTGGAGCAAGAAAAAGGAGGTTCTCTCTCTCTTTTCCTTCCTTCTTTTTCTTCATTTTATTTATTTATTTATTTATTATTTTGCTGTAAGCCAGTTGTATATATTTTTTGGTGAATTTTAACATGCTTTTGGGAGTTTGGTATCCGGAATAGTATAGTAAAATTCAGATCATTGAATGAAATTATTAAATTAATATTAAAATTTTTATAATCTCATGACTTGTATTTTACCACACCAACCCAGGCACCAAACTTATAAGGGAACATAGAAAGCACCGTATTCTTTTACCCAAAAACAACCAAGATTGCGTATCTTTTTGGGTTATTTAGACCATTAAAACAAAATAAATTAACAACTTGGGACGAAGTTCTATTTTTATGAGGATACCAATAGTCTACAGATAATTAAGGAAAATTGTAATAGAATTTTTGACTATTTGAATCCCACTCTTGCGATATACACATTGCTTATAAAGCAAAGCTGAATACTATTGCTTATTTAGAGACAGTAAATAATTTAACTATTTTGAAATTATTCCATTGATTATAAACTATTTGCTTAATATGTTGGTAAAACTGAGAAAAGAGTTAAAAAAATGAGATCGGTTGATTTGAAATAAAGGTTGAAAAAAAAACATATACATTTATCATATCTTTGTGCTATTAAGAAATTAAATTTGATGAAAGATTATATTACACTAGATTATATTAATATATTATTAAATTTAATAATATATTACACAATAATATATAATAATCAAATTTAATAATCTATCAATATATTATTAATTTAATAATATATTACAGTGGGATCCTTAAATTTGCCTTTCGTCCACAAATATATGAAAAACTGGGTATGGGTATTGACAAAGTTGACACGATTTGTACCAGATATTAATTACTGATGGTTTTTTCAGTCAT
Organism: Sindora glabra; assembly: GCA_020226215.1. Taxonomy (NCBI): domain Eukaryota; kingdom Viridiplantae; phylum Streptophyta; class Magnoliopsida; order Fabales; family Fabaceae; genus Sindora; species Sindora glabra. The sequence continues at coordinate 69,998,836 of CM035229.1, forward strand.
CATCTTCGTGTCCAAATTTAATTTTTATACTAATTAAATATTATAATTACTCCACAAATAAATATTTCAAATATATAAATATATGAATTAAGCAATGTGGTGAGTTATAAGAATTTTAATGATATGTGAAATTATTTTAGACTCTCGTATAAATTTGAAAGAGATGCAAGAGTTATATGAATAGTTGTTATAAGAACCTTGTGCACATTTATATAATCTTATTAGAGATTGAATTTCCTTTTGTTTGTGGTTTTTTTCCTCTCTTTTTTCGGTGTTTGATTCGGGGAATCAAACAATTTTAGAAATCTTATTTTTTGGAAATGTAATTTTTAAAAATATTATAATATTATATTTTAATTATTTTTTAAAATATTATTTTATTACAAAAATTTTCATTAAAAATTAAATTATTATTAATATTAAATAGTAGCTAATAATAATCATTAATGATAAGTAATAGTAAGTGATAATTAACGATAATTATTAATAGTAGTTAGTGACTGATGATGATCATCAATAGTAATCATTAATTATAAGTAATAATTAATAATAGATAATAATAAATGATAATCATTAATAGTAAATGACGATCAATAATGATAATCGATAATGGATAATAATTAGCAATGCCCACAAATGATGGGTGATAATAGATAGTAATCGTTAATAATGAATTAAATGAATAATAATTACTAATAATAAATAACGGTAAATATTCACTAAAAATAAATATTATCCTACAATGTTTACAAGTAATGAAAGGTAGCGGACAACAACCACTAATGAAAAAGGTTTTACAAATTAAACACAAACTTGAAATTTATATTTTTTTTAACGCTAAATTATATGAGCATTCTGGCACTACTCTGATATTATTTTTTGCATAATTGTTTGTTTTGGCAACGGGAATTTTTTTTTCTGCATATATATTATAAAAAGAATTCATTTTTTATGAATATTTTTCTATGAAATAATTTTTAAAGATTTATGCGATCTAATTTTTGTACAATAATCACAAAGGTATAATAAAATTTTATATAAAAATATAATTTAATAAAATATAAGCAGTATTGTGTACTTGTAAAAAATTATGACTAAATTAATCGTGCACAGTCAAAATGTTCTAGTTTATCCTATGTCGTGATAAGCGGAGGCAAGGGACCAGGGGTAGACCTGACCCCAAAGTTTAATGTTGATAAAAATATTATATATGTATATAATAATAATAATAATAATAAATTTTATAAAAATATAGAAATATAAATATAAAGTTTAAAATTATAATTCTGTTATAATTAAAAATTATATATAATTTATATATTAATTTTTTCTCTTTCTTTATTTTTGTTAAATATTAATATTTTTATTATATTATAACTTAAAAATGCTTTATAAAAACACATGATTAGTTGAAACAAAAAAATTATATGATTTATAAAATATTTTTCAGACTTCTATTTTTCTAATTTTATTTTTAAAAATATGTTATGTGAACTAAAATTTATATGTATTTATTTACATTACAGGCATAATAATTATACTAGAATTATAAATTACTTTACTTGTTATCTATTTTGATTTTATTATTTTAAAATTTTAGAATAATATATATGCATGCAAATATATATATACACACATATGAACTTTATTAAAGTAATTATATATTTGCAAATTTTATAGATTTTTATTATAATTTTTTATAATACTTTAAATAATATATATATGTATATATTACAAACATTATAACTTTAATATTATATTTTTATTTACTTCACGTACATAATAATAGCGATAGAGTTGCCATTTACTTCCATTTTAATTTTATCATCCAAAATTTTACATTAAGTATGTCCTAAAAAAGTATAAATACATATGAATTTTATTAAATTAATTATATTTGTAAAAAAAAATTATTGTAAATTTTTTCTAAAAGTTTAAATAATTTATATTTTATAAGTCTTATAAATAAATTTTTATAATTTTTTAATATTACATAATTTTTATATTTATTTTTTTAAAAAATATAATTATTTTTATAATTATTAATTTAATATGCGTCTAGATGAAATATCAATCACTTCACTTACAATCAAACCGTCCCAAATCGAAATTCCTGGCTATCAGAGACTAAAGCCACATCGCACATATCACCGTCCCGGTCGACATCTGAAATAGCCAGAAAAGAAGCTCTAGATAGCTTGGATTAGGTGTGATATTTGGGGGAACTTGATGAAATTTTAAATTTATGTTTGAAGTAATAGATAAATTAATTTATAATTTATTAAATTAATTAATAAGTTATAAATTATTTTTTAAAATATTTTATATATTAATTTATTTAAAAGATAAATTTTGATTTAATATATTATTTTAATAATTCATAAGTAAATAATTTTAAGCTTTTTATTTTTTATTATTTACAACTAACATTTTTAATGAATAACTATATTTTTTAAATAATAAATAAAAATTAATTAAATATATAATATCATAAATTTAATATAAATAATTAAATAAAAATATAATATTATAAATTATAATTAATTTAATTTTAATTAATTATATCCTTATTTTAAATTGTATACATGTAAAAATATAGATATAAATAAGTATGTAATGTTATAAAATATGATTAATTTTATTTTAATTAGTTTTATACTTTAATTAATTATTATATTTATATTATAACTGATAATTAAATAAAAATTATATGTGTAGATAAATCTATAAATTCATAAATTTTAGGTAATTATATTTCTTTAAATATTTTGATTATATTAATATGATTTATTATTTAAATAAATATAATTAAATTTAATTAATTTATTTATATTAATACTTTGTTTTGTGTTAATTTTCAAATAATTTAATTATTAATTTTATAAAATATTTTTTATGCATCGAGTTAATTTATCAAGTATTTATATGAAATGGAGTTCAAATCTCCTCTGTGCGACTAACACGAAAAAAAAAATAAGTTAACTTATCAAATATTTATATGAAATGGAGTTCAAATCTCCTCCGTGCGACTAACACGAAAAAAAAAAAAAAACACTTGAACGTTATTTTGTCTTTTTAATCTTTACGAATTTATAGAGAGTTTACCGGTAGAATTCTGCTCGTTTGTTCGTGGACTTCCATGAATTTGAATCATTAAATTTGAAGTTTCGTTTATTTTTTCACAGAATATAATTATAAAAATAATAACATAAAAAAATATTTTATTTTTTTAATATTAAATATAAAGAACTTAGAAAAATTAACTTCTCCTATTCTAAATTTTTTTTTTATTTTCAAACTTTTAAGTATCATTTTTTTTAGTTATCAATATACATATCATCATTTTATTAATTTATATATAAGTGATATTTTCTTACGAAAAATATCTTTTAACAAAACAAACGGAGTCTAAATGTGAATTTAATTTGATTCACAGATGGCCCAGATTGGCATATATGATTTATATTTTTTAATTTTTAATTTTTTTATCAGCTAAAATTTTTAGTTTTTAATTTTCAATTCAAATAAAATCATATTTTTTCTCTTATTTTTTAATTATATATGATTATTTTATAAATTATTTATAGATAATATTTTTAATTTATGGATATTTTATAATTTATTTATATATAAATAAATTTTTTAATTATATATAAATATTAAATATGTTATAACTTATTTATGAATAAATATATAATATTTTAATTTTTAATATTTAATATTTTTAAAATAGACAAAAAATCTACAAGTAGCCTGTTTCATGGCGGGCTAAATTGAACCGCATCAAAATTTTACAATGTGTTTGGATTCTGTTTTTAAAATAGCTTTTGTTTTTTAAAATAAAAATATTGTAAATTCTATTTAATAATATATTCTCAAATTTTATTTTTTTAAAATTTATTTTATAAATTAAAAAGAATAAATTTTAAATATTTTATATTTTATTCTTTTATTTTTAATGATAATTATATAATTAAATAAAATTTTTACTTATTTATTTTATTAAATATTATTTATTTTCCCTAAAAGGCTTGCGTGGCCCGGCCGTTTCCTAGGTTAGATTTACCAAAGAACTAGTTTCATGTTCAATTACAACTTTTTTATATATGAAATTGGTGATCATTCGAGATGCGCAATAGCCGATGCTGTTGCCATGAAAGGCATCAACCAGTATTCGATTAAAATATTTGTGTTAGGCAGGAACTAATGTTAGGTTAATATCACCATTAACAGTAAAAGCAAAAGCGACTTCATTGGGGTAAAATTAAAATATTGCAGTAATTTACCATAAAGAAACCAAAAGGGCCGGAACAGAACATACTTTACTAAAATCAAATTAAATAAAAGCTAGCTTTCTTCTTTTGAGTTGGAATTGAGTTATATCAGAAATGACCACCCACCAAATTAGTAAAGTTCTAATACTACTATTTTATATTTTAATTGATCATTTTAAAAAAAATTCGATTGAATTAAACACTAAAATCTAAAAGTAAAAAAAAAGTTAAAATTGAAAAAAAAAATTGCACTTTAATATCTTATTACAAAGCATGCACAAATAAAGAGGTCATTTAATTCATTTCAATAACATGAAAAGTTCTATTTCTTAAAAAGTAAAAAAATAGATGAATTATTTGATTAGTTATTATTTTACAAATGAAAGGAAATAAACTTCTCACAAAATAAAAGAAGTTACTTATCCACCTTCCCCCTATTTAAGTTCTATTTCTTATGTTATTTAAAGATATAATGATAAAATTATTCCCATTAAATTAATTAATAATAACTAAAATTTATTACTTTATATTATAATAATATTAAAATATAACGATCATTTTATTAACACTTCTTAAAATATTCAAAGTTAAACTAAATAAAATATAAGAAGTTACTTTTTAGAAAGTGTCACTTCCTATATGTTAATCAAATAACTTTAAATATTTTTCAAAAAGTTCATATTGAAAATTATTTTTTAAAAAGTTGAATTTTTTATAAAAAAATTATTTCTTATACCAACTAAACAATTTTGTTAGGAACTAAATCACGTATTCACAAACGGGAGGGATTTCGGTGCACCAGTCCATTTAAAAGTTTAAATTTTTTGAGCTATATAGTATTGCATAAATTGAATGAAATTTAACAATTTTAAGCAATATTGCATCTTAGCCACCACCTTCATAAATATAATGGGGATAAGGTTGGATGAACGAAGAGATAAGGATGGTTAACGTGCTTTGAGCCCGCGAGCCAACCTATATATATTTTTGTGAACCGAGCCTATAAAAATGAGCTCATTTAAAAAGCGGACCTCAATGGGCTAAATCTAACGAGCCATGTTTTGCACGGATTGGACCCTATAGACTGCGGACCAATCTATGGACTAACCCACTTAACTTCTTACTAAGTGCTGACCAATCCACATGCCTACATTGTCTAGCCTAGTTTGTGTTGCACCCAACCTAATTTTTGTTGCTACTGGGTTGAGGTTCTGTTTGACACTTTAAGTCTTTGACTACCCAAACTGAAATCAAATGGCTAGCCCTATCCCTATAGCAGTGCAGCCTAATGAGTTAAGTCTCTTGTCTCAATTTCTCAATTCTGAAGTCAAACACAAACACTCAGCTAATCATATTCTCAATTGGCCAAATTCGGATCTCAAATTCCCAATACATTCTTTGAGACTTTGATTGTGTTAACATATTGACATACAATGCAACACTACAGTGAGTTAGTGACAACACTCGGGTCATAGAGCATAGAGGGAGATGAAGACTGCCACCGCCCACCAGGAGTGAGTTCGAGAGATTAAAAAGATAGAAGAGGGAGATTGCTAATAAGAGTGAGTTTGCTCAGCTACCATCGAATAAAGATAGAGACACCAAGAAAGGGAGAGCACAGCTCGCTTAGCTGCCGTCAGACCCAGGATCCCAAAAAGAGATACCAAGAGAAGGAGATCATAGCAATACACTAAGAGAAGGAGAATAGAACTTGGTGATTTTTTTCATTTTTCAGTTATTCTATTAGTAAGTTAGTAGGAGGTTAAACAATTTCAAACTAACAAACCTAACACTATTCATATTTCATAACAAGTAATGGGGTTTGATTTTGAAGTAAAATAATAAATATAAAAAATTACCTACATTTCTGTTATTTAATTAGGCTTATTCATTTACATTTTCTTTTCTTTCAATTATAAAATTTACATTTATATTGCCATACTGTATAAATTCATGCTAGCATGCTAGTATTTTGAATTATGCTAAAGTTTTGTTGTTTTATTCAATATGACAAATCTTATATTGTATTGCATATTGTTGTGATATCATGTTAATATTTTTTTTAATTCATAGTTATTTCCCAATGCTTCTTCTAATAGTTATGAATCATTATAGAACATTAATGTTTGCATATAAGTTTACAATCATGCATTTTATTTTACAGTTGTACTTAGGATTTAAGAATCATGTCTAGAAATGAGCATAATGCTATTAATGTGGATGAGTTAGAGGCTTCTAAAGAAAATGCGAGTTCTAATTCTAAACAAAAAAGGCCTATAAGCATAAATGAATGTAAAGTTGATGGTAGAGATTATAAAGAAGAAGACATTGAAATTAATAAACCTCAATCCAAAAAATCTAAGAAAAATACTTCAATTGTGTGGCAAGTTTTTGAAAAGGATGTAATTGATGAAAAAGGTAGAATTATGGCTAAATGTAAAGGGTGTGGTGGGAGATATGTAACATAGGGTAGTAAATATGACACCTTAACCCTTAATTGTCAAGTGCAAAAGTATAAGGGGGTTAAAGCTTTAAAACAAGAAGATGTTGGGAACATGCTAATTAATTACGAAGCAAAATTAAAAAGTAAAAAAATTGACTAAAGAGTTTTTTAGGAACTATTAGCCATGGAAATTATAAAGCATGATCTTCCTTTCTCATATGTGGAATATGATGGAGTTAGGAAAGTATGAAAGTATTTGAACAATGAAGTGAAATTCATTTCTTGGCATACTATTGCTTTTGATGTGTGAAAAATGTATTTGAAAAATAAAAACAAAGTAAAAGAATAATTGACACAAATTTATGGTAGAATATGCTTACTTGTGATCTGTGGACTGCATATTCCAATAAAGGGTATATTTGCTTAACTGCTAATTATGTTAATTTAAAATGGAAGCTCACTAGCAAGATACTTGCTTTTTGTAACATGCAACCTACATATTTAGGGTTTGAATTGGCAGGTAAAGTAATAGACACATTAAAGGAATAAGGGATAAAAAATAAGATTTTTTCTATAACATTAGATAATGTTTCATCTAATGATAGCATGCAATCTATAGTGAAAAAATGACTTTACTTATCTGATGCCTTACTTTGTGATAGTAAGTTCTTTCACATTAGATGTTGTTCTCACATTTTAAATTTGATTGTTCAAGAAATATTGAAAATAAGTTCCATTGCCATTGATAAATTAGAGAAAGCATTAAATATGTTAAAATATCGGAGGGTAGGATGAAGGAATTTGAAAAGGCTTTAAAAGAGACTCACCTTGGTACATATGCATATTTTGTTTTATATATACCCACTAAATAGAACTCTACCTATTTAATGCTTGAAAGTGGTTTGAAATATAGGTGTGCATTCTCTATGCTTAAATGTCATGATTCAAATTGCACATTTTGACCGTCAAGTGAAGAATGGAGTAGAGGAGAAAAAATATGTGAATTTCTAAAGCTATTTTATGATATAACAAATTTGATATCTGGTTCAAGTTACCCAACTGCCAATTTGTACTTTGCCCATATTTGAAAAATTAAGTTATTTCTTTTAGAATATTTAAATGGGGAAGATAAGGTGTTGAAAGATATGGCTTCACATATGAAGAAAAATTTTAACAAGTATTAGGGTGAATATAATGTTTTACTTTCAATTGCGGTCATTCTTAATCCATGGGTAGAGTTTTCAATGTTAAAGCATTGCTTTTCTAAGATTGATCCTTAAGGTTTTGGAGAAAAATTAAATTTAGTGAAGAATAAACTTCATATGTTTTATAAAGAATATGCGAAAAATTTCTTAATCTCTGCAAATACTGAAGATTAATAAAGCCAACCCTTCGAGAACTCTTCAATATCGGTGTAGTCTAATTCAAATGCTGATATAAGTTTAAACCTTTATATCTTGTAATTTGTAAACCTATATTTTAACATTTATCATGCATGAAGTTAATTTTAATTTCTTTTTATTATGTGTTTTGTTGCTTGAAATGTGTAAATAGGTGTGGGCTTCTTTGGCAAATGATGATGAGGATGATATTATCATAAGCTCAAAGTTTCAATTAGAGGCATATTTGGATATGCCAAAACTTGATTTTTCTACTAACAAAGATTTAGATGTCTTGAAATGGCGGAAAGATCATAGTGTTAGATGACCTTAGCTAATATGGCATGTGATTTAATGAGTGTACCAATAATTAAGGCTGACCACAGTTCGGGCAAAATCAATTTTGAAGGAAAAATTCATCCGACCGAATTGATTCGGATTGTAAAAATCGTCACCCGAAGTTAACTGTAATATGTATAATAACCGATCAAATTGAAACAATATTACTTTGGATTGATTTGAATAGATTATATTAGGTAAATATTTGCTAGAAAATGGATTAGCAAATCTTAAGGATAAATAGTAAATCTAGAAAAAAAAAAGTAAATCTAGAAAAATTTTAAAGAATGGTTGAAGCATTTTACATTTAAAGTTATGCAGATAAGAATCTATTATGGATAAATTTCAAAGTATAAAAATAAAATTAGAAGAGAAAAGTACCTTCTAGCCAAGACAACGGTGAATTTTTAATGATCTTCAACCTTCAAATAGCATAGAAGAAGGAAAAAGAAAAAAAAAGAGGGGGAGAGATGGAATGAGATCAAAGAAACTCAGCCAAATGAGATTAGAGAAACAAAGCCACAAAAAATAAATTATTATGAAGCATGTTCACCGTTTTGGAGCAAATAAGCAGCGAAGCACATTTTTCTGGGTTTGTAAACTAATGGATAAAAAAAGGAGAGAAGAAAGAAATATCTAGAAGATAGAAGTGTTTAGAAAAAATTAAAGGAACAAGGGCTTTGGGGTTTACCTGAAAGAGTCAAGCATAGGAAGCTGAGGCTGAAACAGAGTAAGTTAACCTAAAGAACATTGAAACCTTCATTCTATGGTTAACCAAATGAAACATAAGGTGAGAATGAAAGCGTAAAAGTGAGTGTCAGGAAAAAGAATCAATGGGGTGGTTGGCAAGTGAGAAAATGAAGTCATGCCACGTGGGTGAGATAAAAAAAGGATAAATCAGAGAGAAAGTTACAAAAAGCTAAGAGATTAATATAACAACCATATACAATAAACAAATACAAAAAATATACAAGTCGATCGATTTCAATTAAAATTAATTTTATAAATTTATATCCGATCTCGACTAGAAAATTAATTTTTTCTAAAAATTCAAACCGAAGGCACTAGTTTGTATGTTTTAAACCGATTTAAGTTACTATTTTCAATTCGGTTTGATTCGATTTGCATCGGTTGATCAAAAAATGGACAACTTTACTAATAACTATTGTGGTATTTGAATCGGCTTTTAGCATTGGAGGTTATGTACTAAACAAGTATAGGAGTCATCTCCTCTTTAAAAGAGTTCAAGCTTTTTGCACACGTAGTTGTCTACTTGGCTTTTCACTTTATGGTAATATTTTTTAATTCAAGAAATCATATTGTTATTTTGACTTATTTATAGGTAGTATATTGAAAAATTAAAAATTTTATTATTCATTGATATGTAGGTTGGGAATGTGAGAAAGAAGATGAAGATGGTGTGATAGATGATGATGGTCATGTATTGGAAGGATAACAAGCATAAGTACATTACTGAGTTTATTATTGTCTATGATTTTGCTTTTAATATACTTCTTAGATTATTCTTGTATGTGTATGTAAAGAGCTAGATACAAGTCATATTATTCTTTCCAAATGATTGTGAAGAGAATGGAGATAAAAAGGATGTGGATGTTAGTTTCAAGAATCAAAATACAAACAAATAAGGAACTTAAACTTTGTTGTGCTTTTATATATTAAATTTGGCACTTAGAATATGTTTTAGACAATTGGACAAGGAGTTTGTATGACTTTGTTATATCTTGATGAATTTGAGACTTGTATGATTTTTATAGTCTAAATATATTGTATAGGTAGTTTGGTTATTTCTTTTGGCTTCATGTAGGTTAGGCCAAATGACTAGATGCTAATTCTGAAGAAGGGTTTCATATTTTTTAAATAGATTTGTTGAGATTAGAGATTTCATATTTTTTAAGTTCTAATTGATGTGTTTGGAAGCATTCATTGTTATAATTTCTTGCATTCGTGACTTCAGTTTTCATGTGTGATTCATAAATTAGTATGTTTTAATAATAAAACTAAGAATTTTTTTGTAGTTTTTGGAGATAATGGTTCATTAGAAAATAGGACTTTACAATAAGTTACTGGTAAACTATGGAAAAAGAAAGATATTTTGCTTTGATTTCTAGTATATCACTTTGCTTTGATATACAAATAGCTAAGATACTCAACTATTTGTATATCACTTTCTTACAAGTTAATAGTGGTCTTCTAACCTTTGATGTATTTTTTATTATATTCTGCATTGGGATGGCTTATATAGTTTTCTTTGCTCTTTTCTGCTTTGTCCCAATAATAGCACTAGCTTATGCTATAAGAATCAGAGAGAGGATATCAAGTCTTTCCTTAAGTATAAGTTTCAATCAAATTCATTGGTGGTAGTTGATAATAACAAGAAGCAAGTTGTTAAAGCAAGAAAGGATGCAAACTATAGTAACCATGCCAGTGATATTTTTCTTCATCTAGATGATTCTGTAAGTACTATATATCTCTCCATATCTACCTCAGTGGTTCTCTAGTTATACTCGTGTTAGATTTAACTAAGTGTACTTGTTATTTTTTCTTTCATTTAACTGCCTTTCTAGTTTCTTCTGCCTTTATGCTATTATGATATTTGGCTTAAACTTTAGTAACTAATTTCATTGCATGTCTTTTTTTTTCTCCATGTGCATCTGAATTTTTATTGCTCCATGTTTGAGATTTTCAGCTTTTAAAAAAAAACCTTTTGGATCAAATAAATATGGGTTAGCCTGCGGGCAATATGGACCAGACCAAAATTTATTAGCTCGTTTAAGAGCGGGCCTTAACGAGTTAAGCCTATACAGGCTTTGGCCTGCCTCGATCTATCAGGCCCATTAAGCATCCCTACGAAGAGAAAAGTATAGACAAAAAGAAAAGTAGGGATAGCTGCTACATACATTTATACAGGTCTCGTGTGTGAATGGGACTCTGAAGTGATGTGATTAAACCCTTCTTTTTGCTTTATTTTTCATAATTTGATAATCTTTTTTTTTATTAAGAAAATTGGATAGGCAGCATAAGGTACACATAACCTAGACTTTATCTTATACAAAAAAATTATAGTTCCTCTAATGAGAGTATATATTTTTCACTCAATTTTTTTATAATTTTAGATATGTTTATATATGTTATTTACAATACTTTAATAATTTATAAATTTTATTTTTATTAAAATATTAAAATATTTTTTAAGAAACTAACAAATCTAAAATTAAAAAAGAAAAAAATATTAAAATATATTTACTAATGATATGAGGTACTCCATTGCTAACGTATCTATATTGCACATTTGGTTTATAGTCCCTGTTTGAGTAAGGTCAATTATATACCTTAGTCCTCCCAAATGTTTGTTCATAGATACATATCATAACCACATAAGGTACATATAACCTAAACTTTATCTTATATAAAAAAATTGCAGTTCCTTTAACGAGAGTATATATTTTTTACTCAATTTTTTTTATAATTTTAAATATGTTTATATATATTATTTACAATATTTTAATAATTTATAAATTTTATTTTTATTGAAATATTAAAATATTTTTAAGAAACCAACAAATCTAAGATTAAAAAAGAAAAAAACATTAAAATATATTTACTAATGATATGAGGTACTCCATTATTAACGTATCTGTATTGCACATTTGGTTTACGATCCCCATTTGAATAGGGTCAATCATATGCCTTGGTCTTCCTAAATGTTTATTCATAGATACAAATCATAACCACATTATTTTGTTAATTATATTTTAATGAATTATTATGATTAATGTTGATAGGATTAAAATTTCAAAATACTTAATATCTTTCATACATATCCTTGTCACTTGAAGGAAAATGATTGGGTTGGAATCTAGAAATAATGAAGAATAAAATTTTTAAGTTAAGATGCTAGCCCAAAAAAATTGATTTTGCTAATTAAATATTTTACATCATTCTTATTTATTTATTAAATTAAAATCGAGTTTTATTAAGTTTACCATAGAACTTGAAGTTGAACATTTTCTGGGAAATACTTTAATTTTGACCAAATGATCTTTTTTTTTTTTTTTTTGGATTCAATACCTTTGATCAAATTTCTTTTGACCAAATGATTTTTTTTTTTTGAATTCAATACCTTTGATCAAATTTCTTAAAAGATTACTTTAGGAACTTTCTTCCACTTAAATTTAAAATACAGCTCTCACATTTGATACCAAAATATTATATATATAGTATTTCCAAGATTGTGTATCTAATCATTACGAGAATTATAAATAGAAACATGGTCATTCAAATAATGTAACATGTAACTTTCACCTTGTTGAAAAATATTGGTTAGCCTATAGAGGTGTACACTACATTGGTGATCAATAAATATATATACACATTTATATTCTTCTTATTTAGATTATAATATATGTATTTATCACCAATTTAGTGTACATACTTATAGGCTAACTAAATTCTCCAACATGGTGAAAGTTACGTTATTTAAATGACTAAGTTTATGTTGATAATCCTCGTAATAATTATACTAATTAGTTTAACTAAAACATTTATGTACATAAAGAAATTCTTTTTACGCAGTCAAGAATCTTTAACTTAAATTGCATATAATATTATTTGAAAGCCTTGCCTTCCTCCGTATTTTGAATTTCAAATTTTATATATGTATATTTAATTTCATAGTTTAATTGCTTTTATCTTTACTAAAAATTAAAAAAGTGTTTATGTGAATTATTCTAATTAAGACAATAATTAAATCATTATTATTGGCTTGATTCATGCTTTAAATTTAACTATTCTAAAAATTGTCAAAATTCAACTACTCGTGATTAATGTGTAATATATTTTTCCAATTTTTCAATTTTCACTAACTTAACTATTACTCACATTGGTACCATCACATAAAATTAGGAAAAACAAATGCATTTTTGTAAATATTATTAAAATGTTTATAAATGAAATTTACATTATCATATATCTCAAATTTATTTATAGGGTTCAATTTATTTCTTTTTATATCTTAGATCTAATTATGGCAACTAAAAATAAGAATTAAGGACTTTTATTTGTGAGCTATTAATGGTGATGAAAGAGATCCAATAGGTACATTTGTAAAAGAAAAAAATACTAAAATAATGAATTATCGATTTAATATGTAGATAACTAACTTAGCAATATATATATATATATATATATATATATATATATGGACATACACACGTGGGAGCACAAATATATATAATTACTCATAGCCAATTTCCTAATTCATTTGTCAACACAATAATTTCACATTCATATAATTACCAAATAGCATGGACATATAAAATGTCAAGAATAATTAATACTAACAACTAAACTACTTTATAATTCTTTTCATCCTAAACAATTCACAAACTTAACCTTATTTTTTTGAACACATTAATTGTTCACAAACTATTTTTAATTTTGGCACCATTTCATAATAATTTTATAACTATTCCTCCATATTTACATTTCCATTAAATTAACACATTTCTCAATTAAGTTTCATCATAATGGCAAATATGTATATGCACATTTAAGAAATGACCAGATACTTTTACAAATCATAATAATCCATGTTACCACAATATATTAACATATATGGTAATACTAAACAATTCCAACACACACACACACATGTATGCACAATTGCATATTACATTGCATCCCTCAAGGTATTTTATCATCATTTATACATGCATACATTCATTTTCATAAATAACTTATGTATAGTCATAATTTATTTCATATATAACATTTTAAAATTTTACATAAACACAAAGCTGAAATAGGGAAAAGTATTTCAATACCATAATTACATATCTTTGTCCAAAAGCAATTAGTTTGAAGATATGTGATTATGATAGTCATATTCCAATTGAGAAAGCATTGGTTTTTGAGGTACTTAAATGCAATAATTGAATATAGGCCTTTAATAAGTGATTCTTGTGGCTATACTTAAATACCATATTTGATTATTTATGTCCAAAAGTAGGGCTTTGCTAGGACACTCAACTATAATAATTGAGTATAAATAACTAGGAATACTTCCTAAAGTTATAATTGGTTACCATATAGCCAGGACTTTTGATATTTTACATTGAATTTCATTAAATATTAAATTATCTACCACATTTGAAATTACACGATCATACCAATTTGAAAATTTTTCATCTACTACCATCTATAGTCACATAAACAAAAATATTAATAAACATAAGCATAATATATTTCATTTTTCTGAAAGTGCAATAAAAATAATATAACTTGACCTTTGAATGGATTCAACTAGTAAAATTTATTATTTTTAATTACACATATCTTAAATTCAATTTCTATTATGATTGATTTATTAAATGGCTTATAAGTATCATTACAAACTCTTAAAAGGATTTATGGCATGCTTTACTGTTAAAGTTATTATTATACTCCTAATTTTTTTATAGGGGAAAAATAACATGTATTTCATTCAACTAGCATAAGAGCTCTATAGTTGGTTGTAACTAGGCAATTTGTCATATGGGATAATGTCAAATAGTCGAACTATAAGGGCCACATGCCTTTCATTTCCTAAAAAGTCAAACTCGTAAATTGACTTTTCACATTTTGCTTAATTTTAGTTGTACATGTACCATATGCGTTAGTTTTTAGTCTGTATAATAGCCATATAGGTTGGCTTAAACACATGCGTATCAGGTTACTATAAGATTTAGATTACAGCGGGTCCCCATGATGGGGTGGATAAGTCAATAACCTTGAAAATATGAATCAGTAGGCTCGAACATGATTAGTCCACGACATGTCCAAGTTATATATTAGCCATTTTATTTCAACGCATACAGCTTGGCTCAGCTTCACTTCAAGCTAAAATAGAGTTAGCCACCTTAAAAACTGTCAGATAAGTAAGGGACGTATCAAGAAAAGTCCACAAGTTGAGGTGTAGGGTTCATATCTTTGAAAATATGATGATGGGGCTCACAGAGGAGCAAAAACTATTACACATAATGGATATGGTGGAGGCAATGATGCCATAAGTGCAATCGTTGCGGCACGAGGTGGTGTTGGATTCGAAAATGAATCAGAGCTGTTCGTTTGGGATCATTATTAATTACGCAGCAGAGTGAATCTACTCAATTTAGTTTATGCACCATCGCGATATGTAGGTCCCGCAGCAAATGTCAAATGTGGCACCATTGCATGCATGTGACAGGTCGTGAAGACAACTTAGATACCTCTAACAACGTTTGGGGTTTGGCACAATGACCTTCCTCATGCTTTTGTTGTACAAAAAATGGGAAAAGAGTAAGGAGGTGGCATAAATTATTTAATTAAGATATATAAAAAGATAGGAAAGGAAGATTTTTTTTTTGGGTAAAGTAGGAAAGGAAGATTAATCGATGTGTTTAATTACTAAATAGAAAGAGGTAGGACTACGAGACAAGAGGATTATCATTCAAATAAGGAAATGAGATTGTCTTGTTTTTGTTATGATTCTCATCTAAATGTATTAGATATATTTAGTGTCAATTTTTCTGAGTTATCTGCTAAACAAATGGAATGTTAAAAATATATTGGCAAGTTAGTCATTTTGAGCTTTGATGGAAGGACGAAGCTCGTTCCTTTACCTTTTGTCTTTCTTCTTAGATGTATTTCATTTATCTAAACAAAATTACAACATAGGAGTGCAATAAAATGGAAAACGAAACCAATGACTAAAATAATAATGATAATACTAATAGAACATGGCTTCACAAAGGATGTTCAAACTAATCTTTCAAAAGATAAAAGGAGGGAAATTAAGGAGAATTGTATTTAGAGGTATTTATAGGTCAGTTCATTCGATTTCAAGTCAAAATTATAATAATATAAGCTTAATTCATTCAATTTTTAAAAATTTGATCCTAATCTAATTTGATTAAAAATATATATGATGCAAGGCTTGATTGAAATTTTGAATACTTTTGTTTTTATTATTGTTTTGTAAAAAAATATTTTTATATAAAAATATATATTTAAATAAATAATTATTTTAATAATATATGATCGTATTAATGAAAATAAATTTATATAACTAGGCTAGATTAAACTGGCTTGATTTATATAATTTTAGTCTAAATTTGGTCCAAATATTAATCAGATAATAAAAAAACTTAATTATTGTTTGAATTATGAAAAAAGAATCAAAACTAAATATTTTTTAAGTGGGCCTATCAGACAGATGGATCACTTAGCCTATGAACATATTCAACTACTTCAATAGGCAGAAAGATTCATTCAACGGTATGTGGACTCATCCATTGGTCCAAAAATTTAAGTAATCAAAGCTCGGCTCAACTACTTGTGGGTCATACCAGATAATAATTTGTCTCTTTCTGGGCTATTAGATTTTGTTTTTAGTTTTGTAGATGTAATTTTTTTTGGTCCAAAGTTTTTTTTAAATTATTTTACTAATTTTTATAATTTTACTCAATTTTTAATTAAATTTTTATAGTTCAAAAATTTTAAATTGAATTCTTATACTTACTTTTCAATTTTAATTGAATAGTTTGTATCATTTTCATACTAGAATCTGTTAATTGACACATGAACAAATTTTTTTATGTAATTTAATGATTAGAACTTCCATGTTATTTATATTTGTAATTAAATGATAAATTATTTAAAAAACCCTAGAATATTTACAAATTTATTTCTTTTTTAAGGGAGGAAACAAATAATTTGTCCCTCATTTTATAAATTACTAACGTGCGGTTATTTATGCAAGTTAATTGCCAAAAAAAAATCAAATAGATTAATAATATAAACTATCTAATTAAAAATAAGAAATATAATAACAATCCAATTTAAAATTTTTAAATTATAGATATATAATTAAAAACTAAACCAAATAACTGAGAATTAAGGAGTAATTTAACCTATTTTCTTTTATGATTTATATTTCACAAATGATTGTTATATTTACATCAAGTACACAGTAAACTCGAATATGACCTCACATTCACAATCCAATGAAAATTGTCGGTGATGTGTTGCTCATGATTTTGTATAAATACATATACATACACTGGTGTATCCCGTTAGCTAATTTTTCTTACTTGTGCTCCTATTTTCCATGTTACCCTCGCGTGAAAATTGGACTGCAAATTTCCACATTTTACGACAATGAAGAGACTTGCGGTGACGATGCTCAGGAGCTTGTTACGGAAATCGAGAGAAACTGCATTTGCAATGGTCATAAGCGGGATGAATTTTGACTTGAATTTTCCTTGGTGCAATGAAAATCATGAATTAGCCCGTTTGAATGATTTAATAGTGTAAATCAAGGTAGAATTAGTATAAAATAAAATAAAAATAAAAAATAATAATATTTAATATTTGAGATGCAATTGTATAAAAAATAATAATATAAAGTTATATTAATAATTATTTTTTTATCATATACATATATAATATAGATAGTACTAAAAATATTTATTTGAATAAAAAATTAGTATTAAATGATTATTGATTCTTTGAATCATATATTTTTGAAAAGAACAATGGGCAGTGGGATAGTGGCTAATAATAATTAATAACGATGAGTAGTTTAGGAGAATTGTAGTTAATTGTGATGGTTGGTGGGTTATTTCAATGATAGTTAATGGTAATGGACAATAGTTAACGATGGTTGGTGGTAGTGGTCACTAGTGATAAATAATGACAAATGATAATTAATAGTGATAGATAATAATTAACAGTAATTAACAACTTATATGATGATTGATAATGGTTAACGAGAAGCAATTAAAATGGATGGAAGTTGATGATAAGCAATGCTCAATGATGGTGGGTAATAACTAACAATGATTAGTGATGGTAGCAAATGTTAGTCAATGGTGAGATATGACTATAGACAATAATCAATAGCGAGTAATGTTTAATAATAAATAGGCGGCGATAAATAATGATTTACAGTAATAGTTAACGACAAAAATTAGAAGTGAGAAAAAGTCAAAAGTGAGCAATGGTTGATCGTGGTGATTCATAGTAGGTGGCAATCAACAATAATGAATAACAGCAAGCGATAATAGTCAATGACTGATGCATAACCTATTATTTGATAATAATTTCTTTTTTTGTTTTACAATATTATTGTTTGAAATTAATGTTAAAAGAAAGAAAAAAATTACTCTTATCCTATTACTAGGGAATATCATGTTTAAGGGAAGATGATAATTTTATTTTATGTTAATGAGATAAAACAGTTTAATGAGATTAGATTATCCTATTTGGTAGGTGTAGTAGACACCTATTAAACCTGAATAATATATACTTAAACTATTGACCTTCTTTTATACTATATTTCAAATGGGTTTTTATTGTATAACCCTTTGATTAGTTGGAATATTAAGAAAAGTGAATTATGTGGTATGTCAATTTAAAAGTTACCATTTTTTTAAGTGAGTTTTTCCATACATTAAGTTTTATTTAATACATAAATTTTCATGATTTATATTAAATTTTACATTTTTAAGAATTAAAAACATTCATCATAACTTACTAACAAAATCAATTCATTTATATATTGAATATTACTTAATACATATTAGAATTAACCTTTTTTTTTCCTTTTTACTCATGGAGTGTATAATAATTTCTCTTTTTGTTTTACAATATTATTGTTTGAAATTAATATTAAAAGAGAAAAAAAATTTACTTTATCCTATTACTAGGTAATATCATGTTTAAAGGGGATGATAATTTTATTCTATGTCAATGAGATAAAATAGTTTAATGAGATTAGATTATCTTATTATCCTATTTGATAGGTGCACCAAACACCTATTAAGCTTGAATAATATATACTTAATAAGTTGGTTGGAAATTATTTAATTATGACTCCATTTATTTTATTAGAAGATAATCTTTATAAAAAAATCACATTTACTTCTGTATAAGTGAATGAGTATTAAGTAATTTGTATATTTTGTGACTAAATTATAGTATAAAGTGTTATAATAATTAGGAAAAATAATTTTATTTTTTTAAAAAAATATTTTCACCTCCCTCCATCTATTTAATATTAAAGAAATAATTTTTTTATTATTTAATACTTTATAATTATAAATATAAGTGAAAAATAATATGTTCTTATGAAGAATATTTTTTGCCAAAACAAAATCTGAGGGTATACTCTAGTCATTACCTTGATATTAAGTTATTAACTATCATTAAGTATATAATACAGTGAAACTAAAGTTTACATTTTTGTATACTATAATTAGAATGAAATTATCATTTTTTCCCGTTGGTAATTTGACATATTGTTTATGAAGTCTAATAATGGAAACTGGTGACATGTCTTGGGTGGACTTTACCGATAAATTTAGGATTTCATGGGCTCGAGAAAAGATACAAAGTCCATTTGTTTTCTCGTGACTTGACCCAAACTAGTCCGAGCTTAATGAAACCGGGAGAAAGAGGAAAAAAAACAAAGAGAAAAAGGGGGAACCGGGGGGGGATATGTCCTTGGACAAACTGCCGCAAGAAATACATGGTGTTTTGGATATATTTTTTTATATTTTTAAAAATTAGCTTTTTTTTTCAAATATTATTTTTAAATTTAAAAAAAAGGATAATCAGAATTATATATAAAAAATATTTGACTTAATAATGAAATTGGTATCAAGAATAACAAATAAGTGAAGAAAATGTCTAATTTTTTATTTTTAAATTATATATTTAAAATTATAAAATTTAAGAACAAATTATAAAGATAATTTTCAAATTTTTTTATTTTTTAAAATAAAAAATATAAGATTATTTCTATCGAAAGTAGACGAACAATCCAGTTATGGCATGAATCAGGATTGTTTATCAGAACGACCATGAAATTAGATCAAAGTCACAGGCACACTTTCGTACTTTCCCTCTCTCGCCCACAAACTCCCGACCAGACACCGTTTTTTTTTATTGAGACCAAATCAAACAGAGCGAATCAAAGAAAGAGAGACAATATCTTGCATGTTCAACCGGATATGTCAATGGGCTTGCCTATTGGGCCTCGATAGAAATATCACCAAACAAGTGGGTTTCGGGTCCGTTTCCCTAATGTTTCTAAAGTTGCCTCTCATCTTGGGCTTACCATAGAAGTCTTTAAGTCCTTATTCTGGGCTTTGGGCCATCTCTTGTTTCATTTTTGTAATGCTCAAAAGCAAACCATCTTAGTCTCGTCGAAAAATGACGAATGCATTTCAATGTATGCTTGAATATATTCACATCCACGGCAAATAACATTGAGAGAAAATACCAAGTCACTGGTGTACATTAAATTAACAGTGAAAGATTTTTTCATATTAATTTAGTATCAATTTAGAAAATTTTGATAGTAATTTGATATAAAAAATTAGACTAAAATCTTATTTTAATTCTCAAAATATTCAATTTATTAAAATTTATATTAATTTGGTCTTTGAAGTTTTAAATTCAAGTAAAATTTTAGTATATGTAGCAAATATACTAACTATCTAGAATAAAAACTAAAATTTTATTTGAACTTAAAATTTTAAGAATCAAATTAATATAAATTTTATTTCAAGAATGAAATTGATACAAACCAAATATTACAAGGATTAAAATAAAATTTTAGTAAAAATATTTTGGATGCTAATTTTGAGTGAAATTTTGGAAATTAATATTAAAAAGCTTTTTTATTAATTTGATGTAAAGGTTTAAAACAAATAAATTGGACTAGATATAAAGTGGTATTGTATTATTCATAAAAATAATTGATTAACTTTTGAGCGGTTTCGATCTAGTCTATATTCATGAGTTTGTAAATCAATTTGTAGACTTTAATTGTAAATTTGCAAGTTAGGTTATCCATGAAAAAAATTTAAATTTTAGAAATTCAGATCTATCAAAATCCATGGATCGAATGGACTAGCTTTTAGATTTGGGTCAATTTGACACCCTTAATTTGATATCCTCCAAAATTTTCAAACAATAATTTTGGTAGAAAAATGATATGTATAATGAAAATGAGGTTTGAAATTGAATTAAATTTTTTTATACTTATTAAACTAATTTTTATAAATTTATCCTACTATTTTATATTTATCAAAGAATCTTAATTTACATTTGAATTCAATTTTTATCACATATAATATTGCTTTCTTTTACAGTTAAAAAGTGGAGGTCAGCTAATAATTAAGTTTAATTTTAGTGTGGGCTTATTTTTGGAAAATGAGAAAGAGAAACATTTTTCATCGTAATATAAAAATGAATTAGTCGTGTAACAAAATATAAAGTAATTTCAGCGAATATAAACACAAAAAATGAATATAAAAAAAATTCTATTTGATGTCAGAAGTGTAACAAAATATAACAAATAACATCAATAGTTTTATAATTGAAGTTGTCCCCACAAATCCTAAATCATAAAGTAATTTACCCAACAAAGATGTTTCAAAAATGAAACAAACCCTATATTAAATTTAAATCAAATTACCAAGTGAGTGACCTCATGTGAATGCAAAAAGTGATGAGTGCAGGAATTAGTCGTGTTGGTGAAACAAGTTGCAGACAAAGTCCTTGGAATCAAAGAGAAACAAATGGAAGAAAGGCAGCTACGCAAACATCATTAAAGTATTCGAAGGTAGATGAATTATGTATATGATTTAAGGTAGAAAGGCAGAACCCCCTTTCCTCCTTTAATTAATTTCTATAGTGGGGGCAACGCATATTTATGATGGGCGGGCGAGATATGATTCTAGTCGGCCTTAACTATATTTCTGCCAATTTTCTTTTCTGTTAGTTAGAGTATAAAGGGAGATATGATGGATACCGCACAAATTGTATCATAAAAAATATATAAAGTGCAATGGATTCTAACCCTGAAATAGCTTAATAATGCTACTTTGCTAATGGGATCAGGGAACATCAATTTCGGTGCCTTGGCATTTTTGTGTAAATAGGGATGGCGCATCCTATTCTATTGCCACCTCTCTACATTTTCACCCCACGTAATTAACTCACATTGCCATTGTGAAATTTTTTCCCCTTAATTTTGTAATATTATAAGTGATTGTAAGATTTTTTTAACTTTTAAAAAAATATTTTAAGAAATATTCATATCTTTAGAAATATTTTTAGTTTAGTATTCTTTTAAAATATTTTTACGAGAGAAGTGAATATTTTATATTTTCAAGAAGAAATTTTCAGGTACACATTATATATTATTATTTCCGTTTCTTTTTATTTATTACATTTTAAAATTTTTTTATTCCTTTTTATTTATCATTTTAAAATTTTAATGAAGTATTAAATATTCTTTTTTTAAAATTATTATTTTTTATTAATAAATAATTTATTATTTTACACTATTAATTAACTTACATTTATTCCTTTACATTTCTCTCTTTATTTTCAATTATCTTTAAATATTATTTCCTCCGTTCCTTTTTATTTAAGAAGATTTTTTATTTCTTTTTATTTATCACTTTAAAATTTCAATGAAGTATTAAATATTTTTTTAAAACTATCATTCTTTTTCATTAATAAATACTTTATTATTTTATACTATTAATCAGCTTACATTTACTCCTTTACATTTGTCTCTTTATTTTCAACTATCTTGAATTTTGTGCATAAAGGGTAATATTGTAAAATTTATTAAAAATAAATAAATTAAAATACTTTCTTAATATGTGTAAATTAATCAATAACGGTAGATAAATAGAAATGAAGGGAGTACATGAGATTATTTAAAATAATTTTTAAGTATTAAATTATTTACGAATTTTAATTTAATGTAATGACTACAACTACAAATGTTATAGTTGATTATTCAAATAAATGGACTTTTTAGTCACACATTAATTAAAAGTTAGATAAAAGATTCATGATAAATTGAGATTAATAAAAAATCTTTTACAATGTTAAGGATCCAGTCATTTAGATTATTAAATATAATAAATAATTGTAATTATTATATTGAAGTAAAACTCATAAATAATTTAATATTTTAAATAATATTGTATAATACATGAGACATACTTAATTTTTTTTTATTTTCAAGATACAAAAATATTTTAATGATATAATTAGATTATTTTTATCTAAATGTACCTTAGAAGTTGCAATTGATTTGTGCTGTATTTGAAGGTGTAGGAAGGGGTATAATCAAAGTGGGACGAGGGTGACTTAGAGTGGATAACTTTGTGAAAGTTTCCAACTTAAGATATATTGATTTAAAAGAGTGGGAGCTCAGGCTGTCGTTTCTTC
The DNA here is from genome assembly GCA_020226215.1 of Sindora glabra. Taxonomy (NCBI): domain Eukaryota; kingdom Viridiplantae; phylum Streptophyta; class Magnoliopsida; order Fabales; family Fabaceae; genus Sindora; species Sindora glabra. The sequence goes on from CM035229.1 coordinate 70,022,568, forward strand.
AAGCAATGACTTTCCCAATTTAGAAGTAAGGAAGCGCATATGATAACTTGGGTTAAAGAGGTTAATTATTAAATGTATTTTCATATTAACTTTACGCTTCGTAACCCAATCAATTGAAAATTGAAAACCGTATCAGATCTGCATGCAACTCGTATCATTCAAGCTCGGCCGTGCATATATGATTCTCGCTGTTTATGTGCCTATTCTTTAAAAAAAAAAAAAAAAAGAAGCTTAAACGTAATTTTATTTCTTAATTTACAAAATTTGTTTTAATATTCTAAATATTTAATTAATATAATTTTAATTTTTTACATTTTTATCAATTTTATAAATTTTTATTAACTCATGTTTGATCTTTAAATATTTGCTATATTATTTTTTAGGTAAATCACATTTGTTAAAATTTTTAATTTGAGTTTTTATATATAATTTATTAAATTTCATTTAAAATTTTTAATATTTAGGCAAGTTTTTTCATAATGACATATAAGTTATTTTATGTTAATACAGAAAAAATATTAAATAAATTTAATTTTATGAAATCAAGAAATTGATGAGAATCAAATAAGAAAAAATTAAAATTGTACTAATTAAATATATAGATGAATTAAAATAAATTATTTTAAATTAAAAAATATAATCACATTATTTATATTTTAATCAGATAAAATTAATTTATGCCTAAAAAAATCTAATTACGTGCTTGTTAGCATATATTTTGAACTTTGGACGTTACCAATAGATAATAAGAAAGGGTGTTGGGGCGTTGGCTACGTCGTCAATGGAAAAACAAGCGTTCCAAAGCTCCGGACAAGTGGATGAGAATGATAAGCCTACGTGTAAAGAAAGTTCGATGCATTGAAATTACGGAAAATTGCAAAACTTTCCCATCTTGTGAAAGTAGCAGGACTTCTCACGTTTGTTCATTAAAACGACCAAATCATCACCATTTGATCCCATTGAAGTGAGAAGTGTCAGGTGATTGGAAACTCAGGAAACATCCAGGATTTTTATCTTACAAGATTTTACGCACATAAGGAATGTTATTAATAATAAAAAATAAATAATTATAATTTTTTTAAATTTTGTGTACTGATAAATTAAATTTCTTAAATTAGATAATTATTATATTTCATATAAAATTCATTTAAATGATTGCGTGTGTAAAATTTAACATAAAAATAATAATTATAAAATGAATTAATATCTTTTTCATGTTGTAAAAATAACTATTGTTAAAATTTGTGACTGAAAAATTATTTAAGATATAAAATGTAAGAAACATAAATTATTATGAATATTTTAGTAAAAATTTGAAGTAGTTTACATAAAATTGTCAAATATAAAATACATATAATTCAAGAGAGATGTATATAATGTATAAAAAAGATAATATATACATATACATATATTTGTATATATTGAATTCAAGAACCATGACGAAGCTATGTTGAGTTGAATATATGCAAATAAATACATTGGATTTTTAAATTTCTTATAAGATATATTAGATGATATTATATATTAATTCATTAAATATTAGTATGACAAAATTGAAAGAAATCACGCCCGCTCTTTAATAATAAGTTAATGATAAATATTATGATTTTGTTTTTAGAATTAATTAATATTTGAAGAAGAATATATTAATAATAGACTTTAATCTTATATTTTTCTTTTGTAGTTACAATTAAAAATTTGATATTTTTATAATTAAAATTGAGGATAATGCTTTAATTCATGCTAGAAAATTTGCAAATTTAATAAAGGTATAACGTAAAATTTGAAATTTTATATAAAATATTTTTTTATAAATATTACATTTTATATGAATTCTGTGTATAAAAATTACATAAAAAGTTACAATTACATTAATTGAAGTTGCATAATTTTTTAAAATTTTGCTTTATATAAAATACAACTTTTGATAAAAAATTAAAAAAATATATAAAATATCACAAAAATTATGAAAGTATATATCAATTAAATTTTTTATGTAATATCAAAATAAATTTTTAAATTAAAAAAATAAATACGTAAATATAAACTAACTAATTGTGAGTTCTTATCACCGCCATTGTCAAGATTTATATATATTAACCTTTAACTATAATTTTTGTATTGTTTGTAAGATAATAAGATTAAATGTTATTTTTAAATCCATATAAGGTAATATTACTCATTTTCATCTTATATCCACACGTGAAACAAAAGTAGTGATGCATCGGATGAGAATGAAATTCTCTTTTTCATGGGTTCTCATTTTTCATTTACCATCACTCATCTAAAATTTAACGGCTTAGATTATTAAACTTCTAATCAACGATCTCTATCGTCCCAAGTCACCTTGCGTTTTAGAACCCAACTTCCACGGTTCAATTAAAGTCCAACCAAGGTTGTTGTTATGAGCCTTTTGACTAATGTAACAGGACCATCTCAATGGAGTGGTCATATTCTTTGTGTCAGTAGTAAAAGTAAAATGGAAAAAACAAAGGAGCCAATTGGTTTTATTGGTACACGACACGAAACGCGTACAGGTTAAGCATATTTTGATTCTTGAAATCTGATGAAGTTTAGCTCTAATTGACATGCTTGCTCATTGATAATATGTGATAAAATTATTTTTAAAAATTAACATGTATTGCCTAAAATGGAGTTCATGGCTAAGTGAATGCGGATGACACGTAATTTATCATTTTGATGAAATTATTATTTGTATTGACTGATGTAGAATATAGTATAACGTAAAACATAACATTCGTGTTTCTCCCGGAGCATAAATTATTAGGAAACTTATTAAAATGATACAATTGTGTTATAAAAATGAAAAATAATTTCAGTTCCCATGCTGGCCATTCACTTCTTTGACCATGCATGTTCAGGCCCCTAAATTATCCTTAACTACTTTTAAATTACTTGACTTTATTAAAATGATTAAATGTAAATACTCCTTTTTGTTTTTTGTTTTTAATTTGATTGACTAGTAGAATAAAGGCTTTTGTTGACAGTTACGATATATATAAATAAGGTGCTTGTTATGATACCCTTAGAGGTTTGATGTCCAGGGTAGTGTAGTAATCTCATCCAGTGATTTGTATTTTACCACACCACCCCGAACACCAAACCCTCCAGGAGCACCTTAGAATTCACTTATAAATAAACCAGATATTTTTTAAATAATGATTAGCACGTGAAGATGAGGTTTTCACTGAAAATATTTTCTAATTAAAAATCTTATGTAACACATATACAGATTGTCCACGTCGATTAAGTAATACATTAATTATAAATATTAGACCTTTTGATATACTGAGAAGTTTTAATTTAAGTGATGTATAATTTTATTAAAACGTTTTTTTTTTTATATATTTTGGATTCGATATTAAAATTTTATTTGTGTACCTTCATCATTTGTGTTATTAAAGAAAGAAACCTTTTGACAAGTTACAATCTCGACCATTGGATGGTTTCAACTCTGCGTTGACTTAACGATTTCACAGAACAATAATAGTTTCGGATTTAGTGGAGCATAGCCTTATGCGGAATCTGGCTGCTGCCCGAAATCAGTCAAGGACGCTCTCCTCACTGACCCGGTCAGCTACCTTCTCTCCTCTCTCTCACCAATGGGCAGCTCCAAACTCCTATGCTCCTTTGGTTTCTCTCTCTACCTCACCATTGTTCTGGTCACATCTTCGACTTCAATGTGTGAACTTTATTTATAACTCGGAAGGACCAGGCCACCTTCTCTGGGGAAGGAAGGTGGCGAAGGATTGAGGTGAAGTTCCTCTTCACCTGTTGAAGAAGGCCGAGAAGAAATTGGCAAGCGGATGGGTCAGGGACTGAGTTGCAGAGGCAGCCATGAACATGGCCTCTTCAGTGCCGTGCAGCATGGCGAACTGGAAACTGTTTCGGTTTTGTTAGAGAGAGACCCATCTCTCATGCACCAGACCACTGTCTATGATCGCCACTCTGCTCTTCATATAGCTGCTGCCAATGGCCAGATCGAGGTAGGCCCCCTTTACCTTTCGCAGCTAGTTTTTCTAAGTTTGGAGATTTCCCCTTTCCAATTTGTTTTAATTGGTGGATTTATTGTGGTCGACTTGCAGATTCTATCTCTGCTTCTAAATGGATCTGTCAATCCTGATGTTTTAAATCGTCAAAAGCAGGTAACTTCTGGCTATTATTTATCTCTTATTTTGGAATCAATGTAATGTGACATTATTTTATACTTCAAATCGCTGATCTTTAATTGAAACTGATTCAGACTCCGCTTATGCTGGCTGCAATGCATGGAAAGATCGCCTGTGTGGAAAAGCTTCTTGAAGCTGGAGCTAATGTATGTGAAATTCCCAAATGGTTCATTCCAAAAATCCAATGATCTGGTCCTTAATATACGAACAAAGAAACTCATGCAATGTAATTTCTGTAAATTCTCAGGTATTGATGTTCGATACTCTCTGCAGAAGAACCTGCTTGCACTATGCTGCCTACAATGGCCATTCTGATTGCCTTAATGCCATTCTATCTGCTGCTCAATCTAGTCCAGTGGCTGCTTCATGGTTGGTTTATTTCTATTTCGGTGTGAATTCTTTACTAAAATGGTTGGGGATGTTTGTTTTCTGATGATGCTTTTGATTTGGGATTTAATTCCAGGGGATTTGCCCGGTTTGTGAATATTAGAGATGGTAGAGGGGCAACGCCATTGCACTTAGCCGCCCGTCAAAGACGGTCTGAATGTGTGCATATTCTGTTAAACAACGGAGCTCTTGTTTGTGCTTCAGCGGGTGCATATGGGTAATAATTATCTGCAAGAATTACCCGGCTCATCTCAAAATTAATGCATTCATTAATTTTGTAGATTAATGAATTGCGTTTTGCAGTTCTCCTGGGAGCACTCCTCTTCATCTAGCAGCCAGAGGGGGGAATTTGGATTGTGTCCGCGCACTATTAGCATGGGGTGCTGATCGTCTTCAACGCGATGCGTCTGGGTATACTTAAATTTTTAAATACAAATTCTTACATTCTAAGAAGCACATCTAATTGTGTGTCAAACTTATGGACTTATGTATTTCTTGCGATCTACATTTGTGTAGCTCATAGGATAATTTGTTTGTTTTTTCTGCTGTTACGAAAACATTAGAATATTGGGTCTTTTAAGAAAATTCTAAATCTGATGATTCTTAGAATCATTTGGGACTGTCTTCATGTCGTATGGTGTGTCTGTGCAGGCGGATACCATATCTGGTTGCTTTGAAACACGGACATGGAACATGCGCAGCGTTGCTAAATCCTACATCTGCAGAGCCTCTTGTCTGGCCGGCACCTTTGAAGTTCATCAGTGAGCTTAATCCTGAGGCAAAAGCTCTATTAGAACGGGCATTGCTGGATGCAAACAAGGAAAGGGAGAAAAATATATTAAAGGGAAGCAACTTTTCTCTTCAATCTCCTTCACATTCTGACATTGGGATAGATGACAGCATGTCCGAGGTATATATTTGACAGTTTCTTTTTTATGCTATCTTTTTGAGGTTTCTTATAGGTGAAATGGAATTAAATCGAGATATTCAAGATAATGGAAGGATTGTTCCTGGGGATTCAGTAAATTTATGGTAGGATTTCACCGATATAACATAAGATTATTAATCCAGCAACAGTTCAATACATTTCAGTAATTAAAATTTTGTTTATTTGGCTATATCTTTCTTGTACAGATGATGTTCTTATGTACTTTTACGTATTTGTTTTCCATGAGACGTCTATCTTATTTTGAGGACACAGTTCTGGATAAGTGAGATCTTTGATGTCTAAGTTTTTTTCCATTTTGCTGAAGGCTGAAAGATCTATATCTTAGGAAATTCAATAACCCTCTAAACGAGGTTTATACTATTTTATCCACTGCATCCTCATTCTGGCATATACTGTAGTGAAATTGACGTTGTTTCGTGTTATTTGAACCTCTGATTGGTATATATTCATTCATTTCATGATGGCATCGAATGTAATGTAGGCCAGTGAAGCAAAACTATGCTGCATCTGCTTTGAGCAAGTATGCACGATTGAAGTCCAAGACTGTGGCCATCAAATGTGTGCACAATGCATGCTAGCTCTTTGTTGCCACAACAAGCCCAACCCTACTACGGCTTCCCTCACTCCACCAGTTTGCCCATTTTGCCGAAGCACCATAGCCAGATTGGTGGTTGTAAAAACCGAAAGCCCTGATGAAAGTGACCGCGATGCTGGTGATGTCAATTCTCCCAAGCTAAGCAAGTCAAGGAAAGCCCGAAACTTGAATGAGGGCGTTGGCAGCAGCAGCTTCAAGGGATTATCATCATTTGGGAAGATGGGAGGCCGCAGCTCCGGGAGGATTGCTGCTGACATTGATTGGGTTGATAAACAGTGATTGTTGGAGAAGTTTTTGTTTTTTTGCTCATATTTGCCAATTATTGGTACATGTGGAAATCAATAATTCCAGATTGGCAAGAAATTGCAGTAGCTACCTGCTTCAGGATCAAGAAAAATTGAAAGCAAAAAGTTGAAGAAATGGAGTAGCAAGTATTAATATTATATGTATTTTTTTGGGAAATAAGCAAAGTGAGTTGAAGTTGGTAACAAATGTGGTTGTGAAGGGCATGTCATTTTGTGTTATTGTTGCTTGAGAATGAAGAAGCATCGCCTGCATCTGCATCGATGGTTTTGGGCGTCTGTATTATATAACGTAAATCAGTAAAAAGTGGGGAATTATTGTTCTGGGAAGTAGAATTCAAGAGTTGTTTGCTGTTGGAACAGAACATGGAAAGAGTCTGTTCCTCGACAAGAGAGTATATAGATTGGACATTGGTCATCTTTCTTTCCCACCAAACTTTACCATTATTGTTATTATTTGGAGGAGAAGACTCTATTATTATTATTATTATTGCTGCTCTGTTGTTCCTAATTTATTTAGACCTTTGTGGCAAAATGAGCAATAAAATACGAAAGAGAAAGACATGCCTTCTGTAGCTTATCATGTGAACGTGTCTCGGATGCTTGGATAATTTGTGTGCTCCCATAGGATCCATGTAGCCCAATGCAGTATTCAGACAAGGTGGTATGTCAGCGTCACTTTGCAAGGAGGTGGGATCCATGCAAATTGCAAACTCATGTGGTCCGAACATATGATTGACACTTGGAATAGGTATTGATCGACTGACTGAGGATAGCCTTTATCGCAATCCACGTAGGCCCGCATGAACAAATCTTGTGTTTTGGTATAATAAAGAATAACAACTAGGTCCGTGCCATGCATTTGTAGCAAATTAACTTTTATTTAAGTCGAAGGTTATTTATATAAATAAAATTCAAATGAGATTCATATTATAAAAGAAAAGAATGTGACAAAAATATTGGAGCATAATTCATCTTATTTACTTTACATTCACGTATTTGGATTTGTTAATTACAAATTTGTAATATCTATAATATTTTATGCTAAATAAAGGTGCGGGTAATAAATTAATTTTTATTTCCAAATATAAGTTCTCTATGTTTTGAAATTTTAACTAAATGAAGATTTTTAACATAAAAAGAGATGACAAGGAGTAAATAAAAACTAAGCAAATGCAAACTCTCATAATTTGTTTTATTCCTCATCTATTATATTTGGATCATATGTTTGAAGAATAATTTAATTGAAAGAGGCATCTTCCAATAAATATAGAAAGACAACATGTAATTATGATATATGCTTTTAATGAATTAATCTTTTATAATATATATATATATATATATATATATATATATATATATATATATATATATATATATATATATATATATATGAAAGTTTATCATAATTTTAAACCAAGTAAATCAAATTTAATAAAACAAATATTTGCTCTTAAAAATAGTTTTTATAAGGTTCTAACTGAGAAATCAAATTCAAATGCAATAAAATTTTTAAGTATTTTTTTTTATGTTCTTGAGTCACTGTGTAATAGATGATAGCATTTGAACTATAAATAAGAATGAATATGAAAATAATGGAGAAAATAAAAAAAAGTACATTAACAATAAAGATAAGAGATGAACATAAAAGATGTAATAAATTAGCACTTGGGTTATATACAATTGATGTGGCCACGAAAAAAGAAAAATTGGAAACTCATTCAATTGTGCAAATAAAAAGAATTGAAATAAAAAGAAGAGAATAATAATGGGCGAAAGACATGCAATAAAATAAATAATGGAAAGTGAAATTGTGCGTATACTATAAAAATTTGATAAAATTTTAATTGATGTATATTTAATTTCAAATGTAACATTTGAAAATTGATGATTTTAATTTTAAATATTTTTATTCAAAAGTAAAATATGTAATTGATTAATTAAATTAATATCTTCTATATTAAATTTTTTTACTTGTTTATAATAGTTTTATAATAAAATTAAAATACATCATGTTATATTTATACTACTTAAGAATATTAGCATTTGAAATGTAAATATTAGGAGTAAATTTAAAAAATAAAAAAAAATGCAATGGGGCAAAGAAGAAGAAAAATAGCGTGTGAATTGAAAAATAAATAAAAGTTAAAAATAAAATATAAAATTAAGTAATTAGTTAAAATAAAATTTTGATTTTTTAAAAATACTTTTATAATATAAATAAAATATATTGTGATATATCTATATTAGTTTGTAATGTTGGTATTTGAGTTATAAATAACATGTATAGACATGAAAAAAAAATGCAATAGAGCAAATAAAAAGTAGAAAAATAATAAGTGACTTGTTAAGGAAAAAAAGGGTTAAAAAATATCCTATTTAATTAATTTATTTGATTAAATTAAATCTTTACATTTTAAAACTATTTTAATAATATGGATAAAATATATTATATTATATTTATATTCCCTAATAATACTAATAATATTAAATTTTGAACCTTAAACAATATGTATGTACATGAAAAAGGAAAAAGATGAAGAAACACACAATTGAGTAAATAAAAAAAAATGACATAGCGTTTGACAAACATGCAATGGATAGATAAAAAGTAAATTAGTGTGTGTGAGTTGTAAACTTGTTATAAATCTAAATTGATTTGTATTTAATTTAAAATAACATTATTAAAATTTAATATCAAGAACATATTACCAAAATTTAAATAAATAAATTGAATTTTTGGCTTCTAATATTTTATTAAAAATATAATAATTAATTAATTGAATTATTTTTTATATTAAATATTTAATTTATTTAAAATATATCATGCTATATTTATAATATATGGTGATATTATCATATGAAGTATAAATAATAGGAGTATATATGAAAAAAAATACATTAAAGTATATGAAAAAGAGAAAAATGTATAAATTGTAAAGTAATAAGAGTTAAAATAGAATATATAATTAAATGATTTAGTTAAATTAAATATTTTACTTATTAAAAATATTTTTATAATAAAAATTAAATATATCTTATTGTACATGTACTACTTTATAATATTAGCATCTAAGATATAAATAATATGAGTGAACATAAAAAAAATAAAATAATAAGTAATTGAGAAAATTAAAAAAAAGCATTAGTTAAAATATAATAAAATATAAAAATAAAATTTAAAATAATAAAAAATTAAAAATAGAATATATAAATCATGAATTTAATTAAATTAAATCCTTAACTTATTTAGTACATTTATTATATAACAAAAATTGAATTTAAAATAATAACCTAACATTTATATTATGTACTAGTTGTAATATTTCTTACTTTCTAAGTACCATTTTCATAACTTACCATGTGTTAATTTGTTACTCCTTCTTAATGAATAGTATATTGCAATGAGTCACTCTTGCACAATCAAATTAAGGAATTGAATCTTTTATTTTTTTCTTAATCTACCTATCATCTTTTTTTATTATCTTTAGAAATCAACCTCAAATTTTTAATCTCTTACTTTATTTCTTAAATTAGTTCAAAAACTTTGTAATCGATTATTGTATCTACTAAAATAAAAAATGAAAAATTCAAATTTTGAATTTCAAATTTATTATCTTATATTATTACTAAAGTATTCTCGATGGCAAGTAAAGAAGGATAATGATGGATTTCTACATTATTTTAATCATTCTTTTTTTTTTTTGTAAATATGAGATTATTAGTTGAGGAAGTCAATATGATTGAAGTTTGTTTTGGGTGAAAATTTTCCATTTTAATTTTTTTGAAATTGATATCATTTTTCTTTTTAATACCTATGTACTATAGGTGACTTTTTTTAAACATTTTTTTGCCTTTTGTTTTGATAATTTATCTCAGTTGAATCATGAATCTTCTAAATTTTCATTTTATGATTTCTGTCATCAAAATTCAAAATTTGAAACTTTATCCCTTTCTTGATTCTTTACCTTTTTTTTCATATTTTCCTTTTCATTTAGAATTTAATACATTTACAATTTATAATACTTATTTTTATGATCTCTTATTCCAGTAAAATATAAATTCCTTTAAAATTTGTGCTTTCTTTATCACCTAAATCACTGTAGTTCTTTATCTTTTTATTTCTCTGTACATTCAATTTTTTATTTAATTTTAGATTTCATTTTCATAAATTGATTTGTCCCCTTTTTTAACATATCTAAGTAATAATTTCTTTAAAGACTAGATAATGAGCTTTTACAACTTTAGTTAAAAAATAAAAGCTTACTCTAGCTATTAAAGCACCAAAACCAAAATGTTTTCGATTGATGTAAATGTTGAAGTATTGATTTTTTTTTTTATCAAAATAGAAAAATTTTAATTTTTTGAAATTTTCTATTTATAATTTATGTTTATTACTTGACTATCATTGATCATTTTTATAATAACATAAATCAAGAGATTGCCTTTTTCAAATGAATTTTTTTTATTCTTCAGTAAAGATTAAAGATTTTGTTTTAATTACTATTAATATGTAAGAGTCATTGACACACTATATCGAGCTTTTATTCTTTATTAAAAATTTTATTTTAATTACTATTCATATTTAATATTGATTCATAATATCAAATATAATTTTCAATAATAATTTTTTATGTCAACAAAATATCAATAATAATTTTTCACCAATGCATTTTTTATAAAACTTATGTTTTTTTAAAATAATGAATCCTTAATTACAAATGTTTATACCAAATAATTTTATAAGTCATAAACATTAATTATTGGTTAACACAAAAAAGATGATATTTTAATTATGTATGTGTTAATTTGATTTGTTATAGTGTATTAAGGTTGAAACAAATGCAAAAAAATTTGCATATTGTAAAGACTAATGTTAATGAATAATCAGGGTTAAAACAAATGCAAAAAAACTTGCATACTGCAAAAATTAATAGCAATGAATAATCATCTTTAAGAACAAATAATATTAGAATATATTAAATTTTAATTACATTTATACTTAATATAAAATATTTCTCTTAATTTTTTATTATAAAATTTTAATAAAATAAATGAAATATTATAAAACAATTAGCATCTGTACATACCAAGAGCTAAAAATTAGTATAAATTATTAGGGGGAAAATTTTTACCCAAGGAGGAACACTTGTCCCAAAACAAAAAATTAATGACTACCTAACAAATCTTGCATTATTAGTTGGATTAAATTAGACTAGATAGAGATAGAGACTAGATACAAATGGAGATTTCGGAACGGGGTTTGTGTGATCCTTCTTATCTCCAAATACTGGGAAGACAGAGACGAAATGTCCCCCTTTTTTTTTTTTTTTGGCTCAATTAAAAGATCATTTTCTTGCTTTAATGTCATTTGCTTATGAGGTGATCTAGACTAGATGAGAAACTAGTGTTGGTCAACTGATTAGTACGAATGGCCGACAAATGGAGTGCAAGTTGGAGGGAAAATATCTACAAGATGACCATATTCACACGGTTTGATCCTATAAAAAATGGATGTTATTAAGAATGGTGTCCCCTGGCAATTAGGATCCAATTAAAGTAGTTGAACATTCACATGAAGTTAGGGATGTGTCATATTCAATAAGCCATTGATCCTCCACAGCCAACCCTTTCTATCAATTTTTAGGTTTTAAAATAGAAGGTCAGTCTTTTTTAAGATTTGAGATGACCAACTGCAAATACAGATGTCTTAACAGTCTTTTATTCATATAAAATTGTAAATTTTTACATAAAATTAAATTTCCCTATGATCTTTTTGAAAAATATTTAAGGAGTTCTTCTCACTTAAGAAGATATAAGTAAATAACTTTGATGAAAAATATAAAATTTACTTTTCTTTTCTTTAGTCAATTAGTGGCCAGTTAAACAATTTACATATTTTTTATTATTTAAAAAGTTATACATTTTATATAATTTTATTCCAATCAAACGAACGACTTTTTAACACGTTTCAAAATTCAAGTCAAGTTTATGATCTTTATTATGCTGATTATAATTGTGTAATAGTTATTCTCTAAGAATGCAAAAAGAGACTTCATTGTTTACTACTTGCTCCATTAATTTTTATTTATCACATTTTGAAAAAAAGTTTATTCCTTTTCATTTAATATTTTAGAATTTTAATAAAATATTAAATATTTATTTTTTAAATTTATTCTTTCTTTTTATTAATAAATATTTAATTATTCTATACCTTCAATTTATTTATATTTATTTTATCATATTTTTTTCTATTTTTAACTGTTTTGAATTTTATACATAAAAGATAATTTTAAAAATTTTATTAAAAATAAATAAATAAAATTATTTTTTAATATTTATAAAATTGACCAGTCCACACACACTGGTTTCCAACATTACATGAATGAAGCTGCGTAACATTACAAAACTATGTATTTCATTGAATTTAAAAAGTCTGGGAACCAATGCGTCCCCGAGAAAGGAACATGTCCCTCCCAGATTGGGACAAGGAAAGATTGAATGAAATATCAGAAGTCGACATTTCAATAAAATCCGTAATCTTAGGGATACAAGGAGATCCTAAAATTGATGTTTCGAAGTACAGATCAAGTGGCTTTTCCCGTTAATATGTTGCTTATAATCTGCATCCATTGTCGGATATGTTACCTTGGCTATCAAACAAACATCTGCGAAATCCATCCATCATGTTCTACAAAAGGGAGGAAACCACGTTTAGCCACACATGCATGAAAACAACTCAGCCAGTGAACCAAACCCATTATTATTATTATTATTATGGCCTAATTCCCCTTTTTGTGTGTTAGTATCTGCACTGAGCCCTGAACTCGACCGAGGAGGTGCAATGTTTCCATTAAGAAATAGTGAATTTGGCTGTGCAACGATCTGAGACAGTGCAAACTCGTCACCGGGGCCATATATTGGAAGGCCTTCGTTCCTTGCGTTTCCATTGGCAGCTCTTCTTTCAATTTCGAGAAAATGAGCAAGTGATGGAGCAGCTTGATCATCCTTCTGGGCATCCGAATTAGTTCTTAAGCAGAAGCAGAAAAAGCAATTGGATTTTTTGGCTGGCTTCTTGCTCTTGAGGGACTCTGTTTTGATCACTCTGATTCCTCTTAGTGATCTTCTAGATAGCTCCACAATGCTGGACACACCGATAAGGCTGCCCAGTGTGGTACTCTTGTCAGGGAAAAATGATCCAGTAGACTGAACAAAATATAAATAAATGCCTAAGTAAAATGCATGACATCTTCACATGTGTGCATTCTGATGCCAGATAAAATTAAAATATTGCTGCTAGATGTCAAATATATGATAATGCAGTCGTTTAAAATAATCAGATCGATGCAATCAGGAAAAAGAGGTTGTTTATTTAAGATTTGGATAGACAGTCAGAGTTTGGAGCGGTACTCATAGTAACAACTATTTCTCATTTCTCAAGATTGTGTGGTGCGAAGATCAGACTGCTCATCCCGAGGTAGGGTTCATGTCTGCAGCAAATTTTCAAAGGAAACAAGGAGCACTCCGAGAGAGAAAATGTATCTCGATTACTAGTAATATATTGCATATATTGAAAATGTGATTTTTAATAATATTATATATCGAAAATAAAATTTAAAATTAAATTTTAAATATATATTAATAACTACTATTATATATAAATAGTAAAATTAAGTTGTAAAATTTAATTTAAAAATATATAAAAAATTTTAATTTTAATTTTAAATCTTATTTTTAATATTTATAATATTTTTACTTGATTTTAAATCCTATCCATCATTAAAAAGGCTAAATGGTCTCTCAACTGAGAGGCTTTTGCCAACTTAAAAAAAATGAAAAGAAGAGGATGCGGCCGGGGATCGAGGAACGAGGAATTTTCTCAAGGAAAATAAAAATAATTTTTTTTTACTAATTTATAAAAGCTTAAAAAAGAAGTGTACTGGAAAGTAGCTCTCTTAATATGGTATGTGGACGTACCCATACTTTGATTCCTTTCCAAATTTAATAATGCCTCTGGTCATTTGTTTGTTGCTTTATTTGAAAACATTGACCCTAAACTTCTCTTGCTTGCCCAAGATAAAACAGATATCTAATCAAACAAATAACTAATTATTCACTTCTTTACTAATTACATTTCTGGGTAATATTTGACATGGAATAAAAAAATTTGTGAATTTTTATGAAAAATCTGACGTAAAAATTACAGTTTTTAATATATTATTTTCTAATTATTTTTTTCAAAAATTAAAGTTGTATAAAATGGTTATTCACAATTTTTTTTCATTTTCACATAAAGTTACACTCTTCCATGAAAAGAGTTTAAAAATGTTTTTTTAGATAAACAAGAGTACTCACAGCAACATATTTTCAAGAATATGCGGTGAATCATGTATTATATATAACCCTCATTTTTATAGTTACTCGAACTGAAAGCTGTTGATAAAAATGATTTTCTATTACTACGCATCTACCAGATTACCACAATATTTATTTAACAGAAAATTATCTCTCCAATTTTGCACTTTTATATCGTGATACCCTCTTATTTTCAAACAATAATAATGCAAGAAACAGACAAAGGCCAGAGGAGTTGCAGCAGACTGAGCACTACCTTGAAGTTCGACATGACCCATGAACGTTGCAGGAAGGCACATGCTTGTTTTTTAAGATATTCATTCATGCAGATATTTATTCAATCAAGGATTTAATTTTGGATCACAGTTCTCCTAAGAACCCCATAAATAACAGAAGCATATGTTTGCATTCTAAAAGAAAAAAGGACAAATCTGAGAGAGGTGAAAATGTAGGCATATTCTAGCGGCCTGGCGACAGCATTTTTTCCCATGACCCTTTCCGGTACTTGCTACGGATGCAAGAAGCCAAGAGCACACTAAAACCGCGTTAGTAACTTTTATGGTACACATGCAGAGGAAATGATCTCTGTACCAAAAGCATCTTTTACCTTAAACAATTACTGAGTTACTTTTACTGATACTGACCTCAGTGTCCAAATCCGATGAAGAATCTGTGGAAGAAGACGGGGAAGCAGTGATTAAAGTGTTAAATGATATTGACCCCGGATTGTCACGATTTACGGCACCCAATCCAATCCTCGCATTCAGTGGCTGTAATCCCAAAGGCCATCCTTCTTCCTAATAACAATAATATCAAAATTCAGATCGGAGAAAAAATGATCAGAAGGCTCCAACTTCATACCAGACAAAATGAAGAAAAAAGCCACACAGGAAATAATAACAACAACAACAACAACAACAACAACAACAACAAAGTCATCAAGTGTAGACCCACAGTCTCAGAAAATTATACGAAAAAACCACAGACCCACCATAGGAACTCCAGCGAAGAAGTATGAATCCTAGGAGAAAAATCCAAAAGGGAATAATACGGGAAGTCAAAAAAATACCTGTTGAGCCATGATTCTTGCGATGGTGCGATTGAATGGTTTTGGTTTGAGCAGAGAGGCCAACTAAGATGTCAGATAGGACTGCAAGAAGGAAGGAACCGTCATTTCACATTGTGTGGTTTTGTTTTTCTTTTCTTGTGGGTAGAAAATGCGAATGTTTTGATGAATCATTTGTGAAAGATGGCAACTTTAGTTATATAGAGTGCGATTCTTCATGTTTGGCTATATTCTTGTAGAAGAAGAGGGTGCTTTTGCAGTTTGCACGAAGCTGGAAGAGAAGGAGGTCAAAAAGGGTGACATAATGAGTTAAAGCGATTATCATTTGCAACAACTTTCTTTACCTTTTTCATTACTATAAAAAAAAAAAAAATCTTTCTCTGCCTTTTTTTTTCCTTTCCTCTGGTCTGTTGACTGGAGAGAGGAAGCTGAATTATTGTGTCCCTTTGCTGAGACGTTCAGGTCTGAAATGACTCGGATGCCCTTGCTCGATCAAAGCTGATTTCGTATTCTTTCCCATCTATGGATGCTCGTCATTGGCATACAAGTAAAATAACATCACAAATTTCAGAATTCGACAACTATTTTTGGCAAGCATTCATTCTCTTGGGAGGAAGAAAGCTGCGCAATTTCTACTTAATTAGTGTTATTTGAGATTCATTCATACTTTTCTTTATATCTTTGTGACGATGTGAGTAAGTTGTGAAAGGAAATTTAATTTTAGAGACATTTTTCCTAATTAAAAGTATTATGCATGTGTATGTGAGGGATACAAATACTCAATAATCGACAATGACCAGTTAGGTTTTGGTGATGTTAACGTTATATTATGAAGGATGCATAGTGAGTAGTGAGAAAGGAAGAGGATCCTATGAAAAGGGATAGAAAGGGAGAATTCGTTTCAGAGAGACAAACAGAAAGCGCCAAAAAGAGGTCTTAATTAGGTCACTTTCTAAAAAGCCTCGCTGCCTGAGCATGTTTTCCTCACTCTCGATGATCTCTCAATCACGAATATCAATTCATTCTTTTACTGCTGCAATTATATAGGATGCTCCAATTAGTTGAAATTGCAAAACAAAATGATTGTATCTTTTCTGGCCTTCAACTACTAGAGATTTTGAAACAATACTTTTCGGAGCCCAACTAAACAATTCTCAATATCCAAATGTTCATTTATTCGGGAGAGATTTTGATATATCATTGATATAATGTTATATTAATGTAATATTAGATTTGATTATGCATTAATTTTATATTTTTTTAAGTTATATTTTATGCACTGTATAATAATATATTAATGATTAGATTTAATAATATATTGATATACTATTATATCAATTATGTATCATAAAATTTTTAATTTTATTTTTTTACTTGTTTGTTGGTGTAATATCAAATTCTTCTTTGGAAGCGATTTTAATACAATAGTGTATTAATGTATTATTAAATTTAACTATATATTAACTTTTTTTAAATCAAATCTGTTTTTAAATTAAATCTTGCATGTCATATGATAATATATTAATAATTTAATTTAACAATGTATCAATATATTATTATATCGATAACATATTATAGAAATTTCCTTTTTCTAATCTTGTTTTGGTAAATTTGTTTGACTAGTAGATCCAGTATCTCTTTGTAGTTCTGAAGTTAATTACACAAATTTATTTTCTATAAATTTCATAATTTGAACGATATATCTTCTCAGATGCTGTATTCCATTTCATGTAGTGATAACTTGGTCCCCAATCGATATATTTACGAACAACTGTGTGCCTACCACCCCCACACATGCGGCAATAGGCAAATATGCTGTCCATGAAGCTTAATTCATTGCACCGGCAATGCTGGAAGACAAAGCCCAAAACAATAGGAGTCAGTTGAAGGGGGTATTGTAGCCCACTGAGCAAGGCTCATTTCCTGGTTGAAATTCAGCCTGCCTTAATAACTTTCCATTCCTGGTGGGCTTTATGGTAGATGATTTGGCATCCAGTGAATTAGGCTATTCAGTGTGATTAAAAAGCCCAGCCACCACTGATTCATTGAATTTTGGGCTGGGGTCTCACATCGTATGCTCATCTAAAGTGAATGTGCTTTGTGAGAATAGGAATTCTGCCACTTCAGCATATACTTACTCTTGCATACAAAGAAATGCAACGACTACACGCAACTAGACTTGTTCATGGGCCCAAATGGGCCAGCCAAGCCAAGGCCTGTGAAATATAATAGGCTTTAAGTTTTAGCCCAAACCCAAGCCCATATTAATTTTAACCCATTAATCAAGCAGGGTTAAGCCCAGATTCATGGGCAAAGCCCAAGTAAAACCCACGGACTTATTAGGTAAGTGAAAAAGTAAAGTACTAATTAACTCTAATAATTTTACAGCTAACAAAATTGATGGCAGTTAAGAGTTACAAGCATGTCACTTTCTGTGCAATTCTATGCATGTTTGATGAGGGAAATAGTTCTTTTCAACCCTCAAAATGACTCAAA
The DNA here is from genome assembly GCA_020226215.1 of Sindora glabra. NCBI lineage: Eukaryota > Viridiplantae > Streptophyta > Magnoliopsida > Fabales > Fabaceae > Sindora > Sindora glabra. The sequence goes on from CM035229.1 coordinate 70,040,908, forward strand.
CTCATTGATCATAACATAGGGATATCGAAGCATATAAACCCAAAGGAGCATCAAAATCATATCAAAACAAGTTTGCCAATGTTTAATTATAAAGTCTAATAAAAGCCTATCAATCTAATGATGCTATCAAGGATTCCAATACACATCCAGCAACCCATGACATCATTAGGGTCCTTCTTACACTCAACAATTTACTTAATCTTCTTCTTTGGCCTCAGTTGGGTTAAAAATAAACACAAGTAAGCAATGCAATCAAAATATGTGAATTTGTAACAAGCTAAAATGAGCTCAAGACAACTAACAGTAAAACTAAACAAAATGGTATACCTGGTTATGTCCACATTTCTTTTTCCTGTATTTGATAGCACGAGGATGTAATTGTTGTACATATAAAAATTACTGATCAGAAAAGAATTCTGAGAATAGTTCGGCAATGATTATTGTACATATTAATTGGCCTATATATGATGAGTTAACTCAAAAGAAATCAAATATCCAATAAAAGATAGGAATAACAGTTTATCAGTGGCAAAGAGGAAGGAATAAAGCAAATAGCATGCTAAAGATGTCATTTGTCTTCTGTTGTCTAGCGTCTGTTTCAGTGGCAGTTAAAAAACTCATCTTTTTATCAATAATAAACTGCAGCAAGTGAGAACAGCATTTATATACTTGAAGAGCCAACCGTGGTCCCATTATTGAAAATAATCCCATCAACATAGCGCAGAGTAAATCCCTATATTATCTCTTAATCAATATCATAATTATATTTCACATACTAGTACTCTAGCAGTCTTCAAATTCAAAAACTACTTGTTGAATTCTGAAGGCAAACTATAAGAATTTCATAAAAAATGAAGATCACAACCCAAACATCAGCTAAAACATCCATTAATTGGTTGATCGAACTAAACGAACTTAATCATGTAGAAACTTGCAATCAGCAAGGACTATTCAGAAAACAAAAGAAACACTTGGTCAGTATACAAGCGAAATTTATGGCCCACAACCCATATCCTCAGTAACATGCATTTACTAACTCAAAACCATAGCTTTGATGCTTTAATAGAGAATGGCAAATCAATCAACAATAGCATCTTAGATCTGACTTTATGTCTATGGCAGAAGCAATACAAGGAGCACAGAATGCACATGGAGTATAATGCAATGACAGAATTCATGAAATGTAGTTCATCCCACAATTTTCCAATGGTTCAATCATGTATGCATACTAACTCTCAAATGATATAGACTGACCAAGCACACATGAAAAATAGTGTGCTCATATAAATATATAAATTTCAAAGCTAAAGCATAACAACAACGTCGGCATTTTGTTGAACTTTACCAGTCTCATAATTTCCAAAAAGAAATAAATTATTCCTTAATATATGCAATAAAGACAGAGGGCTATATAAAATCACATAGGTGCATTCATTCAAAGCAATTTTCTTATACTCAAAATCCAATCATGCCATATGCACGAACAGATACATACATGCTCTGATACACATTTAATTTCTTGATTTGGTAAGGAGCTAAGGATAATCACAGGTAAAACAATGTTGAAATACAAGTAAAACAATGCAAAACCTTACATGATTACTATGAAGATTTGTTCTAACAAAACTTGTAAGACAAGAAGTGTGTCCTAGAGTTCTAACAAAAAGCATACAAACCTAACAATGATAAGAACTACTATATATATAGAGACACACAGCAGACAAACTCTTTAAAGACAGTCCATAAATATTAAAAATATACCAAGTAGTAGCTTCAAAATTACCTTAATGTAGACTATAAGACAATATGGCAACTGTCTTCTCCTTCACTGTCTATATCATCATCACTAGAATCCAACTCATTATGATCCTCATTGTTGTTATTATTTGGTAAGTCAGATGCTTCTATGATATTGGTAAAAAAAGTAGTATCTATTAAAAACTTCATTAATATTAAATGGAAAAAAAGTAAACAACAAATTTTATAAAACTTTACCATCTCTAGCATATATCCAATTCTCAAGACAAATTAGTGACTCAATAGTCCTTGGCTGCAGTGAACTTCTCATAGGACTTATCACTTTTTTTGCAACACTAAAAGTTGATTCTGATGGAACAGTAGATATTGGTATAGCCAACACATCACGAGCCATTAATGATAGAATAGGGTATTGCAAAGAAGCTTTCTTCCAATAATCAAGCACATCTATATCAGTCTTGTGATCTAAGTTCTTTTCAGCTAAATATTGCCTCAATTGAGATTGCTCAGATTGACTAGACCTTGAACTCAAAAAGTCTTCATAATCATCAAAATCAAAATTAGTATCATTTCTTGAAATTGAATCTCCACCACTACTACTTGCCCCAATTACTGGCGTAGTGGCAATGGAAAAGTTCTTATTATACTCATCAAACAGATCAAAAAGGGTCTGATCCACAAGTCTCAGGCGATCTTGATAACCATCACCATATACTTTTTGATAACAGTATTCTAGAAACCTAAACTTGTATCTCGGATCTAAAACAGCAGCACAAGACAAAACTAAATTGTAATCAGCCCAATATTTTTCAAATTTAACCTTCATTTGTGAGACATATTAGACATAAAGTTATGAGGTGCTTTTATTGCTTGTAACAAATAAGTATGCACCTTCCACACTCCTCTGAAATAGACATTAGCTGTAGGAGTCTTGCTTGCAGAAAATAAGTTTGTAACATCATAAAATACTTTCAAAAATTGGTGAAGCAATTGCACATTCTCCCATTCTTCTTCAGAAAGCATAAAATGGTTGAAAACATTGTCACGTCTACCCCAACATTGCCAAGCCAGTTTGAAGTATATAACATGATCCAACATCAAATAAGTACTATTCCATCTAATGGTTACATCAGTTCTCAACTTTTTATTAGGATTCAAGTGATAGCTATTTTCTGCAATTTCATAGAACTTCTTTTTTCGAGATACAGAACTCCTCAAATACTTCACACCATTACGTATTTTAGAAATAATATCTTCAACTAAACTTAAACCCGCTTGAACAATTAGATTAACAATATGACTACAACACCTGATTTTGAATAACTTTCCATCACACACAAGAGATCTATTATTGACCAATCGAAGCTTAAGGCTATTAGCCATCACATTATTGTAACTTGCATTGTCTAATGTGATGCTAAATAATTTGTTATCAATCCCCTACTCATTTAAACACCTGGCAACCTCATCAGCTATGGAAATCCCATCAAAAGGAGGTTTTAGAACTCTAAAGTGTATGATACGCTTTTTAAGTTCCCAATTATTGTTCACCTAATGCACAGTTATGCATATGTATTCAATCAACAGTGTACTCAAATCTCCAATTATCCGTGGTCAAGGAAATCCTAGCATGGCTACTAACCAATTCATTTTTAACAAACTCTTTTTCTTTATCATACCTAGCAAACAAATCCCTTCTAACTGTATGTCTACTCAAGTTTTTAAACTCTGGATTTGTGGAATGTATAAATTCTCTAAACTTACGCTCTTCTGCAATAGTGAATGGATGTTTTCCATATATAAGGAATTCTATGAAACTTTTACGAGACACTTCTTGACTAAACTTAAAGTCTTTTGTAGATGTACCTCCACTTCTCTTTGCTTGCACTACAGCAAGGTCAGGGGGACGCTTTCGACATATATTTAAGTGGCGCCTCAAATGGGATGTTCCACAATCATCTTTCAACTTCTTTCTACAATGAATGCATTGAACCTTGTGACCCTCACTTGTTTGAACCTTCTCCATTTCTTCCCATACTTTTGATGTTAATCTTCGTCGTTTGTTTTCATTTTCTTCATTATCATCTTCTAAGTTTAGGTTTGCTTCCTCATAAGTGGCATCTTCATCAGTGTCACTTGTCATTTTTCTGTCATAAACAACAAAAGATAAACTATGATCTCACTTTACACAATTACATAAACTCTAAATCTTTAACACATGTAAGGGTGATGACTCTCAGTTAATTCTGCTTATTTCATTATCAGCGGAGCCAAATGAATCAGGAAAAACTGAACTAAAAGATTGTGGACCCCTTATGCTCTAAATATTTTACTTATTTGAAAATTTCTTTTCACTGTAAAATCAAGCTTTGCCAGGTTGCTTTGCTTAAGAAATTAACCAATTATGTTTAATTTTTTGAAAATTTCTTGTCATCATAAAATCAAGCTTTCCTAGGTTGCTTTGCTAAAGAAATTAACCAATTATATTTTTTCAAATTAACCAAATTGATGCTTTCATTGCTTGCCTATTTAAAAAGCATATGGATAAAAGCTAAGTTACAAATTGCTGAGGGCTTATGGAATTAGAAAACAGCACAAAGACAGGCTTGCTCTCTGATTTTAATAAAATACTTGCTATAAGTTTTGAATCGCCAACAAAAAAGCATGCAGACATAAAGAAAGTTTATGGTTCAAAGTGGCCACTTCCTTGTTTACATGATCAGCGACTTTAGGTAGAATTCCTATTTTTTTTTTTAAATATTTGACAAACCACTCATCATATAGAGCAACAGCCAAAACAAAGCTTTAAAAAAATTCAAATCTAATTATGTTAGCTAAGAAAAACTATATCTAATTATATCTATCTGTAACACCTTTCCTACAAGAAAAAATTTTATAATGCAGAAACCCGTTACTGTCAATGGCCTATGAGCTAATGTTGAAAAATAAGAACATTTTTTGTTGAGTTACGGATTATAATTTTGATCAATGAAGCCAGTAATTGGTAAAAGCATCAACGTTACAATTTCCAGAAAGTGAGAGATATTTCTAATTTAAAGAATAAAAGAGTGGATTGCAAAAGGAAGATACGGTTCATAGCAAAATAATTGATCAACTATGATCTCCATCTCATATATCAAACTCCAAGCCAAAATCAAATCGGTGAGGCAAGGACCAAAGGGTTAAACAAAAGAATCATAATTAAGACATAACCAAACACCCAAATACAGCACAAATCAATGAAAAACTTAATTAAACAGATTAATTAATTGCGAGTAACCACAATCAAAACATTGTAGTTAACCTCGGCTTCATCAGACAAATTGAGAAATCTGAGCAAACTTCTGCAACAGAAGGGAAAGGTGATTCAGCTATCTGACTTATTCACACTGCTATTTCACCATTTCCGCAGGACCCCAAAACAGAACATTCAAAAAATATATCCTTTGCTACTGATTTCAATCAATTTCAGAGCGAAAAATCACTGACCCAATTGAGAATACTTACAGAATAAAACGTGTAAGAATCAAAGCACAGAGAAACATAGAGAAAAAGGATATTAAAGACCGTTGATTTACACAAGATTTGCCCTCCTCCCCTTGTCAGTCACAGGATAATGAAAATAAATACCCCCTCAAATAGGACTAGAGATTGCCATTTAGACTTACAGAAATGGCAATGCGCCCTGCAGAACCAAAAGTAGCTTGGCCAATGTCAGAACGAAGAACGAAGAAGAAGGGCAAGAGAGAACGCGTCTGAACGAAGAAGAAGGGCAGGAGAGAACGAAGATGAGTTTTCTTTTGCTCTTCACTGTAAAGCCCGGGTCTAACCCGAGTATAACCCAATTTGACCCAAATTAATTAGGCCTAGCCTGATAATAATAAATGGGCCGTGACAAAAAAAGAATTAGGCTAAACTTTATTATAAGTGGGTAAAGCCTATTGAGCCCATAAGGCTTATAGACCCACGAGCAGGTCTACACGCAACACATCTACAGCTAACTGATGCAAAATGCTCTTCGATTAATTAATAGAAAAAATTGATTGACCGTAGAGATGACAAATTTAAGGATTCGAAATTTGCCCGTGGATTTTGCAATGAAACATTGCAGGACTGGGTTTTTGGATAGGTAAGTAAGATACTTGCCTTAAGTGTAAGCAAAAAATTATTCAAACAGGATATAAATATAGATCAAGAATATAAAATACATAATTTCAAAAAATAGATAACATACTTGTATTCGCCATAATAAAATAGGAATAAATTGATAAATAAATGCTTGATCTTTCCCTTCTTCTCTACGAGTTTGTAATCGACGGGACACCAGAATTTATAAAGTATTTTATAATTATAAATAGAGCATAGAATGATTAGGGAAATTTAATATGATTAAATAGAAAATCCTACTAGGCTTACCCATCAAAAGTTTAGTTGGTTAAAGGTTTACACTTACTACAAAATACATCAACCCACCAAATATTTTTATAAAATATTTTATAAAAATAAATCAGTTCACCAGTCCACCAGAAATTTTTAATCTATAAAAGTGATTACAAAGCTGGACTTAAAACTATAATTGTAGAATTAGACTCAACCCATTTTAAATAAAATAAAATAAAAGATTCAATTAATAGTAGTCCATTAAAAAATATTTTAACATTCTTCCACTTGGATAACATTAATTGTAATTAATTTATTTTATAAAATATTTTATTTTGAAAAAGGATTCTTGGGTTGAGGACTAATTTTAAATACATGTAGCTACAATTTTAAAAATACACCATCCTAGAGATAAATGCCTGAAAATTTGATTAAGCTTATATATCCAATGATGCTGAATCATGACCGCAATTACATTCTTTATTAATATAAGACATTCCATGGTTACAAAATATCATGAACTATATATACTTAATCACTGATGTGATAGTGTAGTATGAAAGATGTCATAAAAAATTGTGATTAAATCATACTGATCTTTCATATCAGTCTTTAATGATTTCTGTAATAAATTTACATGGCACGAGAAATCAACTGACAACATACAAAGCCATATTGTCTCACAAATCCCAAAATGGTGTCAATTTTGAGATAAATAATTAAGCTCAAGAACTAACAATTGACATCGAGTCTTAGCCCTCATAAAAAATTATAACAATATTGACACATTATAATCAAATGCATGAATGCATCAATAAGATAACATAAATTCATAATCAATGTACCAACAAGTATATGTGAAGATATAAGAAAAAGAACATATGAAAAATTACATAAAAGATAGTCATAAAAATAAAAACAACTCCTACTAACCAAAAACATCAAAAGAACCTACAATTCCCATATTCTTAACATGCTTTTGAAAAATTGTAAGTCTAAGTCCTTTAGTCATGGGATCTACTAACATAGCATCAGTATGAATGTGCTCTACCATTATCTCTCTTTTCTTCACAAGATCTTTAATTATGAGATATTTTAACTCTAAATACTTAGATCCACTAGAACTTTTATTATTTTTAGTGAAGAAAACTGCACCACTATTGTCATAATAAATTTTCAGTGGTCTAACAATAGAATCAATAATTTGTAATCCTAAAATAAAAATTTTCAACCAAATAGCTTGTGAAGCAGCACCATAATAGGCAACAAATTCTGCTTACATGGTGGAAAAGGTTATCAATATTTGTTTAGCACTTTTCTAGGATATAGCACCTCCAGCCATCATAAAGATATATCCTAAAATAGATTTCATATCATCGAAGCATCCAGCAAAATCTGAGTTTGAATACCTAATTACTTCTAGGTTATTAACTTTCTTATAAATGAGTATATAATTCTTAGTTTTCTGTAAGTATCTCATAACTTTCTTAACAGCATACCAATGATCTCTTCCAGGGTTAGACAAATACCTGCCAAGAACACTAACTACAAAAACTAAATATGGTCTGGTGCAAACTTGAGCATATACTAAACTTCCTACAACACTTGTATAAGGAACATTTTGCATTGACTGTTTCTCTATCTCATTTGCTGGGCACTGTTTGTTACTAAACTTATCACCTTTTACAACTGGAACATCTCTAGGTTTACATATCTGCATTTCAAATCTTTCAGGAATTCTATCAATGTATGCCTTTAGAGATAATCCTAATAAGTTATGTCTTTGTGAATCTGAATACTCAAAATAAATGATGCCTTACCTTTCATATCAAACGCTCTAGATAACATTTGTTTAGTATCATATAGCAAAGCTAGACTGTTACTCGCTAATAGAATGTCACTAACATACAAGATAAGGAAAATGAAGCTACTTTTACTGACCTTGAGATAAATATACTAGTTAACCTTATTTTCTGTAAAGCCCATAAATGTAATCAACTTATCAAACTTCAAATACCATTATCGAGATACTTGTTTCAAATCATATATTGGTTTTCATAACTTGCATACTAAATGCTCAGAACCATTTATCTGAAAACCCTTAGGTTGTTTCATGTATACATCTTCTATAAGTTTACCATTTAGAAAAGTTATTTTAACATTTATTTAGTGAAGCTCCAAATTAAAATGTGCAACTAAGGCCATAATAATTCTGAATGAGTATTTAGAAGATACTTATGAGAAGGTCTTAGAGTAGTTAATTCTTTTTCTCCAAGTGAAACCTTTAACTACTAATCTTACTTTAAATCATTCAATTCTACCAGTTGAATCCTTTTTAGTCTTGTACACCCATTTGCAGCCAGTTGCCTTACAATTTTGTGAGAGCTCAACAAGTTTCCACATTTCATTCTTGATCATAGACTAAATTTTCTCACTTATAGTATTCAACCACAAATCAGACTATTGACTGTTCATTGCTTAACTATATGTAATTGGATCAATAACATCCCTAATGTTATATTTGTTCTCATCAAGATAAACATAATAATCATTTAAAATTATTGCCCTCCTTTTTCTTACTAACCTTCTAATTGGGATTTACTTTATAGGTTGAACAGGTTAATGGTTTTCAGTGGGAACAACTGCAACAGGTTCTATAATTTGGTCATGCTTTATATTTTGATCATTTTATATCTCAACATGAACAGATGGAGGTAAAATAGTCTAACTAGGTAAAACTAGGGGAATGGTAATGGAAGCTAACTCATTTTATGTTTCAAGGTGCCCTAGATTTGATGATAAATCAACAACATCAAGTTCAAGAAATTTTGTAGTCATAGACTTAACTATTTTTATATCTCTTATAGGGTAATAGAACTTATATCCTTTTGCACCATCTGGATACCTTATGAAGTAACAATGAACAGATCTTGGATTGAGTTTCTTCACTGATGGATCATAACTTTTCACTTCAAAAGGACAACCCTACACTTGAAAATGATTAAGGCTAAGTTTTTAACCAGTCTAAAGCTCAAAAGGTGTTTTAGGTATTAACTTGCTAGGAATACAATTAAGGATGTACAAAGCAGTTTTAATGGCCTCACCCTAAAGAAATTCAGGTAAATTTATTCCATTTATCATGCTCTTTATCATGTTTTTAAGACTTCGATTGTGCCTTTCAATGATGCCATTTTGCTCAAGATTACTAAGCATAGTATATTGTGGAATAATTCCATAATCCTGTAGAAACTTGGTAAATGGTCCAATGTGTTACCCAAACACATTTTGTTTGCCATAATATTTACCTCTCCGGTCAGATCTCATAATCTTGATGACTTTTTTCAGTTATTTTAAAACCTTAGTTTTGAAAATTTTGAATATTCATTGGTCAAGTATTAAACTATATTAATTTTTTTTATTTTTTTAAGCTCCACTTATATTTTTTTTTATTTTGCATAGTCATTGGTCAAGTAGATGAACTTCAAATCTAACAATAATCACTCCCTTTGAAATCTCATATGTTACCCAAACACATCTTGTTTGCCATAATATTTACCTCTTCGGTCAGATTTCATAATCTTGATGACTTTTTCTAGTTATTTTAAAACCTTAATTTTGAAAATTTTCAATATTCATTGGTCAAGTATTAAACTATATTAATTTTTTTTAAGCTCCACTTATAATTTTTTTTATTTTGTATAGTCATTAGTCAAGTAGATGAACTTCAAATCTAACAATAATTACTCTCTTTGAGATTATTTGTATAGTTATTACTGTTGACCATACAATCTGCAACTAATTGGGGAATAATTATCGTTTTATTCCACAATAAATTATATATTTTTCGTATAATTATATAAAATAAATGACTTATGATTATAAAAAAAATTAGTTATACACTAGTAATCAAATAATAATTACTCTTTTTGAGATTATTTTCTAATTAGTTATAGATTTAAATGTATTACTAAGGAACAGTTATTCCCCAATAATTGGGGAATAATTATCATTTTATTTCTTAATTAGTTACAAATTTTTTATATGAATATAAAAAATAAATGACTAATGACTTTAAAAAAATTAGTTATACGTTAGTAATTGTATAGTAATTACTTTTTTAGGGATTATTTTTCAATTAGTTGTATATTTGAATGTGTTTTTAAGGAATTATACATTAGTAATCTAACAGTAATATTATATTTGTACATTATTACCAATTAATAATTTTTAATATTATAATTTATAATAGTTATTTTTTTAACTATATATATCACAAATTTTTAATATTTTCTCTTCAAATTTTCTTAACTTGCATATTTTGTTCTTTCTCCTCACTTTTATCTTTATATCCTTTAAAGTGAATTCTCAAAGTGAATTAATATCAAATTAGTATAATAAATAGTATAACGTGCAATTCTCTTTATTTCTAAGTTTCTAAGTTCTATCATTTTATCATTTTTATCTACTTTGCATATATATTTTATTTATATTTTTATTGTTATTATTATTTTATTTTTATACTTTGTAGTAATAGAAGATGTCAAATAGGAAGTATGGATCTAATTTTAAAAAATTAAAGAAAAAAAAGAAAAGTTAAAAACTTAATTCAATCTTAATATGATGCTCTTGATGAGTTTTACCAACGAATATTGCTAAATGGACATAGAGCCTAAATTTCATGAAAAGCATATAATTCATAGAAAATAATATTTTAATAAAAATTCTAGTAATGAAATCACACATTTAGTTAAAGATTCTTTTCATATTGAATATTTTCTATACATATTAGATCAATCTATTTCTTCTATTGAAACTCGATTCAAATAATTTTTAGAATATAAAACTCTCTTTATTTTTTTATTTGAATCTTAAAAATTTAAAACTTTGGATGAGGATTAATTGCAAAAATATTGTATTAAACTTGAAAAGTTTTTAAGTTTTTATGAACATTCTGATATTGATGATTTTGATTTATTTCCATAATTAAAGGTATTGAGAGAAGTGTTAATAGAATAAATTAATATTTCAATAGAAGTATTAAACTATATTAAAATATTAGATTTATTTTCAAATACATGCATGCATTACTTATAAAATATTATTGATAATACCTATAATTGTTGTTACTGTTAAAAGAAGTTTTTTAAAATTAAAATTATTTAAATCCTATATGAGATCAACTATATTACAAGATAAATTAAATATATTAGTTATATTATTTATTAAGAGTGAAATGTTAGAATTACTTAATTATAAAATTTTAATAAGTGATTCTTTTGCTCAAAAAATTAGAAGAATAATTATTTGAGATTAACTATATTACAAGAGAAATTAAATAGATTAGTCATATTATTTATTGAGAGTGAAATATTAGAATTACTTAATTATAAAATTTTAATAAGTGATTCTTTTACTCAAAAAGTTAGAAGAATAATATGAGAATTTGATAATTTATACTATACTAGACCTCTTTAATAATTTTGCCTAAAACCTCAAAATGTTTAGACACAACCCTATGAAACATATAAAGATGGTAAAAAAAAAATGGATTACAAAGCTTGTCCTGCGAAATGTGGATTTGATATGAATTTTTGCTTTGCACCTTATTTTTTAGTCAAAACAATTATATAAGGCAAAGCAATATTATTTTACCTTACCCCACCGTACCCCAAAATAATAAATAATTTTTTATTTTTATATTATACTTAAAAATATATATTACTATAAACCCATTTTAATAATTTTATAATAAAAAAATTATCTTAATAAATTTATTTTAAATTTAAGATTAATTGAATAAATTATATATACTTTTATAATAATATTATTACATTATATTGAATATTAAATATTAATTATATATGTATTTAAAATTTATAAATTTTAATCTTCTTTTAAATTAAAATTTTTTTTTGGATTTTCCTGTAGATCATTAGTGCCTCACGAATCATAGAGATAGGGCACTAATTTGCTTTATAATTGGAGATAAGCGGGAATAGGGCAAATTTTTGCAACTACAGGACAAGACGATATATAACTAATTTGTTATTACTCCACCTGTTACCATCCCTAAAAGCACAAATATGATAAGAAAGTTTGTTTTATGAGATAAAGTATAAGGTAAGTTCAACTTGAAGCAGATTTTGAAAATGAGAGAATATTAGTATGCTTTACTCCATGGAGCTATTCAATTTTAAAGTTATATTTTTACTCACATAATTAACACACACACATATATATATATATTAATATATGTAATCTTTTTAATAATTTAACTATTAAAAACACTTTTTGCTAATTCATTTTATAAAGTTTCAACTAATGTTATTTTGATTACAAAAGTTCTCTACTCTTAGTTGATTGAAAGTGAGGTAAGGAAGTTGAATGTTTCAAAAAGGAGATCTTTACTTGGAATATCAGTTTTCATTACCAACTGAAAGAAAATTATCCAACATATCCATTATCAATGGATTTCTTGGAGAAATTGTAAGAAACTTTTTAATATTAATACAAAGTTTCATAGACCCTAAATCAAATGTTACAATATTATTTATTTAATAGCAAAAAAAAAAACTCTTAAAGTAAGTAGAAAGGAACAATTGAAGATTGAATTAAGGACAAGATTCTTGATCATCCCTTATTTGACTCTTAATGTGAGCTACTTCATTAATCCCTTTGATAACTTAATTTATGTCTATAATTAAATATCTTTGATTAACCATAAATTAACTTGAAACAACACATACAAAAAAAATTTTTGAAAAAGGAATTTTTCTCTATCAAAATCCTACTGCATATTGTTTGATGAAAGAAAATTTTCTATACTCTAATAGGGAAAACTGCAACCTTGTAGGATTTTTAGAGATATGGAGCTTTTAATAAAATTAATTAGATTAGGTTATGAATCCTATCCATCACAAGATCTATATCCAGTTAACTTATATTAAGCTCAAATGCCATTACACTTCTAACTTAATAGTCATTTAAATTTGGGCATTAAACATTACTAACATTATATAATTTATTCATAGATTAATATAATGCTTGAAATAATAAAATTTCTAACAATCTCCCAGTTAAACTCATGTTAATTTATAAATGATAACCATATAAAAATCAATATCAATATCTAATTGTATTATTTCATTCATAACTCTAATTGAAATCATATATATCCAATAACACTAAATATTACATTCGAAGTGATATTAATATTAAATATATCAAATACCTATAACTCATCAACCATAATAATTAATATTTGATAGGGATATTAGTTCAAATCATGCATAATAAGATTTATATGACTTTAATATAATTATATATAAATTTCTGCACAATAATTCTTAATATCCATTTAAAATGCCCAATTAGAATTAATATTCTCAATACAATAATAAAATATGGTATAAATGTCATTAATTACACGTCATAACTACAAAAAAGTGTACAAAATGTATGGTGATGACATAAATATTTCATTATGAGTAATTTTTTAAACATATCTCGAGATAATAATGAGCTTATATCATTAAAATTCTCACTAACCCATAACATTGAAAGGCTTAGGCAAGTGTATATTATTTACATGACCATGATTTGTACTAACTTTTAAGCATATACAATCTATGAAAAAATAAGTAATATGCTTTTGTATCTTCTTTTTGACACATAAATTGGTACTTTAAACTAAAGTCCTTTGCATAAGGAAAATCATTATTGTTTAGAGAGAAGACCATCCTAGCAATATTGTCATTATAAAAGCATAAATGGTTAATAATGAGTTTTTTTAATCAAATAGCTTCATAAGTACATTTATATCATTGAACATGCCTTGTCCATATAATAGATGTTGCTATAAATGACTACTTAGTATTTTCCATAAGATAACTCCTTTTAATTAATGTTTAGACATAAATACATGATCACTTAGATAACTAACAAAATGAGTATAAGTATGAGTATCTTGTGTGTAAGAGATCTTTTAATGTATTGTAGGTCAACATGCAATCATTTATACCACCCAAGTACTACACTAGTAGTAGTATAATATTATAGACCTAAACACATATTAGATTACCTACAACTGGCATATATGAGACATTCCTTATCATTTATTTTTTTTTATCACTTAGAAAGACATTTGACTTAATAAAAACTTTATCCTTTTGGATCAATGAACAAATATGAAAGCATACCTTCAACCTTTTTTGACATGACCATTAAGATAGCTAAACACCATTAAGACTCATCATATAACCTTAATGTTTATTTATCTACATAAGGAGGCACTTTTATGCATTTTATTTCAATTGCTTTATCTTAGTTAACATGTTTATATTATCACCGATTAGGAAAATGTCATTATCACATAGAACTAGAATTACTAAATGCATGTATTCATCATCTTACCTTGGTTTTCATTGCTTTCCTAGAATCCAAGAAAAGTTACAATTTTATTAAAATTGAGATACAATTGTTTACATTTTAGATAAACCTTTTTATTTTTCTTACAAGATATTCTTTATTACTATCTAGTTGTTTCTTATTGTTTCCATTAGGTTACTATCCAGGTTAGCTATTTTGATCTTTGATAAAAATAACTCTCACCAAAATGAACTACTTTATATCATAATGATTCGGATTAAATTTTAAGATGTTAGGAGAGAGAAAGTTATTATAGTCTATACCTTCCTTTTAAGTGTAATCCTTTAATAACTAAGCTAATCTTGAATCCATAATTTCATTTAAGCATCCCTTTTAAACTTAAAATTACATTTATTTCTAACTAGCTTCTTGCTTATGAGCAGTTCAACTTGTTCCTTAATTCAAACATTATAATCCACTTTAAAAAATCAAATTAAATTTTATGTGATACCCTCAATAAATTTTCATGATACTTTTTAACTTACTTATCATATTGCATTAGACAATAAGATAACAGAAGTAGACTTGTTAGTTCATGCTTCTAGTGAATTCATTATACTTTGTTTTTAACTCCCACCTTCTATGCCATCCTATAACCTTCACTATTCAAAAACATCTTTTAAATGGATGGTTAGTTTATGTCTTAAAGATGATTTTAAGGTTAAGTTTTAAAAGGATTTTGTAAAATATTAGTATAACTCATCAAATCATATACCTAAAATAAACACATTAAAATGAAATTTATTTTTCAAAACATGACAATCGAAAAATGAGTTCTTTATAGTGAAAGATACAAAACATTGTATTCCTAATACAAAAACAAATTATGAATGTGAACATTGTATTCCTAATATAAAAGCAAAACATTGTATTCCTATATGATTGTTCTTGAAATACTCATTTGTCCTGAAGTTAAATCATAAGAAATAATGTTGGCTATTTGAACCATTTCCTTTTTCATGTCTTTCTTTGCTTTGTTATCTATTTACTCATACTTTTAAACATTATACAAGACTTTCATAACATTAAAATTTGAAGGAAATAAATATAGTGCATGCCAAGTTAGAAAATTATCTCCCATATTAATTTTTAGGCTTTTAAGCTTATAATACTTAATAAATTTCAAGATATGCTTCTGCACTCCATTAACCTAATTATAAATTATTTTCTTAAGCAATAAAAAATAGCATCTTTTTTGTTTTATTAAATTTTACAAATTTTTTTCTTGTAATCAAATCAAAAGGAAGTCAAAACATTCATAAATTTAGGGATGCTCTGTTTGATGGTTTAGTCTATAGCATACTTGATGACTATTAAACTAACTTGATTCAAGTGCTTCTATTTTCACATTCTTTTTTTTGCTCCACATTCAAGTGCAAGCTAATAGTAGGTTCTACTTCGAAGATTGCCATATCTACATTTACAATGGCCAAATATAGTTATATAAATTGGGCTCATTCATCATAACTTACCCCATCTAGCTTTTTTATAGAATTTTGTTATATAGACTTAAAGACTAAGGAAAATATATCAACCATTTAATGTATGTAAATACTTTAATTATGCTAATATTTTTTATTATATAATAAACTATGTAACCATATTTAATATTATATTATAAAATCTAATATCGAAAGGTATTTAAGATTTTACAATACAATACAAAAACTAAATATTATATTCTTAAAACATAATATTGAAAGAGTGTTTAAAAATTTTAAAAATATAATATTTAATTATACACTCATATTATCACTAATGAATTATATTAATAATATAATACTAAATGGTATTTAATATTACTAACATAGCCTCCCCTTTCTATTTTTTAAAAATAATTTTTCTTTCAAAATTTTAAACAAAATTTTATGTAACTGATTCTATAAGATAAGTATATAATTGCATAAAATTTCATAACATAATATGAACAATTAGTAATTTTTGTATAATACAATAATATTCAATAAATTTATTATATCATTCAAATAATATCCAAAAATTACTACAAAATTTTAGAAGGTAGCTTGTATCATGGGAATTACATAGAAAAATTTTTAGTTCAAAATAATTTCAAATAAATACCTAAATAAAATATGTAAAATTTAATATAAAATTTTCAATTTAAAAAATAAAAAAAGTCCATTAAAAGTATTCAAAAAATAGAGCACAAAGGTCTTAGCGCTATTACTAGGAAGGTAATGTGTGAAGCTCACGTGTTGGACTTGTAACTAGTCTTCTATACATGTACATTGTAGATATTCCTCTCCACATGTCTATCTTGAGATTAGGTCCGTCTAATTCATATTTAACCCATAATCTATCTGGTTGTTTCTCCATGATGTGGCTTCGACTTTTGCTTTAAATAACTTTAAAATTGAAATTTCTAACTTACCCAATAAAAAAGCAAAAAATACATAAATTTAATTTTTAAATGATCTAAAAACCTTGTATTAAACTTACAATCTATTCTAGGGTCATCTTTAATATTTTCAACTTTTAACTAGTTCAGTTCATCCAAGAATCATGTTTCGTAGCTTTCTTAATCCATATTTGATTTAAAAACATGTTAAAAAATGAATTTAAAAAATTCTTAAAAGGGCAATGAAATGCAACAGCTTTAGGAAATTCTCTAAAAGAGATTTCATTATCAAAACTACATCCATGTACTACACTCACATACTAGAAAGTTTTATTGTCAAAATTAATTCACTTACAAAATGTGCAAGGCAAAAATACTCAAATGAGCCTAAAAACATGATCTATTCATGAGATGCATACAAGAAGCTAACTTAATGCATTCAAAGCATGTATTGCAAAATGAATAATGCAAAATAATGCATGTATTAGAGGCCATGGACAATGAAGATAAATCGAAATTTAAATTTCCAAAAGAAATCATCACTCATTCCAAAAATATGCATCTCCAATTGATGAAGAAGTTTCATATATACACACATATATACATTTATTTTAAATAAATGTAACAATAGATGTAGGAAAAATCATACCATATTTTACTATGCTGATATGTATACTATTTATTTCAAATGGTTAAATTTCTAGCAATTTTAAGCCTATGACTAAATTACAGACTTTAGGAATTTCACACTTTCTAGAAACATTGCCAGAAAGCTATTCAAAAAATCATATGAATGTTATAGTTCAAAGATATTAATCCATGGAAGAATTTGGAATTGATTCATACATGTTCCTATTTTCTAATTTCATAAATATTTATTCATTTTTATTAAAGAAGAGATTCAATGTCATGTTTATAAAGAATTTCAATTATTTGCAACATACACATAGCACACGAGATGTTTAAAAATAATAACAAATAAAAAATGCATTTAGAGTCATAGTAAATGCATACTAATATTTGTACTTTTGGAAAACATACACCTTTGATACTAAACATTAATATACAAGGTAAAACTTCAGAAAATTACACATGTCTGACTCTCAATCATCCCTTATCTGTTTTTCAATGTCTGTTGGCCCATCAATCCCTCTAATGACTTAATTCTTGTCTCTAATTACATATCTTTGATTAGCCAGAAATTAACTTGAAACAACAAAAATGTTTGAAAAAGGAATCTTTCCCTCTATCAAAACCCTATTGCATATTTTCTGATGAAAGAATCTTTTTTGCACTCTAATGGAAAAAACTTGCAATTTCATAGGGTTTCTAGTAGTTGGGATCCCTTATTAAAATTAATTAGGCTAGATTATGGATTTTACCCATCATAAGATTAATATTTAGTTAATTTACATTGAGCTTAAATACCATTATACCCATAACTTAATAGTCACTTAAATTTGGGCATTAAACAATATTGACATTATAGAATTCATTCAAAAATTAATTTGATGCCCAAAATAATAAAATTCCCAATATAAGTCATACCCACAATGCAAGGAGGAGTTATCTAGCTCAGCATAATACAAAATGTGCAATGCAAAGTGCGGAGGAGTAGTGTTATGCCATAAATAGTTACCAATTCATGCTTAAAATGCTGCTATGTACTTAATTGAATGCAGTAGGGATAACTGTCCATAAATGTGTCGAGATGGTAATTGCCTTAGATAGTTCTATAAATATCCTTAATTCCATAAGTAAGATGCTCATTTGACCAAAATTGCCACTTGAGTCCTCTAACTGCACTCTGTTTCCACTTTGTAATACTCTGCTAACAAACTTTTGTAGCATTCCATTGCAATCTATTGTTCTTTTTTCTACAACATTTTGTGATTCAAACATTTTCTTAAGTGTGAGTGAGAGATTTGGATTTTTTATAGTGCTAATTCATATTTTTTGATGTACCATTATATTGTGGTCTCTCCATATAACCATATTGATTACATTTAGTTACCATTTATAAGTCATTTTATGCAAATTATTTTGTGTTTGAAGCTTTCATTTTCTCATTCATATTACTTTTGTATTTTCTAAGTATAGAGGTTTGGAACATCACCACTAAATTGTTTGGAGCTCATTTTTGAAAAAAAAAGTAAAATTATCAATTGCAATTTCTAATCACAGATACTTTTAAAGATTTTTTTTATTTTTATTTAATTATTATATTTAAAATTTAAAAATAAAAATACCTATTTAATTTATTTAAAATAAAAAATATATGAACATAAAAAGTTGTCAAGCTATATAAGACCCACAAATTAATATACATGACATCTAATCAATAAGAAAGGGTATAATATATATATATATATATATATATAATTTTATAAAGATAAATTATTTTTTATTTTTTATTTTTATGAATTTCTCCGAAGGGCATCAATGCCCTGCAAATTATAGGGAAAGGGCAGATGATGGGGTTATAGGAATAGGACACTATAAAATTGATTTATTACCGCCTCGCCTTGTTATCATTCTTAATTAATTAATTATTTTTTCAATATGTTCCAAATTAAAATCTCAATAAAAATTGAGGAAATAATCAATTTTTATATATGATGATAACCCGTAATGAAAGTTATGGTACCTGAGAGAAATTAAATACAAGTGCCATAATTATGATATATCATTTTTTATTTGTCGTCAAGTGGATGTCGTGAGGGAGAGATGATACAGACATCAATATTAGGAGACAACCGATACTAGTATCCAGAAGTATTGCTACCGTTTTGTGGTCCGAATTAAATATTAAATAATAAAATACATTGAAGGCTTGGGCTTGCCCGCCATTCAATTCGAAATACAAGTCTTCGTCAATTATATATACAGAAAATGACGTAACAATTATTATGCAGTAGCCAGACTCCATACACAAGCAGTTAAAATGTTCAGTTAACGTAAGGAGCACAAGTATGAGTTCGCCCACCTGCTCACTTCTTAAACTCGCACTTCTCTTCAGCAATTTGCCTACTTCTTTAACTGCAACCAACGCCTAATATATACTACGGAGAAAATTTAGGTGGAGTTTTATGAATATTTGATGTTAAATTTTTAATTACAATTTTATACGTATATTATTTTTTTAACTTTTTACTAATAATTATAATTTAACAAATATAATTATTAATTAGTTAGAGATTAACTATATATTTTATTTATAATTAAAAATTTCACAATAAATACTTATAAATTTTCACTTAAGTTTTCTCCGTATATTATATGTTAGAATATTTTTAAAATGTTAGGCTTTAATTCAATGGAATTTTGAATTGCAAAAATGGATTAAATGTGCAACCCAAATATATTTTAAAAGTTTAAATGTATAAGTAATTCAAATTAGGTGGATTGTACCTTTTGAACTTAAGACCCAATATAGCAGATGTGATGTTTTAATTTGTTGTAAACCTATAATTGAAAACTTTAATGGTAGGATAATCAATTAAGATTTATTTTTGAGATGAGTTCCATCTACACTCTCTGTAAGGTCTTGACTTACTATTCCATTAAAAATTATTTTTTGGTTGATAATATAAAAGTAGGGGAAGAATTTACTTTCCAAGATTTTGTTTGTTTTTGTGAAAAATATCTTTTGTAGTGATATAGTTATAAAATATTAAAATGGTGAAAAATAACTTAAATATTCAATATTAAAAGTAAAGAGTGTGATAAAAAACAACTTATTTTTGAAAGAAAAAATTACCTTTACTACCATACCTCTAAATATTATATTTTTTGTAATTACAAACTAAAGAAACATATATATAGTACTCATTCATTTATATATAAAAAAATAAGATTTTTTTTTATTAAAAATATCTTACAGAAAATGAACTAAGTCTAAGTATATTACATACTTCCGTAATGGAATGGCTTTTCAAACAAAATTCATAATTCAAAATATAATAATACTTTATTTAATTTATATTTAATTATCCTGTAATTTATGATCAAATAATTGAAAATTTTCTAAAAATAGAAAAATAAATCATCAATTAAAAAGCTAAACTCACACGCCATATTAGATATGAATTTTCTTTGCTCTTTAACAGGGAAGGATATGAACTTGAAAGCAGGGGGCATATAACGGGCTTGAAAGATTAGATTAGGCAAAAGCTCACGCAAGTTTCATCTATTAACACCCACTTTGCGGATTTGTTTTAGTTAGTCCAATCTACATTGCAAGTTTATAGATCGGCCTATTTGACTTTAAAAAGGCAATTAGTTTACTATTTGTGTGGATTTGGTTTGTTTAAGTTAAATTTTTTGAGCCTATTTTTAGTAAATTTGATTCATAAAAAATTTGCGGATTAGTCTGTCAAGATTATGAGCTCAAACCTCTTTAAGTACCGCTAATTGAAAATAGCATTAAATTTTTTCCATAAGAAAAATGAAAATAAAGAAGTAAAGGATTCAACTACAATAAAATATAAGATATAGTTAAAAAATGAAATAAATGATTATAATTATTAAAAAAACTTTAAAATAAAATAATTATAAATTAAAATTTTATTTTTTATAAATTATTATTTATTAAATTTTTAATTTTTAATTTTGTTATAAATGATTATGCACTATTTTTTATTTCCTATTGTATATTAGACAAATGAGTCAAATTGGAGAAAAAGATAGCATTTTTACTACAGTACAAGAGGGCATTGAAGTTCGTGATATATTAATTAATGTGCCACTAATTTGTTATCCCAAGGGAATATCCCGCATCCATCCACATAGTTTTGCGTACTCCCCCAAAAACCCAGTAACAAGGGCATGTCTGCTTCCCCACATCCTCTGCAAAGTCAATGCTATCCCCCAATTATTTCATATTCTCATGATTTCACATTCTGAGCCAACCCAAGTCAAATGGCATCCAAAGAGAGAAAAAAAAAAAAAAAAATGAATGTAACAGAGCGCGAGGGAGATTCATCCCAATTTTACAGAAGAAGCAAACAAACGACACCGCCTTCCACAGCACTGAGAGTTGCTGATGATTAAAAGGAATCCTATGTGAAAGCCATACAACTTTCATGTCACAATGTACTTTTCAGCATTTTAGATCTTCAAAAACGATACGCACATTCAGATCTCCATCTCAATTTCTCTCTCTTAATTTCTAACAAACCACCATCAGTTGGAAGTTAATGAAATAATTTCAAACATTCTACAAGGAAAACAAGATCGGAGAATAAGTATTCTGTAAGATCTCAAGATTCTTCTAAGATGAAGAGCACCGAGAAGAAGAAAAAGAAGGACGATGCAACATCATCAACATCCTCATTAAATGACAGAAAAATTAAAAAGAAAAAAATTCAAGGAAACAGTACTACATTCAACGATCCATTGATAAGATTCTCAGGATGGCATTTTACAACTCGGTTAGAAGATCATTAATAATCTGGATTCGAACAAAAGGAAGAATAATTATACATTCTATGCCTATGGCTCACCACATGTTAGTCTGTGATCAAGTTCTTGTTTGACCTTCTTAATACTGTTGCCGCCGAGATCGACCACAATGGGAGTCGGAAACAAGGATTCGATTTCCTTGGACAGATCAAGCAAAACTCGCGAGCGACAAGCTTTTCGCTTCTTGGATGGAGATGATTTTGGCTTTCTGGGTGCAGGTGGGCATTGGAGGGCCACCGGAATTCTGTGATCGGAAGACGTCGGAGTCTTGAAGCCGCCGTCATTTTGATCATCATCTGCACCCTCAATCTCTAGGTCCTTGCGAGATGGCATTCTGATCTTCAAAGAAGCACGCGCAGACAACGAAATCCCATTTCGTAAATCTTCTTCTCCGCATCGTTGTTTCTCTTCTTGTTTTTTATCACTGAGCTCGTGATCCTCTGGACGTGAAGTTTGGCAGTCTTCATGGTGGAATTCCATAGCGGGTCTGACTAACAAATCGAATTCCATGTCTTTTGGATCTAATACATGAGAATTCGATGCACCCACGAAGCAAAACGCCTTGAATTCAGATGACATAACGAAAAAGAATAAAAATTGGAAAATTAATAAGAAAAAGGACGAGATTTGATCAGGATCTCCGAGAGAAAGAGGTGCATGCTACAGCCTGCGATTATTCTAAAGGGATTTTTCTTTGTTTGGATTGTAGCTAACAGCAAAGATGTACTTCATGTGTCCGTGTCTCGTGGCTTGCGAGAGTTTGAATTGAAACTTGAGTTGGGCGAAGGATCCAAAGCAAAACAGATAGTGCTACTACACAAACTATGTTTATTTCTCTCTCTTGAAGGTAGGAGGAGAAGAAGGAAGTGTTTGGACTTTTTCTATAGCTTGAGCCATTTAACAAACTGTATAAAGTCTGGCTTAAGCAAATCCCTTTTCTCTCTGATTTATTTTCCACCAACTCTGATGCAATCTATGCACGTGCTTTACTACACCATATCATGTTAACATGCTGCATGCTTCTACCTTAATTTCAGCCACCGGACCCCCTTATCTCAATTTCTCGCGATAAATACTCCAAATAGAACCATCTATTTAAAATTTAATTTCTTTTAATAAAAAGTTTATATAAATCAATTTGTATAGGTTGAAATTTGGATAAATTGATTTGAATCAAAATAATACATAAATTTATAATTAAAACTTGCAAATTCTCAAGTTGAACAATGATTATATATAAATTAAATCGAATCATTTAAAATTTAATTCTTTTTAGTTAAATTTATGCAAATTAATTCATTCAGATTGAATTGGCAGGGATTGGATTAGTCCGTTTCATATCTCTAATATGTATTTCTTTTAATTTAATTGTAGAAGTAATTTTTTAGACTTAGACACCTTAAGACTCGGAATGTAAAAAAGAAGTTAAAAATTTTTAAGAACCACTCAAACGAAATCCTAACAGGTAATGCATACCTTATTTTCCTAGATAATAATACCTAAAAGAGAAAATTTTGCGTGAATCCTGTTGATAAATCCGTATAAAGAAACGGATATAATATTTACGAGATTTATTAACAGGTACTCATTTTTATTAAGCTCATGTTTATATGGTAAACAAAATATATACAAAATGTTTTCCACATGAGAGTTTCGTTCCCATGGGTGAGAAGGGGGAAAAAATAAGGCAACTTTTTTATTGAAAAAGTAAGCTTGCTTTGTGAGATTTTGGCTGCCGTCAGAGTAAATTTGATGGTAAATGGTGTTTGTTTGTTGGTTGATGCAGACTCATGAGGTCCCTCAACTCCCCATTTTGCATCCCCTCTATTCTGGTTGATTTGAAACCCAAAAAAACCTCAGCTATAATTGTGCACATAGACATAGATTTGAGCGTGTTTTGGACTATATTGCAATTTAAGCAATTGCATAAACTTTTTCTATCCTCAAAATCAAGTGACAATCATAGCCTAATGAACATATAGCTTTGAATGCAGATTTGTTTTCTGGCAAATTCACCCAGAGGAAGACAAGCAACTGCAATTAATAATAGAAAAAACTTTGTATTTGACTAATAATAACTTTCAATTTTTTTTTAAAAAAATTAGAGCTACTTGAGCAATGAAAACTAATAATATTTTCATATAAATATTGTCGATTGAATTATTTTTTTCAACTCAGTAATCTTTTTTCTTTTTTACAAAATCAATTATGTTTGAAAAATTTTGAATTATTGAATTGAAAAAAATAAAACACTTAATAATATTTGTATAGAAATAGTATTAAATTTTTTATGTTAATATAATATTAGAAGTGCTTTCTCAATCTTGAAGGGCCTAAAATTTTGGATAAAAGGATCCATTTTAGGAGGAATAAAAAGGGACAGAAAGTGACTTGAATTCAAAGTCCAAACACTATCAATTTATTAATTAGTCTCGGTCATACGTTAATCTATGGCAAGAATCCAGCGTTTGTAGGCTGATATAATATAATAATTGAGTTTTGCCATGTATAATTCTATGAATTTCCCAGCTTATCAAAAGAAGTATATGATATATTTTCAAAATAAAAAGAAATCAAACCGACATTTTAATAGTACAAAAATATTCTTGTCTTACGATTTTTAGTTCAAAACCTTTTACAGATTAAAAAAATGATATCAAACTTTTTCCATAAAAACTAATTAAACTTAACAAGGAAAAAGGGGGGCTTTCGAGTACCAATTAGTGCGGCTTGGTTGTATTTAAGAAATGGGTCGTACTGCCGGCCATTGCTGATATTCGAGGATAATTTGGCCAAACACTAGATGATTTTGGATGCACTTAGGATTCCATATTGAATAGACTACATATAGCAAGGGGAAGTTAAGAGATTAGGTGGGTTTCGTTATTTTGGCCATGCAGCAATAAAAACAACGCAATGAGAAAGATAGAGTAAGTTCCTATATACTTCCGACGCGGGTAACTTGTGCCATTAATTTGTATGTTAGCCACTTGGATCTATCCCTTCCTTTCTTCTTCTCACGTACTCGAATATATCATATCATCTCATGGCAAATGTCAATGTGCAGAAAAGTAAAGGACCCAATTAAGATTGCTTGGATTTCATCGCATCATAAAGTGCCCCCATTTTTTAGGACCACACGTCTATGTTGGCCTGCCTTACGTTCATTCACCCCACTTTAGTCTCTCATTTCTCACATTTTTTTTAAACAGTAAGTATTAATTTATTTAAGACACATACTTAAAATTATAAGTTTGAACTATAGATATAATAAAGTTTTTAAAACAACATTAAATGCTATTACACTATATTAAAACTGGCTTTTTTTCTCACTTCTTCATATGTATATAATTAATACTATATGTGTGTCCGCGTGTGTGCTGTTTTAAGAAAGAGAAAGCCTAAGCCAAAGCTTGGTGTATGTATTTGCTTGTTTTAGCTAGTTGGGGTGATGATGATCGCTGAGCAAATATAAGAAATTAACAAGTACGATAGAAAGGAGTATTCATTTTCAATAAAGTAAGTAGGGTGCACAGTTTAGATATTAAATAATAAGATTAAGTACAAAATAATGTATAAGATGGTGTAATTTACAAGTAAAAGGAAATAGAAAGGCGTGATAATGTGGGGTATGAAGACGGACTGAGGAGAAGGAGATATAATTGCATCCAGTGCTCATGCTTAATCATTTTGCTTCCCATCTCAGATCGGATCATCATTCCACCATCCCCTTGCAATTATCCCTATCCCTCTCTTCACTTCCACTTACCTTACCAATTATATAGATACGTAAATTTGTATTTCTTATTTATTTCATTTTGCCCCCTTCCCCCCGTTTTCTTTTTCTGCCAAGTCTTGTGCTAACAGAAACAAGGTCCTATAACACGTAGCATAAAACTAATATAACTCTCCAATTTGATTTCGTTGATAAATTTATTGTCTTTCATCACCAATAATTTAAGTTTGAATTTCATTTTCAATGTTGTTAAATAATTTTAAGAAATTAGACTATGTTTAAGTACAAATATAACTCTTCAAAGAGCCGAGAAGACTTTTTTTCATATAAAAAATATTAATTACTAAAGGAAAAAAAAAAAGACCCAAATTTGTAAAGGAATACAGAGAAACTTGATTAAGTGCACCTCATAAGTAAAGACTTGATTTTTGTTAGCCAGAAAAAATAAAAAAGAGTAAAGACTTGACTTTTCTAGGAGCCCAGCAACTAAGTAAAAATTGAAATAGAAACCAATGCAATACAAAATCCAAAAAATTCATATGTAAAACCAGGTCCTTTCAAGTATTACCAAAGAATTGCTCTGTGTTAAATAAATTCAATCTTCTCCTTTAAATCAGCTCGAAAATTTAGCAAATAAAGCTCAAAAATTTTATCCAGTAAATTTGAAACTTTCTTTGTTTTCATGGAATTTTTTTTTTTGCAAAGTATAATTATAAAATATTAAAATAATGTAATAATATATGAGTAAATAATAATATAAAACTCATTTATACTATCAGCCACTTATATTTCAATCTTTTTTTAATTATGAAGTAATATATCATTTATTCATTAATAAATATATAGATAATATTTTCTTATAAAAATACTTTAGAATAAAACAAACATTCCTTACATCATTCACAGCACAAATAGGATCCTGTGAAAGAACTTGAGAAAGATTTTTAATGCATTAAACACAAAATATGTCGTAAAAGAAGCAAATCACAACTGCACTGGCGCAAAAAAGTATAAAAAGTTCAATAACACAGAAGTCATGTATAGCATGGACTCCCTCCCCAGCTAAATTCTTCAATAAAGGAGCCATTAATGTAAACGATGGCTCACATTACGTACTACTATTGATTATCAAAATTTTCGGCCAACATCGTACTATTGAATCTAAATTATTTAGTGAACTAAATATCATAAAATTGGGCCTTGGCGGTAAGACGAAGCCCACTGAAGAATAACATGACCCCAAAGTTTGGCCCACACCGAGTGAAAGCAGTTTTGTTTTCAAATTTGAAGGGCGAACTAGCTTGTCGCTACTTGGCAACATAGAATGACGTTCTTTCTAATTTGTCTGTCCTTGAACTTGTCCTTTTTATTCACATCAGATATTACATAAATTTAATTATAGCACGACAAATAAATTAATTGAATAATATTTGAATACAATTATACTTTTATAAAATAAAAATTGTTGTACAGAAGATTATAGGCTGCCGTTTTAGAGAAGAGGCCTCACTCACATTCTGTGTCCTTCCTTATCATTTGGGTCATTACCTGCTTCACTCTCTTTCTCTCTCTCTCTTGATATTTTCCTTCTTAATTTTTATTTATTTTTAATCAATGTTCGCGTTTCATAGTAAGTGATCTTAAAATATTTTCCTCCTTTTTCATTTTTGGCTTTCCAACACAGCATTTTCAACCATTATTCCCTTTTTTCGGTGGGTTAGGAAGTTCGTGGGTTACATGATCCATTGGGCTCAAACTAGGCCCCTTGTGATTTTGGCAATCACATTTTGTATAATGAGATCATGAGGTAAAGATGATTTTTCCGATTTCTTAAAGAATTCAATTATCATATTCTGAGTTCTGAATTTACCATATTCAATAATAATAATAAAATAATATTCAAATTAATGAGGATAATAATATAGATAATAATAATAAATAATAATATAATAATGGTAAATATTAATAGTAATAAAAGTAAAGGTGAAAATTAATAATAAAAATAATAATTAATAATAATAATAAAATAATAAATAATTACAAAAATAATAATATCATTAAATAATAAGATAGTATTATAATAATAGAGATAATAATTATTTTAATAATAATTAAAAATAAGTAAATTTCTTTGGGTGAAATAATCATTAACAAAATGAATTAAATTAACTTGATTCCTTTTCTTATTCAAATAAAGTGTATAATTACAGTAGATTCATTCCCTTTCTCCCTTGGTTAATTTATTTCTCTTTCCCCAGTTGAGTTAAAAGGTGTCTAAAAATCATGGATGAAGCTATACGTGTTAATTAGAAGTGGCTTTGGAAAAAAATTTAAAATTTTCCTCTATGCTTTCTTTATATTTTTAAAAAAATTTATAGTTAGCCCCTCAAATTTTTAAAAAAGAATTTATATAATTCTTTAATAAATTTTATTTCAGCCTTTTCAACAAAATTGTCCTACCTTCCATTCTATTTAAAATTTTTAAATAATCCAAATATGCATTTTTTTTTTTTGGCTAGGAATCCAATTAGGCACTTTACTCCTTTGTTATTTTTGCTTGCTAAACTTAAATTAACGCTATAAAATGTATTTTTATCATGAAAATCTAGCACTTATGAATTTTAGAAATTTTGCTGAATCTATAAGTGAGATAACCACGGAGAATTTTATGAAATGAATTTTATAGTTCTGACTAACAGGTTTTTATCCCAAAACTTACTAGTTTTAATCATACAACAAGTACATGTTATTTCGTTAAGTTTAGTGAATAATAAATTAATATAAAAAATTAAATCAACCATTTATGAAATATAAACAGGTTATTTTCATATTTTTTATAATTCAAAATATGTGTAATATTGTGTGCATCTTTTAGTAGTTTGCGCTTGTGTGTGTGTGTGTATACCTACGTAATTAAAAGAAATAACTATAAATATCTTAAATGAATTGAAAAATAAATTCTGAATTCTTTATATTTATAGAATTGAATTCTATAAAATTGTTTTAATACTTTTGTATTTAATGACAAATTTTATTTTCATGCAGAATCTAATTTCAAATCCAATATTCCCTACATATAGAATTGTTGAAATTAGAATCGTAATATAGAAGTGATGATTAAAGAAGAACTACTCTCTATCATTCTAAGTTTTTATGGAATGATCCCCAAGCTACGAAGAACAACTACTAAATATTGGAATGACGAAGGCAAGACCGACGATAATAGGGGGAAACAATTTGACAAAGGAAAAGCAAAGCATGAAACCAGGCTGTAACAGCGGGTCTTCAGATCAAAACGACACGCGGAGTAAGCAACACGAACCTCGTATGAGGTGGGACAGGAACCGGCACAGTCGTTTTTTAAAAGCCATTTGCATCGAAAGAAAGACTTCATTTTGGCGTCTCATACATATATATACACCCAGTTTTTCACTCTTAAGGCCGGTAGCCGAGATCGGAGACCTCTCTTTCTCACTCCTCATTTTCAGGTGATTTCATCTTCTGCCTTCCTAAAAATCATTGCTTTCACGCTAGATATTAAGGATTCCTTGTCATTCCAAAACTTGATGTCAATATCGGATAGTTCCGGTATTATTTAATCTATAATGTTATTGGTTAAATTCTGGGAACTAACTGGTTTCTTTTGTTTCTACGCTGTTTCCAATGCCATATTCTCTCAACTCTATGCGACAGACACTGGAATCAAAATAGTTTAACGTTAATTACCCCCCAAAAAAAAAGAAAAAATCACATCGTTTCGGAGTGTATTATTAGTTAACTTTGCTATCCAGTCTCATTTATTTGAATTATCAGAATATTAGTTATTATATTGTATGCCAAATATTTCAGTCTCTAGGAGTTCTACACATTCTACACATTGCTGCTTCATTTATATGAAACACAAGTTGGAATTCTAAGTATATTCCCTTTCATCGTTTTAG
Organism: Sindora glabra; assembly: GCA_020226215.1. Lineage (NCBI taxonomy): Eukaryota > Viridiplantae > Streptophyta > Magnoliopsida > Fabales > Fabaceae > Sindora > Sindora glabra. Next base: position 70,070,972 of record CM035229.1, read on the forward strand.
ATATGCCACAATCTTAGAAAATGAAATAAGCTCTATGACAGACAGATTTAGAATGCCTGAGCACAAGCATTGTATCTTTCTTTGATCATGGTATTCTGAGCAAAGTTGATTCCCCTGTTCAGATAAAGACAGAAAATGGCCGACTCCGAGGATATTCAGCCACTCGTCTGTGATAATGGAACTGGAATGGTCAAGGTATCTCATTTTCAAAGTTCGCTAAGAGAAGTGATTGGCTGCTATTTTGTGCTTGTTGAATGACTCTGCTGCATTGCAACTTTCAGGCTGGATTCGCAGGAGATGATGCTCCGAGGGCAGTGTTTCCCAGCATTGTTGGTCGTCCACGTCACACTGGCGTGATGGTGGGAATGGGCCAGAAAGATGCATATGTTGGGGACGAGGCTCAATCAAAGAGAGGTATATTGACCTTGAAATATCCCATCGAGCATGGTATTGTGAATAACTGGGATGACATGGAGAAGATCTGGCATCACACCTTCTACAATGAGCTGCGTGTGGCTCCAGAAGAGCACCCAGTTTTGCTCACCGAAGCCCCTCTCAACCCGAAGGCTAATCGTGAGAAAATGACCCAAATTATGTTCGAGACCTTCAATGCACCAGCTATGTATGTTGCCATCCAGGCCGTTCTCTCCCTCTATGCCAGCGGCCGCACTACTGGTTAGTCCTTTGATTGCCTAAGGAATATGAAATTTTCAAATTGAAAAATGCGATTGGACATCTTTTGTAATCTTACAAGTGATGGGACTGATCTGCTTGAAATTGTCATATGCATGTGTGCAGGAATTGTTCTGGACTCCGGAGATGGTGTGAGTCACACTGTCCCCATCTACGAGGGGTATGCCCTCCCACATGCCATCCTCCGTCTGGACTTGGCCGGACGTGACCTCACTGATGCCCTGATGAAAATCCTGACTGAGCGTGGTTATTCCTTCACCACCACAGCTGAGCGTGAAATTGTGAGGGATATGAAGGAAAAGCTGGCTTACATTGCCCTTGATTATGAACAAGAGCTCGAAACCTCCAAGACCAGCTCTGCTGTGGAGAAGAGCTTCGAGTTGCCTGATGGACAGGTCATCACCATCGGTAATGAGAGGTTCCGATGCCCGGAAGTCCTCTTCCAGCCATCCATGATCGGTATGGAATCTCCAGGCATTCATGAGACCACCTACAATTCTATCATGAAGTGCGATGTAGATATCAGGAAGGACTTGTACGGAAACATCGTCCTTAGTGGTGGAACTACCATGTTCCCAGGCATTGCTGACAGGATGAGCAAGGAAATCACTGCGCTGGCCCCGAGCAGCATGAAGATTAAGGTTGTTGCTCCACCTGAGAGAAAGTACAGCGTCTGGATTGGTGGCTCTATCTTGGCTTCCCTCAGTACTTTCCAGCAGGTACATGTTCATTTCAAGGTGTCAACGTTGTTTTTGTCGTGGTTGGGCTTATTAAGGTTACTAATGATGAGATTCTTTTCTATTATGAAATGCAGATGTGGATTGCGAAGGCAGAGTACGATGAATCAGGTCCTTCGATTGTACACAGGAAATGCTTTTAAATTACGCAGGGTAGCTTTGTGGATATACGGTGCCGTCGTTTGGAGATACGATTGCACCTTGCGAGGATTCACACAGTTTCTCCTTATATTTTCCCGCTGTTGTTGAAGCTGATGGAAGTATATTTTTGTTTTTCATAGTTGTGATTTACCATTGGCAATTGTTCAAGAGTTGATATTCAATTTTGTATCAATTTATTATATTATTTAATTATTATATGATCAAGTCCTACGTCATCAATAATCCAACATTGATTGTAGAATTTGTTTCAATATAACTTTGGATTTCTTTTCCTGACTTTAACCAGATGCATTTGCACTTCGATCACTACCTTCTTTTGTTACATGCATTACGTACAATACTCCAAGTAATTTTTGTATATTATTGATGTTCTGTTTCGCTCTTATTCAATAAATGTAGATTAATATTAACCAAAAAATTTTAATTTAATCATGGATGCCTCAGACCAACAAATAAAATGTTTATTCAGTGGAAAACATATTGGATCCAAACAAATCTTACGAACAGTGGTTCAAATTTTAGAGGTGAGGCTTGCTGAAAGGAAAGCAATTCATTAATACTATAATTTTTGAAGTATTGTTCATTTTCACTTAATGATTAAAAAAAGGCACTAAAAATTGAAAAATAGATCATGAATTAAACCTATCAAACGGATAAAAATTTGCAAATCAGCCCAATTTGGTTTAAAGACTTTAATTTCATACCGAATTATTAAAAATTAAATTCATTAATATAAATTGATTTGCAGAGTTACAATTAAAATTCATGAATTGGCTTACAAATATAGACCAAATTCAAACAATTTAAATTTTGAATTATTTTCTTCGTGAATAATATAAATTAATTCGTACGAATTGAAATTTATGCAAATCGATTTGTATTCAGTCCCGTCCATCCGTCTTCCAGCACTACCAGGTATGTTCTTTCGTAAAATCATCGTGGACCTCTGTTTTGGATGTTCTGGTTGTCCGTTCCCCAGACAAGGCCATTACATGTTTACCGTGGTCCCTTATTTTATCAAAAGGCATGCGTAGCGAGTTCAACTTTGTGTTAAATTTTTGACATTTAGACAAAAAAGAAAAAAATCTAAGTGACAAACGATATTTTTCTTTCTATTATAAGTATAATTTGAAAATTATATCTTTTTCACATTGAAAAGCTCATATAATTTTGCAAAAGCAGCCTTGAGAAACCAACCAAGTAGCAATTGGAAGAATTAATGTATTCTATTAGTTACTTCCGTCACCTAATTAACCGTTAAATTTGACGTGTTCTTCTGGTTAGTGGTTAGGCACAAAGCATTTGTCGATCTTAGAGATCCTCAGTAGTAATAATAATATTGATAACAATAATGCTATATATAATTGAATAAATTCATCGCTACATTCATACACAGTTAGCATATATTATATCCCCTTTGGCAAAATATACAACTAACAAAGGGTATGCATTTTATTTTAGTATACTTAATATCTGAATTTTATAAATTTTTCAAAAATTTAGCTTTTTTGAGTTATATTTAAAGATTTAAATTTGATCTATGTCGATCTAAATTAATTTTATATCACTATTTATTTTTATATTGTCAAATTATTAAAAAATTATTGATTTTTTTGGGTAAAAATACTTAATTGTTATTAATTTTTTAATAATGTATCATTTTCATGTTCATTAATAGTATAAAATACTGCACTAATGGTACATCAAATTAAACTCTATATTTAAAAATTGTATTTTTCTTCTATTTTTTAAGTTGCCCTTTGTACATACAAGCGGTAAATTTGGTATAGAAATTTTATATTTTTATCAACAAATTTTTTTGATAGGCAGTTTTTAGTTTTTGTTTACATAAATTTATAACAAGATTAGTAACAATTATAAGAAGTTGATTTTTTTTTTCACATTCATAAACTTTACAAAAAAAATGCTTGTATAAAAAGTTGAATAAGTATTATAGTATTTTTTCCTTGTTTATTTGAAAATTTTAAAATTCAAATAAAAAAAAACAATAATAACAATGGCATCTAGAAGTCCCATTTACTGGATTTCCATGAATCATAAAACGCTCTCAAGTTTCTTACATTTTACTCCCCATTGAGTGATTCATAGTACGTTTAGTACAATAAAATAGAAAAAAATTATTTGATAGGTATTATAAAATAAATATGTTTTTTCTATTAAAATTGATGGAACAATCATTTCTCAAATATGCAATTGATTTTGATATTTTTATTCTTCGTAATTTTCATATATTTTATTGTTATTATTATTATTTATTAATAAATAATAAAATATTTGTTTTTAATGATAAAATAAAATAATTTTTTATATTAAAATTATTTAATATAAAAATTTGGTAAATTAAATTTTTATGCTTGTAGTTATAGTATAAAAATTATTTGTCAATTATAATGCTAATAATTATGATTTTTTATTTAATTATAAAAATTTATAAATAAATAAAATATAATTTTCGTTAAAAAATATATTTTATAAAAATGATAATATAAAGGAAATTATTTTATTTATTTAATATTAAACATAAAAAATTAAATTTTTTTTCTATTTTAAAAAAATTTACTTTCCTCAATTTTTTAAATTTTTAAATATTATTTTTTTAATTATCAATATAAATAATATATTATCTTTTCACATACAAATCACGTTACCTTACCCTTCATTCGTTTCTACTTTCCAAACAAAATGCCTTCGCACTGGAGTGGAAGCCAAATAAGATGGAATCGCGTAGACACAACACGTTGTAGAGTCAGTGCAAAAGTCCAGCGGCCTTCCCCTTTCGAAGAAAGAAAGAATGCACACCGAAATCCACTTCTTTGTTGAAATTTCCATTCCTACCCGCACCTCTTATGCCCCACTTCTCCGTTCCAGTCGGCTAATCCCCAGAATTCCCCCGAAAAAATGGAGCTCTTGAGGCCCTCTTCTCTTCCTCGGCCTCTAGCCACGGGAGAAAGCTTTTTGGGCTTGTCACCGCCGTCAAGTTTTCCGTTAAGTTTTCGCGGGGCGGTGAATTCTCTCGGGTCCGAGACTATGGAAGAATGTGGAGGAAAAGTGCACGTAGCTGTTGGGAAATCGGTGGAGAAAGCTGTGAACTTGCTTCGGTGGGCTTTTACTCATTTTAACAATACAGAAATTTGCATACTTCATGTTTATGAACCTTCTTCTCAGATCCCCACTCTTTGTAAGTCTTCGGCCTTTTGCTTACTATCACGATTGAATCTAAAATTCCTTTTTTTCTTTTTTTTTTCCCGAATGTTTTGGATCAGAAGGAGCTTCCTTTTCTATGTCTCTATATTGCTATTGTGGTTCAATGTTCAACTTCAAGTTAGTGTTGTCCTTGTTGCACAAAATATCTACCCTATCTCATGAACTAATTAGTAATTACAATGAGTAGTAGGAAAATTGCCAGCAAACCGGGCAAATCCGGAAGTCGTGTCTGCTTTCAGAAGAGAGGAAAGAGGACAAACCATAAGGCTTTTGGAAAATTACTTGAGAGTTTGCCTTGCAGCTAAGGTATTCATGTTTGTGTACATGTATATTCAATGCAATTGTTGAAGGCTTGAAGCTGACTGATATGCAATTTGTGAACCAAAATTTTGGCTGATTATCTTCATTCTATTAATTTCTTTGAAGGTTAAAGCAAGCATTATCCTAGTACAAGCGGACCAAGTCCAGAAAGGGATTGTTGATTTGGTGGTCAAGCATGGTATTAGAAAGCTGGTTATTGGAGCAGTACCAGAAAAGTGAGTAATTTATTGATCCCTTACTTGTCCTTAAATCCAATTCATGTAGTTGATTTAATGAATTGATGAAGAACTTGGCTTATTTGCCTTTTCCGTTCCAAGTGGACATGTCTGTAATGGAGTGAAAAAACATTTTCTTTGAACTCTCAGGTAGTTCTGATCCCTGCTACTTTGTCATTTCTGTAGAGACTGGCAAATCTGATTGCATCTTCCATCAATAACGTGAATCATAATAATCTGCTAAGATAATTTATTTTATTTTATCCAGTTTTTTTGTTTTCTTTTTCCACACAAGGGATGAATGAATATCTCATCATATTGGTAAATTGCAGTTGTAAGAAGGTAAGAAGAAGTTCCAGAAAAGCAAATTATGCTGCTAAGAATGCTCCAGCATTCTGTGAAGTATGGTTTATCCACAAAGGAAAGTATGTGTGGACTAGAGAAGCTTCTGAAAACCCATGCTCTTTGCCTTCATGTTCTCAGCCGGAGATTTTAGATGCAGAAAGCTTGGGATGTAGGTCATTTCAGTATGGGAAGAATGATTTGTTCCAGTCAGAATGTCTTCAATCAAGTTCAATCTATACTGGAATTGGCAGTTGGGTTCGGGGTGAAATCCATGAAACAGAAGCATCTTTTTCATCCCAATCATCCAGTTCCACCAGTAATTGTTCCCCCCAAAGTACTTATGAGAGAATGGGATATTTAGACACTGATTTAGGAGCTGAGGAAGAAAGACTTAATAGTCAACTTATTGAAGCAAACATGGAATCTGAGGCTGCAAGAGGTGAGGCGTCAGTGGAGCTATTTAAGTCCAAAAGGTTGGAAGAAGAAGCCATAGAGGCCATAAGGAAGGTAAGCACAAGTGCATAACTTAATGAATGCTCATTATTGGATGGTCATAAGCAAAGAAACTTATGGTCCTTGTGTTTATTGATTTGCAAATTGATTTGCTGCTTGAATTATTGACTGCTATGAGCCATCAAGTATACTTTTCCTATTCATTTGAGAAATTTTGATGAGTTTTACATCATAAGAGAGACACTATCAACAAAATAATGGGATTCTGTTCCATTTATGTTGGATTTTCTTGAACAGAGTGATATTTGTCACTTTTGTTGTTGAGAAGTTTTTGGGACTCATTGGACTAAGTATTATGTGATTTCACTACATCTCTAGATTAGTGTGAAAAAGTGATAAATGTCTAGTATGATTAACTTCTGACTCTGGACTTCTGTTTAATCCTTATTGGATCTTCATTCATTCTTCCAGGTCAATTTGTTTGAATCTGCCCATGCAAGTGAGGTAAAGCGCAGGAAGGAGGCGGAGGATGCACTGAGAGCTGCAATACAGGAGCAACAAAAGCTCTTGGATGAGACTGGAAAAGTTGCTAGTGAGCTACACAGAACCTTGAGAATTGTTGCTCTCCTGGACAGTCGTGCACAAGAAGCAATCCGTAGGCGAGATGAAGCAGCAGGTGAACTATCACTAATTCAGGCTTCTATCTCAACACTGTGGCATGAGAAGCAGCAGATTAGGAGGCAGAAAATGGAAGCTATCCGATGGCTTGATCGATGGAAAAATCGGGGACAAGCTGGAGCCTCACACTGCAATGGGATCATTGGCTTTGCTGAAGAGTTACCTGAGTTAGCTGAATTTTCGTTGTCAGATCTTCAAAATGCCACATGCAATTTTTCTGAGAGCTTCAAAATTGTGGAGGGAGGATATGGTTCTATTTATAAGGGGGAAATGTTAGGTAGAACAGTTTCTATAAGGAAGCTCCATCCACACAACATTCAAGGACCAGAATTTCATCAAGAGGTCAGGTCTCCCATAATGATCTTTCTGCTTTTGGAAATAGTTATGCTAAATGCTTTAAGACTTGAAGGGGCTTGAAAAAATTGAGACCTTTCCTTCTTGTTCAATATGATTTTCCATATAGTTCTGACCTGTATTTAATTCCATGTTATCTGCTTAAAATCAGTTTTCTGTTTCCTTTGGCAATGATATATATTTTTCCTTCAATCCAACTAATGCATATCCTTGTGTGCACAGGTTCGAGTTCTTGGTAGCCTCCAGCACCCTCATCTATTGACTCTGCTTGGTGTTTGCCCTGAAGCCTGCTCACTTGTATATGAGTACTTGCCCAATGGGAGTCTTCAACACCATTTATTCCGGAAGAGCAACATTCCACCTTTGACATGGAATACCAGAGCACGGATTATTGCTGAAATTGCTAGCGCTCTCTGCTTCTTACACTCATTAAAACCTGATGCTATTGTGCATGGTGATCTGAAGCCTGAAATTATACTCCTTGATTCTGAACTTGGTTGCAAGATATGTGAATTTGGGGTTTGCAGGCTAATGACAGAGGATTCACTTTATTGTCCTAGTTTGCACTTGAGCACTGAGCCAAATGGTTCTTTTACATATAAAGATCCAGAGCTTCAGCGAACTGGAATACTAACACCTAAGTCTGACATCTACTCGTTCGGACTCCTCATTTTGCAACTCCTCACTGGTAGGACTCCTGTTGGACTAGCAGGTGAAGTACGGAGAGCCTATTCGTGTGGAAAATTGTTTTCACTTTTGGACTCTTCAGCTGGAGAATGGCCTTCATCTGTGGTAACACGATTGGCTGAGCTGAGCCTACAGTGCTGCCAACTAAACAGTAGAGACAGACCAGAGCTAACACCTACCTTGGTGAGAGAATTGGAGCAGCTGCATGTTTCAGAAGAGCGGCCTGTACCATCATTTTTCTTGTGCCCCATCCGTCAGGTGAGTGGTGCTTCTTGTTGTTAAGGTTCGGGCTTCAATAGTAACACTTGCACAATGACTAGTTTTAAGGATCTGTATCTTTTCAAGGACTGATAACTGATTAACCAACAAGTGCCAGCAATGACCAAAATTGCTTTTGCCTATTTTTATTGGGATTATAGTTGACCAAAACTGCAATGACAGACAAGGAATTCTTGAATTCTAGCTTAGTTGAACAACTCGTTCTATGTAATGTGGTTCATGTTTATTAAATTGCATTTTCAGGAGATAATGCATGATCCTCAGGTTGCAGCAGACGGATTCACTTACGAAGGGGAAGCCATCCGCAACTGGTTTGAAAACGGGCATGAATCGTCTCCTATGACTAATTTAAAACTGAGTCACCTGCATCTTACCCCCAATCATGCACTTAGACTTGCCATCCAAGACTGGCTTTGCAAGTCCTGAAAGTTCCATTTATTTACTGTGATGCATGGAGCGAATATCTGTATATTCTACCTTTGTAACCGTGTTCTCTACACTATTCCCTCGTGTAGTCATTTTCTATGGTTGTTTTTAGGCTCACATAGATTTAATGATAAACAACGGTCTGGTGAGGTGTCTGCAGAAGATCTTTTATGTATATAGCTTCGCTCAGTAACTAGATACTCCCCAGAAGCATTCAACCACTACAGTACATGCAATATTGTCATTCGAGAAAATTGTAAAGATCACGGAACTTTCTGCGAATACACTGGTTCGGAGAGATTTACTATTGTAATTTTATGAACTGCATGAACCTTAGATGTACCTCTAATCTGTTTATAAATCTCCGGAATTTGTTGCTGTAATCTGGATTAAGCAATGATTGGCACAACACAAACACAAATGATGGGAAAAATATTTGGAGCAACATCAACGTGATTTTGCTCTAAAATAGTTCCAAATAGGTCGGTGGATATATGATAATCCTTTTGAACCTCTATTCTGATGCTAATCCACTACATGTCTGTCGTAATTGGACACAAACCTGGAGACCATCGCCAAAAGTTATCGGAGCAACAAAGGTTACATACACTGAATGCAGATACAACAAAGCCTCGGTTTACAAGACGTAACACGAACAAATTATACAAATAAGCATATTGTTGCCCTCATTTGAATCTTAAAACTGCTTCAACATGCAGAAGGCAGGGATGCAGAGGCGTGATTTTCAGTTGAATTGAAAGGGTGTTCATCTTCTATGAAGATTCCTTGTCTGGAATCTTCTGTGCTTATTTCCAGAAGGGGATTCGACTCGCCTGTGTCTGTCACATTCCACTGATGTAACTCTTCCCTGTCTGGAGCCATGTTTTCTTTCAGGCTTGTTTCAGATTTCCGAAGCATCTCAGTTTTTTCTGAATCATCACGGTAGTTCGTGTGCTCTTTGATTCCACCATGATGGCTTGAAGACCACTTCACAGCTTCCTTGTTTGAACCGTTGTCCGAGAAAGAAGATATCTGGTTTTCCTCATTTTCATGGTTGTTATAGACAGAGTTACTTTTCCCAAATGCTGCTGCTGATGATGTCTCTCGTAGAATGCCTTGTGCCGCTGGAGTTGACCTTTGGCAGAAGCTCCCAAACCCTCGAATTTCTCTGGACAGCTTCCGAGCTCGATCTCTCTCTTCCTTAAGAAGACGTCCGTCGTTGAGCAATTTCAACAGCGATTCGGATTTCTTTCTGACAGTGAGACCCCAATTGAACCTGCCAATATCACAACATGTGTCCACATAAATTTAGTCATGAATTTCAAGAAGAACTTCAGATTTTGAGTTAAAAAGTGCAAACCCTCTGTCATCGATATACTGGAAGCTTTGCATTTGATCAATAACATGTTTGTCGCACTGGAATTCCTTTGCAACACTTTCTGGTCCATGAGTCAACAATTGCTCAAGCACAATGAGAGAATTGTAAGAGACTCTCCAATTATTCTTTTCAAATTTAAGCAGTCTGATTCAGAATTATATACGGTCACGGTCGCTGTTAATTATCAAGATGACATAAAAAGTGCAATACACAGAGAGAAAATAAAGGAAGGGCCAAAAACCTTTTGTGCAGAATCTCTACAATCCTCAAATAATCATCGAGCTCAAAAGCGGCCCTTGAAATTGATCTGAGTGTTGGTGCATCTGGGGCCCATGTATTTCCATTTGTAGCCTCTTCCGTCATCCTGCAATCAGTAGAACATAGGCAGAAAGTGATTTAGAGATCCACAACCACAGGTAGAAGCAGCTAGTTTTGGCCATGAAATAGACTTTTCATGCTAGCAAAATAGCAGGATCTTATGACAAAGCCATTAAAATTGACCAACTTACAGCTGTGCTGGTGTGACATCAGTGAGGGCTAATCTGGCTGTCTTGAATTTCTCCTTGAAGAAGGAAGAAGCCTGCCTTTTGAATTCATGGAAGAATGGAGTGCCCATATTGCTGCTATCGTTGTCGTTTAGGATGGCGGACATTTCTAGGCTTTGCTCCTCTTTTGGAAGAAGGAAGGAGAGATTGGGATGAGCTGATCAAGTCACAACAAATCCAATGATGCAACCAAAACGAAAACACCTAATATCTATCTTCTAAATAAAATGGGGCTTATAATGTGATATGAGCAAGAAAATTGAAGATTAGTAGTCAATATGAGGGGAAGAATTCAATGGGAGTGAGGATTTAATCGAAATATGAAATTAAAATGTGGGTCGCATTTGGATTTTGGGCGGAAACCCTTGATTTTCAGATGATGTTTTGTCAAAATGTCATTTGCTTTGTCATTTTTTATTGAAATTAAAGTTTCAGTCTTTGACATTGCAAACTCTTAATAGAAGTTTGGCCGTGTGTCATAAACTACAAAGTCAACATCTCTAATGTCATACCTGGGACAGCGGATGTCACGGTCTGAATTTTGAAATGGTTTATTTCATTTTCATTGGTAACTGCGTGGCTGGTTTTTTACTTTTTCCACATCGGATTGAATTACATGCGGAGGCCCCATAGTAATTACATGGACGAGAGCGGAAGATCACCAATCAGAAACTCAGAAACCACATCATTGCATTACTCGCATGTGACGAGTGCAGACCGGCAGACGGCCATGATTTTTAATTGGTTAGAATTTCAATATATTTAAAATTTTTTTGAATTTTTATAAAAATGATAATTTTTTACATAAAATCTTATAAATTTTATTATATTATAAAATATTGTAAGTATACATATATAAGCATATAAAAATCTTATCCTGAGTACCAGAGCAGTGTCATGGGAAAAAATTCTTAATATTACATTAACATTGAAAATTTGATATTACTTCCATATAAATATTATCAAGTGCATATTTTTCTAATTCAATAATTTAATTTGATACAAAATTATTTATTTTTTATATAAAATTAATTATTTTTCAAGAAATCATATTATTAAATTAAAAAAATAATATACTTGATAAATATTTATATAAAAATATTGAATTTTCAAGTTTTTTTTATGCTATTGTAGGTTAAGGGTCGGCAGCAGAATAATTTCTAATTCCTATTCTAATCTTAGCTATGCCTATTTAATTATACTGACCGGGGGATCACACCATTTACAGTGGTGCAGTTATTTTAGTATGAATTACTTAAATGAATTAATAATTTTTCATTATAAAATATTATTTTAACTATATCCAAATAATAATTTATTATTATAAATAACAATTTTTAAGAAATTATTTTTAGAGAAAGGAAAAATAATTTCTTTTAAGAAATTTCTCATTATAAATTAATATTTTTAATATGTTTCTCCAGTGAATTTTAGGAAATTATTTTAAAGAGGAAGGAAAATAAAGAATTTTTTACAAATATTTTAACTATTTTTAGTATATTTTATTGATTCAATTGAATTAAAATAATAGTTAACATTAAATATATGGTTAAAAAAGAAAACTTCTTGTTTTTCTTCTTTTTAGAATATTTTCCTAAAGTTTATTATAAAAACATATTAAAAGTAATAATTCTCTTGTAGAAAATTTTTAAAAAAGAACTTTTCATTTTCTTCCCTTCAAAAAATAATTCTTTTAAAATATGTTATATAAATATTCTAAAAATTATGATTTATAATAAAAAAATTACTTAATTTGAAAAATTAATGTTAAGGATTGCACAAACTTGCAATAACTCAGTCAAATCACATCATTCATTTGGTAACTTAAGAATCAAGTCTAGGAGATGAATATGATACATTACTAATATGATATTGTACTAATATACTATTAAATATGACTATTAATATGTTATTTTCTAATGTATTATATTAGACTTTGAAATAAATAAATTTAATGTATGGTTAGATTAGATAGTACACTTGTATACTATTACATCAGTGGTATATTATAATCTTTCTCTCAACTTAGTTACCATAAAAACTAAGGATAATTATATTTTATCAACTTGCAATTTTGTCAATTTTTACTTAATTCATTTGTATTTTTAAATATCAAAATTTATCCACTGAAATTTTCTACTATTAATATCTTGCTCACATGTATTTTTTTCTTTAATTTTTAATAAGATATTCCATAACACATGGGTTAGGTAAACTCATATTAATGTTAAGGATTGCACAACTTGCAATAACCTAGTCAAATCACATCATTTATTTAGTAACTTAAGAATCAAGTTTGGGAGAAGATACATCACTGATATGACAGTATATTAATATATTATTAAATATAATTGTTAATATATTATTGTATAATGTATTAGATTAGACTATGAAATAAATAAACTTAATGTGCGATAAAATCTAATGGTATACCGGTACGCTATTGTATCAATGGTGTATTGTAATCTTTCCATCAACTTATTTACCATAAAAACTATAGATAATTATACTTTATCAACTTGCAATTTTGTGAATTTTCAATTAATTCATTTGTATTTTCAAGTGTCAAAATTTATTTGCTTATATTTTCTATGATTAATATCTTACACGAATTTTTTCTCTAATTTTTAATAAGATATTTCATAGCATGTGGGTTAGGTGAACTCAAATGAAATAAAAAAATGAATAAAATATATTTTTTTATATATTTATGCGAATCAAAGATTCTCAATAAACTTAAAAAATTATGTCAACCTTGTTTACCTTGTTATTTTAAATCCACACATGTTAATTTTTATTCTAACAAAATTATTGATAATAAAATATACAAATTTTGTTATTTATAAAAATCAAGATCTTTAATTACTTTATTTTTTTTTAGTAAACATAATAATTAGTGCATTATTTATAGATATGATAACTATTATATTCTTTAAATTAACTAGTTTTGTTAATCTTTTGTTTTTATTTTTGTTATAATTCTTTGTCCATCTATTCACTTATAATATTAAAATAAATGAAAAATATTAAAGTAGATTATTAAATCTAACTTTAGCAATGTTAAATATATACTTATTTTTTATTATACTTTCTTTTTATAATTTATTTTAATGTTATAAGTGGATGGAGAGACAAATAATTACAACAAAAAAAACTAATAATACTAATTATAAAATTTAAGGGATGTAATAATCATCTTCTTTATGAATGAGGGACTAAATATTTTGTTTACTTTTTTTTTAATTCATGCCATGTATTGTAATAATTTTTTTTTTGGTGATTTAAGGTAAATGTATAGAGACAAATGATATTATTAAATTAAGCAAATATGACTAATACTTTTTAATCCTATCTAGAATTTTTGATATCATTCCATATAAATATGGAGAAAATTATATTTTATCCATTTATGATTTCAGTTGACTTCATTTAACTCATAGTTAATGTTATTCAATTTTTTTATTAAAAATTGGATACAAAAGAATTTATATGAATAAAATATTAATAATAAAAAGTATATGTGGATAAATTTTAACATTTAAAATATATGAGTTAAGTAAATACTGGTGGGATAAAACATGGTTAAAATATAATTTTCCCAAAAAACTAACCATGTTGGTGATTGATCTTAGGTATGAAATATTTCTAATATTGCATGAGAGGAAAAATATATTGTCAAAAGTAAATTTAAATTGAAGTTGATTTAATGTAAAGCATATTAACTCCAAGTGAATTTTATCTATCACTAGACAACAATCGTAAAAGGAAAGAAATCCATTAATACTTTAATTGATAAAGTGATTTTTCCATTTGGTGTCTAAAAAAAAATGCAAATACAAATTGATAGAGCATTTCAAAATACAAAAAAAAATTTGGCAGGGGGGTTGATCAAACAGCGTTAGGACGAGGCATGGAACTGAAACTGTCCGCCATAAAACGACGTGGAAATAAGTTTGCTTTTTACCACCCTACTGGAAAAATTAACACTGCTGTTTACCTGAGTAAAATCTTTTCCAATGATGGCTTTTCTCGATTATAAATGATGCAATGTACGTGAATGATACAAAAATTCTGTTTTCTATCATTTTCGATCACTCACCAATTGGAGGCACATTGTTCTTTAGATATTGTTGCTTTCAGTCCCTCAAGCTACGCAACATCAATTCCTTACTTTACTCTCATCGTATATCCCATCTGAATATCTCAGCCTTCTGTACATACACTCCTAAGGTCAAGATGTTGGATTTGGAATGGAACAACCCCCTGTCTACCTCTCTGCTACTGTTTTGTTTTGAATGGAGTTTGTGCAACGTTGCCTTTGTTTTCCTTTTATAAGGCTAACAAACATGTCTTCTATTTCGCATGGGTTGTGAGCCCTCCCTATGTTTTTTCTTCCTACTGTCAAAAGTTTGTTTTGTTCTGACTTCCATGTTGCAGCACAAAACTGTTGGGTTCGCAGAGGTGGTGCTTTTACTGGACAAGTTAAGGTATGGCATTTTCCGGTCGTTGCAATCATTTCACACTGGTGCTTTGCATGTATGCTTAAAAAAATTCGTTATTTGTGTTGTTAAGCTAATCGCTTATCCAAGTCGTGAGTCGCTTTTTGAGAATTTCAAATTTGTTTATTGCAAATCTGTTTTTAACCTGTCTTGCTTTCTCTCTATCTCTCTCTTCTTACTTTCGATCTTCGTGGTTTTCACAGTGCTGAAATTTTCTGGCCAACAAAAAGAATGTTGGAGCTTCTTCCATAAGCTACCGAGTTTAACCTTTATATTAGCCAAATATCTACTTTTATGTGACAGTTTGTGGCAGACAAAGTAGCCTATGCACTTTCACAAGGATTGAAAGTTATTGCTTGCAATGGGGAGACTCTTGCGCAACGTGAAGCTGGTTCAACAGTGGCCATTGTTGCTGAACAGAAAAAAGCTATTGCAGGCACTTTTGCCTCTTTTCACTTGCAAGGATTTTTTATTTTGCAGACTACACACTTATTACCGAGATTGCATATATTTTGTTGAGAATGAAAGATACCAATTTGGTTTTGATCGGGAAGATTTCTAATTGCATTGGCATTGGCAGGATTGATTTCTTAATTCCTCTCCTACTATTTTTTTTGGGAATGTACTCACCACTTCTTACTGCTGAAGTTTCAAACTGGGATAATGTTGTATTGATGTATGAGCCAGTGTGGACCATTGGGACAGGGAAGGTTGCAATTCCTGCACAGGCGCAAGAGGTATGTTGCCGATTTACTATTTACTTTTATTGTTTTCAAATTCTCATGGCTAGGTTATGTTAGGTCCAAAATTAATTTATTGGTTATAGACTGCATTTTACTTAATCTTTTGGACAAGATTCTTAGGGGTGTCTCTTTCATGGCTTGGTTTCTGATTCTTTAGATTTATGGGTTAGCGCCTTATAAAAACCATTTTGTTCTTGATTGTTACTGTGTTATTGTTGTATCCAATCCAACTTCGAATCATGTCACTTTGTCTTTGTTTGTTTAATGGAAAAAATATTCAGTGTTGACCCAGTTGCCCTGACAATATATGTTGTATGGTTGGCTTAGGTCCATGCTGAACTGAAGAAATGGCTTTACAGCAATGTCGGTGCTAATGTAGGAATTATCTATGGAGGTACTCTCTCTTGGCCTTGAGCACACATTCACGTATGATCAATAAGCTGTGGAAGAATAAGCATGTGCTTAACAGGGGAACATATCAATTGATAATAATATTCATTGTCAAATCACACACAAGGTTGTTAATTACTCCCCTAGTTCTCAATTAGTGGTTGTTTTGTTGTGGGTTCTCTGGGTGTTTGGCCGAGTTTTGATATATATATATAACTACTTAAAAGTGAAAATTCTTGTCTAATTAACACATAAACTGCAGGTTCGATGAATGGAGGAAACTGCAAAGAATTGGCAGCACAGCCAGATGTTGATGGATTTTTGGTTGGTGGTGCCTCTTTGAAGGTAATTAAATTTCCTTTCGCTTTCATTTCATTGTTTGGTTTCTGACTCCTGTTTATTTGCTACTGACCTTGTACTGTTTTGTAATTAGCCGGAGTTCATCGACATTATTAGCTCTGCCACTGTGAAGAAGGATTGAAAGTCTAGGAGGAGTTGATATGCTGCCTTCAAGCTGCTTTGCAAATCATGCCCTATTTGACTTTGGTTTTGTGTTTTGTTACCTATCCTGAAAACATGTGGTTTGTCGGCAAGAATAAGATTTTATTTGATCTCATTCATTGGTATTCACAAAATTTTCAATTTCATTTTTGAAATTATAATATATTGATAAAATAATTTCTAGATTATATCAAATAATTAATTTTATTCTTAAATAATTATTTATATAAATACTTTCATTTCCCATATAGATAATTAGAGATGAAATTATTTGTACAAATATATATAGAGAAACGAAATTGTTCAAACAAATTATTATTTAAAAGTAAAATTAATAATTTAATATAATTTATAAATTATTTTATTAATATCTTACGATTTCAAATATGAAATTGATAGTTTTATCCTATAGTTAGAATTGGGGATCGATGGAAAAGTAGGGTTGAGGTGCAAAGTGTAGACGATATGCACTTGAAGGACGTAGAAGCCATGCTAAAACTTGTGTGAACCTGAATTTTTACAAAAGCGAGTAGTGTAAAATTCCACCCCCAAACCCACCCACCCCTCAATTTTATGGTAATTGAATTTTATTTCTTTCTATTCTAAAAATTTAAAAGTTTTTTTCCTCAAATTTTATAGATTTTGAAATTAACACTTATTATTAATTTGATTAATTATTTTATTAAATTATATAATTTTTTAACAAAAATTATAATATTATAATATATTAATTTATGTCATTATTTTTTGCATATAATTTTAAAAATTAATTTTTATTATTTAATTAAAATTATATATATATAATTTAATTTTTATTAATTATATAACATATAAATTATTTTAAATAATAAATTAGCAAATTATAATATCATGATTCTTATTTTAAATGATTATAAAAAATTATATAATTTAATGAATTAATAAATTAAATTAACAATAAATACTAATTTTAAATTTTATATAATTAAAAAAACAATTTTTTAAATTTTGAAATTGAAGTAATAAAATTTAATCACTCTAAATTTAAATACGATGTTTTACGGGAGGTCCAAGCGCCAGAACTCCCTGCTCCCGTAAATGCGTGCATTTCTTCTCTCGTACGTAATGTGAAAGCGGCCACCCCTTGTTATGGGTAATTGGGGAGGACATGGCACTAGAAAAATAAAAAATATAATAAATATTGAAAATAAGATTTAAAATTATATTTATAAATTTTTATTATTTTATATTTAATAGTAATTTTTAATCTATATTTGATACTTATTTTTGAATTTCATTTTGATACATATAATATTGTGTTATGAAATAAAATCGTTATAGATATTAAAAATAAGATTTAAAATTAAATTTAAAATTTTTTATATTTATTGAATTCAATTTTACAAATTTATGTCATTATCTTATGTTTACTCAATTTCAAATTTTATTTTTAGAATATATAATATTATTATTATGAAATAAAAATATTATAATATCAAAAATAAGATCCTAAATTAAATTTTGAATCTTTTACATTCATTAAATTAAATTTTCTCAAGAAAATACTTATATAGTACAAGTTTCAAAAACAAATTATTGATATAATTCTTCTGTAACTAAATTTTGAGAATATAATTAAAGGTGATTTGATTCTTAAAATTATTATAAAAAGTGTAACATTAAAAAATTCTTCAGTCGTTTGATTAATTAATAATAATTAAAATAGAAAAAATAGAAAGTTTTAACAAGTTCTACTTTACGCAAGTTATGAAAAAATTGCTTATCTATATTCTTTTGGTAAGAAAAATTTGTCATATATTCTATAGATAAAAATAAAAAATTACAAGTATTTAATTTATTTAATTTATCAAATGATTACTTTAATATTTTGTTCTCATTATTTTAAAATTATGATGAATATAACTCATCAATTATATAAAATATAATTAGTTTATTAATTATATAATAAATAGAATGAATATTATATAAAATTATACAAAATAAAAATTAAATATTATATCATATATATAAATTTTAAATATAATCATAAATATTATTATAATAGAAATTTAATTTTAAATATAATCATATTAATTATTTATTATTTAATATATGATTTTATATTTATTATCTTTATTATTTTAATGTTCGATTATAAAAAAATTATGTATTTTTTATCTATTTTATATAAATTTAATAGAATCGGTTATTTATTGTATTAGTTATTTAACTAATATTTTATTCATTTTAATTATATTAAGATAAATTATGATATATATATATATATATATATATATATATATATATATATATATATATATATATAAAGACATCTTTATTTTGCTATATAAACCTATTCTACTTTTTTATAGAAAATTTAGAAAAAAAAGAAATTATCAATTTAAAAATATTATGATAGAAACAGGTATTGAAAGATAGTTAAGAAGAAAAGATAGTTAGAAATAATTAAAATTTATTAATATCTCTTTTTTATATTATAATTTTAAAAGATATAATAGCCGGTTTAATAAGATTTTTCAAAATGTTCAAAGTTGAATAAAATAAAACAAAACAAAAAAATTAATTTTTGAGAAGTATTAATTTTTTAGCACAATTAAATAACTTTGAAAACTTCTTGAGAAAGCTTACAAGGAAACTTACTTCTTAAAAAATTAATTTCCCATGAAAACTTAATTCATATATGAACCAAACAATATGTTACTTACCTTAATAGACTTGTAAAAGATTGACATGTTGTTTCACATATAAATATGTTTTTAAGCTAACATTTATTTCACACACACACACACACACACACATATCATGTTAATAGAAAAAATTATTAAATTCTTTTAGAAGTCATTTAGTTCGTACAAGAAGTAACTTCTCATAAGAAATTAAATTTTCAAGAAGATAATTTCCTATATAAATTTCCTAGGAATCATTCAAAATTATTTGATTAATATATAGGAAATAATATTTTTTAAAAAATAACTTATTATATTTTATTTTGTTCAACTTTGAATATCCTTAGAAATATTAATAAAATAACTACTATATCATCAATATTATTATAACATAAATTAATAAATTTTAATTATTATTAATTAAATTTAATAAGAATAATTTTTTCATTATATCTATAAATTGTATAGGAAGTAGAACTTATTTAAGGAGAAATGGGTAAATAACTTTCTATCATTTGTGGGAAGTAGGAATTTTATGGGAAGTAAAACTTCTTGAAAAATCTTATTTCTTCTAATTATTAAATAATAATTAATCAAACAACTTACCACTTTCTTATTTCTTAGGAAGTAGAACTTTCATATTATTGAGGCAAATTAAACAACCTCTTATTATAATTATTTTTTTTATTTTTTAATGATATGTCTTCCTTCAAATTATTGATAATTAAAATATTTTGTATTACTAATATATTAAATTTAAAATTATTTAAATTCAAATTTAATTTATTATTAGTTAAATCATTTTTACACAATTACTTATTCATGTTTTATTATAGTAATAAAAAATTAATAAAATTCTTTTATCACAATTAAAATTTCTTAATTATTTTTACCTTTTTAATAATATATCTTCCTCTCATTTATTGATACTATAAAATATTATTGATAGATTATGGCTCCCTTTCACATAACTAACTGATAAGTTAACTGATAACTTGTAACTGATAACTGATAGCTGATAAGTTAACTAAAATATTTCGTAAAATTAGCTGTTGAACTAACTGAAATTGTAAAATGATATAAAAGGACATATTAATAGAAATATATGTAATTAAAATAATTTATATTTATTTAAAAATTATATTATATTAATATAAGTAAAATTTTTAAAATAAAATTTTAATTTCTAATATTTAATTAATTATATTTTATAAACTTATATATTTATTTACTTATATAATTTTTATTTTATTATTTATTATAAAATTATAATTACTTAAAATATAATTAAATATATTTTTTAAAAATTACTTAAATTTATATTACAAAAGATATGAATTATAAATTAATAAAAAGAACAAAGATAGATTTGGAAAGAATTTAAAAATATAGTAGCTTATTATAAGTTATTTTAGGTAACTTATTAACTCAGAACTTATAAGCTTATAAGCTAGTACGAGAAACACCTCTAAATGTTAGCTTATAACTTATTGATTAAGTCAATAAGTTATTAAGTCAATAAGTTATAAACTAACTTATTTGTTGTGCGAAATGAAACCTATATTTAAACTCCTTCTTCTTTTATGAACATATAAATTTTTAAAATGTGATTACTAATTAGTAGATTCTTCATTTAATTGCTCCTTATTATCCTTCGAATTATGGTTTTTAAATCTTGAGCTATTAATATTTATAAAGCCACCTTTTATGTAGAGGTGTCAAAATAGATTGGGTTTAATGGATTGAATTAGGACTGGTATAATTTTATCTGGCTTGTGATTGGAACTGGTACAAGTACGGAAAACGATAACAGTAGTCCAACCTAATAAGAGATAAAGATTAGGACTGGTTAATCTGATTTGGCAAAGGACTGGAACTGATAAATATTAATTCATCATGTTATTAGATTAGTCTATTAACTTGATAATAGTAGTAAGTAATAAATAATTAATTTATTATTATATATTTAATTTTTATATAGATATTAAAATAATAATTTTGATATATTAAAATTATACTTTAATATAAATAAACTATACTTTAATATATATAATATTAAAATTATATATGAGTAATACAAAATAATTTTTAATATTAAAATTAATAAATTTATATATTTAATATTGTCAATATATATTATATAATTTTATAAAAATAAATAATTATATTAAAATTTGAATTAGTAATTTAATATTAAAATTTTAAATTATTTAAAAATTTTAAATAAATATTTTTTACATTAATTTTAAATATATTATATACATATATTATATAATACTTTATTATTTATTTTTTATTATTGTATACAAATTATTATGATTATTTTTATTAATATATTATTTATATGAGTATTTATTTATATATATTTGATAATATATAAATTATTAAATATATTTATTTTTATATATAATATTTTAAACTTGATTAATATCTATTTAATAATATAAATTTATTTTATTAAATAAACTAAATATGTAATATAAAACAAATATACAAATATATAATATAAATATATAATATATAATAATATATATTTATCTTATAATATAAAATAAACATATAATATAAAAGTCTTGATTAATATAAAATTTAAATTATTTTATTAAATGTATATATTGTTAAATGCAAGTTCACACATTTATTATATTTTAATAATATATATTTATTTTCATATATAATATATATGATAATAATATTATTATATTTAGTAAATAATAATATATTTTAATTAATTAATTATGTAAAATTAATGATAAATAAATAACTAATATGATAATAATAAAATGTAACGGGTTATAAAAACTCACCTGAACCCGCTTGATAATGTCAATTTGGGATTGAATTTGTAACAATCTGATCTGGTAAAAAAGTAGCCCAACTTGATACTGAATTAACGTACATTTTTTGCATATTGGGTTACTTTGGTAGGATTGAGTTAACCCGTTTTTACAAGTTTACTTTTATATTAAGATTTGTTATCATCTATTGACTTGATTTTTTAAGGGTAAGAGCAATGGCTTTACTTAAAAAGCCAAGTTTTCTCATTGAAGTTAGTTTGTTTTACTTGTAAAATATGGTATTAATTAAAGGTGGTAAATGGGCCTAAGGCCTGCAAGCTTAGTACACTGATTTATGGGCTTTTTATGCATCAAGCTTGTTAAAAATAAACCCTTAAAAAAGTAAGTCTAAATAAGCTTAGTCTACTCAAGCCGAATCTATGCAAGTCGTAAATTAGCTTACAAGTCAAGTCCATTTATAAGACAAAACCCAAAGATTTTATAGGCTTTTATATGGATTAGGCCAATCAAAATAGGTCCCCTTAAAATGTAAACTTATGCGAATTGGGCTTAAATAAGCCTAGGTCACATGACTTAACCTGTTTACCACCTTTACCCAAAGCTTTTTGGGAGGCATAGTTTGCACAACATAAACATAAAGATACAAATATATTGCACTAAACTGTTAGATATATAGTATAAAATTTTAAAATTTTAATTCTTGGTTATTAAAAGTTAATACTTTATGTAAAATCATTACTAGTTTATGAAAAAATTTATAGTTAGATAACAACTATGATAATCATATAATTTATGTGTCACATTCATTATATTTTTTTAAGATTTTTAATGTATGCATTTTACAATAATTTTATCACAAAAATAGAAATTTTTTATGTTGTAATTTTAATTAATGAAGTTATATTTTTTTTTACATTTACAATATACAAATTTCATATAAAATATAATATTTTGTTAAAAAAATTTAATGAGTATAAAGTTTTTATAGAAATTATATATTTATTAAAACATGTAAAATATGTAGAGTAAATATGGAATGAAATTCAAAAAAATACAATTTAAATGCTAAAAGATGAAGTTTGTTTAATACTATTGGAAAAAATAATTACCGAGATCAAAGTAACATATAGTGAAAAAAAATTAAATTATTCATTTGGATCAACTTTTTCCACACATGTAATAAAATATATCACCACAAAATATTGCAAGAAAAAAATCAAGAGATTAAAATTTTTAACATGAAAAATTCTTCAATATGGGAGTAAAAAACACAAGACCTAGTCTAGTAAAAAAAATCTATTAATAAAATAATAAATATAATATTTTTCTAGAAATTCTAGAAAATAATCAGTATAAAATTCTTCACATCAGTATAAAACTCTTCACCAAAGTAGGTAGAATTCTTAACAAAATTGACACAATAATTAACACTAATTATTATATAAAATTAGCCAATAGAAAAAAAATAAAATTAGGAAAAAAAATATACATTATATTGCCCAATTTATTAGAAATAACATACCCAAATCTAATATGAATCTAAGAAAAAGGGCAATAATTCTTCTGACATAATTTGGTTACATAACACCTCTTTCTTTCTTTGTTGCTATGTGGCTTCTATCTCTTCACAAAACCTAGGCATAAAAGGACTGCACAAAAGCCAATACACATAGAATCCTACTCAGCCCACTCCTACACAGAATTTTTTTTGCTATACACATTCGTACAAGCTTAGATATAACAAAGCATTATGGCTTTTCACAAAGCAAACCCAAATAATGGGTTTAATTTAAAACTTGCCCCACAACTTTTTTTGTCTTTCATATTTTTTTATACAAAATAATAAATATAAAAAACTATAGGTTTATTTAGAAGGAACCCACACCAATATATCTTCCCTTTCCAACTAAATAGGGAATATTGTCATTTTGACTATTTCGTATAAAGGTATCAAAATGAGTTGGGTTTAACGGGTTGACTTGGGACTAATATAATTTTTCCTAACTTAGGATTGGAACTAGTTAGCCCGACCTAATAAGGGATTAGAACTGATAAGTATTAACTTATCAGGTTATTAGGTTAGTCCGTTAACCTGATAATAATAGTAAGTAATAAATAATTAATTTTTTATTATATATTTAATTTTTATATAGATATTAAAATAATAATTTTGATATATTAAAATTAAATTTTAATATATATAATATTAAAATGATATATATGAGCAATATTAAATAATTTTTAATATTAAAATTAATACATTTATATATTTAATATTGTCAATATATATTATATAAATTTATCAAAATAAATAATTATATTAAAATTTAAATTAATACTTTAATATTAAAATTTTGAATTATGTAAAAATTTTAAATAAATAATTTTGGTATTAATTTTAAGTGTATTATATACATATATATAATATAATACATTACTATCTATTTTATTATTATATAAAAATTATTATAATTATTTTTATTAATATATTATATATTTATATATTCATATATAATAAAATAAATTTTATATTATATATTTATATAATATATTTATTTTTATATAATACATTGGCCTTGATTAATATATATTTAATAATATTTATTTATTTTATTTAATAAAATAAATATATAATATAAAATTCTTATTCAATATAAAATTTAAATTATTTTATTAAATGTATATATTATTAAATATAAATTCACACATTTATTAAATCTTAATAATATATATTTATTTTATTAAATATATATTTAATAATATATTTTTTTCATATATAATATATATGACTTATTGATATATATAATAAAATTTTAAGTTATAATAATATATAACTATATTTAATAAATAATAATAGATTTTAATTAATTAATAATATAAAATTAATAATAAATAAAAAATTAATATGATAATAATAATAAAATATAATGGATTATAAAAATTCCTGAACTTACTTGATAAATATCGACTTGGGATTGGGACTAAAACTGATACGGTAGTAACTCGATCTGAACTTGACCTAGTGAAAAAGTAGCTTGGCCTGGGACTAGTTTGATGTACGATTTTTGCCCATTGGATTTGCCTAATTGGGTTAGGTTAGCCCTTTTTGACAAGTCTAATCTCGTATCTAATGATAACAAACACTAATATGTTTCAACCTTACATGGAAAGCAAAATTTTTATCAAGGTATATTATACTTTGATTGTCACAAAATGAGATATAACAATCTTGCTTAAATCTAAGTTTTTAAGGAAATTTCTTCATCCACAACAACTCTTTACACACTTTAATGGCTACAATAAATTCTGCCTTTGTTGTTAAAAGAGTAATGTATTTTTGTAATCTAGATTGTCATGCTATAACTCTTTCTACAAACTTGATCAAATAATCAAAAGTAGACATACAAGAATTAATATCTCCAACTAAGTCTGCATTAATAAAATCAATTAACAAAAATTTTTCATCTCCAAATATAAAAGCTCAAATTAGTTGTACGTTGAAAATATCTCATAATTTGTTTTATAACATTCCAATGCTTTTTACCTAAATTTAAGAGAAAATGACTTACTATACCAATGACATAAACAATGTTAGGTGTAGTATATATTATGACATACATTAAACTTCTAACTATTGAGGCATAATGAATTCTTTCCATATTTTTCTATTTGTTATCTATAGTTAGACATTGCTTGGTACTCAATTTAAAATGAGTAGTAAAAGGATTTGAAATAGTTTTGACATTTTTCATACTAGACATTTGAAGTACTTTTTCGATGTACTTCTCTTGTGATAAATAGAACTTTCTTGTACTTCTATCCTGAGTAATCATCATGCCCAAAATCTATTTTGCTTGACCTAGTCTTTTATGAAAAGACTTACTCAATTGTTTCTTTAATTCATTAATTTTTACAACATTTTTTTCAATAATTAGAATATCATTAATATAGAGTGAAAAAATGATAAAATCATCATTAGAGAATTTTTAAACAAACACACAACAATTAGAAGTTGTCTTTTAGAAACCTTGCTCTCCTATAAATAACTCAAACTTCTTATACCACTATTTAGAAACATATTTTAACCTATAAAGACTCTTTCTCAATTTACATATATAGTTTTCTTTCCCTTTCACTTGAAAAACCTTTGACTGCTCCATATAAATCTTTTCTTTTCTTCTAATCACTATAAAGAAAGGCTATCTTTACATCTATCTACTCAATTTATAGATCAAGCGTAGTTATTAAGCTAAGCACTGTATAAATGGAAGATATTTTTACAATAGGAGAAAAAAGTTCATTAAAATTAATTCCTTTTCTCTAATCAAATTCCTTTACAACCAATTTGGCTTTATATTGAGGTTTAAAGTTATATTATTCATTCTTTATTTTATACATCCACTTGTTCTTCAAAGCTTTCATGCCTTTTGGTAATTTAACTAATTTAACTAACTTATAAGTATGATTTTCCTATAAAGATTTCATTTTATCTTGCATAAATTTAATTCACTCACTTTTATTTTCGTCTTCTATGACCTTATCATAACATTCTAGCTCCCCCATTAATTAAAAGAACGAACCCATCTTCAGTATACCTTGTAAAAAGTTATTTGATTCTAGTGAATTTTCTAAGTGCAACAACTGAAGCCTCCAATGTTAGTTGTTCACTATATACATTTTATGTAAGGTTATCTATATCAACTACATCATCCTTAAAATTTTGAGCTTCAACTCTATCCAGTTCCTCTCTTGGATAAACTATATCCTAGTTAAATGATGATTTACTATGCTAAGGCACCACCACTTCTTCTTTAATAATGTCTTTTAATATTTGATCTTTTACAAACATAGCATCTCTACTTTTGATCAATTTCTTTTCAAAAAGATCATAGAATCTGTAGCCAAATTAATTTTCACCATAACCCAAAAATATACATTATTTTATTTTTCATATCAAGCTTGGATATCTTATCCTTGGAAATATGCATATATACTTTACAACTAAAAACTCATAAATAATCATAAGAAATATTCTTACCTAACTAAACCTTTTCTAGCGCTTCAAACTACAAAGAAACATATTGAGAGTGATTCAAAACATACATAATTGTTTTCAAAGCTTTAACCTAAAAAGTTTATTCATCCTTTTAGTTAAAGCATTCAATTGAGGAGTTTTTGGTGGTGTTTTTTTACATCTAATACCTTGTTATTTGCAATAAGCATAAAAAGATCTTGAATATTCACCTCTATTATTAGTGCATATGCATTTTCACTTCTTACCTATTTCTCTTTAAACATATATAAATCTCTTTCTTGAGTGATCATTAATAAAGGTAACAAAATAAAAAGAACTATCAAGTCTCCTTGTACTCATAGGACCATACACATCAAAATGTATCAATTCAAGTATATTTAATTTTCTAAAAGGTGGATGACTCTTAAAATCTACTCTATTTTATTTTTCAACTAAATAATGATCACACTTTTGTAAATGTGAACTCTGCACTCCATATAATGCATTTTTTATCCAAAATAATGATCCTTTTTTCATTCATCTGACACAAACTCTTATACCATAACTCAGTTTTATCACTTGACTTTATAAAATTAACAACACATTAGATAGTTTTTGCTTAAGTTAAGAAAAGTGTAGAATACCTTAGGCCTTTAGCCATAATTATAAAAATTTTGGTAAGCTTCCACTAGCTAAATGAAAAAAAAATATTATAACTTTTATTATAAAGTTTACCTATAGAGAGTTAGTTCAACTAAATGTCTGAAACATATTTTACATGCTTAAGGATTAATTTAGTTCCATTGGATATTTTTAGAATGATATCTATAATACTAGTGCACTTTATTGCACCCTTATGAACCAATCTTACATCTCTAAAATCATTAAGAGTGTAAAATGAAAAAATATCCCTTTTGCATGTAATATAGGTGAAAGCACCACTATAATATCTAACTAGTTTCGTTCTTTGCAAGATTGATGATATCATCTTTATGGACCAAAAGAAATTGATCAACACTTATATTAATTTGATCATCATCATTTTCATCTTCTTTACCTTTCCCCTTTTTCTATATGACTTTTATTTTTATTATCCTTTTTTGATTTCTAGCAATATTTCTTGATATGCCCCTTTTTGCTACAATAATGACACTTAACATTTTTAAATTTTTTTCTAGATTTGCTTCTACTCTTATCTCTATTCCTTGTACCTTGATTTTTACTTCTCCCTCGAGACTCAACAACTTTAACATTTTTCTATGAAAAAGAATCCTATAATTTTCTTCTCAACTTTTCATTCAAGACATCACTTTTAGTAATTTCAATTGTTATCATGCTATCTACAATAGAATTAAATATAGATATTCTAAATGTCTCCTATGAATCTGGTAAAGAACTAAGAAGTATCAAACCTTGAACTTCATCTTCAAATTTGATACCTATAGTAGAAAGTTAATTAATAATCTCATGATACTTATTCAAGTGATCTATTATTAAAGTACCATTTTAATAATTTATGCTCATCATTTGCTTTATCAAGATCATTTATTATTCCCAATTTTTTTAGCATACAATTTTTCAAGTTTAATCTGTAATATACGAGCATATATCTCCTCTTCAATATGATTTGATTGATTTCACAAATTCTTTTACCTATTACCTAATGTACTTATAAATTTGTCTATACAATAAGTCTCATTCTAAATCTAATTTATTTTTAGGTTTTTCATTAACAAATATAGGTAAATAATAGTCTTTTATATAAAACAAATATTCCATCTTTCTTTTCCAAAGAGCATAATTTTTACTATTAAAAAATACTATTCTACTTGTATTAACCTCCATATACACATAAATAGAATATACCTTGAGCTTTGATACCACTCGTTGGGAAACATTAATTATCAAGATTAAAGCAACATGTAATTAAAAAAAATTAAATTATTAACTTTGATAAACTTTTCTCACATGTACAATAAAACATATTATCAGAAAATATTGCAAAAAAATCAAAAGATTAGAAATTTTTAACATAAAAAACCCTTTAATGTGAGAGCAAAAATTATGAGACCCATTCTAATAAAAAAATTTACTGATATAATAATGGATATAATATTTTTCTAGAAATTCTAAGGAACAACTAGTATAAAATTTTGTATCAAAATAAGTGAAATTCTAAACAAAATTAATACAATAATTAACACTAACTACTATGTAAAACTAGTCAATAAAGAAAAAGAAAATTAGTATAAAAATATATACTATGTTACCTAAATTACAAAAAATAACATACCTAAATCTAATGTGAATTTGATTAAAAAAATGATAATGTTTCTCACATAATTTGGTAAAATTGCATAATACCTTTTTCTTTCTTTATTGCTATACAACTTCTACCTCTTCACAAAACTACAAAGGAAATCCCTTTTAAATGCAGATAAACCTAGGCATGAAAGGAATGCACAGAAGCCAATACACACACGAAATCCTATTCAGCCCATCTTCTACACGAAACCTTTTTTGCTAAATATATCCATACAAGCTTGGATATAACAAACTTTTATGGTTTTTCATGAAACAAGCCTAAATAATGGATTGATTCAAAACTTGTCCCATACCTTTTTTTTGTCTTTTATATTTTTTTATACAAAATAATAAATATAAAAAAATTATGGGTCTACGTAGAAGGAACCCACGACCAATAAATATAACAGGTAGATAATTTGATTATAAACATGATGAGCATTTTACCAATTCATTACATACGTGCTTATTTTACTTTTAATTGATTGTTATTTATGTAATTATATTATCAAAATTATTTTAATAAATTTTTTTGCATAAGTGAAAAAATATTCAAAATTGTTATAAAATAATACTTTAAATTTGATTCATTACTAATATAAAATATTTTATATTATTAGTGAATGAGAATAAGATAGGTCATTAAAAATAGTAATTAATATGTTATTAAAAAATAATAATAATTAAAAAAATTTAGCAATAGTAAAAAAATTTGATAGTATTTTAGTTACATAATAACACATAGGTGAGTAGCTAATAGTACATAGTTAATTTATGCTGATATTAGATCAACTTTATATTCTTATAATAAAGAGTTTAAATTTAATCCACTATTAATATAAAATATTTTATATTATTAATGAATGAAAAGATATGTGATTAAAAAATTAATAGTAATTAAAAATTCTTAAAAGTAATAAAAGAGTTTTAATAATTTTTATTAACATATGGCACATGAGTGGATAATAATTCAAAGTCAATTTATACTGATAGTAAACTAAATTTTAAACCAAAAATAAAATCATAAACTAATTAAAAAAAGCAACAATTATATTAACATGATCAATAAATTTTACAATTAAATAACATTGAAAATATTCATTTATTTAAAAATAAGGATGGATTATATATATTATTATATTATATTATATATAAAGAGACCCATTGATATCAATATAAATTAAATGACTTACACCAAATTTTAACCATTAATCACAATAATATTTAAGGTTAATATCAAATTCATTATAGATAATTTATACACTACATGTAACTTGTGCTCCCTCCCAATTAATACATTAAATGAAAACATTCATATCCTTAATATACTTCAAATCAATTTTATTAAAAGTGTTTAAATTGGAGACCGAAGATTTCTTTTTTATTATGACATCAACCATGCTTCTATATTAATATTAATATAATTTAATACATTCTTCTATTTATTTGAATAAGATATCTTTGATTTTATATTATAAACATATCTTTAAAATATTTTTCTTAAGATATACTATTTCATATTCTAAACTAAATAAAGCAATAATCACATTTCCATATTACACATATAAAATGCTGAAATAAAATATTAATAGAAGTAATACTCTCTTTATTGTCACTTTAAAATAAAAGTATTACTCTAAAATAAATGTTGACTATCGAAATTAGTTATCTTAAGATGTAGTGATAAAGAAAACATGACTCCAAGTATTCTTGCTTATCAAGTTGTCTAAGCTTATCCTACAAGTTTAATTTGCTGAATGTAAAAAGAAAAGTTTAGTTCAATCACGCTTTTCTCTCTCTCCGTGGTTTTTTTTTTTTTTTGGTTGCCTATTCTTTTGGTCATGCAAGTACATTTAAATTTTTACTAAAAGATAAAATAATGAAAATAATAAAATAGTTTAAATTTATTTTAAAAAACATTTTACAACGTATTTTGTTTATTCCAACAAGAAATTTCATTTTTTTAATATTTAACAATGAAACACATGTTGTAAAATAATATGAAATTTATTTGTACTTTTATTTAGAAAAGATAATAACCAATGATTTTTAATAAAATATCATGAAGCCTATTAAACTTAGAACATAACCAAGCTTTTTTGGAAGAAAATGTGACTTCATAGTCTTCCAAAATTTCCATGATTCAAAATTAATCAAATGGAGGGAAATGCAATTAGCACATGAGAAAATATAATTTATGAAATGATTTAGGCTTAGTGTTGGAAGAGTAATGAACCAATAATCTTTTGCAAGCTATGATTGATCGGTCAAAAATACATATGAGTCTAAATAAGTTGGATTATAATAATAAAGTCATAAGTACAATAAATTAACTTATATTTCTATATAGAACCATTTAAAAATACAAAACCTATATTTTTACTTTTCTATTTGGCTCTTCATTAAGTAAGCATTAAATTAAGTTAAAATTTGGGAAATGGTCATAATTATGGAATAAAATACCTATTTCAATCCTAGCCATACCAAATTATTTACAAAATGGTCTTTCCATTCCTTTTTATATCATTCATTTCCTTTCCATCGTACCAAGTATAAGATAATGTACACTATAGAAATATTGAGATTATTAATACATATATTTGGAGAGAAAAATGATGGTTAAATGGGACAATTACTTTGAAAATTAAAATATTAATAAATTTTTCTCTTTTCAACAAAGGTTATCTCCAAAATTCAAACTTCTATTCATCTTAGACCAACCTAATAAGGTAGATCAACCTAAGACTTCTATAGGAATGGATTGGTCCATGTCAGCCAATGGCATATATCAAGGTCAAGTGAACAAAGATAGTTGCGAGGCATACTTAGTTAATTAAAATCGTTCAATTGCAACAATTGAAGATAGTTATTCTACTAATAGGAGCTAACCATTTTACCATCTATGATAATTGTTAATCTAGAATGATCTATTAATAATTAAAAACTTTACTACCTTTTTGAGAACTTTTTATTAGTGAGAAAAGACTAATCTATCCCTATGTATGTCCTTCTTTATAAATATTGATTAATCATATAAGCTATGCTCTCTAAATTCTTCTACTCTCTTTCTCTTAATGCTTATACAATATATTATCCTTTCAAACTCATATTAACTTGATCATTGAAGGGCCATCCACCACCATTAGCTTTATGCAAGTTGTGTACAATCATTTCCAGCAAACTCTCTTCCATAATCCCCTAACCTATCGCTACTTTGGTAAGGGTGCTTAACAAAGGAAAATGGTTAGCGAATTAGGCCAAAGGCTACATTAGCTAGACCAATTTAGGCTCGATTCGCTAAGACTCGCATTTTAGATGGGCCTATTTTGGCTAGTTTGATTCATATAAAAGCTTGCAAAGCCCACGAACTTTGCCTTATAAAACCTACAGCCTTGTAAATTTAGTTTGCACGAGTTGAGCTCTTTTAAGTCCACTTTTTCACAAGCCTATTTTTGACAAGCTTAGTCCATAAAAAGCCTGCAAACCATTTCACCAGGCTCGCGAGCTAGAGGCCTACTAAGCACCCCTATACTTTGGTAAGATAATACTACATTATCATTGTCTATTTTTTAAACCATCACAATTCACATCTTTTTCTTGAATTTTAATACTCTGATTATTACATTTCAAGGTATCTTAATCATTCTTGATTTTTTATTTTAGATAAAACTATTGATTTATTGTCATAAAATCATATGGTTTTTATTGATTAAAGGCTAGTTTCAACCAATTTTAATGAAAATGATCAATTAAGTTCATTTTTCCTGATTAATTTTGGTGAAATTGATTGATTCACCATTTGTATAGATTTCAATTTGATCTAAAATAAATTAGTAAGATCAATCGATCAATTTATCATTACTCTTAGTAAATCACTAAGATAATTAATGCACTTGATCATTCTAACACTTGTTTTTCATTTTCTCACTCATTTTCTTTGAAAATCAATTTAATCAATCAAATAATTCATCCCTACTCCTGTCACTTAACAAAAAGATTAATTTATAAGTTTAATTCATCATTTTCTATTTGTTTCTCTTGTTTCAATTCTAAGAAAAAGCTAATTTGTTTAGTTAATCAATTATATTTCTTAAATCTTATGTTAAAATCCTTGAATCCAAGCTTTACCTAATTATATATAATGCAGTGTTTCACATTTAGTCATACTCTTGCTTTAAAGAAATATATGATTTCTAATATCAATCATGGAATTTATCAATAAACTATCATGCATGACTATTCCAACTGTTTCAATGTTTAAATTAATGCCAAAATTCTCAGATGAAAGCATTTTCAACCCATCCAACAATAATTTATTACCTAAAGGGATGAGTTTTAAAGAAAGAAAAGGAAAAGAGAGTAAGTTCTAGCAAACTTAACAAGTAAACAACAAAGGAAAGAACAACAAATGAAGGAAATAGATATTCTTGAGTGCCATCAGATTAGAATAAAAAAAAGCTGAAAAGAGGTTTAGAACAAGGAAAGAAAGATTTTTAAGAATTCTCTAGAATTTAAGACACGAGAGATATAAATGAAATGAGCTGAATATGGAAAGAAGTCTACTTAAATAAAGGCTTAAATAAACAATCTAATAGATCATAGTAGTCCATCAAAGAGTATTATTCTTTATGCATAAGCTTTTTTTGTGAAACAACATTATTATGACATAATGCCCCTAAAAATGTTAGTTTAATAGTTACCTCAATCAATGCCTTGAATTGCCACATCGAATATTCAATCCTCATGAAATGACATCATGATATTAGTTTACTTTGCAAAATGCAACTTCAAAAAAGAAAACTTCCCTTAAATGATGCTTCAATACATAAAAGCCATTTTGCTTTCTACAAGAATTCCTAGAGCCTCGTAGTAAAGATGTATGCATCTTGCCTCTCTCTTTATTATGATGGTCCATAAACAAAAGGCCTAATGTTAATGCCTAAAGCCATAAGACATAGTTTTAAAACCACTCCTCAAACATGAAAATAAAGGAAAGTTTTAAGAAGCCTATTAGGCTACCAAAAGAGGGCTAAATTTCTAAGAAAAGCTAAGCCTCTAAAGAGTCCTAACAAATATCATTTACATAAAAGTCCACAACCTCAAAATCATCTAGCTCAAGAAAAGGTTCATAAAACCTTGTCATCCTCTCCAACCTATATTCTAGCTTAGGGGAAGTCTATAAAATACTAATTGTTATATCCTCAATAACATTATTATTGCAAGGGTCTAAATAAACAAGGTTTTATAGAAGCAAAAGCTAACTAGTGGCTATCCAACTTGGGGACAAAGGTTATTTTGACCAAAAAAATAGAGAAACTCTTTTCGATCAAACTTCTTAGGAATTTTCAAAGCATATGCCCCAATAAAATTAGAATAATGTCTTCACCTTAGTTCATAGGAAAGATGGACATGTCATGCCTAATCCTCCTTATTATAAGTCCTCTAAACTAAAGTGAACAAAAGGATCTCCATACTCTCTAGGCCACCCACACCAAAAAAGGATAAAAACTTAGCATTGTTAAAATCTTTAATCGTCAAGTAGTGGCATCACCACTATTGTGTATAAAATCCCTACTACCTAGTCCTATATCATTCCTTCTATCCCTCACTTTATTAAGTGATGTGATCTTTCATATTATGTCGTTATTACTTGAGTCCATACCTTGACTTCACCCCTTCATTATAAATACCACTATTGTAAACCTTAAAGGAAGGATCATCATGATTAGGCTTGTGGTAAACTTTGAAACATGAGAAAGTATGAGAAAATATCTTTTTTTGCCTTGTTTGACAACCTCAATTTAAAGTGTTTACTTTTCACTTCTTTTTGAATTACACTTTAGGATCCCATTAATATACTTTCACCCCTTATCTTTCTTGAACCCATTTTCCTCCATAACAGCCTCGCAAGTAATGGATCATTTGTTTGAATAACAAATGAGATGCTAATTAAGCTCACTAGTTGATGAAATCCAAATCTGAAGTTCAATGTAAATATTTCAAAGTGCAAAGGTTGATGAATTTCAAGAACAAAACTTAACTTTAACTCCTTTAGGGGCTAATTGCACCCAAAATGTAGTTTTGAAAGAATGAAAATATTTGAGCAATAAAATACTACATATTATTCCTATTGTTCACAACTAATTTTGAAATTACAAATATGATATATTCTTGTTCAATTTAACCCCACTTTAATAAAATAGAATAAGTTTTACTTAAATTTTAAGTTGTGCAAGAAGTTTGAAAATAATTTTTTTGAGTAACATTATTATAATCATTATCAATATCAATATTTTGTATTTGTGATTGAAAATAAAAATATTTCGCGCTTCCTAACTTGACATTTGTTTTGGCATTATCTGCACGCTTAGGTATACATTGATTGGATTCCTCAAATTGAATTTCGCAATATTGCACTTCAAAGGATAACAAGAAACATCATAATTTTTTATGATTAAATTAAAGGATTATAATTTATTAGATGATAATAAATTAAAAATAATTATTAAATTTATAATTATTCACCTCTTTAATTTTTATCAATAATTATACTCCTTTTATCCCTTTTTATTTGTTACTTAAAATTATTTAATGAAAATTATAAAAATTAATTTATTATATTTAATCTTATTGTACTTTCCAAACTATTTTTTACTCTAATAATAAAAAAAAATTTCATCATTCTAAGGGTTAAAAGTGAAGAGATAAATGTGTAGAGCAATTATGATAAAGAAGGGTACAATTGAAAAGAAAATTAATACTTTATTTAAATTTTAAGTAACATGTAGAAAAGATGGAGAATTTCTCCCAACAAAAACGATAAATAAAAAGAGAGAGAGGGAATATGCTTATCCTATTCTCTAAATTCTAAGGTGGATCTTGCATGTTATCCTAATCCAAATTGAATTCTGCTCTCAGCTCAACCTATGGCTGAAGGACTCGGGAGTGAGTTGTGATAGGTCAGAAGAAGCGAACATAGCAACCCTGAATTCCGGGCTTCAAATTTAATGACAAGGTAGCAGATTCAGACTATATTCATTTCATGTATCTAATACCCACCTTCCTTTCCTCCACGGACTGCATTTACTTCCAACTTAGAATGGTAGTTTGCAATTGAAGAGAACTGATCAAACAAAAACACTGTCCAGAATAGGAATAAGCTGTTTCTCTGCCACCTGTCCTTTACCATAATTTGGCATCTAACAAAGTTTCGTGGCCGTTGCAACTCCCATTACTCACCAATAATGATTCTTCTAATCTTATTTTGACATTTTTTTTTCTTTTTTGGCTCAAAAGAATGTGTGGCCAATTTTTCTTTGTTGCCTCATTATGGATATGGAATTAAATTCTGGTCAAATGAGGCTATTCAACTGACTCAGATGACAAAAATTGCATATAATTGACTGCCTCTTGAACCGGAAGTTTGATTATAGACCAGTTAACTTGCCCACTTTTCAACTCATTGAATTTAACGAATAAACAGATGACTTTTTTTTTTAAACCTTCATTTTATAATTTTCTTGATTATTTTTTTTAGAAAAAATAATTTATATAGTACATATCACACAAAAAGTTAATAGAAAATTATGTATTATAAAAAGTTAAAAACCTTATTTTAAAAAACCATAAAATCTATAAACCATTTTTTATAAACTTGAAAGACCTGTATAAATTGAACAAGTGAAGGGGTAAAGAAATGGGCAAAAAAAATAGAACTTGGCGCTACAAGAATTCAGTGCTGGAATAAATTGGCAAAAAGGGGAAGGAAAAAAAAAATAGGGGGAAACACAGGGCCTGGATTAGCCAATCAATGGCATTCTTATTTTTGGACATGTAGTGAAATTATTTATATTTAGAAAGATGATTGAGATGCTGATGATATACCAACCAGAATTGCAGAAAGTGATGGTGGGTGCTGATGCGGCAATGCATGACCAAAAAGCCTTCTAACTTCTAAGCAATGCCTTTTTATTAGAAAAATTACAATTCTCTATCAGAGTTATTATCAACAAAATCCGGCTTTTACATCTTTACATTCCTCACCACCCTGCCAATTTCACAATTAAGTCTCTTCCCAGCCACTCTCCTCCGAGCCTAATTGAGATTTTAAAAGTAGAGAGGAAACAAAGAACATAAAAACGGCAAAAAGGAAATTCTTGACCTTTCTGCAGTATATCCCCTTTTTTTCCTTTTTTTTTTTCTCTTTTCTTTTCTTTTCCTCATCCATGGGTTTTAGTATACTTATACACAGGATCTCCATATCCTTCCCTCCAAAGAAATAACAATGATAGAAACATCGTCGTGGTAACGCCGCCTATGACCCTGTGGTATTTCAAGCAATTCATGAAAGTCCAAACCTGCAGTTCAAGAAGGCATAGTTTAGAATAAGTAAATCTAGGTCTTAAATTTCTTAAAGGCAACTTCGAATTGTTTGAAATGTTTTTCTGCTATACCTGCTTTCTTTGCTGCTCGGAATAGAACTTCTTCAACCAAATGCTGCGCTGGGTCCCCCTCAGGCTGCAGTGTGATGAATAGCTCCACTTCAGCCACTGCTTCTTCATTTGTCAAGTACTGATAGAGCCCATCCGAGGACAGAATCAAGAATTTATCCTTTGGGCCTAATCTGTGGTGCTTTAGATGTGGGTTGCAGGTGATGTAAGGAGAAGTTCCTACATAATCTATCCTAAACATCTCGAGAAGAGCATCATTCCACTTAGGCTGCAAACATGCAAACCAGCAATAAGAAAGTGTAAGAAATACTGTTTACATTAAGTTGGAACCTGGAATTAATAGTCTATCCTGAACACATTCAGTTTTCACAGATTAATATAATTACACCATAATAACAGTGGTAGTGAAATTCGTTACATGATTACATCCAAGAGTTTGGCTACTTACTGGATCTAAAAACTCTTCCTGTGTTAACGACTAGAAACGGTAAAATACAGTAAAATCAAGTTGCAACATATACAACTGTCACAATTATTATGTGAATGTGTTCAGTTCCTTCACTTTAACTTAGCATGAAACAGATGTAGAACTGAGAATCAGCAAACTCTGCAGGTGACAGGAAATTAGAGACAGTAACTATACATACTAATGCTTGATAGTTTATACAAACCTTTTTGAGAAATCCGGCGCCAAATGCTCGGGTAACCTTCAAGGAACCCTTAACACGGTCATTCAATATAGCAAAAGCATCATCTGGGTGTTCCTTCTTTATTCTTTGTACTTCCTGAAGAAACATATAAGGCATTTCTCAACCACGCTGTGCATAAATACAACTTTGATTAAACACAGTCAAAATGAGTTAAAACAACTCACCTCTTCAATGTTGGTGCTATGATCCTTGGAAACCTGAAAAGCACTAAGACTGGGAACCAAGTTTGACTTATCACCATCCAAAGATTCAAGATCATGCATTGTTTCTTCGTTGATCATCTCCAAATCCTGGCGGATTTTTCCAATCCAATAATCCGGCTCTGCCTTCTGAGCTATTACAGCTCGGCTATCACCCACATTCATCACATAAACATCCTCTCCCTTCATTAACATTACAAGAACACATGAACCCATCAATGCTAATTCAGGATTTTCTGTAAACATCTTATCAGCAATATCCAAATAAGCCTCCTCTGTCTTTCTCAGAGCTCTATGGAGAGCTTCCAATACATCCGAATGATTAATTTCACTGATACCTCTAGACCCAGATCGATTTAATTGTTCCTTTAACTTTCTATCAAGCTCTACTCTTTCACGATCCCACTCACACTTCCACCTTCTCTGGTTCTCCTCCCATTTTTTCGCTGACCCTTTGTACTTAATCTTTGAATTCTTACCTCGCTTTCTCTTCACAGTCTGATCAAAATTCGCATCACCACTTGCGCACGGATGATTCTCTTGCTCAACACAGCGAGAACAAGCATCTACTGACCTGTCCTTCCCAACATCACCATCACTGTTCTGTAACGAATCTTCCATTTCTAAATTAGAATTCTCGGGTTGGAGAGCAGAGCTGTCAGCGGCAGCAGCGGACTCGGACCCTTCGTCCCACAATAATCCCTTCAATTCTTTATGCACGGCCGAGTAAAGATTTGATAGAAGGTAATCGGGAGCATCGGGGCCGCTGAAACCGTCGTAAATTCCCACGAAAACCCAACCGTGCTCCTCTGATACCACAACATGGACTCGATCCTCTCCTGCCTTCCCTTGAGCCCATTGAAGATTTTGACTTTCCATCGAATCATCGTCTTCTAAGCTACCATCGCTACTGAAATGGACACTACTTAAAGTTAAATTCTCATTGTGTTTCTCCGGCCCGATAATCCATTCCGGTTCTTTCACCGTGGAAATCCCTTTGATTGGAGCAACAATGGAGTTCTGACCTCGAGACAAGGTCTTCGATAGTGCTCTCTGAAGAACTTGAAACAATCGACCCTTCCGTGATTTGGGTCGAAGAGCAAAACCCCCATGGGAGAAGCTTCTCTGAAATTGATCGGAAATCCCCTTTTCCATCGGACCCGAGAACAACCCCCGATCGAGAGGGCCCGACATAAAACCGCGCTCAATCGGACCTGATAAGAACCCTCTCTCGAGAGGACCGGAACCCGGGATCCCGCCGAGATTTCCAGAAAAAGGACCAGAGCTCATCAGATTCTTCGGGATTGGTTGCAGAGGAAGCGAAGCAAAAGAGGTTGAACTCTCGAAAGCTGCAGCTCTATCAATAGAGGAATAGGAATCCAAGTCAATGAAGGACGTGGACAGAGGAGTCGAGGCGTTGGCACTGACAGATGCACCAGAAATTGTTCGGAAGGTGGTTGTCTCTTCAGAGTGGACTTTGGATGAAGATAAACGGGTTGCTTCGGGCCGTACGTAACAAAAGGTGTGACCGAATCCCTCGTCTAAAGGTGGCTCCGATATCAAAATGGATATATCGTGCTTATTCCGGCGACCGCCTCCGGGGCCGGTGAAACACACAGTTAACTTCCCTAATCCGTTACCCATGTCGCAAATATTGATTCTAAAAAAGGAAAGTTAACTACAAGAGATCCTTCATGGCGGCTTGTTGTAGCAGAGAAGAGAGGAAGAGGGTAAGGATGGGAGCTGAAGATGGGAAGCGAAGAAGAGGGGAAGCGCAGAGAGAGAGAGATAGAGAGAGAGAGAAAGGCGTTGACTTTGAAATAAAGGTTTTCGGAAATGAGAAAACGCTCGTTTTCTGAATAAAAGAGTTTGCGATTTTTTTGGGGGTGCGGAGGCGTTGACTATGTTAACACTTAAACGAAACTTAAAAGATTTATGTCGTGATTTAATAGTTCTGGTTAGTCATTGATTACCATTTTCAAGGAGTGTGGAATACACGCTCTCAGTAAGGGGTCAAGATCTGCATCTAGAGGGCCGCACTGGGAGTGATATTGTCAGTGTTAGCACGCTCTAACAGAGTAGCGTGGTGTATAGTTTCGTTTTATATTGGTTAGGAGGAGGGAAGAGGGTGAAAAATTAAAGAATGTCATAAATTGTGGGCGCGGACAGAAAAGTCAAAAGAGAAACAATTCAATAAATAATAAGGGAAAATTAAACCTCGAGAAGCGTGCAAGAATCACCGTTGGATCAAGTGGAAGCTGTTTAAGAAAGCGAGGTTTGACTGACACCTGGCATTTTTTTGGTTGCTTTCGTATTCTGTTTTGTCAACTCGTAGCTTTCCGGAGCTTAGCTCAACTCTCTGTTTCATTATCAACGGGAAGAAAATAGGAAAAATCAACAAAATTATCCCTCTTCCTGTTTTGAACTGTACAAAAGACGGATGTGTGAAATATTCGATCGTGCGGGATTTTATAATTTAAGATAGTACACTAATTTTTAAAATTATTTAATTATATTTATTAAAAATAAATTATTATAATTAAATAATTTTAATTTAATAATTTTAAAATTTACTACATTATATTAAATTTGAAAATACATATTCCAACACAAGAACTCATATTATATTATGTACATATAAAATAAGTTATTTTCGGTTTGTTATAAAAATTTTAAACTTTAAAAATCTTGCTATATTCTTCTTAGAGGATTAAAAATTACAGGTCAAATGTAAATTTATTTATTTATTTTTGTTTTGAATCCTAAATATCATTAATAAATATGGTAATAATAATAATAA
Organism: Sindora glabra; assembly: GCA_020226215.1. NCBI lineage: Eukaryota > Viridiplantae > Streptophyta > Magnoliopsida > Fabales > Fabaceae > Sindora > Sindora glabra. Next base: position 70,112,545 of record CM035229.1, read on the forward strand.
TATATTTAACTTGAGGTTTCACTCAAAAAATATAAAAAATATAGAAATATGACAGGGTTAGCTGGTTCCATCATATCTAGGGTTGACTTTCTTAATATAAACCGAGTATCGAAATAAATGATGCGTACGATATTTGGGATGAAGAATTGAAAGGGATTCTTGAGTGCTGAGTTGGTGGTTCCCATCATGGAAAAAAAAATAAAGAAATAAATTGCAGCTTTGGGTGGTAGTGGCTTATGAGGTCATTTTGTTTGAGGAATTTTTTTTTCTTACTTTACAAAGTCAGCTTAGCGAATTTGTATCATTCTTAAACAATTCCTTGATTATGTGAGTTTTGAAATTGGAGGAAACTTTGTTTCTAAATAATTCTTTCAAGAGAATAAAAATCAAATAAATAAGTAAGTAAATTGGAGTTTGACTTACACCCCCTTGTTTCATTATTAGGAGGAGACATATAGGAGGGAGATGGAAGAAAATTGTTTTGATATATTATCATAAACCGCGTGCCATAATGAAAATGTTCACATGTAATAGTAATACTTACTTGATTAATTTTTTAGTCCAGCTTTACATATTTTAAAGAAAAATAAAAAAATAAAAAAAATTTTACTTAAGGGACATTCCATGCTTATTTGAATATTTGTATCTTTTATTGTATTTAAAACTTATTCTTTTGATTTTTATATATGGACATTCAGTAATTTAATCACAATTATCATTAAAAAAAGTAAAATTCATAGGTTTATATTAATACATCGTTCTTTTAGACAATTAATCATAATTTCAATTACGATATCTTATGCTCCAAAATATTTATCTAATTTAATTTAAAATTAAGGAGGAAAAATTTACAATTTGATTGAAATGACATCTAATGTTTTTAAATTTATGAATGTAATTCTTAGATGACAGGGATATTAAACGGGTCGTGATCCATAGACTCGTTAAATCATTGCACAAGTTTTTTAGACAACTAATCATAATTTCATAGGTATCTTAGTTTTTTAGACCAAAAAATTGAGATTCATAGGTTTATATTAATATATCATCCTTTCAGACAACTAATCATAATTTCAACTATGGTATCTTATACTCCAAAATATTTATCTAATTTAATTTAAAATTAAAGAGGAAAAATTACAATTTAATTGAAATGACAACTAATATTTTTAAATTCATGTATGTAATTCTTAGATGATAGGGATGTTAAATGTATCTGTGATTCATGGACTTGGTGAATCATTGCACAAGTTTTAAAAAATGAACTTATTACAAATAGGCTCATAAAAAAGCAAACTTAAACGAACTCAACTCACACGGCCTGCAAGCTAAGCTCATCTATAAGAGAAAATTCATAGGCCTCATAGGTTTTTATGTAGATTGAATCGATCAAAATAGTTTCACTTAAAATATAAGTCTTAGCGAACTGAGTCTAAATAAGTTCGGTTTACGTGGGCCTTAGATAGGTCCAAACCACTAAACCTATTTACCATGCCTATTAAAGAATGTTTGGTTTAACGTGGGAATGAAGATGAAGTTGGATTGAATAAAGTAAGGAAAGGAAAGAAATTATTTTTTTTAATAGTTCAGTCCACTTACAAAATGAAATTATATTATTTGTTATTTTTTATTGTTTGATTGATTAATTAATTAATTAATGAAATTGCATTATTATTTGTTATTTTTTTAATAATAGTAACCATAATAGGTGAGAATAATATTAACAATGAGAATAGTAGTGGCAATGATAATAATAATAATAATAATAATAATAATAATAATAATAATAAAAAAATGCATGTTTTTCTATTTCCACTCAATAATTTAATATGATTCTTAGGGAAAAGAGATGATTAAACCTATCAAATAGATTACAATTTGCAAATGCAAATTTTGACAAATCGAATTATTTAAAATTGGATTCTTTTTTTTTTACAAGTTTTATGGATTGATTTGTACTGAAATTTATTGGACTGGTCTAAGGATTTATAGTTAAAACTCACAGATTCGTAATTGGACCATGAATACATACCAAACTTGGACTACTCAAAATTTGATTCTTTATTTCATAGGTGATGTGGGTAAATTTGCATGCAGTCCAATCCATCTATTTTACATCCCTAAAATTGATTCAAATGGCATGAATTTATTAAAGGTAAATAGAATAACAAATGTGAATTAAGTATTCCAATAAAAAAATCAAAATTTTTTTGAAAGTAAATACTAAGAGATTCTATTCCATGAAAAAAAAATCATATAAATTTGTTGGATTAATTAAGAAAATTTACTTTTATAGAGTAAGAAGGTACTACTTAAAAATTTGAGTGAATATGAAACTTTAATACATTTTATTAATTAAAACAGATTGTGGGCGAATGACTTAGTTAATGAACCTGAATTAAGTATCTGTGCGTAGAATATCTCAAATACATGATTGTTTGAATAATTATATCTCATATGTAAAATTGTTTCATAAACTTATTTCTGATATCATTCCAAATGCATATATATAATAATTTTATGTCCGATGAGAATAATTATTATGTTATACTCCAAAAATTAATCCAAATTTAAAATCCATAATCACCATGGATGGTGTAAAGAGAAGTAATAGAATATCACTTTATTTAGGTATTTAAATATTATACTGGTTTGTTAATTGAATAAATTGGTCACTAGCAACTCCATATTCAATGAAAGGAAAGACTCCACTCGTGTCTTATGTTAATCTTGTCAAGATATCCCAATCCCCATCTCTCCCTTAGGCAAATGGGACTAGTACAGTCTGACACTTGGCAACTAAAACTACCATGCTTTATTATGAGACGAAGCTAGACGAATTTCAAATGTGTATCTACTATATTTAAATTGTATATGTTAAACTGATCATAAAAATATATATTATTTTATATTATATAAATGAGAGAATAATAATGACAATTTATATATTTGTGTACATTTTTATATTCAATTTAATGAGATATCACTGTGTAATTAATTTAATCTGTATAATTTGTATAGGCGCAATTTAAATAACAAGTTTTTCCATTTACCAAAATAATAATAATAAGTTTTTTCATGTTTTGAACAGCATTATTGCTTTCCACCACGTTTAGAGAAAACGTAGGGTAAAAAGTGTTACAAAAAAATGTTGAGTTGGAGAAAGAAAAAAAAAATAGTGAGAAGAGAGATATAACAAGAAAGAAATAATTTTAAAGCAGATATTATATTTTTTAAAAAAAATTGTGCTCTTAAAATATAATAAAATTTAAAACGCTCAAATTTAAAATAATGAAGATAGTTTGACAGAGAGAACTATATTTATAATTGTTAAATAAATATAATTTTTTTGCTAGATAATTTTTGCTGATCATGTAATTTTTAGAAAAACTTTTTACTATTATCTATTACAAACAATTATTTTTTTTAATTTTAAATTTTAAAAAATAATAAAATAAACATTACCTTTTGACTAGATAATTTTTGCTAATTATGTATTTTTTAGAATAACCTTTTTACTATTAGTTGTTACAAATAATTATATATTTTCAAAATTTAAAATTTTGAAATGATAATAAAAATTATTTTCACCAATTTAAATCCAAAAATTTCATATTTAACTATTTACTAATCTTAAATTATTATAAAAAGTACATTGATATAAAAAAATATTATAAATTCTTTTTCTAATAATACTGATATTTTGGGGCCATAATAGTAATTATCTAATAACTGTTTAAGTTATTTGATAACCACTTTTCAACCATTTTATTTTGGAAATTTTCTATATAAGATATACATATTTTTATTTATTCATATTATTAAGTAATTTGAGCATCCGAGTCTCTCCGATCTCTTCTTTTTATATTGCTGGTTTGAAGAAAAAAGAGATATTTCATTTTTCCATATAATATAAGACTTCAAAAGTCATCAATGTTGATTAAAAAAATTGGATGGAGAGTAACTCCTGTATAGCTTTGTAGCAAAAATTAAGCTAGGTAAATGAAAAGCTTTGTTTTTAAAAGCAATTCTATTTGTTAATTCTTTTGGTTAAATGGAAGTTTAGCGAAGAGTCCAAGTTTCACTTTGCGAATGAATATAGAGGCGAGGATTCAAAGCCATCATCATTCTTTGTTTACAAGTGGGGAGACCTCCATGAGCCACCTTCTCCACAATCCAATTGCATGACCCACCTAGCCTTTGTCTTCTTATTAACAGTTTCCCCCAACCATTCCATCATAAAACCCAGTAATCAAATTCAATTACCTACTTTTTCTTCCGGTAATAATTCAATGGGCACTTAGTTATTTACTTGATTATTTTAATTACAAGTTTGAAAGTTTTTCATATATCTAATTATCCAATAAATGTTGGCACCGTAAATCTTGTTACTTGAAAAGTTGCACATTTATTTATTTAGAAAATGGTACCACAATCTGTGGATATAATCCTTAATGACTTTTAAAATAGATTTCATTTACTAGATTAGAAATGAAACCCCACCAAAAAAAAAAAGAGCCACTTGCACATTCAAACAACACATATTCAAAGGGCACAATTGCAGTGTATTTTTTTCTTATTCGAGTGTCTCTAGAAGAAACACCATGGGCTGACAATGCAACTGACTCAGCAGGTGGATGAAAATAATGGTAATAATAATTTATAATAATCTAAGTTTGTATTCTTAAACTTGACTTGATAAAGTTTTAATATCGTACAAATGGAATGTGGCAGCACTTGATAGAATTTCAAACCTGAGGCATTGCTGCTGCCTGATTTTTAAATTGAGCTGAGTGCGATATCTCTTATTACATTGTGGACCTTTTGCCTCTGCCCACGCCAATTTGCTATGATTCCTAATGCTCTCCACTTCAGCCATTATGTCTATTTCCAGTATAATTATATATGAATTTCTCATTTATATAATTGTAATGCAAACTGCAAAACCAGAATATATAAAAAAAAATATGTGATTGAGAAGTGAAAAGTGGGGCCTAGTTATATAATTGTTTTGTTCAAGTAGCAAAGAGAATATTTGGTATTCAAAGTCAAGACAGATAGTGGATTTACCAAAAGAAAGGACTTGAAATGCAAGAAATGGACATAATATTGGATGGATATGGTAAAAGAAGAAGGTAAAAGTCTAGGATTAAGGAGAGATATTTGTGATAAATAGAAATGAAATGGGAGCAACAGAGGAAACCGAAATTGATGAGGTTTGACTTGGGAAGGATTTGTAAGATGCACAATGGTCATTGTCATCCAAATGAGGCGTAAGCATGCAATGGAGCCACAACACCACTCATTTACGCGCACATATGTCTCATTCAAAATCGGTCAATTCTATTATATATTCTATTGAGTAAAATTTATGAATTATTTATTAAATTAAATTTTTTTTATTTTAAAATAATATAATATAATATTTAATATTTAATATAAATTATTAAATTTTATATACTAAATAAAATTCAACGCGCAAAAAGAATACATCTTCAAAATCCTATCCATGAGATCCACAACTTTGACAATTATATGGCGTGCCGATCTCCTTTTCATCTCTTCTTTCATTTCGTTTTTTCCGTTGGCAATCCTCCGTTCCCTCTCCCCACTTTATTTTGAAAATATGAACAGAAATTCATTTCAAAGATAATGATTCAAGTTATTCGGCATTATTTATTGCATTAGTTTGAATCATTCGTATCCTCTATATTAATGCTTCTATATGGATCAAGTATAACAATTTTTCACAGGATAATCTAATATAAGCACAGACAGGGGCGGACTAGGAATTTTATTTTATTTTTTTATAAGATTTTATACATGTAAAATGTTACTCAAAAATATTATTAGATAAATTGAAAATAATTCATTATAATTTTTTAATTTTTATTTAAATTTTTACGTACTAACAAATTAAGTATTGCGAATGAAAAAATTATAATGTACTATGTAAAATTAATTGAAATGATTAGATGAATAAAAATTAAAATAGAAATGATGAATTTAAAATGAATAATAACTTTTTTGTGCCATAAAATAGGTATTTTTAGAATTTCTTACTTAAAAAAATCCAAAAAAATGTTAGAAAGATAAATTAGTGAAAACTTGAAATACTTTTCATAAAATTGAAAAAGTAGAAATACTTATAATTCAAGAAAATGAGAACAAACATAATTCGATGTATATATATAATGTATAAAAGAAACAATATTATATATATATATATATATATATATATATATATATATATATATATATTCAATTGGAAATCTATGTATAACAAGACTCTTAACTATAATTTTCACGTTGTTAGTGATTTATTATAGTTAAATGCAATTTTAAAATTATTCTTGTAATGTTATACTTTACTATAATATTTAAAATTTTATTATTTTAAATTCTCCGATATAATTAATTTAATTTATGAGGATAGTTAAATTATGTTTATTTGGCCAACATTTTATTAATCTAATTAAATAAATAAATTAGTGATTCTCTCGTGCTATTGAAAGAGAGTAAAAATTGAATATGTACTAGATTTAAAGCATGACTTTTATTCATAGGTTTGTAAAATTCTTTAGTATAATTAAGTTATATTTATCTAGTTAATGTTTCATTTTAAAGTACATTTACATAATTATTATATGACTTTTTTATGAGATTGGGAATACTTGTTAATGGTGAGTATGAAGATCTATGAAAAACACATGTTTTTATTTGATAAAAGTGTTATTTAAATGGTTGTATATGATTATTTATTGGAATGTTTGGAAGTTTAAGAGTAGATGTTTATAATATATATATATATATATATATATATATATATATATATATATCAATTATAATAAATGATTTGCTTGTGATTTGCGAAATATCAAGATAATCAATTTTTAATATTATTTATTTTTAATTTATTTAGTAAAGTTATGTGAGGATTATTTGGTAGATGGGAATAACAAAATTAGTAGAAGGAAAGAAAGATAAAAATAAGATAAAAAGGAATTAGGATGCATAGTTGAGATTCAAAAGAGGATGAAACAATCAAACAAATAGAAAGATAGAATTTAAGGGAGATAAGCCTACCTTGCACTAAAAAGTGCCGGATAATAACCTATGGCTCCCTTCAACTTGGATTTCTTTCTCTCCCTTCTCTATACTCCTATCTTACTCTCTTTATTCTTTCCTTTTCTTATTGTCATTTCTTTCTTTCTAATGGTTATAGTGCTGCTATTGTAGGGCACCTCCGTTGCACGTGGTTCCTTATCAAATTATTGCTGGCCAATGTTACCAATAGAGTCATGTATTGGGGTGGATCATGGAAGCAAAGGAGCATTAGAATCTTCATGATTTTCGATGATTTCTTTCTTTTCCACTTCCCTTCCAACTATTGCTAGCTCCTTCTTTCCTTTGCATGCCACCACAATCTGCTAGTTGTAGCTCCTAGCAACAAATGGAGCCATAGATTGCAATTATGCTTTAGTAGATTGAGAAGCTTGTTTCTTCCTAAATTGTAGTCAGTCATCCTAAAGTTTAACATTTTAATATTTCTAGGTGTAAAGACATATTCATTAAAACTTATTTATGCACGCTTTGAGTTATATGGTGATGACTTTGAAAAATATAAAATCTATGCTATTTAATGACTAAATAATCTATCTAAAACTTTTCCATATCATCAACCTTAGTAATTTTGGATGATTTGGGGTTGAGCTAAAGAAAATGCATTTTTTATATATATTTCAAGAAACTTAATATCTCTTGAAAATAAGATTTTCTTGTTATGGAATGCTAATATGATATGATTGGAGTATTTTTAGAGCATTTTAGTTACTTAATATAGAATTGATAAAATAAGAATCTTATGTTCTAAAGTATTCGAATAGCACACATAAAACATATCTAAATTATCAAATTTAATATTTTTAGTGCTTAAAGCTTAATCCAAAAAATCCACAATATACATGATTTTAATTTTTTAAAGAAGAGTTAAAATATTAGGAAATAAGGATATGGTTAGTTGAAGTAATGTAAATAGAGTTTTCCTAGATCATCAAGTTTAATAATCTCACTTACATGAGCTTGCTTCAAAATTCTCACACAATAGTTTGTCTTGGTGTCTTATAATTAAATTTAGAATAAAGAAAATAAGAAATTTATGATATAAGATAGTAAGATATTATAATTAGAACTTAAAATAATAATTTTTGGGAAGGAAATGAGTAATACCAATATAGTTATCATTATAAAATTCTAGGTAAGAAAAGAAGAAAAGGGAAAATGAACTACTTTAAGTTTTTTTACAATGGATATGCACCATTAAATAAGTATATATCCTATCTTAAATTAATATTTTACTAAAATTATTAGTGATGGTATATTTCATATTTCCATGTGTTAATTTGATTGGTTGCTTATGTCTTCATGCATAATGTTTTAGAAATATAACTGCATGATTTGAGAAATATTGGTGAGTAGAAAGCTTTATTTCAATATGTGTGGTGGTGTACGTCATAGTGACATCTAATTAAGTAATTGAGTACTCTGGTGTGTGTATTTTTCCTTTATGGACTACTATTGTTATTACATTATGGTCACACAAGAAATGCATGTAATAACTGATTTAAAATGTTTCATACTCTTAAGATGTATGTGGTGAATGAATGGTTATGGCTATGCAAGAGAGTAGGGTGGCACCATTGTATATTATTACGTATTTTGATATTAATTTGTGACAATGAATTTGTTACCTTGCATTGGAATCAGATTATGATTGTACTGAGTAGAATTCGAGCTCTAATGTATGTTATTGCATTATGAATTATACCATGAATAGTATTTAAGATAAGAATGTGATGAGGTGATATTGTGAAAACCAAATGAAAATTTTTTGGTGAAATGATGAGTGGGGTATAAGGTTAGCCCAAAAAAAATAAAGATAAAAAGACAAGTAGGGTGTACATTTAACTTGAGAGTAAAAAAATAGATATATTGTACATTGATTATAAATTGTTACATTGTGTGTGGTGACATTAATATCCATTTGATGCGATTCCAATGACTTGATTGTGATTAAGCCATGTTAACTACTTAAAAAATTTGATGATTACTAGGAATGGGGTGTATGTGTGAGAGATGATAATGACATTATTTAAATTGATGGATTAAGATAGTATGATTTATAATGTGAAATGGGAAATTTGAACTTTGTGTAGGTAAATGCATTAACTTAAGGAATGGTATTATATGTTATTGAAATCCAAGAAATTTAGTTCACAATTATTTTATATTTTTAATACTTAATTAATAATTGACCATTTTATGTAATTGATTTTAAGCATGGTTATAGTAGAAATATACTCACTAAATTCTTGTAATTCATTATTTTTTAATTTCAATATTTTCAAGTGGAAATGAGTACATTGAACTTTGTGGTATCTATAGAGAATCAAGGACTACTCTGTTAAGAAAGTGACAATTGGATTAGAAATGAAATTATTAAAATTTGAATAAATATTATGTTGTTAAGGTTGCGTAGTATTATGTGAATTTTGGTTTGTTGTTGAATCTACTAATATTACAAGTTTTATATTTTAGAGTGTGTAACTTTCAAGAAATGTCCAAAAATAAGGGAGACTCTATCTATTTTTCATAAAAAATTATAATGAAATTAAATTCTCACAAAAATAGAGAGATTTCTTATTGGTAGAATTAATATAAACAATGTCAAAGTTAGTGAAAATTATATGATGGGATTTACATCAGTCATGATTAGGTTTGAGTTATGACATATAGTTAAAAAAATTTTACATGCAATTCATTTTGATAATTTTTAAAATAGAAATAAACATAAAAAATAAGGCATAACATAAGTAATTAATAATTAACACTCTATCAATGCAAGAAAGAAAATTTGATTCAAACTTTTATTTAAAGGGGAAAAACCTTATGGCTCCAAGTCAAAAAGTAGTTCCACCTTTGAGCACAAAGTATTTTATATGGTCTCTAAATTTATATATATTTATGTTGTAAACAAATTAACTTTGTATAATATAAATAATAAATATGTCAAGTTAGGATTAATTTGAAATTACATAATCAACATGTTAATATATTTAAAAAATTATATTAAAATCTGAAAAATACTATTTAAGAAATAAGTAATAATTAAAGTGTAATTAATTATGTATAATATTGTTAGTTTGAAACTAATTCTAAGTATTGTTAATTTGTGATTATTTTCTATTATGAGTTATTTTTTTATATAACTTACGTTTTTGTATTAGAATGGGGAATAAAATTCTTTATCAAATGAGTATTCCTAAATTATAGATATTTATATTAGATAAAGGTTTGAAATGTAAGAAAGATGTGAAATAAATATTTATAGGGATTATATGAGAATTCTCACAAGGGTTTAGGCGAGATATAGGGATCCTGATTAAGAAATAATAGGAATATAATAGAGAATCTTCACATATATTATTATATAATTTTTAATAATATAATAGATCTTTTTTCATATGTAATTTTTTCTTTAGAATTTGAAATTTTTCACATTAAATTGTTTGTATGTATTATTGCACTATTATGATTAATTTAATTATTTGATGCTTATTTGTTTGAGGAGGATATTTTTCTTAACAAATACAAAGATAAAATATATGTTATAATATAATAATAAAATATTTGATAAATGATTAAACATACTTTAAATGAAAAAAATTAATTAAATTTAATAAATAAATGTTCAATTTAAATTTTTATCATAATTAAAATTATTAAATGAATTAATCCAACTCAATATATTCAATGTATTTAATAAATGAGTTTACTTGCAATTATCATTTAAATCAAACTTAGGTTGAGTTTATTCAACTAATTTAGTAACGTCTAATATGATATGAACAAGATGTATAAACACAAATTGTCATTCTAAAATCGATTATCTTTAACAATAGATTTTCAGTTATTATAGGAGGAAAAAAAAACTCATGCTATGCTTTTTTCTTTCTTTTTAGCTGGTCTCTTCTAATTTTGAAGTAGGATAATATATGTTTTTAAGATAAAACTATTAATTCATCCTTGAAATTTTAAACTATAAAATTGTATATATGAATTATTATTTAAAAATAAATATTATAATTTTATATGATTTAGGGATCATTTTGGTAATATTTTATGATTTTAGGAATAAAATTATTTTTTTTCAAAAGAGTTATTGAATGATAAATATTTGAAAACGGAATATTTAAAATAAGATTCAAAGGGGTTTAAGGATACATAGTTTATAATTAATAAATAAGTTTAAATTTGATTTATTATTAATGTAAAATATTTTATATTATCAACAAATAAAAAGATATTATTGAAAATATAAATAATTAAAATTTTTTAATTGTAAAAAAATTTAGCAATTTTTTTATTAATATAATAATATATAAATAAATAACAATATAAAACTACTTATAATAAATTAAATTTAAATAAAAAATACATTAACCAATAGAAGTCTAGGTAAGAATTAGACTTGGATTACATAGGCGGTGGTTATGATACACCGCAATTCCCGAATGATGGCTGTGGGTCAAATCTTCAACCGTACATGGTTTGGCTGGTGACCAAACGCTCAAAGTCTATTGTTTCAGTTGCTCTAATGCCAAACGACAATGAGGCCAATAAAAAAATTTGCAAAAGTATCATTGAGGATATTTAATTTAAATGATATATAATATTTTTTGAAGATTTTTTATTTTTATCCTGAATTTAATTTTAAATTTTTTTATGTATATTAAATAATTTGATTACTTTTGTAATTACAAAAAAATTAAAATTGAAAGTTTTTTACTTAAATAACATTTAATACTTTTTAAAAAATTTATACTTTTCAGGGTTCAATCCCTAATTGTTATATACATGTGCATCTAATAATTTGATCATAAATACTTGAGAAATATATTTTTCTAATTTTAAAATTTTGTAAAATAGCAGCATTACCATTGCAAATATAATAAAATTACATGTGGCAATTTTTCTGTTCCAACCAAAAAAGGACACCAAGAAAGTATGATTTAAAATAATATTTTGAAACAAATTAAGAATTATTATTAAATATAAAATGAAAAAATAAATTTATAAATTTTAATTTAATAAATATGAAACATTTAAGATTTAATTTTAAATCTTATTTTTAATATGTATAATATTTTTATTAAAGTATACGCATATTTCTTTCGTGAACAGGCAAAAGCAACCCGCAACTAGCAAGGAGAATGCCACATTCCTTTTTTTTTTTGGTCTATTTTTCCCTTTTTTCGGAGGGAGCAACAACCATTTTTTCGTCACTTTTAGGCGAGGAAAATTTGGGTGGGACGGGATCGAGTGAGAAAGGATGCAAGAAGATGGAGGCGGCCTAGATTCCAAAACCCACATCCTTTGTTGAAAATAGATGGGTGTGTAACTGAGTTTGCCTTGTGGCCCAGCAGCACCCTTCCACTCCCATTAGCCCAAACAATAGGAGGTCCAAGCCTTCAAGATATGCACCCACTACAAAAAAAGAGCCGGCCGGGGGGGGGTCCAAGGCAAATATTAACAGTTGTGAGCGTGAAGTCTACAACAACAGAGACTTCTGGCCTGCAAAAAATAGTGCCAAATGGTAATTTTGAGGTGTTCTTTTCCCCTAGCTCTTAATAGATTGAGTATTTCTGGGATCTTCTACTTTGCGGTTTGAAATTTAAAGGCAAAATTAAACATCTTAAGATAAAAACATATTAACAACTTAAGATATACAACACCTCTTACCAAAATGATATTGAGGAAGGCATTCATTCCTTGGACAAAATTTCTGGACAGCATTAAATCCCAAAAATAGTAGCCTTTCGTTTCCGGAAAGAAGCTAATTCATAATCCTAGTGAACAGTTTAGTTCATTACAAGTATAATTGGAATATAAGAAGCCCGAAGAAGCAGCAAAGAGGATTTTAGATGTTCTTCTGTAACTTCCTCCGACTAAATTAGATTCAACATATGTGGAAAGAAGATCATTTCCCCAAAATTACAGCACAAATGAACCTCAATCATCCATTCAATGGAGTAAGTAAAGGCTTACTTGAGAAGAAAGCCTCTAGATTCCCTGATACAACTTCACATTTCTCATTGAAAGACTCCCAAGTCAAAGAAGCAGCATGCGGTGACAGAACAACATTATCCAAAGCAAATAGCTCTTTGGGAATATTCGGCTCATTCTCATACACATCCATGCCAGCTCCCCTCATTTCTCCTTGAATCAAACACCTCACCATTTTTTTCTCATCGACGAGAGCTCCTCTTCCCACATTCACAACAACTCCTTTCCCCAGTGCCAATATCACCTTCCTGTGTACTATATGTCGAGTTTCTTCGTTTAATGCACAACATAGCACAAGGGCGTCGCTACTGGCTGCCAGTTCAATGATATTGCTATAGAAAGGGTATGAAACAAATGGCTTCTCCTTTCTTGAATGGTACATGATTCTGCAACCCATGGCTTCAAGCCTCTTAGCAACTTCCATGCCAATTCTTCCCAATCCAACAATCCCAACTCGCTTCCCTCCTACTTTAGAACCAAGAGGAAAATTCCCTGCTCCAAAAGGAAGCATTTTTCTAGCGAATCGATCAGCCAAAGAGATTTTCCTCAACTCATCGATGAACAGTCCCACAGCCAAATCAGCTACGTCGTGGGAAACATAGCCTCCGACGGTGGCAACCTGAACACGTCGCCGACGGCACTCGGCCAAGTCAATGTGGTTTGTCCCGGCGCTGGTGGTGATGACAAGGCCGAGTGACGGAATAAGCTGGATGATGTCGGCGGTGATTCGTTGGTGGGGGTTGCAGAGGATGGCTCGAACCGTTCATGGGTGAACATGGTTGGTGATGAGGAATTGGTGAAGAGGGAGTGGGGAAGCATATGCTTTGAGGAAACGGTATCTGTGAGAATGCAGGGATTCAAAGTGGCGGAAAGTTAATGGAGGACCAAAAACAAGGACTTGTGGAAGCTCTTTCTCGGTTTGTTGATTATGATGATGGATTTCCGCCATTGTTGTATGGATATTGTGGATAACGGATGTAAGATGGACAGACTTTCGGAGGAGGATAGAATTTCTCCAAAGAAGTGGTGAGAGCAACTGTCGTACATTTTTTTGTAAGTATAGATCTTTCATATTCAATTTAAAAAATTTAAATATGGATATGCTGACAAGTCAATTCAATTTTGATGATGAATAAGTAATGAATAACAAGTTAGCAGGATGTTGGTGGTACATTAACTAATAATTTCTACTTTTAATATTACCTTTGAATTTATGATATTTTTTAATTAATCCCAATCTTTTAAGACTTAATAAAATTATTTGTTTAGTGTTTTGAAAACTTTATCCAATGTGATTAAAAAAGTTAACATTATTTAGATACACAAAAAAATTTATTTATATTAGTAAGTATGTCAAGAGATTTATTTATGATTTATTTGTTTAATTACTTAATAAATTGAAAATTTTCATAGGCAAATCTATATACGAATTGCATAAATGATAAATTTTCTTGTTTAGATGTATATTATATATTATTATGTATATTAATTTTATAATATTTTTAGGTATAAATTTTTAGTGCATGTCATTAATTTTAGATTTAAATCATATTAAACTATTTAAATAATTAAATTACTAAATTTATTATCGTATAAAAAGTACAAGTACTTTCCTACATTAATTCTATTTTTACTTGATCAAATTTGTACTAAGGTTCACATTAAATCTAATTAAGTGTTAAAAAAATAAAATTAACATCACTATAATATTATATGACCAAATTTCATAGAAATATACATGCATTGAGTAACAATTGTGTATTTACAAAGTTGGCTAACTTTAGTTGGCAATTTTTTTTTAATTATGAGGAATAATTGTGACAACAATATTAATTACATTAAATATGACATGCATATAGTTCAAAAAAATTATATATAAGAGTAATAATTGTATATTTATTTAATTTTGTGCTTTAATTATAATTGATTACTATTTTCTACTTATCAAGAATAATTATTTTATTAATAAAAATTAATAAATTTATTATATTCACTTTCTTGTGACAACAAATTAATCTTAATTACACAATTTTTATTGTATTTTATATTACTATTTATCAAAAATCCCTTGTAGAAAATTGCATTCATTAATGATGTAATATTTTATAAATATTTTATATTATTTATGAGTATTTATTTTTATTAAGCTTTGTACCTTATATCAACTAGTAATTTTACGTTAAATGATGAATATGTTTTTATAATCAAATTTGATTAAAATGGAAGGCAATAATTAGTAACTACAATCATATTTAACAAGAAATTATTATGAATTTATCTAGTTTTAATTGTAAACTTTGTTTGCTCTCCTCTTTTAACAATGTCATTATAATTTAAAGAGTAATTAATTTCTAATTTACTAATATTTTTAAATTTTTTTCATAAGTAATGTTCTTTTGTTCTTTCTTTTAAATGGAATCATACTTTTTCTTTAAAATTGTGCAGTTAAACTTAGTTAAGCATTTTTATAATATTTTTAACATTTAATATGTTAATTTCATTTTTTAATATTTTTTATAAAAATTTATAATTTCTTTTAGACATTTATATATAACAATTAAAAAAGAAAAGGCCCCAATAAATTAAGGTCCTCAAAAAGATTTGATATTTTTATTGAAAATTTTAATTTTTGATAAAAATAATTGAATACATTGAAATTTATATAGTGGTTGTTTGATATTCAAATTAAATTTTTATAAAATTTATTTAAATTATCAATTACTTAAACTATTAATTAGGACTTACCTTATTTATAATTTTAACAAAATTCATAAGTTAGAATAAATGTAGCTTAGCTTTTTTAATTTATTAAAACCATCTCCCTTCAAAAAAGTTCAACCATTATATTAAAATATAAGATAATCTAACAACTATGATTTTATTATGAAGTTATGATATTAATATTCAAATTTTTAGTTTGAATATATTAGAATTATCTTTTTAATAATCCTATCTATCCTGTGATTAGATTCTAAATTTCTCATTTTCTCCCCTAAGCCTTTTGTTAAGTGTTGTTATATGTTGCTTGCAAATTTATTTTTCTAAATAATGGGCCGTTGCTATAAATAATAGACTGACTTATTATGAAACGAGCATATTGCGAAATGGTCCATAATATAAAAAAAAGAAGTAACTTTTCTTCTTCTTCATATTAGACACGGGCTTTGTTTGTTTGGCATTATTGGCCATTAAATTTAACTTAAGTGATTAATATATTTTAGATAATTCCTTCTTCTCAATTTTTGAAGATATTAATATCTTTTAAGCAATTATTTATACTTTTATACTATATGAAAAGGAGGTTTTTTTAGTTTTCATTCTAATACTTTTATATTAGAATTATCCTTTTAATAATCCTATCTATTCTATCTTCCTATTCTATCTGGTGGTTAGGTTTTAAATTTCTCATTTTCTCCCCCAAGCTTTTTGTTAAGTGCTGTTATATGTTGCTTGTAAATTTATTTTTCTAAATAATGGGTTGCTACAATAAATAATGGACTGGCTTATTATGAAACAAGTATGTTATGAAATGGTCAATACTTAAAAAAAAAAAATTTAACCTTTCTTTTTCTTCATATTAGACATGGGCTTTGTCTGTTTAGCATTATCGGTCATTAAATTTAACTTAAGTGATTAAAATGTCTTAGACAATTCCTTCTTCTTAATTTTTGAAGATATTAATATCACTTAATCAATTAACCTATACTATTTATTTATACTTTTATACTATATGAAAAGAAGGTTTTTTTTGTTTTTATTTTTTGATATATGTGTTGAGCTATGGAAAAAAAATTCGCAACCAATACAATTCCTATATTTTTTATTTGTTATATATTTTTATTTTCACATAAATTATTTATAATTCAAATACTATTAAATATTATAAATTGAATATAATATGATTTTTTAGGATATAGTATTTTAAATAACTTAAATTTTTGATTTAATTAAATTAATTTATTTCACTATATATTTTATTATTAATTCTTATTACTTTATAATTCATATATTATTTCTCTTCTTTTTACTTGTACCGTTTCATATTTTTCCTATTTTCAATATTAACTATTGTTGTTTATAACTCAGATATAATGATATATATATTTTATATTTAAATTTTGATAAGCATTTTAATTAAATTAAAATATTTTTATATAAGTTATTAATAAATTAATTAATTGTATAATATATTTTTAAATAAAATACTTGAACATTAAAAGAAATTTTTATTTATTTAAATTTTATAATATTTTCTTGATATCAAATTTTAGATATTATATGTCAAATTAAATATATATTAATTGAAATTTTTCCTAAGCTTTATATTTTGTATACTATTTATTTTTTTATTTACATTATTTATAATTTAAATACTATTGAGTAATATAAATCTATCACAGTATAACTTTTTATGATAAAATAATTTTTATTTAATTAAATTTATTAATTTTATTTTACTATAAATTTTATTTTTAACTATTATCATTCATTAGCAAAGACATTGTTCTTCTTTTTTGCTTCATTCATGTTTTTCATTTTTCATATCCACTTATATTATTTATAATTGAGACATCAATATCATTAAATAGTATAAATATAATATTATATATATTTTTAAATTTTATAAATATTTTAAATAAATTAAAATTTTAGTATAAAAATTATTAATTGAACCTGTTAATTGCATATTACATTTTTCAATAATAATATATGAATATTAAAATTAAATTTATTTAATTAAATTTTATTAACATTTTTAATCAATTTTAAATTAATATATTTTAAAATAAATACATAACAATTGATAGAATTTTGGATAGGTTTTATATTGCTATATTATTTTTCTTCATTTTATTTACCTTATTATATGCTTATTTATCCTTTTTTTGTTCATTGAAAGTTTAGACACTAATAATTCTAAGTAGTATATATATATCATATTATATATTTTTTATTAAAAAAATATTTTAAATAAGTTAATAATTTTAATTCTTTTGTTATATATCTTATTTTTTATTACTTTACATCTGACATATTATTTTTCATTCTTTTATTTTCTTTGTAGCATGTTTTTCTCCTTTTTATGCACTCTAATTGTTTATAATTTAAATATTAATATTATTAAATAATAAAAATATATTATAATATATTTTTTTAACTTATTTAAATATTTTAAATAAAATGACACCTTAATAAAAAATTAACAATAAAATAATTAATTGCATTTTTATTTTTAAAATAATATTTAAAGAGTTTTTTAATTTTATTTATTAAAATTTAGTTATTTTTTATGATAATTTTTAAGTATTATATTTTAAATTAAAAATATATCATTTGAAATTATATCAAGAGTTTACAATCCACACATTATTTTTTCTCATTCCATTTACTTCATTATATGTTTTTTTTATGTTTATTATTGCTATTTAAAGTTCATATGTAATATATTGAATAATAGAGATATAATATAATTTATTTTCTTTTTATTATAAAAATTTTCTTAGCAAGTTAAGTATTTTATTTAATTGAATTAATTTACTACATATTCCATTTTTAACTCTTTTTACTTTATAGTTCATGTATTATTTCTCTTATTTTAATTTATTTTGTTACATTTTTGTTATCCTTTTTTACATTCACTCATTGTTTCTATTGTAGACTTTCAAGATCACAAAATAATATAAATATAATATAATATATTTTTTATTATAAAATATTTTAAATAAGTTAAGATTATAATAAGTATTGATTGAATTAATTATTTATACATCCTATTTTTGGTGGAAATATTTAAAAATAAAAATTAGTTTTGTTTATTTAAATTTTATCAATATCTTTATATCAAATTTCAAGTATCATATTTTAAATTAAATATACACTAATAAATTATTTTACACTTTATAATTAGCATACTATTTCTCTTCCTTTTATCTATTGTAATGTATATATGTTTAATTTGGAGTAACTCATGTATAATTTTTTTAATAATGGAATAATATGTAATGGTTTTTATTTTGGGTATAAGTTATTTACTAAAATATATAATTTAAATAGTAATAAATATAATTAAAAATATTAGTTAATTATTAAGATCATAGTTTATATTGACTCCACTAAATGTGTACTACTTTTTATACTATTAATGAATAAGTTATTTGCATTTATTAGAAAAGTCTTTTTTAAGTCAAATTCTTCTTTAAATACGATTTGTAAATATTTTTTAAAAAATATCTTAAATAAATTAAAATTTTAATATAAAATTTATAGGTTGAATGAGTTAATTAAATTCTCTATTTTTAATAAAAATATCTAAAAAATTAAATTAAATTAAATTTTAATTTTTTAATATTTTCTTGATTTATATGCTATCTTTCTACATTTATTGAAAATGTTTCTTTAAATCAAAGTCTTCTTTAAATATGATTTGCAAGTATTTTTATTATAAAAATATTTTTTATAAGTTAAAATTATTTTGCTATTTTATTTTTATCAGGGAGATAAATGAATTCATTAATAGATAAATGAATTCACTAATACAATAGCAGTAAAAAGTTATAAAATAAAATAAAATAATTATTTATTAAAATATTTCAATAAGTTAAAAATATTAAAATATTTTATATAAGTTATTACTTTTAAATTTAATTTTTTTGGATATAAAATTTAAAAAAATATATGTTGAAATACAATGATATAAAAATACCTAAAAAATGATACTAATTTAATTGATCAAATGATGTCATGTATATCTAAATTAATTTAATTATTGTGAAATAAAAAGTATTTATATTATTAGTAAGCATGAAGATGTTATGTTATTAAAAAATAAATATAATTAAAAATTTTGACAAAAAGTAAAAAATTATAAATTTTCTTGTGACGTAATATTATTTGAATAAGTGGTGGCATAAAATCTAGTTATGTATTTAAGTTTAATTAATTTTATAATCTAAATAAAGCTATAAAGGTAGATAGTATATTTTTATATAAAATGAATTAATAATGATGATATATTTTAAATAATATTTATAAAATATTCAATGCATATCTAGTTAAAAAAAAGTGCATGCAATCTTTTTTTCTCAAGAAAGATAAAAAAAAATGAATGCAACTTAGGTCTAAATACATTAATTTTATTCATTAATATGGAAATGAAGTAATATTAATAATTTAATGTTAAATTTGTGGTAAAAAATGTTATATCACGTCTAAAGAACTTAGTTGATATTGAGTTAAATAAAGAAATGATGTCATTTATTAAGTACTGAAATTATATTTTAGAATAAAAATTATATTTTTTATGAATATTATTATCATTAAATACTCATTTTTCATTTTATTTCTATATTATTTTCATGTATCAAACCTAATTATAGAAGAAAATTTTATTCTATTATCATTCTTTTTCTTATTTCATCTTATTAGATAGGACATAAATATTATTTCTTTTTATTATTTTTTTTTATTATATAATTGTATAAAATACATACAATAACATTTGAAATAATTAAAAAGACATATAATTTATATTTTTTATATTTCATTCTTTTTTATAAAGTAAATAATGCATTATAATATGTAAATAATCTATTATATTTTTTAAAATTTTTATTGTTGTTTAATTAAATACTATGCATTTGCCTGATTTAACAGTAATAACAATAATAATAGTAAAAATACAAATTATTCTATTATCTATGGGTGATTGGATTTTACCTTGTGAACTATAAAAACATACAAATTAACCACCGTAATAATACTAAACATGGAAAACGCCTCCATCACAAAATTGACATTCTCTGTTAGTGTATGCACAGCTCTTGAATTTTTTTAACATGTCATCATGGCACCTAATTCATCTTTTTCACGGAAGCATTGCACTCGATTCATTTATTCCATGTCAGTTATTGTTTCTTCTTTCTTCCTTTCTTCTGAACCTTTGACATTGCTTGGTTGAAGATCAAGTGGCCATGTATATAGGCGAATGACTGAATCAATAGATGACAATCAAAAATAAATTGCAGACTATGAGCAATATATGAACTTCTTCATCATTCATGATGCTCTTCAGTTTCAATTTTTGCTTCACTCATCTGAAGCAAATTACCGATTTGGTTTCTGTGATTCGAGGCTGAGAAGACATTTAGTGTTTTTAATCACAAAAACGCAGACTTTTAAGTCAATCAGCTCAACCATTGTCATGTTTACGCCATCAACTCCTTTGATATCTTCTGCACTTCCCATCGCTGCCTCGGTCTCAATCCGGCATATAATCAACAGCTTCATGATCAAGCCAAAACCTAGAGGCCTCATGGTGTCTACTGCCAAATTTGGACTTTGCCCCTCATTTTACCCCCGAAATTGTCGGGTACTCAGAAAATGACCGGACATCAGAAAAATCAGCCCATAATAAATAGCCAAATGTAATTAAAACAACAACAATAACATCAAAGCATTATCGAAATCGGTTAAACTAAATATAATTAAAAAAAAAGAAAAAATAACAGATCATATGCCATGTGACTAACAAAACAGATTATGCTGGTATTTGGTTCATGAGATCTTATATTCTCAGGTACATTCCTGAAAATTTAATTAATAAGAATGTAATATTCTTATATTTAGTTTACTATAATTTTTTTTAGAAATATTTTAATATCACATTTTCATTTCAAGGAAATATGAGATATGCACCTCTTTCCATGAAAATATTTTGAGGGAATGTTAGGTCAAAAAGATTTTTGAAAATGTGATATTTTTAGGTATTTTTTTTTTAAATCTTGAATCAATTATGGGAATGTGATATTCTTTTTAAAACATTCTTAAAAATATTAAAAATATTTTGAGGTATTCCAAGTTTAATATTGTTAAATGGGGTATAATTCAATTACTTCCATAGTAAATTGTATCTTTCCTTTATTATAAAAAAATCACTGGATGGTTGGTTAGTTCTGAGACATTTAATTATTTTAAAAAATATATATATTATGCATACCAAAATTGAGAGTTCAAATTGAGTTTTAAATTTTTTATATCATAAGATTAAACTTCAAAAATTTATCATACCATTTTATATTTAATAGTAACTCTTAATTTATATTTAAAATTTATTTTTAAATTTTATTTCTTATACATATAACATTGCTGTTTACATATTATGTTACAGGTTCTAGGTTTAAATCTTTTCATTATTGACAAAAAATATTATAAAAAACAAAAATAGATTCAAAAAATTAAAATTTTTTGTTTTCTTTTTAAACATTTGAAATTATGAATTTTAAAAATTATAATAAAAATAATTATCTAAATAAGAATTTTTATTTTTAAAATGATGAAAATTAAAAACTTTAAAGTAGTAACTAAACAAATCCTGTAATTTTTTAATAAAATCCCGAAGCCTCCTCTAATATCAGTTGAAAGAAAATCTGCAGTACAAATGGAGTTAGCCACGTGCAATGGCGGAGGCAGGAGGCACCTCCTCTATCTGGCACAATTCTATCATGGCTCATTGCATTTGCTGCAAATTTAATTCTTGTTGCTAATTTCTGTATTTGCACTTATTGATCTTCTGTCTTCCTTCCGATAACCTATTGCTATTTTCAATTTACTTTCGCTTGTGATGCCTTTTGACTCCCACTTTTGTTTTACCTTTTGAAGGTACGCTCGTGTCCACAGTTTTTTTCTCTCCATCTTTATGTCCTCAGTTCCTTTCGAATACTCCTTACTTCAGGGGAAAAAAAACGATGATATGATTTATTTATATAGCATGCACAGTATTTCTTAAAAGATAAAAAAATAAATAATAAGCAATGTTTGCTTCTGTACATAATCGCCTATGCCCCACATAGTATTTCATATGATGCTTCCATTAGTATTTATATAAATCATAATGTTTCTTTATTCACTCCGAGAGATATATGAATATATAGCCTCTGCCGAATATATATATAATGTGTGTGCATGTGCACTCACTCCCAAAAAGTATCCTAAATACAGAATAAGTCAAAAGGATAAGAATACAAATAATCTTTTTCTTTTATCCTTAATTTTGAATGATGAAATTGTAAAATAAAATGAAAAATTATTAATGAATTATGATTGCAAATTAATGGTTAATCTTCATTTATGCTATTTATTATTATTGACTACTACTTGTGTCATATCCACCTTTATCCACTGTCATTAATTGTCATTAACCAATGTTTGCTGCTACTAATTATTATGAATTACAATTATTATCCATCATTAATTATTTATTACATCCCTTAAAAAATTAGGAATGTTTAAAACATACTTCTTAGAAAATTAGTATATTGATGAAGCACTAAGATACATGCAGTACTAAGCCAAAGTGATTAGAAATACCTGTAATTACAAACAAAAATGCATAATTATGCAATCATACAAGCAACATACAAAAATTGCACAAATACAAATAAATTGCAAGCAATTCGTTTAGTGTTGTTTACGCACACCACTAACACTTCGGCAAGATCCTCTTTATATGAGAGTACATTAACTAAGTTGAAAACCTTTCTCATCTCGCTCTAAGTATAAGGTGAATATTTTGGAAGTGATGTTTTCTGAAATTGCTCTGAAGATGGCAACAATAAGAGTTGCAAATGTTGGGAAACTTACAAAGTGTGAGAAATGCATAATGCGTGCAAGAAATGTATTCTAGTATTGATTTGGCCAAAGTAAACCTCTTGTTTGTTGGACTTGAGATATTTATAAGCACTTGAGGGTGGTTGAGAATAAATGTTATTTTTTAGGGATGAGCAATCATATTTCCAGATAATATAGGGAGTAACCCACTAAGATGTAATTGTCGTTTAATAGTAGCATGGTTCAAACCAACAATTGTATATGATCCCCTCGCCTTAGAAGGTTCCACTATGTCTTTGGCTAAAAGCCTTGTTGGCTTCTCTCAAGCTTAATTCTCGGCGGACTACCAAGATATGTGAAACATCACTGTTGATATTTAAAATAATCATATTTGACATTTTTTATTTTTTAAAATATATGTACATCCACTTTTGAATTATTTCTACCACTATGAAGTATAGCAATGTTAAATTTCTAGACTATAATTTATTTTTCAATGTTGTCTATAGTGATTGGAAGAGTATCTCACTATATTTTTATGTATGACTATACTGTAATATTTGTACATAAAAATATAAAAAAATTCCTCTAACTATGAGGAATAATATTATATAAAGGAGTTATAGTTAAAAAATTAATATTATTATATTTTATAATGATGAAAGTATTTTTGAATGAGTAAAAATGTATAATTTTGAAAAAAGAAAAATGCAAATTAACCCAAGGAACTATGAGGATTTTACCCTTATAATTATGGAAAAAAGTAAATTATCTCTTGAAATAATACAAAACTTGGATTCTATCTCTGCATTACAAATTAATAGAAAATATTATGAAAAATTATAAATTATTCCCACTAACTATATGATAGTCACATTTTACTCTTGCTAACTTTGAAAACTTATAAATCAAATCCTTTAATTATATAAAACTTATAATTAACACTCATTATTTACTCAATTAATCATTTCATTAAATTATATATTTTTTTGAAAAAATTTAAGCATAAATCATAATATTATTATATGTTAGATTGTCATAATATTTTTTGTACATAATTTTTATGTTATATAATTAATAAAAAAGAAATTAAATTAAATATATAGAATTTTAATTAAATACTTGAAAATGAGTTATGAAATTATATGCAAAAGATGACGTAATAAATTAATACACAACAATATTGTAATTCATATTTACTAGTTAATAAAAAATTACATAATTTTATAAAGTGATTAATTAAGCAAATGATTAATATTAATTACAATTAAAATTATAGAGAATATAATGAATTAAAGTAAGTTTTTAAACCCTAAATTTGGAGATGAACTTAAAATCCGAACATAGGCCAATTTCACTACATTAGAAGTGAAAAATAAAATTATTTTATAAATTAATTATTTTCTTAATGATATATGTAAACTAATTTTTTGAAATAAAAATTATTATATATAGAAAGTTTAAAATTGTAACAAATTTGTAAGAAAATATGTATAACAAATAAAGTAAACTTGCTAACTAATATAATTTCTTTCTAAATAGATGTATTAGTGTGAACATAAATATTACAATAATTTATAAATTTTAAAGGAACCAAAAAAATAACTAATAAACTTTATAATTATCAAATTTTAAATAAAGTAAATGGTAAAAAAAATCTCGAGAAGTAAATAAATTTTTTTTGTCAACATTATGATTATTATGATATTAAAATTGAATTGAATATGATTATATAAAATAAAAATGATAAGTTTTCGATCTTTGTTTCTTGCAAAGTAACATTTGTGTTTACCTCACTTCTCCTTTTTAGTTCATATTTCATAGAATGAGTGACTAATTTAAAAAAAATTATATAGTGATAATCAATGTTGAATAGCACTAATAAATATAAATTATAATATTATTTTATATTAATTTATTACATCATTTTTTGCACATAATTTCATAATTTATTTTCAAATATTTCATTATAATTCTATGTATTTACTTTAATTTCTATTAATTATATAATATAGAAATTAAGCAAAATGGTGTGATAATTCAACATATAATAATGTTATGATTTATGCTTAAATTTTTTAAAAAATATGTAATTTAATAAAATAACTAATTATGTAAATAATGAATGTTAATAGTAAATTTTATATAATTAAATAGTTTATTTTTCAAAATTAATGGGAGTAAAATATAATCATCCCATAATTTTTGGAAATAATTTATAATTTTTTCAAACTTTTTTATTTATTTAATAATAGTGGGTAGAATTCAAGTTTTATATTATTTCATATGATAGTTTGCCTCTTTTCATAATTTGTGACAGTGAAATTCAATAGCTTATAATAATAAGTAAGGATAATTTGTATTTTTTAAAAATAAAAAATATTAAATATAATTTAATGAAATTTAAAGAAAGATCAAATATAGTTTACCCTAACGATGATTACAACCACCATGGCTATTGATAACAGAGGTTGGGCTAGATTTGAGGCCAAGCAAAGGGTCCAGTCCGGATCTAAGATAAGAGTATTGGATTAAGTGTTACCTATCAAAGTTGATGGAGAGGTTTTTAGTTAATTAGTGGCACATAATTTGTATATTTATTATCAATGGGATTGTAATAAATACAAAAAAAATTTAATAATTAATTTTTCAATTGCTTCTCTTTACATTTATTTTAATTCCTACAAACAGTGAATACACAAGTTATTTGTGAAGCAGTTGATGGTTTGACACCTTCAAGGATCGATTTTGTAATTTGATTGGCACTTGGTTTCTCAAAGTCTAAACATTTCGCTCCGACGCGTATTTGCATCTTCGTGAAGTTAGTTTTAGTCAAAATGGGCTTAGGACAGAGTCAACACATGAAATCCTTCTCATTCTTCTGGTCACACCATTCATAATAGAGGACGGTTGAATTCAATGATACGTTTATCTCTCTAATAAAGTCAATTTTGATGTACTTATGAGGTTATTGGACTTTTGGTTGATCCGCTTACTAGAAATTCATGGAGCAAGATCTTCTAAAGTGAAAAAATACTTTAGAAGAAAAAGTGTAATATGGCATCTATTGATTTTGAAATCAATTGTTCATAATTTTTTTATTTAAAATATTATAAATCATTAATTTTAAAATTAATGGATGTGATATTTCTAAAGTGTAAAAAGTACTTTAGAAGAAAAAATGTGATATGTCTATTAGAAATTCATGGATCAAGATGCTCTAAAGTAAAAAAGTACTTTAAAAGAAAAAGTGTGATATTATATTTATTAATTTCAAAATTAATAGTTCATGATTTTTTTTACTTAAAATATTATAAATCATTAATTTTAAAATTAATAGATGTGATACCTCTAAAATGTAAAAAGCAGGTTAGAGAATTCTGGTCCGAAATCCACATTCGCAGAATATCTATTACTTTCTTATTCTACTTCCACTCTGCCTTATGTATTTTTATAAATGAGGATAGGATTTGTTGAAGTCGCGGATTCCGGGCTCATCTTCATTGGGGTCTGTTTTTTATATTTGTGAAGTTTTATTAAAGAGGTTTCTGGTAAGGTCCATAGTTTTTAATTGCTCATGTATTAAATTTAATTTTTCGTTGTTAGCTATTTTCAAAAATTAAATAATGTATAAATATTATTGTAAGGTTTTAGAGACCGGTGACATGTTTTGAATATTGAAATGGAATAATTGATTCTACTCTTAATTTTTTTCGACTTAAAAAGAGTTTTTGAGGTTAATCACATAAACAACGAAGTTAATGAAATGGTTTTGGTAATGGTCGGCTAAGCCGATAGTCCAAAATTCTAAACCCCGAAATGTATGATATAATCCATGGGTGGTGCTATATCACCCGACAAGCACAAGCCAAATGGAATGCGAAAATTTATATATGGAAAATAGCAAACCTATTCAGCAACTACTGTGGGGTTATTTAAAATGAAAAATAAAGGAAATTAATTGTATAAAAATCTTCGGGACTCAATTCCGAACATGACTTAGGGAGATTTGACATTTTCCTAACTCCATTCGATAAAGTTATGGCTGATGACTTTATAACCTGGCTTGCTACATAGATTCCGCTTGTTTCCTCGGTCCAAGTCAGAGTAGGAGAAGACAAGCTCTTCTGCGGTTGTTGGCGCCGAAACACCATTGGTCTCTCGGCCGCCAAATTTCTGGAAGCCGAAAAACAGCTGTTTGGGTTTTTTATAACTATCTTTTCCATGTAATTTCTTCTTCCACTGAGCATCGCATAATCATTTATGTTCATTTGTTGACTTTGTGTCTTTTTAGTCGTCAAAGAAGAACTTAGTTCTATGTCTTTCTGTAGTTCTCGATTTCCGATGATCAACAGCTGCTTCAGATCAGAGCTTGAGTTACGTTGCTGCAGCAAAACAAGCTGTTTTTCTTTGTCGACGCTCTAGAGGTCCGTTACTTACTTCCTTTTGCGTTATTCTATAAGAAACGTCGAATGGTCGATTCTTCTGTTATTCATTGTCTTAAAAGGAACATGAAGTTTCATGTTTCCAATTAATAGCTCTATCTAAGATTCCAGAGTATTATCAGTTTTTCCCCTTTTTTTAATAAAGCTTTTAATTCAACTTGGGCTTGCTCCTATTCAAGTTTCATGACGAGGTCTGGTTTGATCAAGTCTGATGATATGTAATATGATAACCCACAGAAGAATTCGTGTCGTATGAAAATTGAATATCCTCAATTTATTATTGGGTTTTTCCGCTTCAAAATACATTCACATATATGATCAGGAATTTCTGTTCATTTTTCTTTTGGTTGGAAGATAGTTTCCATTTCCAAAATCCCTCTTTCATCTATGTTCAAGGTTGGGGGGGGGGGGGGGACATATTTTGGAATGGGAGCTGACAGACTTGTTGGAAGAAAACAATTATAATATGTGTCTGAATGACTGCAACAATTATTAAATTGGAATACTTGTCTAATGATGTTTGTACTTTCTTAAACATAAATAAGTCCTTTATTATACTTTCCTTTATATCAGGATTGGATTCCGGAGGACAAGGCCTAGTGGAAGAACTTGATTATCACTTGAGTGGATTTGAAAACTACAGAGAAATGGGAAAGGACCTGGCGTCTTCGGAGCAAACCACTATTAAATTACACGACGAGAATAATCCGGGGTGCATGTGGGGCATACTTCATGTTCTTGACTATCATCATTGGCATATTGTCAAAAAGGTTTTTCCCCACAAAAAACGTCATTGGGGAAGAAGACGTGACAAATGTAAGCAATTTCACTTCATTTTCTTCTCTTTTGTTTTTAATAATCATTGTTGTATTTATACTTTGATCATTATAATCACATCATCCATAGGCTCCACTGCTTACATTTAGACAGAGGGAACTTTCTGTTCACATGGAAACAGCATGTGATGATCTACAAATGCTTCAAGTTTTCATATAATAACAATGTGTTTTCAAGCCCTTTCTGCAAGGCTTCAATGTGTTTTTCCTAATTATAAGAAAAAGAAACGGATGAAAATTTTAACCAAAAAATAAATAAATAAACAAGGAAAGATGGTAACTTGTTTCGACAAAGAAACCAGAAGATATTTTCTGCAAGTACTTTATGTGCTCAGAGAGCCGTGTGACTTGTTTGCAGATAAGAGAAAAAACATCTCGTACAACTATGGTATTAGTGGAGAAGAATTCGGGGATGTGGAAGCCGAACCCCTCCTGGTAAGTTCAAAATGTGCAATTATAATTCATGATCATATATGTGCAGACTTAAATTTTAGTAATGGAAAAATTAAGGTGTAACAAGTGGCACAAATGAGTTAAGTTACTTGCTAATAGTTCGAGGTTGATTTGCAAAAATCTTAATTCGAATTTAACTTTAAATGAATAAGTCTAAACAAACTAAGGTTGATTAATGAATGAGCTGAGCTTAATCTTCATGTGACTTGTAAACCTAAATGAGTTTAATAAAACAAATATATTTATTTTTATAATTTATACAAATAACACAATACATAAAAAATTTAATCTTATTAGTATTTGTTAATATTGTATGAAAAAGTATGACATTTTGAGTAAAGTAATCATCTTTTTAATATATATTACTTTTTACTAAATATAGTTATTAGCATTATGTGACTATTGTACATGTATTTTTGATAGATAAAAGAGATTAAAAAAATTTAGTTTCTGATTTATTTGTAACAAATAAAATTTTATATTGTTAAATTGAAGTCAAATGACAAATTATTCAAACAAGATTGTAAAAACTCAATTCATTTTCATTAAAAGTTCAAATTTAAATTCGAATAATTTAAATCCCATGTGAAATTGGGCCTATATATGATTCAAATAAACTTGTCCAAATTCATTTATAATTGTATTAGCCAAACTCAAGTTTGAATTCAAATTATTTGAATTTAATGATGTTGGACTCAAGTTCGAACTTTTTTATTTTTACAAGTTCAAATTTGAGTATATATATGTTTCACTTGGCTTGCACCATCCCTAAGTGTGACTTACCTTTGACACAAAAATGTACTGATGGGTAACTAAATCTAATATGTATAATTACAGTCATCGGATGAACCTGTCCACTGCAAATCATGCGGTACCACGGGGACCCCCGACTTCTCAAGGCAGAACCAGGTTGCAAGTGAACTTGCAATCTCAGTGCAGAAAAATTCCAAGACGACAGAAGAATCGGTGCTTAACCAAAAGTTTAAGAAAGAAAGCAAGCCTAAACTTAGAGACATTTCAAGTAAGTTCAAGGAGAATACTGATGTTTTTGAGCTAGTTAGAGTGGAGAAAGATTTACTCCTGAAATTCTTAAAAGATCTAGATGTTGGCCGGAAGAGTTTCCTGCAGGCTTCTAATACTACAGCAAGATTGAAAAAATCAGATTCATTTCCTATGGCCACATCTTCACAAAGGAGAAAAATTAGCACCAATACTCTCAAACACAAGCAGAATGAGATATGGGCCTTTCCCAAGGAAAAGTTGGTTTCTGATGATCAAACTACAAAAATGTTTGGATCTAGTTTTGCAAAAGATATTTCTTATATGAAGCCAGAGCCTGATTATGAAGTGGACAGTGCCATGAAACAAAATGTGGACTTTTCTTCAAATTGTTCTAAAGGATCGAATAACAAAGGCTGGAATCAATTGGTAGTTCATCGCTTCAAAGTTATAAAGCAGAAGATAAAACATGCTGTTCTGGAATTAACAAAATATGGTGACCAAGCTTCTATTGCTGCCATCCACCACAGAACTTCTTCTGAATACAAGCTCTCTAATCATGATGAGAAGACATCACAAAGTTTAGAGGATGGCGTGACCGGAGAGTATACAGAAAATAGAAGCTCAAATGAGACTTCTGATTTTTGTTATGATTCCAAGAAATCAGCAGTTCCATTAATGAGGAGAACATCGTCTCTAAATGAATCTCTGGACAGATACACGCAGTTGTTCGAGCAAAGCTTTGGAAAAAGCATCAAGTGGCATAATTCGATGTCCAAAAGCTTAAAATTGACAAATGAGGATAAAAATCACATCGGTGGATCTGCACCAAAGTTGAGCAGAAGAAATTTATCTCTGCCTGATCTGGATTCTTTAAGCTTCTTTCTTCATGCGGCCTTTTCTGACACAAATGATATAGTCCTTCCAGGAAGATCTTCTGTCGATTCTAACACAAATGCTGAAACTGATATTCTTGTTGCACGGAGATCAGTTAGTCTTTTGGTGAAAAAAGACGAACCACTTGATCCTATTATGGAGACTGAAATTCCCGAAGCAGTAGAAAGCAATGGAAGAGATGATAAAGATGATGAGGCAGTTGCCACTGGGCATATGGATGACATAGATGAACTAGCAGCTGGTGATGCGAGTTTTCAACAAGAGAAAGAAGATATAGGCAAGACTGTATATCCTAACGAAGATCTACTATCAGTGGTTGAAGCTAGCAGTGAAGACAACGCAACCAAACATGCAGAAGGTAATGAATACATATTTACATGCATATCCATAAGATTAAAAGGATTTTTCTTATTGACTTCCATGCAAATATTTTAGTTAACCTTTCTTTCAACATATGAATTATGCTTTTTCAATTGCACCAGTGGTAATTGGTGGTTGTTATGATGATTCGGGCACAGATATGACTCTCAGCGAGATTGAGTTGCCTAATTCAGGAAGCATATATTCTTTGCCAGTCTCCCTAAGCAACAAAAATGCTAGTTCAACAGCAGAAGATAAAGAAAAGGATCACGGTGATTATTTCTTGCACTTTGAAGCAGACACAGAAAACGATTCCAGCTTCAAATATGTGAAAGGAGTCCTTGAATTATCAGGTTTCCTTGGAATTGAACATGTTCAAATGTGTTACACAGAAGACCAGCCGCTAAAACCTTCCTTATTCAAGGACTTGGAAGCTTCTTTGCTCCATGAAATGAGATGTTCTGGAGAAGAGATCAGCTACAGCAGTGATCACCAGCTTCTGTTTGATTTAGTTAACGAGGTGCTTCTTGAAGTATTTGAGAGATCGCCAACCAACTTCCCGAGGCCCTTCTCCTTTAACTGCTCCCTCCTTCCAATGCCCGAGGGCCACAATCTTCTCAAGCAAGTCTGGTCCAAAGTTGATTCTTACCTAAGCCTAAGGCCGGAGCTAGATCAGACACTAGAGGTTGTTGTGGGTCGAGATATGGCAAAAAGAAGTGGCTGGATGAACCTCCAATGGGAAGAGGAGTATGCAGCACTTGAACTAGAGAATTTGATCATGGAAGATCTGTTAGATGAAATTATCTACTCATGAAAGTTCCCTTGTTAGCTACATGTTTGATTTGCACGACTATAGTGTCAAATGTGCTTGAAATTCTCCCAGCTGGGAAGTTTGCGGGTGAAGAAAGTAAGCTTTTTTGTGGGGTCAGAATAGATGCACATAGTCAGTCAACTGAGAGGGAGATTCTTCTGTATAATATTGGTCTGCTAAATAGGATTGTTTTATGAGATACAATGTAGAACTAAGCATGAAGTTTTGTGTGTGATTCCGTGTAACTAATGTAAATGAGATGTTTTGAGTTGTTGATTGCAAGAAATTTTCTCCTCTAGGACATTGTTATATTGCAGTACTAACTTTGCAAAATCTAAGCACAGTTTTGCTTGGTTTTGGTGTTCAGAAGATGACTATCCTCAAAACTAACCACTGTCAACACTGCTTCCATATCAACATGCCAAGCAGCTGCTTAAGTCACTGCTAATTGCTAAATACTAATGAAAAGGATTTTATTCTTAATTGTCTATTTTTTCTATATCAGATTGATGATATATTGTTTAGCATTCCTGCCAATTTGTTAAATATTTAAATTTTATGTCTGCTTTTATTTATTTTTCAAGCTAATATGTATCATAATCATAATTATATAATATTCGGATGTCATTTACAAATGTTTGTTAGCAGCCACAGTAATGCCTTTCAATATAATACCATATATCATTAAAAATTACCAGTATAAACTACAAAGATAAAACAAAAATGAAACTCATGGCTGCAATTTGCAAAATATTAATTTTATATATCTAATTAAAGAAAATGCTTTGTTCTATTATGTTAAACAATAAATTTATTGAGTGTTTCTTATGTTGAATTGTCCTTTTTTTTCCAATATTAAAACTAAATTAATTAAAATAAAAAATACAAATCTTAAGACATTAAACACAATCTAATAATGAAAACGTTAATAAGAAGATTTACTTTAAAGGATAAAGTATATCATTACGATCATTGATAAAAAAAATCAAACGAATAAATAGTTATAGATTTAAAAACTATTTTTCCATCTATAAAATTATAAAATATTTAGTCTTTGATTTTTCTTATTAAAAACAGTGATAATATATTTTATTCTTTGAAATATATCTTATACTAGCTTTTAAATCAGTGTGGTACCCAGATTTTTATTTTTTTCTAAGATAAGAATATTAAATATATAAAAAAGTTACAAAAATATTAAATTTAATTTATTATGTTCATTTTTTAATTATGATATATTTAAATTTAAAATTAAAATTTTTTAAAATGTGATATAAGAATTAAAATATATGATATATAGTAAAATAATTCAATAAAATTAGATCTTCAACTATATAAAAAATTTATAATAAATGATTTTATTTTATATTGATACTATTTAGTGATATTATTTTTTAATTTATAAACATACAAAATGTAATTTAAAGAGCTTTTTGAAGAACTTTTTATAAGATTAGAATGATTTAGTATTTATAAATTCTAATAATAGATAAAAAGTAATTTAAATTCAAATTTTTATTAAAAATTAATTTAATATTAGAAGATAAATAAAGAAAAAACAACAAATTAACTTGTGGTGAAATATAGAAATAACACTTATCATAAAAAGTAAGAAATATTATGACTAATATATAATATATAAATATAGATTTTAGAGGAGTCTAACCCCAACCTTTAAGGAGGTTAATCTTGTTGTCATAACATTAAATGTATTTCTATATTATATATTAATTATGATATTTTTTATATTCTATTATGATAAGTATTATTCCTGTAATTTACTATGTAAAAAATTATCATTTTTTAAATAAAAATTGATTTATTTTTTTCTCTATCTAAAAGATAATTTTATTTATCTTTCATTTGTTTTTTAAATATTAAATTAACTAGCTTGTCACTCATGCATTGCATGGATGAATATCTATTTCAATAATATAATAGTATAATTATATATTAATATTTATATAGAGGATTAGGCAAACATTTGATTAATATATACCTAATAGCTCTAAAAAAATCATTTCTCTACTAATTTTACTTAACATTTAAGTAAATAATTAATTTTGAATTCAAATATCATATTAATTAGATATTATTTTTTAATATAATTATTATCATTACTATTAATACTTAATAATATGATTTATAATGAAAATAATTTTTTTATAATAGCAATATATTTTTTATTTGCCATGTTATAACATAAGATAAATTTTTAGAAGTAATAATTTCATATTATGAATAAATATTTATTTTAATAATATAATATTATAATTATATATTAATTATTTGTAAAAAATTTAGATAAAAATTGATTAATTGTAGTTAACAACTTTAAAAAAGTCATTTCTCCACTCATTTTGCTCAACATTTAAGTAGGCAATTGATTTTGAATTTATTTTATTAAAAATTAATTTTAAATTCAAATATTACATTAATTAGATATCATTTCTTAAGATATTATTATCATTAATATTAATATTTAATAATATAATTTATAATAAGAATAGATCTTCTTAATGGTAATATATTTTTTTATTTATTATGTTACAACATAAAATAAAATTTTAAAAGTAATAAATTAAAATTTATAATTTACAACATATATATTGACTAAAATTTAATATTTTAATATCAAATATTTTATATATCTTTTAATTTACATGAAAAAGAAAAATAACTTTTGATTGAAAAATACTAATCATTGGTTCATATTTAATATTTTCTAAAAGTTACATTATAATAAAGTTTATTTCTCAAAATATAATAAAAAATATAAAATAGTAAACAAATAGAAAATGTGTAATGAGTAATGAATATTTAGAAGAAGAATTAATCTATCCTTAATTGAAATTTAAGAAAGATATATTAAGAACACGGAGGAGAAAAAAAAGGTGAGAAAAATAATATAATTATTTATGAATATAATAATAAAAAAGAAATAATTAATTAGATTGTAAAATAGAAAAATAAATTTACAATTACCATAATAAGAATTTACTAAATGAAGATGAATTATTGAAGTATTTAATAACAATTGTCATTCGACAAATAAGTACAAGTGGGATAGTTTATTTGTTTGTAGAAATAAAAGGTGATTTTATTAAATAAAGATAAAAAGAAAATATATTATAGATAAAAGTTTACAAATTTTAAATTGAATGTGAAATGAGATGAAGATAAGGATAAAAAAATTTAATCAAATTAAATGAAGATAAAAAATAAAATTTTTTTAAATAAAATCAAATGAAGATAAAGATATAATAATTTTTAAATTTCAAAATAAAAAATGTTGCATTTGTTAATTTTAATATTTTTATACAAATCTAAAATGATAAAAAATAATCTATACATATATATTATCAACTGCAAATTTTAAAATAGAAAGTGTTGCATTTGTTAATCTCAATATTTTCATACAATTCTAAGGTATAAAAAATGACCTATATACGAATATTATCAATTATAACTTTATAAATTTCATAACTGATAGTTCATATGTTTATAGGTAGTTCCCTTCATTTCATAATTTTTTTAAATAAAATAGTAAAAAAATTTAGCTAATGAAATAAAATATGTAAACTATATAAAAATGTGTGCTTTTACAATTTTACATATTGAAAATTCATCAAGTTAATGAGAATCAATTAAGTTATAAATTTTTTAAAGTAAAAATTAAATTAAATAAAACACTAAAAAAAAAAAGAGAACCATCAAACTTTAATAACAATAGTATAAAAAAAGCAATAGAAATCACTAAAAAGAATTTATATGATAACAACCTTGGATTAAGCAATTGTAAAAAGTCGAAATTAGTAAGAGAGAATACTTATGGATATTAAAAATAAAAATAAAAACTCATATCTAAAAAATTATTGCTTTCAAGTGATTAAATGTGCAAAGAGAAAATAAATAGAACTTAAATATAATTTAAGAAATTTTTTATAAGAATGAAATAATTAAGTAATTGTAAACTTATAGATATTGAAGATGAAAATAAAAACTCTCATATCAAATAAAATGATGATTTTGAAGTAACTAAAGATGGAGATAAAAAAATAAAATATAATCTGAGAAGATTTTTATAAGAATAAAATAAATAGATAGTTATAAATTCTAATTATAAATAGATATTTAAATTTTTATTAAAAATTAATTTAATATTAAAAAGATAAATGAAAAGAATAACTAGTGATTTTACATTTATTATTTATTATTGGTGACTAATAAATATGAAAAAAATTATTTTTTATTTCATAATTTATCTTTTAGGTAAAAAAATAACAAATTGTCATTCAGTGAATTATAAAAATGAAACTTATCGTAATAAGAGATAAAAAATATCACAGCCAATATATAATATAAAAATTTCTAATAAAATTTTTATTTTAAATCTCTAGCATAATTTTACATTAAAATAATTTAATTTTAAATTTTAAATTAATGGATCATCTTGAAAGAAGATATATTCAAAAATATTGAGAAAAGCTTTCTGATGAAATCATGAAAATTATTTATTAATTCAAATTCAAAATTAATTATTAATATAGATTAATAAAGTCGTGATTTATTTCCTTTTTTAAAATTCTCCTTGTAATGTCACTTTCCATAAACTTTATTTTTTATTATTTAATTACTTCAGAATTTTTTTATTACTTCTTTTCTTTTCCTTCTTGCTTTTTCTTGAGTTTTTTTCTCTTCTAACATCTACTCATATTTTTCTTTTTTTTTCTTTCACAAAAGTTGTTCAAAAATTTTCAATTTATTTTTTTCTTCTTCTTTTTTAGTTTTACTTCAAGATTTCTTATCATTTTATTGTGGAAAGTCAAATAGATTTTTTTTAATCTCTTCTAATCATTTTTAAAATCATGCATAGGTGAACATTTAGTTACAAGATTTTTTTTAAGCATCATTTCGTATTTTTCCTTATCTTTTTTTCCATATATTTTTCCTTAGTCTAATTTTTTTTCTTTTAGTTTTCATTGAAGATTTCTTATGATGCTTTACTACAAAAGGTTGAATAAATTTTTTTAATTTTATATCTTTATCTCTAGAATCATGCATAAGTAAGCATTTAATTTTAATTTTTTATAATATTTTTTCTTTCATAATTGATTGTTAATTTTTTTCGTTTTAGGAAAACCTATTTTTTTTTGCTTTGTAGTATTTGAAGTTGATTTTTTTTAAATGCTTCTCTCACCTTATTTCTTTCCTTTGTTAACAAGTCTATGTGTTTTCATTTAAGAGATTGCTATACAACCATTGATGGTAAAAGTTAAGAGGCTTTGTTACAATGGAATATTTTGAGTTATGTAGAATCAATTATTCAATGTTGATTAGTTTGTATACAAATGAATTCTCATACAAATTTATTATAATTTTTGGAAAAATCTAATCTTTCCTTTTTGTTTCTTTGGATTATTCTTCTATTTAGAACATCTTCTTTTGAGAAGTAATTGTATGAACTGGTCACTTGACTTTACTTGAATATATTGAATTTCAAATCAAGATGTGTGATTTTTGCAAATTTATTAATTCAAAATTTTGATTTTTGTGGATTTGCAGAAGTATGCTAGTAATAATCTTATGTTGATGATAAATAAATTATATTTTTCTCGTTATCTTTTAATATTTTAATTTTTTATTAAAAACATATTTTATTGGCTAAAAATTTAAAAGGTCAAATATATGAATAATGATGTTCAAATTATGAGTATTTTATTTAAATATATATTAAAGTCATAGGTTAATATTTTGAGCAATATTTAGATAACTAAAATTAATTAGTATTTTTTATTTCACAATTATTAGAAGGTCTTGAGATGGTTGATGAGAATTAAAAGATAGTTAATAAGAATTAAAAGGTTCATTTGTTATATTATTATTTTTATTAAAGAGCATTATAAGAAATTTAATAATTTAAATACTTAAAAGTGTATGTATATAAATTTATTATAATATCTACCTTGTAAAACGCTTAAAAAGTTTTGAATTTGTTGATATTGTTTTAGAAACTATAATTTTTTTTGGCATTTAGCGAATGTACTTTGTTTTTATATATACAAACAAATGTATTTTTTTTTTAAAAGTTACAATTCAATATAACATGTACAACTAAAAAACAATAATCCATTTAAAATTATATTATAATAATTATTGCATGAAAACTATATTTTCTGAAATACTAAATTATTATTTATTAATCACATTGTATCTTTTTTATCTTTTTAGTATATTTTCTTGCATTAGAGGATTAAAAAATAATATTGAATTATAATAAGTAAAATATCTATTTATTCTATTTAAAGTAGTAACAAAAAGTTAGAAACATTAATTTAAATTTATTATCAAAATTTTTTGTAATATTTTATAATTAAAGTATAACACACAAATATTTAGGTAAGATTTTACATGTATTGTATTAACTAATCATTCAACATGTATGTTCAATTATTTCATTTTTAAGAATAAATTAGAAATTAGTTAAAGGGTAAAGTAAATGATCACAACTATTAAAAAAAATCAAAATTTGAGAATTTGATAAATAATAATTCATTAAAAAAGTTATTTTTTAATTTATAATTATCACATTTCTTAATTTTTTTATCAACAATTTGGATCATCTATTATAGTTTTTAAAGTGTATCTTGCACTTTAAAAACTATAATTTTTTTATTAGCAATTGGGATAACTTATTATAGTTTTTAAAGTATATCTTGCACTTTAGAAAAGTTGGATTCATATATAGGAAATTAACTAAAAAAACTTCACTTGTGTTTTATTTTTTAATTATGGGATTAATTATATATTTTACTTTTGAAAATAAATAAATAAATATCAATAATATGATAATTAATCTATTAAATAATAATATATTATCATTAAATTTCTTATTATAAATTTTTAAAAAAATGTGATCTAAAATCTTTTCTTTCTTTTGTCCTTTTTTTTAATCATTTTCATAGAGATACGTAATTCTTCACCTGAAAATAATAGAGAAGTATCAATATAATATAGTGTAAAGTATTGTTATATATGCATTGCTTATAATATAAAAAGCTTATTAAATAATAATATAAATAATCTCATTACATATCTTATTTCATAACTTGCAGTCAAAACTAATCATTTTTAACCATTTATGATGCTTTTTTATAATTTTTTAATGTTAATTAATTAATAATTATATTATTATAATCGTAACTCTTTTTAAATAATTAACATGCATTTAAAATGTTACATAGTATTAAATTATTATTTTTTTCAGGTAACGCAAGGATAACTTCCTAATTTGATATATTCTAAACATCGAAAATCTTATTAGCCTCCTGTTGCGGCTGCCTTGCGCTTCAGAAGGTGGCACCATTCCTTGGTATCTGTTTTCTTTTTCTCTGCTGCATATGCTCGCGAAGAACTCCACAATGAAAGCTGGTGCCTCCTGTTGTGTTGTCCGAGCCCATCTGCTTTGTTTACGTTTGCCGAAGAGGATATATCTTGTACCCTGTAGCCCATAGGCCTCCATAATTATTAAGTCTGTAAGGGGTGTTGCTTAATGGCGAACTCTGAACCCTGTCATATATTATCATCATCTTGACCACCCTTTTTCTCGTTTCCAATTCTCGTAAGTGTCATAGCAGTTTAATGCCCATTTGCTGTTTGTTCTTTTGGGGGAAAATTATCCATGCACGGCACTTGTTTGAGAAAATTCCGGACTCGAAAGTCTTATTCAGAGTCAAAGGCGATGCAAAGTTTAGGGAAAATGGATTTTTTTTTTCTGTTAGAGGAAATAGCTTGCTTGGTGTTAATCTTAATCTATATCTTCTAACATCTCACCATTTTGCAGCAATTCCTTCTGAAGGTGTGAAGCTTATACTGCGTGTAATGAAATAACGTGTAATACTCCAAGAAGATATAATTACAGCCTTTGTCGAGAAAAAGAATACCTTGAGAGAGAACAAAGATGTTAGTCTCCCGAGCAAGTTCCTTTCGACATATAGATACCTTTACACGAAAATACATATTTAGATGGTCTCCCACACTTCACTCTTCTTGCTCGGTAGCTCCTCAAGAGAATTCCAAGCCTGCTCCTCTTCAGGTTGATCCTTAACTCTTTTCCAGTTACTTGTTCAGCAATCCCATAAGTAAAAGTTTTGATATGCGTGATTTATTTTCTGTATCTGATTCTAACCATTGCGTGTTGAGATGGGGTCATTATATTGCAGGAGAGAAGAATGATGGACAGATACAAGATATTTGCCAAAGGAGGTGATGGCGGTAATGGCTGTTGCAGCTTTCGCCGAAGCCGGCATGATCGCAGAGGCAGGCCTGATGGTGCGTACTATCTGTAATGTCTAATTTTTATGGTTTCTCTTGAAGCTTTCATTTTCTGTTTTCCATTCCAAGAGCCAACTTTGGTTCTCCTTCTCCTATCTTTCCTGTGACTATTTGAATACATCAAAATACAAACGCAATCCTTTTGTTGTTGTCCATCTCACATTCTGTCAATTGTCAGATATGTGCTATCTCGGATC
Organism: Sindora glabra; assembly: GCA_020226215.1. Lineage (NCBI taxonomy): Eukaryota > Viridiplantae > Streptophyta > Magnoliopsida > Fabales > Fabaceae > Sindora > Sindora glabra. The sequence continues at coordinate 70,153,607 of CM035229.1, forward strand.
CTCTGGTATCCAACTTTGAGAAACTTGATGGAGTCAAATTCCTGAAACGCTGCTTGTAATACTGCTACTTAAATTTCTGTGTTTAATGTAGGTGGAAATGGTGGGAGAGGAGGTGATGTGATCTTGGAATGTTCCCCAACTGTTTGGGACTTTAGTGGTTTGCAGCACCACCTAGTATGTTTGTGTGTATCTCATTAACACGTCTCTGAAAAATGGTGGGGTTAGAATTTTCCACAGCTTAAGGATTAATGATGGTTATTATGTCCCTCAGATAGCTGGAAGAGGTGGACAAGGAGAATCAAAGAATAAGATAGGAACTAGGGGAGTTGATAAGGTAATTTAACTAATCTTTTTGTTTCTAAAATTTTACATACTGTTTCTTTCTTTTTATTTTTTGATCAACTATGCAATTCAAATGTGTGTGTATTCAACAATTATATATCACTTGGTAGGTTGTCCATGTGCCAGTTGGTACTGTACTCCATCTTGTTGAGGGTGATCTTCCTTCTATGGTTAAAATTCAATCTTCAACTGATCTTGATCCATGGGAGATTCCGGGTGCACTTGTTGATAATGATTCTAACTCTAACAATGGTTCTATCTTGAAAGTTACTAATAATGACGACGAAGTACATCCTATTGGCCGCTTCTCATCATATGCTGGTGAAAGAAATGGTGAGAAATCTGCAAGCACAAGGCAAGCTGTAACAACCGAAGTATTTTCTCAGGATTCCACTTCATACGGAATGACCAAAATTGGAGAAGGCATGGGAAAGAAAGAAGAGATAATGTACAATGTTGCTGAATTAACAGAAGAAGGTCAACAAATTATAATTGCTTGTGGAGGGGACGGAGGTCTGGGTAATGTATCTACATCTAAAGATTTGAGAAAACCTATGAGTGGTAAGACGGGGGCATGTAAAGCCATCGGATCTAGTTTTCAGGACTCTAATGATGATCACTCTTCCCTTCGTATGGGTTTGCCTGGTTCTGAGGCTGTCATCATATTAGAACTCAAGAGCATTGCTGATGTGAGCTTTGTTGGAATGCCTAATGCTGGTAAAAGCACTCTGCTTGGGGCTATATCAAGGGCCAAGCCTACCGTGGGTCATTATGCCTTCACAACTCTAAGGCCAAATCTGGGGAATCTGAACTATGATGACTTATCAATAACAGTGGCTGATATTCCAGGTCTTATAAAGGGTGCACATCAAAATCGTGGACTTGGACATGCTTTTCTACGCCACATAGAACGCACAAAGGTCCTTGTTTATGTGGTAGATTTGGCTGCTGCTTTAGATGGAAGAAAGGGAATTCCACCATGGGAACAACTAAAAGATTTGATCTTAGAGCTTGAGTACCATCAGGATGGCTTATCCAATCGGCCATCCTTGATAGTGGCAAATAAGATTGACGAGGAAGGTGCAGACCAAGTGTTTATTGAGTTAAAGAGAAGGGTGCAAGGTGTTCCCATCTTTCCCGTGTGTGCTGTTTTGGGGGAAGGGACTCCGGAACTTAAAGATGGTCTAAGGAAGCTTGTCAACGGTGAAATGTCATGCACGCTCTGTTTAGATCAAATTTTGCTTCATTAGATGGTTAATGGCAATACAATTTGATCTTTTACAATACTTAGGTGCCCAAACCCCATAGATAGATGGGGAAGAAATTGTAGAGATTGCTCTCTGCACAGAAACCTGTTGGTTTGAGTTGGTCTTCATACCAGTGAACAATGCAGGCTAAGCTCTCTTGTTAGGAAATAACGTCTGTTCTTTAATTACAAATGGAGATATATATTTGGTTTGCTAAATTGGTATTCCCATTCCCATTAAATAATATTTAATAAATCGATAAGATGTTTCCACAATATTTGCCTACAATTATAAATGGCTGGGGCCAAGGAAAAGGTTGCTTGAAAATCCGTCTGGCGTTTTTCAGAACTTCAGCATCAATAAAATGACTACTTGATCGGAAATATCAACACTGATGCCACTTTATCCTCAAAATTTGCTTCATCAGACGGTTAACGAGTTCACATCTTTTACAATATTTTGGTGCGCAAACCTGTGGATAGATAAGAGAAATAAATTATAGAAATTGGTCATTGGACATAAGCATGTTAGATTGATACCGGTGAATAATGCAAGTTAAGAAAATAATACATGGTCCGCAATGCAAGTGACGGAAACAATAGACGGTCTGTATGTTTGTTTTTGAAAATAACTTTCTGTTTTTATCTTATTTAATAATTATTTTTATAATCTATTTTTAAAAATTATAATTATAAATATATAATTTAGAAATAAAAAAATGAAAAATAACTTTTATATATTTCCTTTATTATTTTTTATAATAATTTTGTAATCAAATAAAATATTTACTTATTTATTTTATCAACCACCTTTCATTTTTTTTCTTTTTCTTAAATTTAAAAATAATTTATAAACTTAAAAAAATAAAAAAATCTTTTATAACAATTTCTAAAAATTATATATATATATATATATCCAAACCGACATGTTAGATTGTTTATGTCTTTCGCTTTGCTAAAGCAGTTGTCAACGTAATTATATATTTAATTTGCGTTTTTATCTCTATATTCCCTCACAATCATAATTGATCATCTATTAGTTTATTTTTTTAATGATATTTGTATATTTACATTATAATTCAAAATTTTAAAATGTAGTAAAATTAGAAATAAAAATTATTTTAGACTATTAAATATTGCAAAATAATATTAAATTTATATAAAATACCTATATTATTGATAATGTCAAGAAAATATATCCATTCACTTGTAAAGTAAAATACATATTATTAAATTATAGTTTGAATTAGTGAATAATCATAAATTAAAATTATTATATTATTATATGATATATATATCTATAAATAGATTATTTTTTATCAAAAATGTTTTAAAATATATATTGCTTCTCACAGACTCAATAGTTAATAATTGTTATTTTTATTTCTATAAAAAATACTTGCACGAACAATTAAAGAATGTTATTTTTAAATTCCGATTTCATATTATATTAAACGAAGATTAATATAAGTATTAAATCTTAATTTATGCTTTTATAAAAAAATTAGTAATATCATATATATTATATAATAATAGTTTAATTACATTAAATTTATTTCAAGAATATTTACAATTATTATAAAGGTATCTAGTAATACTAATAGGAGTGATATTGTTCTTTAACATTATCTTTCAATTTTTTTCTACTTTCAATAAAATTAAATAATAAATTAATATTTTTATCATTTTCTTTCTATTTATTTTTTATCAATTTAAACAATATAAAAATATTTTTTATATATTTTTTCTACTTTTTTATTTATTTTTTTATTCCTTTTCACCACATCCAGGGATCAAAAATCAATTATTTGATTTGATTAAAAAGATAGGAGACGGAAAACGATACCGCTTCCATTCAACTTCAGAAGAAGCTCTAAACTAGGGTTTTATCCGCTATAAAGCCGTTAAGCCAGTGCTGGATCTAAACTCTTGCGCTGCATATCAATCCGAGAGGAAAGAGTAAAACAAAGAGCCTCCGAACGTTGATTATTTGGTGGATCAGAGCATGGACAAGAGTATGTTAGGAGATCTGGATAATCTTCCAGAGGCAGATAAGCTCAGAATGTCTGCTATGATCGATCAACTCCAGATCCGTGATAGGTTCACTTTTCAAAATTTTCTTCCTTCTTGTTTAAACATTTCAATTTCTTCTGTTCTAGTTTCTGTATTGTATGAAATTTTCATCTTAGTAATTTAATTATGCACAACTTGATTCAGTTATTAGTTTCGGTAATTTTTGCTCTTTGACTTGTAAAATGCGTCAATTTTAGTCTGTTGGTTCTCTTTAAAACTATTGTTACAGTTAAAGATAGTATGTTGTTCGACTGATAATATAGACTGACTTTTCGTATCCGAGGGCTTCATCGTTCCTTGTAAGTTATGAGTAACACAAACGTTTCAATTGCTGTGCTACTCCAACCGTGAAGCCAGAGTGAAGTTCTCCTTTAAAACCAGTACAGCTTGTACATGTTGTCTCTGGACGTTTTGGGAACGACATTTGGTTTTGTATTTTTTTTTTAATTGTTGATAGTTTTGGCTGGGGGTTTTCTCGCTCTTGTCCATAATAACGTGCCAGAGCCAATGTGATTTATAGCCTGCTGGCCTTTTCATTGCACGGAAGTTTCCTGCATTGGACAATGCATTTCTGATTTATGGTGCATTGTTTGGTTTTCACAAAAACCCCAGCTAGAAATAAACTAGAATTCAATCAGATATTAAAATCCGGTGCTCTTATTATTTGGCACATGGGCTTTTATTGATTACCATTAGATTCTTTTTTTTACATGAGAAATGCAAATGTATTTATATTTTTGATATTTTTGACATTGTGGGATTTTAAATTTTCCTATTTGTGTTTGGATAATGCGTTTATTAAATACCGGGGATTTTGAAATTTTGCACAATTTAGTTTGAACATTTGAATTGGAAAGGGATAACTTTGTTTGGTCCTCATTGGATGAGGAAAGATAATAAATGTGAAATTTGTAAAATGACATCTCTTTTGGCTGCAGTTAAAATATCAAATTAGATAGTTTAAATTCTTCACTTATAATATCTAACAGTTTAATTCATTTATAAATTCTATCTATATATTGCTAAACAGAATATTTTGACCTGTAGAACTTAAATTCTTGAATTACCATCTCTAGTTTTCAAATCCAAAATCCAAACACAAGGTTAAGGAGGGCTTATTTCAATTTGTCATTTGCCTCTGGTAGCTGAACCTTTGCTTTCTGTAAGTTGTGAGCCTAATTATAAATTCCTAATTGCAGTCTAAGAATGTACAATTCACTGGTGGAGCGATGTTTTAATGATTGTGTTGACACCTTTAAGCATAAGTCCCTCCAAAAGCAAGAGGAGAGCTGTGTTCGAAGATGTGCAGAGAAGTTCCTGAAGCATTCTATGCGAGTTGGCATGAGGTTCGCAGAGCTTAACCAAGGAGCCGCAACGCAAGATTGATATCCATAGATATCTTGCCATGAAAATGAATTTGTGTTGACATTCATGATTAGCAATTTTGCTCTTTTTATATGATAGTTTTTGCCCATCGAAGATGAGATACTTCAGAGAAATGATTGCCAGGGTTGCAATGTGTCTGCAAGAATTCTTATAAATAAATTTGAAAATTTGCAACCACAGTGATTTAGGAAGCATGATCCGGACTTGGTTTTTACCCATATAGTCATAAATTACTCAATTTTGAAAAATAAAGTGCTATTCTATTTGGTTGACATGTGCCATAACTTACCCAATTTTGAAAAATAAAGTGCTATTCTTTGTGGTTGTGTTCATAGGGAATTTCTTTGCCTACACCCACGTACGAGGTTAATGCCAAGAATGAGAAGATGCTATGTTTGCCAACCATCATTTGTAAAAAACCCCTTATCAGAAGGTAAAGTGATGCGCTAGCCTGCAGATGTCTTTAGGGGATATATGGTACGTGATTCAAATATTTCAAAAATCTTAACATTCTTGAAAATGTAATAGTCATATTTTGTTTAATTAAAAATATTCTCAATATTCTCTAGAATGTTATAATATTTTTAATTATTTTTTAAAAAATATTGTTAAATATTTTTATTAAAGAATTAATTAGTTATGAACAGTATGTGACAACTGATGATGTGTGATGATTAATAATAATTATTGATAGATGATAGCAAATAAGAATTATCAATGATTGGTAGTGATGATTGAATTCAACAATGGTGAATGACAAAGAGCGATATTGAATGGTGTTCATTGATAAAAAGTAATGATTAATAGTGGTTAGTAATTTCTGATAATAGATGGTGATGGGTAATAAATGGTAATGGACAATAATAAATGATAATGAGTAATGATCGTCGATGGTAAATGGTACTAAGTAATAGTTAATGATATTGAGTGGTAATTAAAGATAATAGATAGTAATGAAATAAGGTATTAATAATTAGAAGAGTTTAAATGAAATAGTGGATAAAATAATTTATTTTTATATTACTAAAATATTTCTATTTTATGAGAGTATAAAATATATTTTTTTCTATGAAATTATTTAGCGAAATATTAAGTCAAAACTTTCTTAAAATGTTTATATTCCAAATATTGAAATATGATGTTTTCTTAAAATATTTTTGAATATGTAGGAAAGATTTCGACTAATTTTTACCGGTTATTTTTGAAACGCAAAGCATTATCTTTTAATTCCAATTTCCGATGCTTCTATTGACTTGAGAGGCAGAGTGAGTTGTTGCTTTGCGAGTGCTCTTCATCTTTTATTTGATATGTGGATAAAAAATTCCGAAAAATTGTGTTCAACTCATCAATCTATCCACAATACACGGGGCTTCTTCTAAGGTTGTAGTTAGAAAATATATGTGGAAATAAATAACCGACTGATCAAAATCCTTTCTAAAGATGAGTATCTCGGAATTTTTGGATGACCAACATGCTCGGTTAAAAGCATGTATTAATATTTTGCTTGAATCAACTTGCTTTGGATGGCCAATAAAAAAACTTGCTTTGGGCATAGAAAGCTGAGAGCCACGAAACCATTGCTGTTGGATCTTATCTGTTAATAAGAAGGACCACAGAATCGCAACAATGGATAACAGCCATGACTTTCCCGTGGGAATTAGTATCCAGCCACTCCCTTCTCCCGATAGTCATCCACACCAAACAACTAAAGAAAATCAGAGGGGAAAAATTTTCAAAATCCCATGTATTAATTTGTTTACTTCATTATTAAATATACAACCTAAAATACTATTTTCAAATGCGCATGCACATTTGTTGGCACACAATGACCCGCGTAGATCAACTCATTCAGAATGGATAAATTTCATCTCTCATTTTTCTTTTTTTAGTTTACTTAATATACCTATATAAAATTATGGATTCAAAGCATTAAAGTACCGGCTTTGTTTGTTCCCTTGTGCTCTTAATTTGCCTTTTTAGTTACCTTCACAGGTAACATGTTCAACCCATCACATAGGCATTAGAGATGCTACAATATGTAATGCAAATATGTTTGTAAATTTAATTATTGAAAAAAATGCTTAACTCGTATTTAATTAAGGTGTAAAATTTAGATTGGATCTATTTTTTTTACCATAGCCTTAGATCTATTTTTTTTATCACGACCTTATTTAGCAATTAACTAATTATATTAACAATTAATTAATTTTATTAACTGTTAGTTGATAACTAATTGCATTAACTAATTTAATAAATTAATTATATTAGTTATTTGAATAAGAATATTTGACAAAATTAATTATTTATGATTAACTTTGTATGTAAAATGACATATAAATGTATAAGTATATTTTATGAGTTATTTGAATATTCTTTTATTTTTAATATTTTAGATTTTATATATTATTTAGTAGATTGAATTTTCTTGTAAATAATATATCATTATAAATTATTATATATTAAATATTTTTAAAATTAAATTAATATAATTTTTATAGTTATTAATTTTTTAAGAAATTAATAATTATAATTATTTAATTTTCATATAAAATTAATATTATAATTTTTTATAAGAAGGATAAAATTAAAAATATAAAAATTAATTAGAATTAATATAATTATTTTATAAAATAACTATTTCAAAATTCTATTCCCCAACATATTAAAATCAATTGATTTAAGGATAATCAACTGATTATTGAATAATAAAATTTATTTATTTAAATAAGTTAATCTTTGATTAAATCAGTTAAAAGTTATTCAATAAATCATTTCTCAAACACCTTCATGAAAAAGATGTGAGTGGATGAGTGCGGGGGAAAAACGGCAAAATTGGCATTACCATTGACCGATGAGTGAGAATAAGAATGTAAAATTTTGCATTATTATGGATAGTTGAAATTAATTCTTGTAAGCCGAATGGATTATTCTGCAAATTTGTCACCAAAAAATACAAGAAACTAGAATTTAGGCGTTATGATTATTTAAGCCACAAACTTCATTTTCACTGTCATCAGATGAAAACTTAAAAATTGGCGCTTGAAGGGATGTATTTGAACAATATAAGAAATTATAAATTCCCGCGCGTAATATAATAGAAAATATATAATCATTAAAAAAAATTAAAGTAAGTTGTTGAATATTGTAATAGAAATATGATATGTAATTTAATAAGATAAACTCTTAAATCATAAATTTTTTCAAGATGTAATGAACTTTTTTTTCAAAAAATATGAACTTAACTTGCAAGTCAAGAGTTTTCTTTTGAACATTTAGAATGTCTCTACTTTTATGTAATTTAGAGTTTCTTTACAAATAATTAAGTTGCCATTTTTAACCACATAATTTTCATTTGTATGTCCTGATGAATGATAATTATTTATTAGAGAATTTTTAAACTACCTCTAATTTCTTATAAATGAAGATTGAAAAACACAAGGGGACAAGATTAAATTTTGTTTTCTTGAGGAATATGTTCCAAAAAATAATGAGTGAATATGCAAAGGATTTAGATTTGTAACTTCAGCAGGGAAATTATATAAAAAAAAAATGGACACCGAAGTGGCTTCCAAAAAAATTAAGCACAATTTAACACTACATTTTTTAGTTAATTTATTACTACTTGATTAGCCAGAATAGTTTAAAAATGGAAAATAAAAGCCCAGAGCATATTCCCACGGAACAAACGCCCATTATAAAGTGTGAATAGCCCGGCGCCTCAATGCAGACAGAGATAGGATTCTCTTGGTTGTTGTTTGAGTGTCTCGGTGGTATCGAAATCAATACAAGACCATGGGTAGGAAATTCTTCGTCGGTGGCAACTGGAAATGTGTATGTTTCTGTCGTCCATTCACCTTCATCTCCCTCGCCATTTCTGTTAATTGATTATTTTCTTGATCTATTTTAATATCGATCAAATTTGATTGGACTTTGCTATAATCTCGAAGATGATCCTTAGTTCTACCGATCAGCTTTGAAACTGATAACGAATGCCTGTCTTTATATTGCTAAAAAGCAGATCAGAAAACCGATTTTGAACTTGGATCCATTTTCTGATTGCTGAATTTATCTGGAGTTGCTTGATCTCTTGAATCCGGGGAACTATTATTCATCAACCTAACCAAGGAACTATTATTCATCAACTTAACCAATACTTAATAGGCCATAAGGTTAGGATCGAGGGTTTTATTTCTCGATATGGGCTGTGATGTTGTCGGAGCTGGAGTTGATGAGCTTCCATACTTCACATGGTTAGAGTGCCCTGAGAAATGTTTTTCTTTTCTTTCTTCTTTTTTTTTTTTTTGGGGGGGGGGGGGGGGCGGGGGGATCTGTTGATTCCTATTGCCCATTATTACACGCAGTTAATCCAACTGCTCATGTGGAATGCCATTTAGTGATGCCTAGCTGATTTTCTGAGTCTGAGCTGATTTTGTTGCAGAATGGAACCACAGAGGAGGTCAAGAAGATTGTCAGCACTTTGAATGAGGCTCGAGTCCCTGGGGAGAATGTTGTGGGTGAGTTAAAATAAACTTCAGATGGTTAAGAAGTTTCGATTATATGGACTTGTATAGTGGTTGATATATTCTGGTTTCTGAAAAATGGAGCCAACAAAGCCATTATTCTCTTTAGTGTTTTGTTATGTAGAACTAGAACTAGATATTTATATACCAATAGAGTAATTTGAATAATTGTAATGCTATTCAACCCTTTTAGTTATTTTTGGGCAGAAGTTATTCTCTTTAATACTGCTGTTATTTAATGTACATGGTACCTGAGAAAAAATTTTTCCAATTGTGGCTTTTCTGCATTAGAAAATGTTATAATGTATGTGGGTGTTGTAAAAATTCTGTTTTCTATCAATTTTTGATCACTTGTTAATTGGAAGCACATGTGTTCTCCAAATATTGTTGCTTTCGGTCACTGAAGTTAAGCAACATCAGTGTCTTGCTTTACTCTCATTACGTATGGATCTAAATATCTCTGCCATCTATACATATGTTCCAAAAGACTGGATGTTGGATTTGGAATGGAACAACCCCCCGTCTATCTCTCTGCTAGTGTTTTGTTTTGAATGTAGTTTGTGCAATGTGTCCTTTATTTTCCTTATGCAATGCTAACAAAAATGTCTTCTATTTTGCAGAGGTTGTTGTGAGCCCTCCCTTTGTTTTCCTTCCTGTTGTCAAAAGTTTGTTGCGGTCTGACTTCCATGTTGCAGCACAAAACTGCTGGGTTCGCAAAGGTGGTGCTTTTACAGGAGAAGTAAGGTATGGCATTTTCTGGTTGTTGCAATCATTTCAAACTGGTGCTTTGCACGTATCCTTAAAATAATTGCTATTTGTATTGTTAAGCTAATGGCTTATCCAAGTGGTGAGTCTCTTTTTGAAAATTTCAATTCTGTTTTTAATCTGTCTTTTGCACATCTCTTTTTAACCTGTCCTGCTCTTTCTTTCTTTTGATCTTTCTCATGTACACAGTGCTGAAATGCTTGTTAATTTGGCAATCCCTTGGGTCATTCTTGGTCATTCTGAACGAAGACTACTTTTAAATGAATCAAATGAGGTACAGTTACAATATGTTCAACTGCATTTTATATCTTATTTCTTTTTTCAATGTTTGAACTACTTTCTGGCCAACAAAAAGAATGTTGGAGCTTTTTCCATTAGGTACCAAGTTTAACCTTTATAAATATAAATTATCTATTTTTATACTTGTGTATTACAGTTTGTGGCCGACAAAGTTGCCTATGCACTTTCACGAGGATTAAAAGTTATTGCTTGCATTGGGGAGACCCTTGAGCAACGTGAAGCTGGTTCAACAGTGGCTGTTGTTGCTGAACAAACAAAAGCAATTGCAGGTACTTTTCCCTTATTTTAACTTACAAGGATTTATTATCTTACGGACTACACATTTATTACCGAGAGTGCATATATTTTGTTGAGAATGAAAGATATCTATTTGGTTTTGATTGGGAAGATGCTAATTGCGTTGGCAGGATTAATTTCTTAATTCATCTAACTATTCTTTTGGGAATAAATATCTGTACTCACCAATTCTTCTTACAGCTAAAGTGTCAAGCTGGGATAATGTTGTATTGGCCTATGAGCCAGTTTGGGCTATTGGGACCGGAAAGGTTGCAACTCCTGCTCAGGCGCAAGAGGTATGTTGCCTATTTACCATTTACTTTTATCATTTTAAGGTAAAAATTCTCATGGCTAGGTTATGTTAGGTCCAAAATTAATTTATTGGTTATAGTGTGCATTTTACTTAATCTTTTGGACGAGATTCTTAGGGTTGTCTCTTTTATGGTTTTAGTTTCTGATTCTTTAGATTTGTGGGTTAGTGCTTTATAAAAACCTTTTTGTTCTTGACTGTTACAAACCGTGCTATTGTTGTATCCAACTTTCAATCATATCACTTGGTCTTGTTTGTTTAATGGAAAAAAATGTTTGGTGCTGATTGAGTTGTCCTAATAATGTGTGTTGTATGGTTGGGCTAGGTCCATGCTGAACTGAGGAAATGGCTTCACAGCAATGTCAGTGCTGATGTTGCTGCATCTGTAAGAATTATCTATGGAGGTACTCTTTCGGCCTTGAGCACACAATTTTGCATCATATATGATCTATATGATCTAGGCATGGCAACAGGGCTGAGCGAAGGCAAATTTGCCTTAAATTACCCCACTCTACACCCTCTGCCATTTGCCCTGCCTCACAAGACGGCAAATTGGGGCATCATCTCCGTGATCCACAGGGCACCAATGCCTCGCAGGGAAATCTGCAATATTGGGGAAAAAAATCAGAAAAACCAGATAAAAGCTTTAAATTTTATATATTTGAAATTTAAATATAAGCAACACATAGTGTTTAATATAGTTTTAACACATAGGGCTAAAAATACATATAATTTACTCAACAATAACTCTTTTTTTATTTTGTTAATTTTTTTTAAATTTCCATATAATAATTAAATTAAAAAATTGAGAATAAAATTATTAAAAAGTATTTTAAATAGTTGAATTATTAAAAAACCTACATACGCATATGTGTTTGTCATTTATATGGGTAAACTTGTAATACTAAAAATACAGAGCTATGCAGAGTTTGTCGTGAAATTCGCTGTTATGATCAGTAAGCTGTGACGAGTAAGCATGTGCTTGTCAGGGGAACATGTCAAATGATAAATAATATTCATTGATCACACACAAGACTGTTATACACTCTCAAGTTCTCAATTGGAGGCTGTTCTGTTGTGGTGTGGGTTCTTCGTGTGTTTGACGGAATTTTAGTATATATAACTACTTGAAAATGAATTTCTTGTCTAACTAACACATAAACTGCAGGTTCAGTAAATGGAGGAAACTGCAAAGAATTGGCAGCACAGCCAGATGTTGATGGATTTTTGGTTGGTGGTGCTTCTTTGAAGGTAATTAAATTTCTTTTTGCTTTCATTTCATTGTATGGTTTCTCGCTTTTGTTTATTTGCAGCTGACCTTGTACTATTTTGTAATTAGCCGGAGTTCATTGACATTATTAACTCCGCCACTGTGAAGAATTGAAAGCCTAGGAACTGATATGCTGCCTTGAAGCTGCTCCGCAAACTACGCCTCATTTGACTTAGTTTTGTGTGTCGTTGTCTGTCGTGAAAACATGTGGTTAGTTAGCAAAAAGACTTTATGAATAAGATTTTATTTGATCTCATTTGTAGGGGATCAAGTGGATTTTGGTTGCTGTTTAAGTTTCCATGCGCAAAATACTGTGATTACCCTAACATTTTATGGGTAAATAACTAAATTATGCGGAATGCCTTAGTTCTGAGTATCTGTGATTTCATCGCTGTTTTCTAATGTCTTCGCATTTATTTATTGTACTATATTTAAAATTGGGGATTGACGGAAAAGTAAGGTTGAGGCACAAAGTGTATGATATGCACTTAAAGCTCGTAGAAGCCATTTTAAAACTTGTGTGAACTTTAGTTTTTTTTTTTTTTTAAATATATATATATATATATATATATATATCAGCCGTTTACAAATATGGACATGTGATAAAGGTTTTATTTTGTGTAAGTGGCTGATTATGTAAAATGTATTTTATAAAATTAATAGTTGAATTAATTGAAGTTATAAAATGACATAAAAAATATATTTATAGAAATATATATATTAAAATAATTTATATTTATTTAAAGATTAATTTTTATTAATGAAATTAAAAGATTTAAAATAAAATATAAAATTTATTATTGAATTAATTATATTTTATAACATTTTATATTTATATATTTATTTATTTTTGTTTGATAAGGATTTAGTATAAATTAATTTATGTTATTAAAAAAATATTTAAATTAATATTATGAAGGATATAGATTGTAAATTAATAAAAAAATGAGAATGAATTTTAAAAAATTTAAAAAATAATAATTTATAAATCATAAATTATATAAAATAATTTATTTAATTAAAAATTATTTTTTATTTTTTAATAAATTAATATATAAAATATTTATAAATTTTGGTTTATAATTTATTAATTAAATTAATAAATTATAAATTAATTTATCTATTGAAACAGAGTCAAATGCCGTAACTGTTTGCCTCTACATATGCATGCATTCTTCTTAGATCCCTGATGTCAAAGGAGCCATCTTTTAACATGGGTAATTGTGGGGGACAAACCATCCGAACTTGTCATTAGAATCGTCTGAGATCATTGAGCTAATTCCATTTCTCCTGTGGGCGATAATTGCTTGTTTTCTTTAATATTGTCTAGTTGTCAATGAGATGAAATCTTGAAATATTTTAGGTTGATCCTGCCAAAATTAGTGGAATAAGATAGAAAATATTTATTGATATATGATAAATTAAAAAAGAAATTACATGTTTAAAACATTTATTTTAATTTCAATTTATTGGTACTTTTAATTTTTATATTATAATTTTAAAGAATATTATAATTATTTATTGTTTGAGAAATTCAACTTCGACAATAATTAACTTTTTGTACAAATTAAATCACTTTTTAATATTGGTGAATTTTTTTTGGTAGAGAAAGGTAGAGAGAAAAGAAAGAAAAATTAGAAGCTACCATCTAAAGATCACACTAGCAGAATTAGCTAATAAAACTAAAGACAAATCCTTAGGAGGTTGATCCAAAACATTTCCATGGAAAGAGCGAGAGGTCCTCATTTGGCAAGATGATCTGCAGTTTGATTGCCCTCCCTTAAGACATGGACTAAGGCAAGAGAGGAGAAAGATAGCATTAGCTATTTGATATCTAGAATAACATCCCAAAGAGGATGAGCAACAAATACTCCATTTTTGCATAATGAAATAGCATCAAGAGAATCAGATTCCACAATAGTTTGATGCATCTCATGTTAAAATTAAATTTTATAAAAAATGATATCCCAAATGGAATTATGTGAATAGAATAATATTAAATGTGGGAAAAGATTTGCTGTTACTTGATGAATCTATTAAGAGCAGGTATGAAACCAGGATTTGATATAAATTACAGATTATTTATGATCGGTCTTCATCATGAACTTTAATAAGGATTTGTTGCTCCTATCAATCCTAAACGAGAACTTGATTGAGGAGATTTTTTTATATCAATAGGGAGTGTTCAGAATTTATCATGAGGTTTAGAAGTAACGACCTTTATTTATATTGATAACATTAGTGGATTAATCCAGTGTTAAGAACCACCCATTATCACATTAGTTGAGTTAGATTACCATTAGACTCAAATTATTCAGTCATTTTAATATTATGTTAAACTCTTGTACATCTTATTTTATTATTGAATTAATAGGTCCATAAATAGAAAATCTAACAAGCTCCCACTTGATCCATGTAATTCAATAATAGTGGTCACTTTAGTAAAATGTAAAAGAAAATTATGATATCTTTACACTCACTGATCTAAATTAAGATCATAAATATCCAGTAATATAAAATATAGTATCCGACAGGGATATCAATAAAATATATGTACAATACACTTACACCTTGTTGACCGTATATAATATCCAATAGGAATATACATAACAAGTTTGTATTCAATAAGATTTACATGACAAAATTGTGACAATTATATATAAATATTTACATACTAGATCGAAGTATCCACCCAAGATGCTAAATAAAAATTATTATTCTCATCACAATATTGAAACAAGGTTTAAACATTTCTATAAATATACCATAATAAAAAATGTGTACAATATATGGTAAAATATGAATATTTCATTTATACATGTTTCAACAAAATAATTTACATTATAATAGTCCCACTAACTCAAAATATCAAAAAGGCTTAGCTAATCTCATATTAATTACATGATCATGATATACTTTTATTGCTAAACCTTTGGTCAATGGATTTATGAGCATACGATCTGTGGAAATATATTCAATACATATAGTATGCTCACGTAATACTTTTCCACGATACAGCTTTTCCACCCATCATAAAGATGTATCCAAATGTAGATTAGTGATCATTCGAATAACTAGCAAAATTTGAATATAAGTAACTTGTAATTGTGAGATCTCCTGATCTCTTATAAGTCAACATATAATTTTTTGTATCCTGAAAGTACTTTAAAACTCTCTTCCTTGCAGCCCATTATCTTTGACTAATATTACTTAGGTATCTCTCTAATACACCAATAAGATAAGTTATATCAGGATGTGTATATACTTGAGCATACATCAAGCTACCAATAATCGACACATATGAGACATTTTTCATTCTTTCTATTTCAACATTATTTTGAGGACACTGAGACTTGGAGAAAATTTTTCTTTTTAAAATGGGTGTAGAAATTTAAGAGCAGATTAACATATTGAACCTCTTCAGTACTTTCCTAATTTAAGTCTACTGAGACAAACTAAGCAAATCTTGGGATCTATCACGATGGATCTCAATTCCCAAAACATAAGAGACATTTCCAAGATTCTTCATATCAAAATGTTTGGATAACATTTGTTGTCTTAGTCAGCAGTTCATGTCATTACTTGTAAGGAGAATATCATCCACGTATGGTACTAGAATAATAAAACTACTTGTACTTTTTAACATATAGATACACTAGTCAACTGCATTTTCTTTGAACTCAAGAGAAGTCATTGTCTCATTAAACTTAAGGTACCACTGTCTAAAAGCTTATTTTAAGCCATATATGTACTTTTTAAGTTGGCACATAAGTTACTTCTTTCCCTTTTCTTGGAAATCATCTGACTAGTTCATATAAATAATCTCTATTAAATCACCATTCAAGAAGGCTAGTTTTACATCCATCTGATGTAACTTTAAATCAAAATGAGCCATCAAAACTATGATAACATGGAATGAGTTTTCGGTTGAAATTGGTGAAAAAGTTTCTTTATAGGCTATACCTTCCTTTTGGGTGTAGCTTTTTGCTACCAATCTGGCCTTATACCTCTCAACTTTATCTCGAGCACCCTTCTTAGTCTTGAAGAGCCACTTGCATCTAATCAGCTTACAACCTACAGGAAGTTCCACTAGATTCCATACTTGATTCTTATGCATTGAAACTAACTCATCTTTCATAACATTCATCCAATCAAAATAGTTTGAACTGGACATAGCTTAAGAAAAACTTGTAGGATTAGTATCATCATTAATATCATATTCATGCTCCTGCAGATATACAAGATAATCATTAAGGATTGCTGATATCTAAACTCTATGAGATTTTCTTAATGAAAATTTTTCATTTAATTCATCTGACTTAACATCTTTTATCATTGGTTGTATTGGATTAACTAGTGGAAAAATAGAAGAAGGCTTTCCTAATATTAGTGCCAACGAAACAATTGCTCTATCTTCAGAGAAATTCATGATGTGTGGTATTTGGCTCCTACTATCTAACTTATCCTTAAAGAAGATAGCTCAACCAGACTCAATTATTCTAATCGAATAAGCTAAACAATAAAATTTGCTTTGCCTTAAGTCACTATAGTACCCAATAAAGTATCCACTAATAGTTTTTTAATCAAGTTTTCTTGTGGATAGAATATATGATTTTACTTCAGCTTTACAACCCCAACCTAAAAAATGCTGCAAACTAGGCTTCTTACCATATAATAGTTCATAAAAGGTCTTAAGTATTGACTTACTAGGAACCTGATTTAGAATATATGCTGCTATTCTCAACGCATTACCCTATAAGAATTATGGCAATGAAGTATGGGTTAGCATGCATCTTACCATATCCATAAAAGTTCTATTCCTTCTTTTTGCAATTTTATTTTGCTCCGATGTACCAAACGTGGTGTGAGTTACTTGAATTGCATAATCTTATAAATATCTCACAAAAGGACCAGGGTTTCTTCTTGATTCATCATACCTACCATAATACTCATCACCTTTATCAGAATTAACGCATTTTATCTATTTCCTCAATTTTAGTTCAACTGCTACCTTGAATAACTTGAAAGCTTCTAGCAATTCCGACTTATCACTGAGCAGCTCCACCTAACCAAATATGGAGTAATCATTAATGAGTATGATGAAGTATTTGTAGCTTTCCATAGCATTAAGTGTGATAGGCCCACTAATGTCAGTATGGATCAATTTCAGAACATTCTTCTTTCTACTTTTCTTACCTTTTTTAGCTCTAACTATAAATTTTCCTTTGATACATTCTACACATGTTTCAAAATCTAAAAAGTATAGATCACGAAGTACTTCTCTTTTTATGAGTTTTCAAATTCTATCTTTAGAGATATGTCCTAATCATCTGTGCCACAATATTGAGGATCTTTCATCAATTCGACACTTTTTCTTACCTATAATAGAGTTTATTGAATTTATGAAATTAGAATCTAAATCAACTCTATATAAATCATCATACATAGAACCAGCACTAATAATAGAAGATTTATAAAATAATTTAACTTTTTCATTTTTAAAATAACAAGAGTATCCAATATAATGCAAAGTAACAACTGAAATTAAATTCCTTCTCATGAAAGATACATAAACTACATTATTAAATAAAAGCTCGTCTCTAGTCTTCAATTTTAACTTCACTAATCTTATGTGCTTCATTTTAACTTTATCTTCATTTCCAAGTCTCACAATCAACTCTCTTTCATTTAGTTTCCTCAGATTTATCGGTGCTTGAAAATAATTACTCACATGAATAGTCGCACCAGTATCTAACCACCAAGAGTTTGATGACACATCAATAATATTTGATTCAAAATAAACTAAAGCTAGATAGGTATCTTTCTTTTTCTTTTCAATCCATTTCTTATATTTAAAATAGTCTACTTTCTTATACTTATACTTCTTGCAAAAACTGCAATTACCCTTGAATTGGGCCTTATTAGGTTTATAGCATTGTTGTCCATTAGATTTACCTTTTTTACCCTTCTTCCTTCCATAATTATGGTGTAACAATAGAAATTAACTATGATTTGATATTTTTCTGATTAGATTTTCCACCATGATTTGAATATGTGCCATGAGATGTATAATTAACTACTTGAGCCTTTCATTTCTTCATGTCTTTCTCTGCTTGTGTAACAATAAAAATTAACTCATTGATAGTCCATTCTGATTTTTGAGTATTATAAAAGGTTTTCAGAATGTCAAACTAAGGTGGAAGAGACTCCAGTACATGCCAAGTTAAATAACTTTCTCCTAGATCAACTTGCATAGTTTTCAGCTTATTGTAATAGTTAACCAATCTTAGAATGTGTTCTTTCACCCCGTTGATACCATCATATACTGATTTCTCAAACAATGACAAATATTGTCATCTCTCAGCCTTATCAAACTTCTTATACTTTTCAGCTATAAAATCAAGGAACTCTTTTATATTATCATTTCACGAATGCTCTCCTTTATTATTTTGCCCATGTTATACTTCATTACCATCAAATATACTCTATTAGAGTAGGTCCACTTTTTATAATGATTCTTTTGATTTGTTGTAGACTCAACATTTATCTGAGATTTTGTTTCCCTTATTGCCAAGTCAAGGTTAGAGACTACTAAATATAGCTTTAGTGATTCAGTTCAATCCTCATGATTAGTTCCATTAAGCGTCATAATTACATTTAATTATATAGGCAAAGGAGCTGAGGAAACAAATTTTAAAAATATTAATACATGTTTAACCTTAATCATACTAGAAAAATTTTTCAATAAACTATGCAATTGAATTTAATATTACACTATGAGGCCTAATATCGATAAGGCATTAAAGACCTTATAATGTAATACAAGGACTAAATATCATATTTCTAAAATTTTAATACTGATAGAGTGATACAAATTTTACAAACACAATACTTATTCTTACATTTATGTTATCACCAACAAATCATATTAATAATATCATACAAATAGGGTATTAAAATGTTATTAATATAATACTCTTCTTAGTCCAACTGTCATTTTATAAAAGATGAATAAAATTTTATGCAATTAAGCCCATAACAAGTGAGCTTACAATTACATAAAATTTCATAATACAACATAAGCCTAAATAATTTTGTAAAATTATTTTTCTATACATACATACACATAGAAAAGATAATTAATGGGACAAACAATTTCCAAAAAATTTTAGAAAAATATATGTGGAAGCCCAATATGTAATAATATTACAATGAAATTTTCAACTTAAAATAAAATTATTTATCTATCTAAATTAAATAGGAAAAAATAATTAAAATATTTTTATTTTCAAAAAAATAGAATTTATCTCATAGAGAATGTGAACATTCACATTCATTATAGGCACACATAATAGATATATATACACACACAGTAGTAGATAACAATGAACTAAAATTGGCATTGTATAATAAAACGTTCAAATAGATATTTGCAACTGGAAATTGCAAAACTATATTGTTGGATATCCATATGTATATGGTACTGAATTGTAGAAACAGAAGGCAAGTTTAGAATATATGTGCATATATGATTGCATCATGATTTGCTAATAGAATATATATTTCATACTAAAAATTCATCCAAAAGCATATTAAAGCCAATCATGGATGAAACATAAATATATAAATCTTCTTCACATATATTATGTGTAACATTCATAAAGAATAAAATAATATATATAACAAAAAAATAAATATATATCAAAGGTTATGATATATTTTGAAATTTATAACGAAATTCCATCTATAATACATTCATCACAAGATATAAAACTATAAAATAAAAAATTTTATTCTTGAATTCACGTAATAATATACTCAATCCACATGATTTAAGGCTCTAATACTAATTGTTAAAATTAAATTTTATAAAAATAATATTCTAAATTGAATCATGTGAATAGAATAATATTAAATGTAAAAAAAGATTTGTTGTTACTTGATGAATCAATTAAGAACGAGTATGAAATTAGGATTTGCTGGAAACTATAAATTATTCACAATTGATTTTAATCATGAATTTTAATAAGGATTGTTGCTCTTATCAATCTTAGATAAAAACTTGATTGGGGAGACTTTCTAACATCGATGGGGAGTGTTCAGAATTTATCATAGGGTTTAGGAGTAGCGACATTTATTTATATTAATAATATTAGTGGGTTAACCCATAATTGAGAATCACCTATTATCATATTAGTTATGTCAGATTATCATTGAGCCCAAATTATTCAGTTACTTTAATATTAGGCTAAACTTTTGTACATCTTGTTTTATTATTGAATTAATAAGTCTACAAATAAAACATGTAACATCCCAAACTCTTCAATAGATTTAAAAGCATATCTAATAGCCAACACTTCGACTTGTAAATTTGTTGACTAATTTTGGAAGCAAGAAAATCCAAATAGTTAATTGCCATTCCAATCCCTAGCCACTCCACTAAAACTAACTCTTCCTAGATTTCCATAAGAACTACCATCAGCATTAAACTTTACAATACCAATAGGGGAGGAACTCAACTTACTAAATGCTTGATTTTGTAAGAGATACCAAGTCTCTTCCAATTAAAGGCCTTACTACATTCCTTTAACCTATTGTTAATTCTACTAATTGTAACACAATAAGGGAGAATAGAATTTCTAAACACTGCACTGTTCTTATCCAACCAAATACACCAAATTCTTATGAGAAAAGACTTACTCCAATCAACCTTCTTGAGAGAGCTTGTATCCAAACTGTTAAAGACAAACCAATCCTGAAACCCTTGAATGAAAAAGTGAGGAGTATTAAGAAAGGCTCCCAATTCAAGCCAGATAGGTTTTGCATGGAAACAATCTCAAAATAAATGCAATAGGGATTCATATTCAAATTTCCAAATAAGGCAAATAGGGGACACAAAGATTTCTTTGCCACCTCAACAAATTATTGGCTACCCTATCTTGCACACACAACTAGAAAAAAGAACATATCTTATAAGGAACCTTCACTTTCCAGATCCTTGCCTAATTTGGACAATCATTAAAACCTCTTTTTTCACTTAAACACTTATATGCAGCCTTAGGAGAGTAGTTACCATCTTCAACACCTTCCTAGATGAATCTATTAGGTTCCATGAGAAAATGAGGATTGAGAATTACCATGATTCTTAAAAGAATATCATTAGAAACATAACTAGATAAGATTGCCAAATTCTACTCTCTATTTATAATGATATATTTAACTAGATATGTTGAATGTCAACAAGAATCTCAATAACAACATCAGCAAGTCTAAGATCTCCTCCTCACCTATCAAACTAGAGATTGGTAGTGTTTCTTGAATTAATACAAGATCCATATCCTTCCTTTAACACATCCATAGCCTTAGAAATGTCCTTCCAAATTGGAGATGCTTTGGGAGAGTAGTTGAAGGTTAAACAGCTAGCATCTTTATGCTTATATTTATGATGAGAAACATGAAATCAAGGCTTAAATTCATATCGGATAATAGTCTACTCACCTTCCCAATTGGAGCTAAATTAACTTCCTTGCAATATTGGTGAAGTACATGCATCTTTTTCAATTCTTGGGCAAGGGCAAGTGCTCATTGGAAAATAATGAAGATTATTCAGCTTCTCGAGGATATCTTAAAAAAAATTTACTTACTTGTCTCAAAAGAAAATCTTTATACCACTTATGTGTCTTGTAAATGCATAATGTTATTGTAGCAAAAAAACATTTTTTCTTTAAAATCATAGCTAATATTTTCTTTTACACTTTCTACACATGATATTATTGAATCAATTTTTTATAATTTTAAATTTCTATAATTATAATTATATTTAAACAAAAAATTTTACCTTTAGTGTCTTCACATCACTTATCCCTTTACCTACTATTAAAAAAGGGATTTGTGTCCCCATGTATTGACAACATGTCAAGCTCCTACAAAGTAGTATTTTAGTTCCCGCCTAATCTCGGGAACTTTGTTTTGTTTTTCCTTTATTATAGTTATTATGTAATATATAAATATTCATATTCATATTTATTTTATTTTACACAATTTCTGTTCTTTTTACTTGTTTTGTTGTTTCATTGCATTATATACATATTATTTCCTTTTGTTATAAGTTTTATCATATTTTCTTTATATTTGCTTATATTATTTTTAACTCAAACATCAATATTATTAAATAATATAAATATAATATAGTATAATTTATTTTTATCATAAAAATATATTAAATAAGTTTAAATTTTAATTTAATTAATTTATCTAGCTATATATATTTTATTTTTATCTCTTATATTATTTTAAAAATCACCTTCTATTCATCTTCTTTTTATTTATTTCATTGTATATTTTTTTCTTTTTCCTTCTTTTTTCTTTGCCACTATTTTTGTGACATAAATGCTAATGTTACAAAATAATATTGAAATACTACAATATATTTAATTTTATTATAAATATATAAATAAGTTAAAATTCAATATAAAAAGTAATAACAGAAATAATTAATTATGTACTAAATTGTTTAATAAAAATACTTAAAAATTAAGATCAAATTTATTTATTTAAAATTTTTTATTATATCTTAATATCAATTTTTAAATGTTATATGTAAAATTAAATATAAATCAATCAAGATTTTGTTAAGCATATATAATTCTTGGATAGTTTCACTTTCTTTTATCTATTTTATTAAATTTTTTTATGTTTATTTTTATCATTTACAGTTCCAACCACAATATCATGAATAATATAAATATAATACAATATATTTTATTTTGACCATAGCAATATTTTTAAATCATTTAAAGATTTAATTTAGTTGAATAACTAAACTATATATTTTATTTTAAAATTTTATATTACTTTACACTCCACCCACTATTTTTTATTTTATTTCATTTATCACATGTTTTTCATTTTTTTATTTTTTGTTAATTGACAAATAGTGGCAACTTAGAATTACATTTTGAAACATTACCAAAAATTTATATCAATTTCTACTCTTGTAACTTTTGTGAAATTTTTTATATTTTTCATAAATTTTTTATTAAAATTTATAAAATTTTTATTTTTTTACCTCATTATTATACACAATATTTATATAAAATGTATGTTTTCTTCAATAAAACAATGGGAAAATGTGATTATAAATATAAATTAAATAATATGTGTCATTTAATATATTTTGGTTAATTTTAAATGGATAAAAAAATTTTGCACTTATATCAAAATTTAAAATTTTCATTAGTCATATTTAAGTTATTTAAACTTAATTAAAGTATATTATTTATCACAAAATATTTAAAATATTTTATATTGGTAAATTTAAATTTTATAGTCATTTTTTTACAACTTCTTAAAAATATTTAAATTAAGTTTAAATGTAGTATTTTTTAATGTTTTAAAGGAAGTTTGAATAAGTTTTTAGTGTAATTTATTAAAATTCAAGGAAATTAATATATTTTTCTTTGTTTATTTTGATTTATTTAATCTCATTGAATATACAAAAAATCTTAATTATAACTAATTCTACTTATTTGTTAACTAACTTGTTCAAATTATATGCCAAGAAGGCTTGTTCAAATGCATTTATATTATATTATAAAAACCTAATTATAATTTGCTGGTTGAAAAAAAATGGTTCACTGCTCAAATTTTAAGTAATATTGAATAAAAATTATAATTTTTTTTGGTAAATAAAATAGTGATCAAATTATTGAACGTACACAAATAAAAAAAATGAATTAAATCTTGAATACAATGGAAAGCAAACATCAAATACTACTTAATCTAAAAACTCTTAATTACAACTTTCACTATTAACTCACTGTGAAAGGAGATATGATTCACTAGTTAATCTCATTATTCTTTAGTGGATTCAAATTCTAAAATTTAATAAATTTATATATGATATTATTTGTTATATCTTATAAAAGATTTAGAAGTTTGGTATCTTGATTTGCACACATTCGATGCAACGTGGCTCTGCCACATTGATACACATTTATTTTCTTTTATAAGTTTTTTTTTATTTATTCTATTGCTCTATTACATTATACACATAAAAAAAAAATTCTCTACCAAATAATGGCTCTACATTCATGGACTTATAAAGGGATGTCACGTTTTACATAAAAAAATGTTTTCAAGCTAACACTTCATTTTAAACCTTATAAATCAGAATTAGATTTATTTTAATTTTATTTTTGCATCAAAATTTTCTTTTCACGAACATGTAGATTTTAAAAAAGTAAGTTTGGCCAAGTTTGTTTTTGCTGCAAAAAATTTTAAGAC
This sequence comes from Sindora glabra, assembly GCA_020226215.1. Taxonomy (NCBI): domain Eukaryota; kingdom Viridiplantae; phylum Streptophyta; class Magnoliopsida; order Fabales; family Fabaceae; genus Sindora; species Sindora glabra. Next base: position 70,178,380 of record CM035229.1, read on the forward strand.
CTTTTTTAGAATTTAGATTTGTCTTAAAACATATTAAACAAGAAAATTTTTAAAATGGGAAAAATTCAACATTGCTTTAGCAAAAGTAAAGAAAAAATTACTATAAATATAAAAAATGAAATGTAAAATTGAATTCTAAATTTTTTATGTTTATTAAATTGAACTTTATAAATTTATCTTATCATCTTCTATTTAATGATGATTATTTAATTTATATTTGAATTTTAAATTCAAATCTCAGCATATATACCAGTGGCAAAGCAAAGATAATGCTAATTGCGAAATCATCTGATTTTCCGCACCAAATCGTGTCCCAAAGAGTTATACATTAATTTAATAACAATAATAATTTATTTATTTATTTATTTACCCTCCTTCCTTTAATAGATTTTTGCATCTTTGTTACATCTATGTTAAAAGATTTGACTTCAGTGCAAAACGCGAACACGCTGCATCGATAAAATGTGCTTAATATTAAACTAAAAAATACAATAAGTTGGTATGTGAGTTTAAAATTTAAAATTTAAAGTTCAATTTGTAAAATTTGTTAGTCTTCACTACTCCTTTTTAGGGGTAATACTCATGTTTTATATTTAAAGCTCTTTTGTCAATTATTTAAAGAGGTTAAACAATATACAAATATAATTATGATTTCTTGAAGAGATCGTTAATGGTAATGAAGATGTTTAAGAATATTGAAATTGAAAATTTTGAAAAAGATGGACATATTGTGACTTAAAATTTTGCCAATTCTGGTATGTCTCAAAGAACAAATAAATTAATTTTTTATCACGACAGATACAGAAATCTAAACCTAGTGCACACACTTTTATTGTAATTTCTGTCACAGAAACCAAAAAAAAAAAATTTACGATTCCTATTTTATATGATATAATTTAACATATGATTGTGGTTCTTACGGTTTGAAGTATAAATTTTTTTATGTATATTTTATCGTTAAAATACTTACCCCCTATTTGGATAACAAGAAGACAACGGAGAAACAAGTGTGGGAGGAGATATTGGAAGAGAAATTGCACATTTCTCATATTTAGTTGTTGGCAGAAAATAAGGGGGATAGAAATAGAAGAAAAAAAGTAGGGTCCATTGGCAAAAAAATTTCTCTAACTAGTAGGGGAGAAAAAAGGAGAAAAATTGGAAGTGTGGGAGGAGAAATTGGAAGAGAAATTGCACAATTCTCATATTTAGTTGTTGGTAGAAAATAGGGGAGATAGAAATAAGTGGAAAAAAAAAAGTAGGGTCCAGTGGAAAAAATTTTCTCTAATCAATTAGGGAGAAAAAATGAGAAAAATTCTACTATTTTCTCATATGCTTATTCTCCTCTTCTTTAGCTTCTTCTGCATAACCCCCCTCTTCTATACAACATTAGTTTACATTTTCTTTCCAAAGAAGCTTTAGCCTTCTTTTGCATAACTCTCTTTTCAAGTTATTTTTTCTTTTTAGTCTCCATCTGATTTGCGATTTTCCCTCACTCAGATTGTGGAGGCATTTTCATTCTTTCTATTTCTCTCAAAATGCATGTATTTTTGGTCTTCTCTTTTACTTCAGTTGGCTTTTCTACTACTTCAACAAATCATTTTTGGATAATATAATTAATTTTTTATTTTATACAATAAGAGTATTATAGTTATTTTACTTTATTAAATTTTCTTTCTTCCTAATTTTTTTCATTCAAATAAAAGAATATATCTTTTATATCTTTTCTTCTATTGTCTTTCTCTTCAATTTTTTCTCTAACTAAACACATCCAAAGAAAATATCTTCTCTCCTCTTTTCTCTTTTCCCCTATTTCTTTCTCTTTTATTTTGTTCCTCTTCCATTTCTTCCTAACCAAACAAAGCATTAATGATATGTATGGTAACTATCAAATCTTATTATTGGCTAATTTGATTGTTTAGAACCTATCTTCTGCCTAAATAGCAAAATAGGAATTAATAAAGGTGACGTTTGATTTGTAAAATTTTACATTCTTAGAAAAAGTATATATTCCTAAGAATTTGAATTTTGAAATTTTAATTGATAAGAATATAATATTCCTATGTTTGATTTACTATAAATTTTTTTAAAAATATTTTATCAGATTTCTAAATATGTTATATTACTATATTTAGTTCATATTTGATATTCTTGAAAATCTTGAGATTTTTTTAAAAATGCTCTTATCAAATTTTTTATTATAAATTATAATATAATAAATCATATTTTTATTTAAAACTACATAAATAATTAAAAAATTCTAATATAATAAATTAATTTTTAATATTTAACATCTAAAAATTCATTAATATATATATTTTACATTCTATTATATTTTAATATTTAATGTATTATATTCATATATTTTACTCTTTATTATTATTAGTATTAGTATTATTAAATCAATTTTTAAAATAAAGTGAGCATAATTTATTTAAGTTATTATCATAATATTAAATATACTTGGTATTTCTCCTTTTTGCAAAATTATAAATTTTCATAACTAAATTATTTTTTCTAATTATATTTTGTATTGATATTAAATTTTACATTATAGCTTGTTCTCTAATATAAAAATATTATTATTTTACATTTTTGTGTATAAAAATATTTATTTTTACTAAAATAAATATTATTATTTTATTATATTATTTTTTAATGAAAGAAATCATATGTATATATATAATTATATTAAAATAATCTTTCAAATATTAGGAACAATAATAGAAAAGAAATTATAGTTAAAAAATAAATGCTATTGTATTTCTTAATAATAAAAATATTTTAAAAATAAAATGATAATTATTTTCTAGTTTAAATGAAAAAAATATTTGATAAAGTGATAAATAAAAAATTAAATGTGAGGATAATTTTATCTTTTTATTTATCTTTAGTATTCTTATTCCATGAAAATTTGAAATTCTCACCCCCTTATAAAAATATTTTAGGCGAAAGTTGAGTTAAAAATATCTTTGAGAATGTGATATTCTTTGGCAATTTTTTTTCAAACTTTGAACTAAACATGAAAATGTAATATTCCCTTAAAATATTTTTAAGAATATTAAAAATATTTCACGAACCAAACACTACTTGAAGGAAAATAATCAACTCATCATTGTGAAAAATTAAAAATATTTTTAAAACTTATAGAGTAGAATTCTGAAATTAATTTTAAATTGGTGCCATCATTGTGAAAAATTAAAAATAATCAGCTCATCATTGTGAAAAATTAAAAATATTTTTAAAACTTATAGAGTGAAATTTTGAAATTAATTTTAAATTGGTGCCATCAAATTTATCAAATTAATTGTTATCAAGTCAAAATTTTAATGTGTTAAATTATTAAAATATTTATCAAAATAAATATAATAACTTTTCCAAAAAAATATACGATAATGCCTTGAATGCATTATTTCCTCTATTTATAAATTGCATAAATAAATATTTATATTAATTTATTATATGTTAAATTACTTATCATGAAAAAACTATAACTTCATGTGTCAAATTAAACATAGTAAAAAAATAAATAAAAAATTGTCACATAAGTAGATATGGCGAATATAATATTATTATCACCTAAAGTAGATATATTAAATTCTTATCAAATTAATGTAAATTTATCTGTTGAATTATTAAAATGATCACCAAATATATTAAACACCATTAAAAATTAATTTTAATATTTATACATTATATAAACGAATATGGTGATTAAAACTTATAAAATTTGTTGTTTTCAATTACTAATATATTTTATATTCAATTCTACTACTAATGATTTTAAGAAGTTAGATAATCTATAAATATCATTATGAGTTCTCAAAAAGGTTAGTAGTATACTCTGCTCCTAAAGTAGAGTAGTTTAATTTATTCCTAAACTTCTTGCTAACAGAAAAATAATATTATTTTATAATATATCAAATTAATTAATTTGTTGAGAATTTTTTAATAATATCTTATATCTTTTGAAAATTTTGTATTTTTTTGTTGCATTTAAAATTTAATCTTTATTTTTACATGTGTACATCTAATGATTTAATCATTCCTTCGCTTAAAAAATTAATTAATTTTTACTTAATTATTGTAAATTCATATATTAAATTATTAAATTTGTCATCTAATTAACTATAGTAACATATTGAAGAAGTCACTTAAATTTCGCTTTTCAAACACTATTAAATTATATAAAAAATTATAATTAACTGCTAATATAAATGTCATTACATCAATTTTTTTCTGATTTATCAAGTTTTTTGTCATTGTATCTTAACCTACGTTTTGGTAGTACCAAAGATTTTATGCAGCCAATGGGAACAAAGTATTTGAATCCAAACTTTTCTACTAGATATGTTAGAATTCTCCGTTAGGAAATCCTGCCAATCCAATTAGAAATCTTCCCGATCAAAACCAAATTATAAATTTGTTTTATTCTCAACAAAAGATATGTCGAGGTGACAGATCCGAAAATTTTAATTTATAAGGGTAATATATGTGTAATATTATTTTAATTTTAATTTTTTATTTATATATTTTAATGTATGTAATAAACTAAATTTTATATCTTTTTTATTTTCATTTAAAATAAAATTTTTGTCATTTAATTGATTAAATAAATTTATTGAAGAAATATTATATAAATTTATAAAGATAATAATTATAATTAATATATATGTGTATGTAATTATTTTTTCCTTTTCGGGACAATTGCCTCACAATTAAACTCCATTTTACGTAACAAATAAGTTAACTTATAATTTATTGATTTAGTTAACGAGCTATCAGCTAGCCTGTAGAGATATTTCTTATACTAACTTAAAAGTTATTCTAGGCAATTTATAAATTCTGATTTAATAAGTTATCTAAAATAACGTATAACTTATAAGCTACTATTTTTTCAAACTCTTTCCAAATCTATCCTTTTTTTTAATTTACAACACATATCATTTATAATATAAAGCTAATAATTTTTTATAAACTATAATTAATTTAATTTTAATATAGTTATATCCTAATTTTAAATTATAAATATATAAAAATATATATGTAAATAAATAATATCATAAAATATAATTAATTATATTTTAAGTAATTATAATTTTATAATAAATAATAAAATTAAAATTATCTAAGTAAATAAATATATAAGTTTATAAAATATAATTAATTAAATATTGAATATTATATTTTTATTTTAAAATTTTAATTACGTTAATATAATTTAATTTTTAGATAAATATAAATTATTTTATTTATATATCTATTTTTATTAATATGTCATTTTACAATTTCAGTTAATTTAATAACTAATTTTATGAAATACTTTAATTAGCTTATTAGCTATCAACTATCAGTTACAAGTTATTAGCTAACTTATCAGCTACTTGTGCAAAATAGAACCTTAATCAACAACCATAGTTTAACTAATTATGCATTGCTCGAGGACCTCCCCCGTGTAAGCAATAACTTCTATATTGTTTTAGTGCATATGCAACTTTGTTTCCCACAAACTATGATATATAATAGTTGATGATTAATACAATTAGCAAGGAAAATTTTATGATAATTATTAATAAAATGATGTGTTAATACAACATCAAATTTAATTATATTAATATATTGTTGTATGACATTTGAAATTTAATTTAAAATATACATTTAATATATAATTATAATTGATAATATATTAATATATTGTATACCGAAATCTCTTATAACCAATAAAGGTTATATTTGATCCAAATGAAACTAAGCTAAATATTAAGAAAGATAAAATATAAATAAAACACTAGGGCAAGTTAATTAAAAATAGATATACTTCAGATGGATTTAAAAAGGTAACTCACTACTTAGATAAGTCACTACTCAAAAATAGATATACTTCACATGGATTTAAAAAGGTAACTCACTACTTAGATAAGTCATTACTCATTAGCTTAGTAACACAAATAGCAATTTGTCAAAAAATACATGTAGTGCAAAATAACCATAACAAACCTTTGACAAGAGGAAGAAAAATAAAGGTGAAAGCTCACAACTTGTGCGAAATAAAAGACATGTTTGCTTTCTCATGTAAGGAAAATAAAAGATGCCACTGTTGAAAAAGATTTTTCCCTTAGGTAGAATTCACAAAAGTGATAAGCTTTATATTTCTTGAATGGAGTAGGTTTTCTCTTCTTGGCACAAGTGGGCATGTAGATTTATTGGAATTCTTTGATCAGAAGATGTTGGAATCTTAAATCCATGTTGTTTTGATCACCATCACCCTTATATTATGCTTTGCATGCTTAAGATTGGAATACCAAGAACATGAAAGGTTATGATGATTAAAACCTGTAGTACCTCTTATGCCCAAAAAGTCAAAACTATTACATCATCCAAGAAATGAAAACCCTTTTAGATACAATGTTACTTGCTCATGTAGATTCATCTAGAGCCTCCTTGATCTAGCTTGACTTTAAGCTTTGCTTCTCCTTTATCAACTTATTGATCGCTTTTTATAATTGGTATTTTGTTATTAACTGGTTGTTATAATAGTTTAATAAACAAACATATTCTGTTTAAGATGAGATTTGGTAGAAAAATTAAACATATTATAAAGGTTCTATAGTTAAATTTGGAATCAATTCAACTTGTGTACTATTTTTCCTAATTTTCCTAAATTTAGGGGTATTTTGATAACTATGGAATAATTTAAGAATTTGAAGCAGTTTGAAAAACTTATATTTGTGATCCTCACATTTTTATTTTTATATTGATGTGTTTTCATGCAAATTGGACATATAAAGTATTGTAAAAAAGACTTATGACAACTTTAAAAAAAAGTATATCTACTTTTTTTAGGGGTTTTTGCTCAAAATATTTTTTAAGAGTTAGAGTATTGGAAAGGCTGACGAGGCATTTGGATATTGAGTTAAGGACTCAAGTGTATTGGTTTGTGATCATTCCTTATATATTCAAAACTATAGAATGATACATATACCAAATGAATAAAGTGTCCTGCTCTTTTTTCAATTTATCCTTTTTTAGGTCCATTATATCTGGAGGCTTCGAGTATAGGGAGATTTTATAGCTTATTATACGCAAGTACTTTAGTGATATTTAATTATGACTTATAGACTTATGATTTTTGTTATCTACTCCAAGAGTATTGTGTGGTTTTGGTTAGAGAGGGACCAGACTCTGATATTTTGGTATCAAAGCTTGGTTTGTACTAGAAGATTAAGATTGGGTAAGTTATAATTGGTCTAGATAGGGCTTGTTTAATGCTATATAAGGGATGTGTGAAGCAATCATTCTCAAACTTGAATGAGTCATTACCAAAAACTTAGCCTAATGGTGCCAGAGATTAGATCAGCCTAAGAAGCTAGTATATGGGAGGATAATGCATTCCATGAATTGGTATATCAGGCACAAGCTTTTATACTAAGGGCTATCTTATTTATATGCATAGGACATTAATTATGTGCTCATTCATCGTAATGGCATCAAGAGATGCAAACTATCATCTAGAGGGATGAATGAATTAATAGTCAAGGATCAGTGAAACCTTAGTCATCCAAAAATGCATGACCACAATTAATGGACACATCTTAAGGGATGGCACATTGGAGGAATGTGTCAAGTAGATTGTTTAAAAAAGAGTGGTCTAAAATTATAGTAAAACAGTTTAGAGGGATCATTTATGTTGCTCAAGAGAGTGTAGCCGAAAGGCTTAGTAGAGATTTAATGAAATTAATGCTATGTGTACAATTTGTTAGTTAGATAGAAAGCACACAATCTTTCCATAAGATTTTTTGATGCGGTGGATTAGGCTACATAGTTACTTCGTAGAGTGGCAATAATAACTTGAAAGATTCAAGACCTAGTTTCTAGCAATATATGACATTCCAACACATTTCCAATATCAAGCTATAACTAGATTATATTAAAACATAATTAAATCACCACTTATCTTCGAAATATTCAAATTATCACATTTAAACCTAAATAATCAAATTATTCCGAATTGCTCGAATTAAGTAAATTATATCCTTACTTGATATATAGAAGGGATGAAAGAAAGTCGAGATATGTTTAATTGTCCTAAACAACAGGAATTTAAACAAGAATTAACATAAACTTATCCAAACTCCTAATTTCTTTATTCAAAGAAAAATTCAAGAAAAGATAAGATAAATACTTGAATTTCATAAAGTTACCTTAGATTGGCTTGAAATAATTAATGATTTTCTTATATTTCTTAGTTGAATTTGGCCAAGATATGAAGAATTTAGAGGTAGAATAAAGAGAAAGAGTTGATGAGTTTGATAGGGCAAGTAGGGATTTTGATATTATTTCAGGAGTTATATGGGATTTATAATGCCAATGGCATTTTTCTAATTTTTAAGGCAATTAAAGGTAAAATGGAAAAATGGATCTTTATATCTCCTTTATACATCTTTACTCAAATCTAATCATACCTTATTTTATATTTAATTTTATCCTTCCTATATGTATCATAAAATCCTATTTTCTTCAAATAAAACATTATCCTAAACATATCCATGATAAATAAATAATTAATTATCAGTCTCACAATAATAATAATAATAATAATAATAATAATAATAATAATAATAATAATAGAAAGAATAAAATATATCTTAATTTTTTAAGGGATGTAACATAGTGCTAGCATCATAACATCCATATGCCAAATGGAAATACATATCTATTTTTTTTGTTTATGCAAAAGCATGAATACAATCATAATACTTAAATTTGACACTTAAGTTGTCTAGTGAAAAGATTATATTTGTTTGTTTTTGCATGGCATATTTTGTTTTTATTCACTATTAGAGTTTATATGTTAAAAAATTTGTTGTGCTTATATTTTATGGATATCTAAGGGTGAGTTACCAACTTATGTGTTTATATGTTGGTATTTGACATATTTCATAAGTTAAATCAATTATCACTTGCATGTGCCTAACAAGAAATGGTTAAGAATGTTGCCTTAATACAAAGTTTAATGATTTATTTAGTTTACTAAACTTATTATTTCATACAAAATTAAGGTTAGCAAAAAGAATAATAACTAATAAAATGAGAGTTGGGCTAATTATATGACGGGTGTATGCAAAAGCATTTTCTTGTTTATATAAGAACCAACATCCACATGCCAAATGGAAATATACATTTATTTTCTTGTTTGTGCAAAATAAATAAATACAATCATAATACTTAAATTTGACACTTAAGTTGTCTAGTGATTATATGTTTGTTTTTATATAGCAAAGCATAGATTTATTCATTATTGGAGTCTATATGCTAAAAAATTTATTGCATTTACATTTTAGAAATATCTAAAGGTGAGTTACCAGCTTATATGTTTACATATTGGCACATGACATATTTCATAAGTTGAATCAATTATCACTTGCAACACACCTAACAATAATTTGTTAAAAATGTTATTTTAATACAAAGTTTAATGATTTATTCAATTTAATAAACTTGATATTTCATATAAAATCAAGCTTAGCAAAAAGAATAAGAACCAGTAAAATGAAAGTTAGGCTACCTATATAATAGGTGTAGGCTTGTCACTCATAATATAAATGTGTGAAAATTATTATGAAGTTCACTTTTAGCTGGCACAGGTGATCATATGATGTACAATAAAACATGGATAGGGGATTTTGACTACAAAGAAATTACATGTACTGCTATGTAGATAAGATTAAAATTGAAGTCCTATTATCAATGAAAATGGGTAGCATTGAAGTTGGAAAGATAAATCATGGATATTATCATTAATGAAACATTATTATTTTTTAAGGGTGGATTGAATTAACTTATCATAATAAGTCATTAACATAAATTTAATGGACATAAAATTTGTCATAATAAGTAATTTACATAAATTTAATAGACATGAAAATCTCATTGGGCATATAATTTCAAAGTAATTGCTATTGCAAAAAAAAAATTACAATAGTAGACTACTTTTTGATATAAGATACAAGTTATCAATATTTGGCCTCTAAAGGCTTCAATTATATGTTTTTCAATAAGAAAATGGAATATGAATCGTAATGTATGATAACTTATACCCTTACTTGTAGTTATTGCTATTTAAGGGAAGTCCTTGTGGTCTATATTAAAACATTTTAGACGTAATTTTTTTTAATGAGTACTTAAACAAGAATGATAGTAAAGGAGATATATAATTAGGTATCAACTTCATTTACTAGATTAGTCATTTCTCTTTTGATTTCATCATTTGTTTTCTTGTATGCATCAAATGAAATATTACAAGGAATTATATAAGGATTAAGTTTTTTCCCCTTAGCAAATAAGAGGGGTTATAAGCTAAAAAATATATAAATAAATAGATGTTAGGGTAGAAAGCTAGTAATATCACTTAAGAAGAAGATGTAATCTTGCAGGAAGCATAATATATATGAATGAATCCATCATATGCCATATGTGAGAAAGAGGAGTTTGCCACCTAATTCTACACATGCATTTGCTTTTTTATAAACATGATTAATGTCTATATCTGGGAATTGAGATTTTATTACACAATAAAAATAATCTAAGATGCATTATGATGCATATAACTTTTTATTAAGTATATAGAGGATGCAAGTTCTATTATGGTTGATATCTTGCATGAGTAATAATATATAGTAGAGTGGGAATTATGATCTTTTAAGAAAAACACCAACTTAGAGTCCTTCTTTCATTTGCAAAAAGAATATAGAGGAAAAGATCCAAACAAAACCTTATAATAATATAGAAAAAACAATATTTTTTTTGTATTATAATCACCCACCTTATCTAGTAAACTAACAAATATGCCATTATATTAAACTTAAACAAAAGAATTCCATAAAAATGTATAACAAATCTCGTATCTGGTAATTGTGTATAAATTAATTTTGATTTATGCATTGTATGTAAGGATGTTAGTTTCGCCTATAGTCAATGAATTCCTTTAATGTTTATCTATTTGGATACAGATATGGGGTTTTGAAAATGAATATAAGCACAAGTAAGAAAATTTTTATAGAGATTTTATCAAATGCGGATACAAAGATGGGAACAATACTATCTAACCTCTCTTATATCCATATTATATAATACTCTCTCCATTCCTTTTTATTTATCGCATTTTAAAAAAAAATTTTTTTTTTTATTTGTCACTTTAGAATTTCAATAAGGTATTAAATCTACTTTTTTTATTAATAAATACTTTATTATTCTACATTATTAACTAACTTGCATTTATTCCTTTACATTTTTCTTTCTATTTTCAACTATTTTGAATTTTGTGCATAAAGGGTAATCTTGTAAAGTTCACTAATAATAAATAAATTAAACTACTTTCTTAATATGTGTGAAATTAATTAATAGTGATAAATAAATAGAAACGGAGGGAGTAATATATAATTAAATGACATATAATAATGTATACTTATAAAAAAATTTGATTATATAATAAAAGAAAAATTAAAACTATATATGTAATTAGTTAATTTAAATATAAAAGTTTTTAAAGATAAACATCGAAAAAAGAATTCATGTTATTCTTTATTGTGTTAATAATATTAGAATTTTTAAGTAACTATTATATTATTAAAAATAACAAGATATAGATAAATACGATAAATATAATAGGATATAGATAAATTATAATTGGATGTCTTTAATTTTTATTAAAAATTATAATAAGATTTAAATAAATATACATCATTTAAATAAAATGAAAAAATATGGACAAGTATGAGAATTCAAATATTTGACAAAGATGATGATGTGTATTGAGGATTTTATCCATATAAGTATAAAAAGGCAAAATATTTAGAATGAAAATGATTACAAAATCTTAGTCCCTTACTTATACTTTTCCTATTGTCATTCCTACTTGTATCCAATTACCAAGGTTTATATATATATATATATATATATATGATTATAACTAAATGAATTACATATATATGCACACAAGCATATACATATTAGGTACTTACCTGCTTATGCTATCATATATCGCTTCAAGGATGGAATGTACTTTTGTTTTACCTTTTGTAAATGGAGCTATTACACATGCTTGAAATCAACACAAAAGCCACATGTTTGTAATAAGGATTTAAGAAAGAAAGTATTGAAAATCAAATTTAAAGAAGTATAAATATCAAGAAAAATGGTGGACAAATTGGATTTCAAAATACTCTTAGTAAAGATACATCCAATACAAAAGTGCATCTAGAACCTAAAAACATTCAAAGAAAAAAAATTGTAAGTGAAGAAAAATTGGAGCACTTATAATATCACTAATAATAAATAAAGCAAAACTTGCAATATTTTTTATAGCAAAGGCAATAAAATTTCAAGGTTAATGAACAAAAAATATGACAACTGAACAATTGAGGTTAATAAATTCCAATGCCATTTAATGTTCCAAGCAATAAAGGTTAATCAATTACATAACCATTTGATTTTGGTTGTTTACTTGTGAAAAATCCTAAATTACACAATGAAAGTTGTAAACAAGAATTTAGCCTATAAGTTATATGTTAAAATAAGCTCTTGAAATATCTTAACTTTTAGGTTTAGGAAATCCAATGGTTTCAACACCATAAAAATATAAAATTAAAGGACCTTAATTGATTGCTTAGTCATGGGTTTATCACAAAGTATATCTTTAACCTTAAATAATTTCAATTCTACTACTATTTGCTTTTTCTACAAAGCCAACTACAAATACATATTAAGTAAAGAAAATTATACAAAGAGAGAATATTCGAACATTCACATTTTCAATTGCTTTCCACACATGTTTGGTTTTAAATATCTAAAGAAAAAATATGATTAATAAGGAAAAGCTTTTTTGGTTTTGATATGTCATAGTCAAACTTTTGAAGGGAAGCTAACTTGGTAGTAAATTCGAAGGCTAGACTTGGTTAATTCAATATTAAAAAATATAAAATTTGAAATCTTTTTTTATAATTTGAATATAACTTTTTTTACATGATCCAATTAATATTTGAGTTAAACTTGAGTCATAATTATATGAATTAGATTGATTTGACTTGACCCATTATATAAATTTTTTTATTAATATAATTATATATTACAAAAAATGGTTATATTTAATTAATGTTGATATAAAATATTTGATTTGATATAATTAAATAGTTTATATATTAAATAATAATAAAAATAAAAATAATTAAATTTTAAGTTGAATTTCAAATTATATATAATTTATTTTAATCAAGTTGAATTAAGTAAAATTATTTAAAAATTAAATGGGTTAAGCTCAATCTTAAGCTCGAATAATTTATTTCATATAATTATACATAAAAATTTCAACTCAAAAGTTAACAACCTAGCTCATGAACACTTAGCTCATCTAACCCTTTATTTATCAATTTATCTTCAAATTTTAAAAGGGCGACAATGCAATTTTCCCTTATTCACACAATTCTTCAAAACATTATTTCTTTTGCATCCATTACACTTATCACCATTCTTGATTAACATGAGTCAAGGTTCCAGAATTTAGACATGTAAAATGGGGCTTATGATCACAAGTAAGGCAATATAGGCAACTCGCAATTACAAGCTAATATAGGCAATATAGTATAAAGCCCACATTTAATGTGAGCTTATGTATGCAAGCTTGCACAAGCAAAAGTTCGCACGGTCATGGACTTGATCATGGATAAAATAATAATTTTTTTAATTATTTTTTCTTACATTTAGGTTATATATATATATAAATTCAATCCAATTACTTTCTAACAAACTTAATCCAATTTTTATACTCTAATATAATCTTTTACCTAAATTATTCAATAAAAATTAAAATATTAAGATATGATTTATAAATTATAAAATAAAATAATTAATAAAAATATAAAAAAATACAAGCTACCCATGGATAAGCCCATACTGCATGCGGAGTGATGGGGCAACCTAGCATTAAGTCTGTATTTAATGTAAGCTTACGTGGACAAATAAACCCGTATAAGCTAACTCCGTTCATTTTACATGTCTATGTCTCGAAGGCTAGAGTTACCATAATATTTATCTTGTTTTCCTCAAGGGTGAGTAAAAAATGGGTGAAGTTATAATTCAAGCTAGACTTGCATAAATATTAATATATTTTTACTTAGTTTAAACCTGATCGAATTTTAAAATTTTAACTTATGTATTATAATTTATAATTAAATTTTATAAAAATATAATATATATTAATGCTTATGTATGCATTATATTTAATATATATAATACAAGAATAAAAAATTATCATATACGTATATTAATTCTTTAAAATTAATACTTGTGTCATATAATATATATTAGATATATAATATACTAAAATATTTAATATATGAATATAAAATAAAGTTAAAATCTAGTCTATTTTATTTTAAATATATAACCTGAACCTCGGTTTATTCATTAGATAAGATTTAAAATTTTATTCAAATTTTATCTTTAGACTTAATTTGTCAGTCCGAATTTTATTTATTTTAGATTAGATTTTGGCCGAAAATTGGCCGACCGAGATTACCTTCGCTTAATTCTCCTTGTTTCTTCGGAGTTTGGACTTAGGCTAGTTTGATTTAGAAGGTTAAAAAAAAAAAAAAATCTAAATCAGAACCCATTTCACCGCCGCTTCAACCTCTGGTAGGTTGTTTGTTTGAATCATTTTTTTCTCAACGACATCGAATTGAAGCCTCGGAAAGAGTTTGCCTTTTGTTTTTGTTGTACATCTATCTGTACATTCTGTCCTTTCTTTGAGGGCCAATGCAGGGCGAGCGACTGATCTATTTCAAGAGAATCTTCTCCCCTGCCTTCTTTCTTATGGACGTAACTCTAGGATGCCACTAATAGTCCGAATTCAAGGTTCCTTCTTCGCAAAGGATAGCCTGATTCAAGGCTCTTTCCTTGCCTGCCTTCCCATTGTCCCAATTCTAGGTATGTCTTCCTTATCCGTCCCGCCTTCGATTTGTCTTCTCTTTGCAACGACCGAGTCCTCTTCTTACTAGAATTGTTTCTTGGCTTCTCTTTATAAAGGGATCTGTAACCATTCTTCTTCTCAATCTTTATGCTGAAATTATTAAAGTTTTTTTTCCTGAAAATTTCATTCCTCTGACAGATAGCACAAGTTAGGTTTTTCTCCTTTCTATCTGCCTTCGCCGTTTATGTTGCAATAAGATTTTATTCGATTTTGTTTTAAAATTTAAATTTTTTACTTTTTTTACTCGAACTTTTTATAGGTCTTTAACTATTTTATTTTTGGATGTTAAGAAACTGCAGGTTCATGTACGTCTTAGTTCCTACTTTTCTTCTTTCTGCAGATTCAAAGTAAAACATCCATGTAATAGGATGTTCCATTTTCCATTTTTTTTTTAATGCGTGACATCTTGATTCTTGAGCTATAGAGTAAGAATCATCTATTTGTAATTTTTTATTACTGTCTGTGAAATCTGGATACTTAAATTCCTTCGTTATCAAAACATACTTGCTTAGGCAATTAATTGACTTTGATACAATTGCACAACAAGTTTGTGATAATGCCTAGAAGAACTACCTAAGCAATTTAATTTGATTGACTTTTCTTTTCCTTTCAACAAATATGGCAATTGACTTATTCATGAATTTGGTCTGCCTTTTTCAGATATAATCTATTGCTTTTTGGTGATCTAATTTCAAAATTATTGATTCTGGGCTTAAAGTAAGATTAAGGAATCATGGGAAAAGGTGAATTATAAATTGAAACTTTGGAGATAGATTTTGGAATCAAAGAATTTTTGTTTGAGTAGAAATAAGACGTAGTATATGCATTTCAAATTTAACAAGAAGTAAGATAGAAATGATTTGGAGATAAGAATTGAAGAGCATATCATATCACAAATATCTGAATTTAAATACTTGGGATTTATTTTACAAAGTAATGAAGAAATTAATAGAGAAATCATACACAGGATACAAGCTGGATTGTTAAAATGGAGAAAGGCATATGGAGTTATTTACGACTGTAAAGTACTTACTAAGTTTAAAGGAAAATTTTATTAAACCGCTATACAATCAGCTATGCTTTATAGTAGTGAATGTTGGGCTTTAAAAGGACAACAAGAGCAAAAAATAGACGTTAGACGTAACAAAAATGAAAATGTTAAGATGAATGTATGGTCATACAAGAAAGGATAAAATACAAAATGAATGTGTATGAGAAAAAAATGACATAAAATTAATTAAGGTGGTTTGGTCATGTGCAAAGAAGGCCATCAGAAGTACCAGTGAGAAGAGTTGATCACATAATTTTTAGTCCTGTGAAAAAATGTAGAGAGAGGCCAAAAAAGATATTGGAAAAAGTTAAAAAAAAGATTTTTTGGTAAATAATATTACTGAAAATTTAATTTCTAATAGAGTCCAATGATGTCGTACGATCTATGTAACCGACCTTACTTAGTGGAATAAGGGTCTGTTATTATTGTTATTATTGTTGCTTGGGCTTAAAGTAACTTGGTTGCAATCTCTTATATTATTTTTGTTTTTTTAGTTTGAGAACTACTTGGATAGATTTTTTTTTCATTTTTAACTTTTTATAGCCATTAGCTAAGATTGACCTAAGTATATGGCAATCATCTATAATCTAGGTAGAAAAGTATATCGATCAAGTGTTGTTATGATATTTTCAATGAGCTACGAGTCATATTTTGGATTATTTTTATGATGCTTCTAATTGTCTAATATTGAATTTTGAATTGTATATATCTTGATCTTTCTGAAAAATAGAAAACTTACATCATATTACACAATGCAAAATAATTTTTCATTGCAAGAAAGCTAATAAATTGATGCAACTTAAAGACAAACTAGAGCTAATTTAACAAAACAATATGCAAGTTCTATTTTTTAGTGTTAATATGCAGGTCTTGATTCATGAATAATTTGTCAAGTTTCACATTAAACAAAGCTCATTGTATATAGTAAAAGATGACACATTAAAAACTTGAAAAATTATTGATTACAAGTTCAGACTTCTAATGATCTATACTTGAGTCCAAAATATAATGCGATTCCTTTGGCTTAACAATAGGACTTTGGGTGCACAAAGGTTTCATAGGATTTCTCCTTTTACAACAGGGGACTGCTTACCGAGAAACTCCAGCCCATATAGAGTGTCACCCATGTTTCTTCTGCCTCATAAAGAGCATGCCGCTATTAGAAATGTTATATTTCTTCTTCAGATTCTCAGAGGCAGTATACATTGCTGCAGCTCTAGCATACTTCACTGCAGTCTTCTCTGTGAAGCTGAAGTTGCCTAAAATGTTGGTAAAAAGGGAAAATTGTGAACGATTATGCAACTTTCATCTTTATAAAGATTTTGGTCAAAGAAAAAAGTTTAAATCATTTAAATTAAGGTTGTAAAAGCAAGGTCTACTCAATTAAAATGCAGGTTATTGAAGACAAGCAAAGAGTGATCAAAAGTCAAATGTTAGTTGATAGCTCATAATTTCTGCAAGGGAGTGCGGTCTTGTACCTCCTTGGTCAGGTGTGACTTAGAAATACATATCATGAGTCTTCCTGTGAATATCAATTGTAGAATCTGCGTTTTTTCTTTTTGATTGCTTCTTGGTTCCTTTGCTGGTAGTTATCATTTTCTATTCAGGTACAAGTGTTAAGGTTGTAACTGTTGTTTTATCTACCTTGAAGGTGTCTTTGATCCAAATTAGAAACTGCCTTCTCTGATAAAATATATATGAGAGGTTACAATCAAGAAAATGAAGAAAACCACCCTTGGGAGGAGTGTTTGAACCTAAGAAAAGTTAAGATATTGCGTCTTGCTGATCTCTAGAAGACCTTATTTGCTATAGAACTCTTAGATGCATCTATATATAATCTATTTTCATATTCTTTCTTGAGGCAGTTGTTAAACTTGGTAGATTAAATGAGAGGTTGCTTAGTTATATATCTCTTTCCTGTTAAATATCAGAGCTTGGTTCTTTGGGATATCATTGAGCCTTTCGCTAGATTTTATTATATGTTATATTTTGTATTTCAGGCTTACACAAAGGTTGATTAACTAAATTACACTTAATATTTTATTTGGAGGTGTAGATATGTAGATTGGTTTATTATATATGATTCTTAATAACATATTTGAAGTAGTTCGACAATATGAGAAGACATCCATAGTCCGTAGATAGTATATGTGGCAAGATTGAGACATGATTGCCTATATTTTGTTGAGGATTACCTGTACACGGTTGGGGATTGTGTTTTGATTGCCTGTGTTAGACTTTTTTTTTTTTGGGTGAACATGGAGTTAGAGAAAGACATCAGTGTTTAATAGAAATTAATTTCTCAAGAAACTCATTCTTTATATCCATTCCTATTTTTGGTTTCATGTCTACAGGGCATTATTAATATGGCATTAGAATCTTCTCTGTGCGAAGATTTTGATAACGGTATTCATGCTTCTAGTTCTCGGAAATTTTCTCTTCCAATTGCCCCCAACGATTTTACGATCTCTGTCATCAGGCGCAAAATAATTAAGTGAAAGGTATTCTCTAGAATACTTATTGTTGTAGCAATTTGATTTGTATTTTATGGAGTAGAAAGTTTTTAAAAAGTGTTTTTGCAATTTGATCTCGTTAATTATTTTTTAAAACACTAAGTCCTGCTTTATATTGAATGATTATAGGCTTCAATTACTTTGAATTTTTTTGAGTTAATGTTACAAATTTGATTTAAATTTGGGGTTCGTTTGGTTAGAGGGAAAAATGAATTTTTAGAATTCATTTTCCAACTTACCCCTGTTTAGACATTCAAAAATTTTGGTTAACAGAAAAAAAAATTCTGATCAACCAAAAAGTTGTATTATTTTTTGAGAAAATAACTTTCTATTTTGAAAAATAGAATTCATTTTTCTTGTTATCCAGTACATTCATATTCGAACCCAAGCTTTTTACCTTCTCATCTTATTATGCAATAGTGATCACGAGCATGAGTACAGGTAGAATTTATTTTTATTTATTAAATATTTTCATGATGGATTCTCTATTTTTATTTTTATCAAATATATTTTTATTTATTAAAGTCTAGGTGTATATTTTCATGCAATATTTACTAAAATATTTTTCCTTTCTTCCTTCTGATAGATGTTCTATTATATAATATTTTATAATAATTAATTAAACTAATTATGTGAATTTGTATATAAGATTTTATAATGCATTTAATATATATTTATTGTTGAAGATAAATTATTGTTGGACTACTAAGCACTAAAAATGATAAAAATTTTATAAAAAAATTCTTTTTTAAAAAGTACATATAATTATAATAATTTTGAAATAAATAATTTTGATTTATTTTAAAAGGAATTAATTTTTTTATATATCAAATACCAAAAAATATTTTTTCTTTATGCACCAAACAATAAAAAATCAATTCATTTTTTAGAAATGTATTTTCTTAGAAAAGTGTTTTCTAAAAATTTTATTTTCTCCTAAGTCAAACGTACCCTTGATATCATGTAAAAGATATATGATTCAAATTGGTTCATCATTGTCATCATTTAAAGCTACTGAATTAAAATAACGTTTGACACCCCAATATTAAAAATGTATTGCCTATGAGAATAGGCAACAATCAGATTCTCTCATTAAACATGAGAGCTAAAACCATTGTCCATAAAAGGGATAGGCAACGGTTAAAAACCATTATTAAAGAGAAGGGTTAAAAATGTTGCCTAGGCAACCGTCAAAATCTATTGCTAAAGGTAAATGTTAAAACTGTTTTCTATTATAAAGATTAGGCAATGGTTTTTTTTTTATAATGTGTTGTCTAAATTAATTAAATTTTAAAAAAAAATCTATTCCTATTCTTTATGTAATAATTTTTGGACTTTTAAGCATAGGTTTTTAACCATTGCTAAAAGCCAAAACTGTTGTAGTGGCTTTTTAACACAAATACTGACCATAATTTCAGAAAATCTTATTTAATAAGACTAGTAATTTATATTACTAATTTTGTATTTATTATTTGAAAATCATAGGCGAATAATTATTATCCAGTTTTGTGAGAAGCTTTCATCCGACAGTGAATTATAGCATGTTTGTCAAAGTGGTCTTTTAGTTCACATAACCATAACCTTGAATGTTTCCCTTTTTTATTTTTTAATTGTTAATTTTTTTAAAACAATAAATTATGATAAATATAGAGATAGTTATTATATACATGAATATTTCCCAATTTTATTTACTGTATAATTAGACTCTAATTGTTTAAAAATTTTGAATTTGATAAATATATCTATTTTTATTTGAATTGCACATGTTTTTATCATTTTTCTATTAAGTTTTTTCAGTAATGGGCAATTTCTTAATCTTCAATAGAAGTTCAATATATTATTGTATATTTATTATATATAAAATTCATATATTCATATATATATATATATAGTTGTAGCTTGAAAAATCAGATTACCAAATGTGTGTGTGTCATTTTTACATAATCCTTGTATATCTAATAGAAAAAAGTACATAAAAGTGTTTCTTTTCAGGGCATTCGATGAGAAAAAAAAATGATATTACGTGTAGTTCGACTATTTAAGGAATTGGGTATTTTACTATTAAATTATCTCTTTTTAAATTTCAAAATAAGTAAATTAAAATTAAAAATATAAATTTTAATGCATTATATGCCATCTAAGATGAACATACTCAATCTGTTAGAAGGTTAAACTTTCCGTAGCATTGCCCTAAAAAATAGCATAAAATAATAAAATCAAATTTAAATATAATTTTATATTCAGCATTTTTTTTCAATTACATGTGAAAAAAAATTCACAAAAGTAAAATTAAATTTATTTTGAATTATTGAATAATTATATTTCAATTTTCACCCATTTTTAATTTATCGCTAATAGAAATATGTCATTCCATTGAATAACAGCTTTCACTACCCAAGTCACACCAACAACCAAAAAACATAAAAACCAGAAAAGAAAATACTATTAAATGTTTAAAGTAGGTGTGCATGATAGTTAAAAATTTGGATGGAAATTTAACGGTGAGAAGTTAATTGCTCCAGTATATAGTTTAAGCGGTTTCTCGCTCACTTTTAAAATTCAGGAGATTTTATACATATAAGCCTAAGAGGATTTGTTATATTTTAGCCTAAATATTTCTATCAGGAAAGCAAGTGTTATTTTGTGGGAAAATATTTCTCATAATTTTTTTTATTTGTAATTATAGTATAATTTAAAATCACAAACATGTAAAAAAAATGTGAAAGATAACATCATTCGCTATTTTAAATATGAATAAAGATGGAAAGAAATTAAAAAGTAGTGAGGAAATCACAAACTATAAAAAATATGGCATTTTGTTTTATTTAGTTATTTACATGTAAAATGATAGGATAGTTACAGTATTTTGCTCAAAAAAGAAAAAAAAAACTCTATCTCAATTCAAGAAGAGACAACAAAATACAAAACTAAGTTAAATGGGCATCGGTGAACGACAAGCTTTCGGCTTGCTGGATGGATTTGATTTTCTTGGATGATGGAGCAACTTTCTTTGGTGCCTGTGGGCAACGAAGGATCTCTGGAACCCTGTTGGGAGAAGACATTGGAGTCTTGAATCCATCGTTGTGGCCATCATCACCACCATGTGAAGTGTGAAACTCCATGGTGGATCTCTTTGAAGAAAAACTGACTCGAATTCGAATGATACCAATAATAAAAAAATAAAACTTCAGAATTTATACAAGAAAAATGAGTAATCTAATCAATTCTGCAGGCTACTCATTTAAAATATTAGCAACGATTTTTTTAATCAAATTTGTAACTCCTGCCTTGATGAAATTCGATTAGATTTGAGTTCTTTGCTGATTTCTTAACTAATTGGGATTGTTTAGGATCCCTGAAATTTATAATATGAACCAAACAAATATTAGGCCATAATCTAATCAATTTTGATATGCTTCCATTTTTCTCATGGTTAATGCTTAGATCGTCTTGAGGATTTTTCCGGTTCTAATAACATGGCCTGGTACGTACAGTAGTCAAAATACTCTGATTCCTTAAAATGGAGTCAACTAAACACTATTTATTTTGCCAGAAGGTATTTTTCATA
The DNA here is from genome assembly GCA_020226215.1 of Sindora glabra. Lineage (NCBI taxonomy): Eukaryota > Viridiplantae > Streptophyta > Magnoliopsida > Fabales > Fabaceae > Sindora > Sindora glabra. Next base: position 70,200,531 of record CM035229.1, read on the forward strand.
AAAAAAAAGTAATTTTTTGTGTAATAATGAAAGATTTTTATGTTATATATGTTTCATGCTTAATAAAATACTGCATACTTGTACTTTAGAATAATGGATGTTGTTTTCTATTTCATTTTTATGTGCAACACACTGATTTAATACAATATTTTCTATAATCTTAAATAAACTGTGATTGCGTCCAAGGCGGTGCCTTGAATTTATAGCTAACTTGCATTTTGCTGGACCATTATGTATATTTGATTTTATATTTTTATTTTGTTATTGAAAATACCCAGAATTAGTGGTCCTCAAAAAATATCTAATCATTTTTTAATATTGATTGATATGGTTGTTTGAAACTACCATACGATTTAAAATCCAAATCTCTTTGATCAGCTTCAAATTACTGTATATACTATGCTATATATGCAATTATTTTACATAACATTATGATCATAGTCAAGAAGTATATTGGAAAAAATGGTGACATGCATCTTGAAACTTCGTTAATTGGGTAACATGAATCTCATCCAATTGGGGGAGTGTATTTTAATCCAACGAGAAACGCTTTTCATACAACAATGTATTAGCGCAGGCAGCACCTATTTTTAATACCCACATTTAAGTTTGGAATTTTTATACTTTATACATCAATACTAAAATTATATTTACATAATAATATAAATAATATTCATTTTATATTTTCTATATAATATTTATAAAAGAATATAATATAATGTGATAATAATTGATATGTTGCTGATATAAATATAATATACTATCTTAATTTATCATATTTAAATCCGTTAGGATTTGATCAACAAACTTACTAATGATATATAAATATATATTAATTAGTTTTTATTAGTATTATTGTGAAATCAAAATTAGAATAACTAATAAGTAATCTACATATATAAATGACCTCTACTGTGGTGTTAACTACTTCTTCCATACTTTTATAAGCAACGTTTTAAAAAAAGATTTTTATATTTTAAGTATCGTTCTAGGAAACAGAGAAAGCATTAATTATTTTTTTTTTCAAATTTATCCTTTTTATCTCAATTAAAAAAAACCAATCGCACCACTAATATTAGGAAAAAAATGCATTTTACCAACTTATAATATAGTCCTTTTTGCAATTTATTCACTTGCAGTATAAAATATTAAAATGAGCTCATATGTAGTTTGTATAATTGATACTTTATCCACCTATATTTTGATTTAGGCCAAATCTAACAAAAAAATTGTTAAGAGTATGTCACATACTAATTTATTATCCTTAATTTGATATAATTTCATCGTGATTTATCTTTGATCTTAATTCTTATTTTTAATTTACTCTTATAATCAAGGTGTTGTGGTTTGTGGTTTAAGATTGAGAAAAAAATAAAGGAAAAGATGATATAAATTGAATTTTTATTTTAGCTTTGTTTCAATTTAACAAATGAGGAAAAGGATTATATAAAAAGATGTGTGCCAAATTTCATTACATTTGGATTGAACCAGAATACAATTTTTTTAAAGTTTCAATTATGCAAGTCACAAATGGTTTCTTTTTTTCTCATCGAATGCCAAGTATTTTAATAAAATTGTAATTTACAATTGAGAGACACTCCCTTCATCTCTCAATTGCTTCTATCTCTCCAATATGTCAAGTATTTTAATAAAATTGTAATTTACTAAAAGAAATGTAACCTTTCCTATAATCAAGACTATTTAATAAAAAGTATAGCCTTACTTTAAAAAGGAATGGAGAGAGTAGGTGTTGTTGGTACCGTTAACAACTGAGAAGATGGAAGAAAATGAGGGACAATAAGGCGTTAGGAAGAGAGTCGTTATCAAATTAACTGAGTAATAATTTAGATATGCTATTTACATATTTTTATAATTTATAACTCTTGACTTATGAACGCATTGAAAATAGTTTCATTGTATATAATTTGATATATATATATATATAACATAAAAGTGACGAAAGAAGATGAAGTGCAAAATTTGGGAACGATGAAAGCAACACCGACTATGATTGGGGTAGAGACTTTTCTTTGCCCTTTTTTGGGTGAAAAAGGGTTAACCACTCTGACCAAGGAAAAGCTAAGCTTGAAAGGGCGTGATGCAATGTGGGCCTATTTTGACATTTTAGGTGTAGGTGGATATTGTAGCATCACTGATGGCGATGATGATCACAACGAAGACTGATTCAAGACTTTAACATATTCTGATAAGAGAATTCCGGCGATCTTACAATGTCCGCTACACTAGAAAAGCCAAAATCGGTTGCATCCAAAATGTAGAAAGCTTGTTATTCGTGAATGCTTACACCTGTCCAAAGAAGTTGTATCCTAGTTTCAGAAAATATGATTTCTTAGAAATTTAATTCTTAAGAATACGATGTTATTATGTTTAGTTTAATTAAAAATATTATAATATTATATTTTAATTATTTTACATATTTTATTAGATTATAAATATATATTAAAAATTGATAAATAATAGTGGTGGTTATTAAAAATAGATGGTGTAGACAATAATCATTAATAATGGACAATGAGTAACATGATAATTAGCAATAGATGGTGGTCGGTAATGATCATAAAAAATGAACAGTAGTTAGGGGTAGTTATCAACAATAGGTTGTGACTAATAATAATTACTGATGATGGATGATATGAATGGTGATTATTAGTGTATGTAGTAATAGATGGTGATTATTAGTAATTTATAATGATGAACAATAATAACCGATAGTGAGTGAATATCGATAATGATCATCAATAATAAATGATAATTAATGATAGTCACAATAATAAGGGTAGTGGATTGCAACACTAACAATAGATAGTGATGAATAATGGACATTAGTGTGAGTGGTGATTGATAATGCTCATTAACAATAAATGATGGCTGAAAGTTGTCATAGATAATGTATGGTGATCAATAATGGTTACTGACAATAAATAATAACTAATAACAATCATTAAATATAGATAGTGGTCAATAATAGTGATCGATAATAGATGACGGTGGTAGTGGGTGATGATCATCGATGGTAGGTGTGGTTGATTGCGATGTGTAGTAGCCGGTAATGGTTAATGAAAGTAAGTAATAGTAAAATAAAATATTAATGATAGTAAAACTTTAATAGAATAATTGATAAAATAGTTTATTTATATCAATTGAATGTCATAAAAATATAAGATATTCATCTCACCTCGTGAAAATATTAGGTTAAAAACTTGGATTTTTTTTTAAAATTTAAATCAAATATGAGATTCTAACATTTTCTTAAAACATTTTTAGGAATGTGAAAAAAATTTCACGAATCAAATATCACTTAAGTGTTCTATTTCTTATGTGGTGATGTTTGTTTTGTTGGAATTTGTAATTCTACAAAAGTAATTTCTAAAGGCTTAAGCTCATCAAGTATTTATTAATTAGATTTATTATGTGTGGGAATGCATTTTGAATGTTTAAGAGTATATTTATTTAGAAGTATGTGATTCATGTAGGATCATGGAACTCGTTATTAGGCATTATAACATTTTTTTAACAATGATAATATTAAATTTAATAACGGTTTAAAAGTGTTTTCTAAAGTCTAAATAGACCATAATTTTGGCAGTTTACCTCTTGATTTGGGTTTAGACAACACTTACTAACTATTGCTAAATATAACAATTACATAATAATATCAAATAGGAAACACCTGTTGGTTGTTGCCAATTTATGAATTACTAGACAACACTTATTTTGTGCTATGTTTTAATTTTTTAAATTATTTTTCTCTATTTAATTTTTTTACTCAACAAAAGTGATATTTTATATCAAATTAATTAATTAACTATCCTCTTTGTACCTTCCAAGTTGCAACTTTATTTTTTAAAAATTCTATTTTAATTTTATTTTCCTAAAGTTTATTTTACTCAATAAAATAATATTTAACAAAAGTTTAATTAAATTTTAACTTATATTTTCTAGAATGCTATCATCTCAAACTTTTTTTTTATAACTTGATTTTAATACACAATAAAATAATATTCCTTAATTTAATTTATGCTTTTCAGTGCTGCAAAATTTTCACATGAGTGGGATCACATATAATAAAATAACTATCCTTTATGTTTTAAAACAAACTATATATTTTATCAAATTAATTAATTAAATTTTCTCTTCTCATTAAGCTTTTAAAGTTCTAATTTAATTTCTCATAAAATTCTATTTTAACTTATCAAGTCAAACTTTATTTGACTCAGTAATATTTTATGTTATAAAGTTAATTACGCACAATTTTAATTCTATTTGATAAAAAAATAAGTAAACATCATTTGATCTTCTATTTTTTGAATTAGAGTTTCACTTTAACACAAGTACATATCTACTATTGTTTATATCAATTCAAAAACATAAGTAGTCACAGATTGGCCAGCGTAATAAATTGATGTCCTAGCCACGTACGACATGAATGCCTTCACCAACTTTGACATTGAGTCTTTTATAAGTAGGAGTGTTTAATAGGTAAGATCACATGGTTCACGGGTTGGGCTGCATAAATTAAGTCAGTTTAAGCTTAATCTACTAAGATTTGTATTTTATACGGATCTATTTTATTTGGTTCAGTCCATGTAAAAATTTATAAAACTTGCCACTTTATCTTATAAATAAGCTTGGCTCATAGGCCACATGAATTTGGTCCAAACGAGCTGGGCTCATTTAGGGTTTTTGACAAATTCGATCTGTGAAAAACTTGCAAATCGGTTTGTTAGGCCTGTGGATCAAAGGCCTGTTAAGCACTCATATCTATAAATATATTGCATCTTCAAAATTTTCATTTACTCACTTTATTTTAATTTTGATTCTTTTTTTTTTTTTGCTTTGTTGATTGTGTATTTTAGTTGCCATTCTTTCTTATTATGAGTATTACGGAGTTTGTGAATTGTGTCTCCATTTTAATTTGAGCTCTACTAAAAAATGAAAACGAGAAATTGATTTTTTATTCCTAAATAATAATTAATTAGTTTTGAGTTTTTCATAATTATTTCAAGATACAAAAGCTTTTGGCTTCAATTTATACTTTTGTTTTTAATGTAGCTTTAATTAACGAAAGTTAATCATAGTCCTAAACGTTCTAATATACATCCTTTGTTTACAGTGTTTTACTATAATTTATTTTTATGCTTGATTAAAAATAATAACTGCTCTTCATTTTTTTAGGCTAATACATAGTTATTCTTTTAGAGTATGCAGTGATTCTTATTCTCATATTACTCTTACCAAAAGACGAGGTTCTCCCATTTTTATTCCTCTATTATTACGTAAGCCATATTTCGATTTTGCTGTTTGTAGTGATAATGGACAATGATCTTGAAAAGTGCAAGGTAAATGCTATGCTTGCACACATCGGAGTTACGAAGTCTTTGTTTAAGAATAATAAACAAAACAAGTTCCAACAGGGAGATATTTATGTTTATTTTAAGCTTTACTTATCATGAGGAAATTTATGTGTCATCACCTTGTTGGGTGTGGAAAAGCTAGGAGATATATTTATTTCATGGTGTACTTCGAAATTTATAAATTTTTTAACATTGGATTTTACGATAGCTTTGGACATTTTATAAACATTGAATTCCTATGCTGCCTCCTTACGTGTGGACAGATGCAATTGACGCCCTTCATTAGATTAAATTGTGACGCTTCATCTACTTCTGGTGCCCAAAGACTATGGTTGGAATATAATATAATTGAGGAAGGGAATGCATGTTAGAGTTTTCTTTCCTTTTTTTTTTTTTTTGAATTTCTTGTGCTTATCATATCATCTAGCAATCAGTAGAAATTGGCAGACGAGTGATTTTAGTTGGTTTGCACTGATTGGTACTTCAATTGCATCAAGTTCGTTTGGTCATTTCAGTTCTTGGCATTGTTAATTAACACGTGGGTTTCATTTGTTTCTCTATTAATTTAGTAGAGACGGGTTAGATACTACTAACTTTTTTATTTTTTTTAATCTTCCCCATATCTGCCTTCAATTTTACTAATATGTTAAAAAGGGGCATGTATTGGGAGTAACTATTCTGGAAAGTTCCCATTTAGAATTGAATCGTCTGATTCTTGGTGATGTGATTGGGTGGTCTTTGCCTTACAAGTAGTTAAATTGTAATTTTTCATCGTTAGGCTTTATCCCTATTTAATTAAAAAAATGTTAAAAAGGGGCAGGGATATGAAAAATTCATTAAAACTTACCTACAACTTCTATATGTTACCTGTTCAATTATACTTTGATTACAACATTACAGGTCGGGAAATATTGATTAATTTTAGGAAAAACAGATTATGCGTATATATCATTGCATCAATTTTGAAGTTATAATGTTTGATATTTACTTTCTTATAACTCCTTTGCAATAATAGTATGAAAAGAATAACTTCTGAAAAAGTAAAAAAAATTTCGATTGTTTGGTGGATTACAAATTGTTAAAACAGTGAAAGTTGAACTTTTCAGTTTTTCATAAATGATGGAAAGATGATTACTAGCTCTCCCTTGGTAATTTTTTTGGTAAGAATTTTTTATGTTTTTTATAAATAAAAATATAAATATAAAATTACCTATATTTAATTTAATTAATAATTATTTTAATCTTTTATCTATACTATTTTAAAAAATAATAAATTTAATTTATTAATTATAAAATATGAATATATTCATTTGAATATAATTATTAATTATATAAAATAAAAATATTTTAAATTAGATCAATCAAGGTTGACAGAAGTTAACAAAAATTGACGAAAATTAAATATAAAAATTAAAATTGTACTAATTTAATATTTAAGAGAGATAAAAATAAATTATTTCAAATTAAAACATTAAAATTGTATAATTTATATTTTAGCAAATTAAAATTATATTTAAACCTAAAAGCTAATCATATTTATTCTAATTCACTTTTATAGATCATTTGGTTCACAAATGCAATATAGAAAATAAAACTTTTTTGGATGTACGAAATAAATGAATAATTTAGATGGCTACTAACTATTAAAATGAAGCTACAAATCATGAAAGTTATTTATTGACACTCTTTTGGTAAGAAGGATTTCTCATATTTTATTTACGTAAAAGTATAAAATCATCTTTAATTAACAATTATTTTAATATTTTAATTTTATTAATTTTACAATAAATAAAATAAGTATTTTATAAAATATATATATTAAATATTATATATAAAAATAAATTATATACTATATTATTTCATATTTATTATTTATCATTTTAATATTTAATTATAAAAGTATCAAATTATGTATTTTTTGTCTATTTTATGTAAATTTGATAGAATTAATTAGTTAATTGATATTTTTCTTCATTTAAATTATATTTTATTTTAATTATATTAATATAATTTAATATATATATGTTTAAATCTATTTTACTTTTTTATAGTAAATTAAAAAATAAGAAATTATTAATTTAAAAAAATTATAATGGAAAGAGGGATTAGAAATTATAATATAAAAAATTGAAAACAATTAAAATTTATTGATATATATTAAAATAATATTAAGAGTATAGTAATTATTTTATTAATATTTTTATTAATATTTTCTAGAAAGTTTAAGGTTGAAATAAAAAATATATAAAAAATTATATTTTAAAAAATATCAATTTCTTAATATTAACTAAATAATTTTGAGAACTTTTCAAAAACTTTATATAAAATGTTACTTTTTGAAAAGTTTAATTTCTCATGAAAATTTACTTCTCATGGAATCAAACAACTTTTCACGCTTAATTAGGCGTCACATGTAAACAAGTAAGACAATTGATTCCAGTTTTTCTCATTATCAGTTTCCTTTTATAACCATGATAAGAAACCAACTTGTAATTTATAATTTGTCACAATAATTTAATATTTCTAAATTATGCCTGATGAAAATTTTTGATGGTCTAATCTTATAAACACAACAAGAAAATATTGATGGTGGAGACGAAGGACTAAAATTTTCAAAATATGGATGTCACTCAAGATTTTTAAATTTCTTTGACATTGATATTCTTTTACTAACATTTTTATCAATTTTAATTTTTGTTTCAACTTAAAAAATGTACTCAATAATATTACTTTGTTTTCATTTTGAATTTTCAAATTTGAATTTGAAATGAATAAATATATATTTTATAAAATTTAGTTATTATTCTAATTTTTTATGAATTTTCCTATATTGCAAATTTGATTTGATACAATACTTATGGTGGATAATAGATGAAAATTATAAGCAACAATTAATTAAACTCCTTTGCTAATTAAAAATGTGAAGTGTTGTCAATGAAGAAAAATAGAGGCAATTAAAATTTGCTACTAAATATAAGGTTTAATTTAATTATAGTTATACTCTTATTTTTAAAAATATGCGAATGAAGCATTCTTGACACCTTAAATTGGGGGAAATTACAAAATTTTCCCAACATTTTTTGTGTCTCTTAAGCAAAATTCATACTTAACCCTCAAAAATTAAAATTTTTTAATTCTTCTAATATTTTAGTTCTCTAGCTTTGTCCTTGAATTCATATTCCTTATTTTTCAAAAGTGAGAAGAAAAGGTTGAAGAGTTTGGGTGTTTGTTGTGGGAAAAATAGGTATTGGATTTTTATTTAAACTAATGTGGTAAGTTACTCTTTTTTAAAAATATCAATATGCTAACATTATCACCTAACATCCACCCATTGCTCTTAAATTTTAATAGAGTCATTGAAGTGGGTCAAAACTTGTGGGTTGGCTTGTTAGCCCACTAAATTTAAATGAAGGCCCTATAAAATGCAGGTTATAATCGACTCAACTAGTAAAGCTTGTGGCTATTGTAAGTTGGCTTGTGGATAAGTTAGATTGGCCTACAATATTTTATGTTTCATTTTCTACATCGTATGTAGGCTAAAATTTTCAATTCATACAAAATTACACTTTCATTTTTTATTTTTAATTATGTAAGATTATGTTATGAATAATTTATAGATGATATTTTTATTTTTTGAATATTTTGTATATATAGTATTTTTTAAGGTTATATATAAAATTAAAATATATTATGACTTATTTATAAGTAAATATATAATACTTTCGAATGATTTTAATTTTTTAGTTATCTAAATTTGATAAATTTAAAAAAATAAAATGTTTAAAAGATGTCTACAAGTTAGCCTATAACCTGCAAAGATCATATTAGAGCCTTTGTATTGGAGGCCCATATGAAGCACAGATAGGCCTAGTTCAGCCCATTTAGGAATTAACCAATGCAATTCAGCTCGACCCCTTCATTTTAATAGCTCTACTCTTTAAAAAGATCAATATAACATAGCTTTCTTACACAAATGGATGTTTTTTATGATTAGATTTGATATCTCTATGGAAGCCCCTAGATAGATAAAGAGATAAGCCTTTTAGATTATTTTTAAAACAATTTGCAACTTTTTTTCTTTTCATATTTTTTAAGTATAGAATAGACAATAGTCAAATTCTATTACTAAATGTAAATGTCAAAATTATTGCCTATGAAATAAGGATAGGCAACAATTTCTTCTATAAAGTATAGCCTTAAATTTTAAAAAAATTGTTGCCTAAAAAGATTAGGCAATCTCACTAATACCACACTTGAAAAAAGTTGCTTATTTTTAGATAATACATTTTAGACTTTAAGCAAAAATTCTTTTATGGTTGTCTAAAATGTTGTAATAAAAATCATTAGTTATTAAAGATTTACTTAGAAATGTCTAAGGTTAAAAATGTTGTAATAAAAATCATTAGTTATTAAAAATATTGTATCATCTTCCCTTTTAATAAAGTGTCATCAACACTTAGTTTCAAGATGTTGGAAAATGATAGGCAATGATCCAAATTCCTTTTCTTGCAAAAAAGAATTATGACCATTTTTATATTCATCTAAATGTGTTGCAAAAAGAACAAGATGTTTAGGAAAGTATAGAGAAAGGCTACTCCCCATTACATAATAAAGTTTGATTGTCTCAAAAAGTGAAGGAAGTTTTAACACAGGAGAGGCAATGGGACTAATCAGCCTTTATCATTATTCTTTAGGGTTTTGATGATTTAATGTTTATGATTATAGTGGGTGCAATCATACAAAAGAAGTTTGGAAGAAGTTAGAAGAGATTTTTCCAAAGAAGGAAGGGAAAAAGATGGAAAAGGAAGAAAAAGGAGATCATAAGAAATTCAATACAAATAATGCTAAATTAGTTAAAAAGGTAGGTTTGAGTTAAGAAATCCAAGAAAAGAAAAAAGTTATCATATTACTAATGAATAGAGATGTTGAATTTGAAGACATTAATAGGAATTTAGAGGTCTAAGAAGGGAAAAAAATTATAATGGTTGAAGAGAAACAACAAACTATAGTATCTATGGAAGAGATAATTCAAAATTTGTTTTGTATAATTAAAGAGAAAGAGAAAATCACATTACTGATGAAAGATGTTAAAGATGAAAAAGTTATGTGAACATAAAAAATTTAAGAAGAGACATTTTATAATTTGTCTTATTTTTTTAAAAGATGAAGAAGACATTATTATGGGCAATGTAGAAGAAATATATAAACTATGATTTGTGTTGCTTTTTTAGGAAACATCAAGTGAAGGGAGAACTAAATGCTACATAACATATAGAAGAGATAGTACCACCACTTACAATCTCAGCTCACAACATTATCAATCTTTGAGAGTCTTTAATGGAATTGAGGTCAAAATAATGCCCAAGATGACAAAAAATGCTACAGGAGTTATGAAGAAGATTAAAACATTTTGCAACATCATATGCAAAATGGTAAGATTGATTGTATGAAAATTGTTGATCCCATTGTTGGAGAATACAATATAATATTTTTTGAATAATTTAAATTTAGTTCATTATTAATGCAAATTAATTTTATACTATCACTTACTCTTATATTACTATATCAATAAAATAAATTATTAAATCTCTCTTACTATTGATAAAAAAAATCTTAATTATCATTTTTTATGACGTATCATTTTCTTGTTCATTAATTATATAAAATATTTTATACTTATGGTATATTAAATTTAAACTTTTTCATGAAAAATCCTAAAATTTTAAAGATTTTAAGTGAAATTTATAAATAAAAAAATCCCAAGATTAAGTAGGAAGGTTGGAAATGATAATTTTGGTTATTGTTTAAATTTGTGTATGCAACATTTTATAAGTAAATAAATGGTGCATTCTATGACACCTTGAGGGTTTTGGCACTTGGGATGACATCTCACAACAAGAATTGTTTATTTCATATTGTATAATCACAACCCTCAATTAAAAAATTATTTTTCTATGGCAAGAAAAATTTATAAAAAGAGATAATACTTAATGAAAATTACAAATGAAACCTAACAAGTAAAATGGGTGTATTCCATCTCATTGCTAATAGGCCAATGAAATAGAAAATTCTAAATTGAGCCTAAGACGTTGGGTAAAGTCAAATCAAATGCAAATAAGGTTCAAAGAAGGGGAAAGTGCAGCAAATGACAATGGCAAGCTGAAAGTTTCCAATTGCATTGCGTGGATAATACTTGAAACGAAATTTGAAGACAAAGTTTAGTGTTGATGAGTTTCCACACTTTGTATTTGTCTTTTGCTCATGAAATCTACAAGGAGAAATTTTGTTAGGTAGTTCCGTTTGTTTGTGTAGGTTGAATCCTTGAAGTTCATTGTTTGCTAAGATTTGGTTGAACTAGATGTGTACAATATGGCCTTCACATGTGGATTCAAATTTTTTTTCCTAAAGCAGAAAAGCTTTCACCTCAATTATTTATTTTTTGAAATTAATTATTTCATTAACAATTTTTAGTTAATTTTGGATAAAGTCCATTCAAATATGGTCTTGCATATGTACAAAGAACCCCAAATCCTTACTTTATAACTCTAATTGTAAACTCCACTAGTGCCACCCTAGGCTACAAAGACGGCAAGAACTCTTCTCTATAGGAAGAATCAATTTCCAGTGGCTTTATCGATCAACAAATTTTGATGAGGAATCTGAAATTGATTTCTTTGAAATCGTGTTAGATGGTTCTACAAATTCTCCAAACATAGCATGCTAGTTTACACTACAAATACTGCTATTTGCAAAACAATAGAGAAGAACAAGTTGGGACACCATTCAAGGGTTTTCAGCAAAAATGTTTTCTTTCAATTCTTGTTTTTTGAAGACTTTTCCATGTCATATGGTGATTGAGATGCCAACTAGAAAAGGATTTATACCGAATAGGAGGTGACTTGGCGACACTTTCTTATCATTCTAGAACTTGGACAATTTTTGTAATATTACTCAAATCAATTTGAAACATAAAATACAATTTTTAATTGCAGTAACAACCACATGGCTAAATCAAAATTTGCCACCTATCCAAGGTTCCAAACCTAGGATTTTCCCAAAATAACATAGCGTTCACCTAAATAAATATGTGAAATGCCTTAGTTTTGATTATCTGTGATTTCATCTCTGTTTGTTAATTTCTTTGCATCTATTAATATCTAAAACTGGCAATTGAGGGAAAAGCAAGGTTGACAGACACAAAATGTATAATGTTCACTTGCTGGTCATGGAAGATAATGTTAAAACTTTTGTGAATTGGAATTTTCTATGAATATTAGCTGGCGATTAAGTGCCGAACTTTTTGCCCCCATGCTGCATTTCTCCTTTCAGTTCACACGTAATGTCAAAGAGCCATCTCTTTTTGCTTGTTGCTTTTTTGCATAGAAATTAGCGGGAAGGAAATTAAAGGAAAGAAAAAGAATGAAAAATTGTTTTTTTTTTAGTTGGTTAAAGGATAGAAAATAAGTGAAGAAGAACATGAGTAAAAAAAAAAGATGGGACTTGTGGAAAAAAAATTATCACACATGAATAAAAAATGAGTGCAAAGCTTATTTATAATAATTTTAATCTTATTTTATTTAACCAGAAAACACATTTTTTTTTATAGAAGAATACAAAAAATTTACCTCAAATACTCATTATTAAGTTCGTATGTGATAAAAGAATACAAACAATTAACATTGATTTTTTAAATTTATATTTAACAATAAAAAATATTTTATTTCCTTTTAGTAATTAAAAATATTTTTAGTTTTTACATAATATTAAATTTTTAACACCATAATTACTTAATAAAATTTGCTTGCTGATATTATGCATAAATCATGTTGTTCGTCTCTCATCCAACTTTGTGTATCTGAAACCCTGTAATTTATATAAAATAGAATAATTTTAAAATAATGAATTAATTTTAAAATGCTAGATGTAAAAAACTCTTACAACCAAAGTGGAAAAAATGAAAGAAAATTTTATCATTAATAAGATATTTAAATATTTTTTATGAATCCTTAATTGCTATTTTTTATTTTTTATTTTTAAGAATATATTTGAAAATAATTTTTATACATAAATATGGTAAACTTCAATTATAATTATCGTTGGCCGCAAATGAAATGTTAGATAAATATATTAAATTTTAGAATAAAATTATTATTTAACTTGATTTAATTTTGTTTTTTTCTTATTTGTACCCAAATAACTAAAGAAAAACTACTCTCTTATTATTTTTTATTTTCTGCACATTCAAATAAAAAGAATTTTTTTTATTTTTTTTGCTTTTATTATTATTATTATTATTATTATTATTATTATTATTATTATCCAAGTATGGAATGGGTTAATCATGGGTGACTGAAGAGGCGAACATGCTAAAATTGTCGTGAGAATCGTTCAAAACTCTTTATATGCACACAGGTTGAATTTTGGAATTAATGAGAGTGAGATGAACCGAATCCACTTCTCCTTTGGAGGTTTATTGCATGTTTTTCTCGATGTCTAATTATCACTGAGTTGAAGACTCGAAATTTTTTAGGTTGACCGGTCCAAAATCAGCCGACCAAGACAGAATTGTCCCTTAGCTCCTTTCCTTACTATTCTTATATATTTTAATTATATCATATATTTTTATATTTTAAATAAAGTAATTATTAATTTTATAAGATTTATATACATTAAAATTTTAAATTTGAAATTTTATAATATTAAAAATTATAAAGTTAATAATTAGTTTTATTCATTAATTATAATTATGCACATGTAGTACATATAGTATAACTGAAGTATAATATAATTTCTCTCGTATAATCGTTTTACTACAATAGATTATCTGTGAAGAAAGAAACAACTGCTAGAAATTAAGAAGGATGATGCAGCTGTGCCTACGCCATACTACTAAATATGATGGTCCTATTTGATAATTAATCAATTATATTAATAATTAATTAATTAAATTAATTATTATTTAATAATTAATTATATTAATAGATTTGATCAGTCAATAATATTAATTATTTATACAAAGATGTTTGATAAAATTAATGGTTTATTATTAACTATTTATATATAAAATGATATATTAAGATATGTGTATATTTTATAATTTATTTGAATATTTTTTTACTTAAATAATATTTTGGATAATAAAATATTATTTATTTTTTAAAAATTTTTATTATAATTTATTATATTTATTTAATTTTTTTAAAAATGAATAATTATAATTTTTTAGTTAAAAATATTTGTAATATTTTAGTAGATATAATAATTAATTTTAATATTAAGTTTAAAATTTACATGTTTATGCCTAAAAATATTAATAAATTACAAATTTCAAGTATAAAAATATATCTTTCACAAATCATATCATTCCATTATTTCTTTTTTTATATGTATTTTTTTTAATTCAAAAGATTAATTTTCTCAATACCTTTTTATTATATTCTATGAAATAAAATATATATTGTTTTTTTATACAATTTGATAGAAAAGATACGATTGTATTTATGTAATTTTTTATTATTACACAATTATTTTAATATAATTTATTATACTTATTTAATTTTTTATTTAAAAATGGATAATTATAATTTATTATATGTATTAAATTTTACTCTAAGAAATTGATCAATATAATTTAGCATTTTCTTATTTTATAAAGGATGGAAATGTAAAAAAAGAATTATAATTATAGATAAAAATATTTTTTCTATATTAAATGCAAGTTAATGGTTTCAAAATTTTACTATTCATAACTTTTTAAAATGATTGTTTAAATTCCAATAAATTAATTAAAATAATTATTTATCAAATACTTAAATTAATTAATCAACTTGACCAAACAGTTAAAGATATTCAAATCAAATAAAAGCTAATCAAAAAGTTATTTGTTAAAACTCCAAGTGATGCTCTTGTTTTTTCTAATTTTTTGAAAAGTGTAATTAATTAAAATATATTTAGCGTGTGTTAATATATATTTTTATTTTTAAAACCTACTTTTATTAAAAATATATTTCTAAATTGAAGAAAAATAAATAATAGAGAGTAATTAATATTATAAATAAAAATTATTTAATTATAAAATTGATATAAAAAATCAAAGATACATTAGACAATTTAAAATATTTTTATTTTTATTTTTATTTTTATTTTTAAATTACATATATAAAATTATCATTTTTAAAATAAATTATAAAATAAACATTTTTATTTTAAACGAGTTGATATATTTTCGTTGTAACACACACCATTAAATTTTACTACTAAATTTTATTTATTTTGTATAATGTCATCTAAATAAATAAAACTTAAAAATAATAATCCAATATAATTGATAGTCATCAACAAAAAATAGAAAGCATTTTATTTATTAAGTACAATACCGCGTATGTCGGGGTGTACCGACACTGACCCCTCCGTTGTGTAGCCGTCAATCTCGTTTGCATGCAGACAAACTCCGCCAGCCCCATTGAATTTGCTTCCTCCTTATTGTCTTACTCCTTTTGCTTAAGAATTAATTAATGCTTTATCCCGATCTCATTTTTCAATCATAAAATGCTAAGCATTCACTTGGCCATAATTTTTTTAATACCAATTCATTTCTCGATTTAAATAAAATAAAATGCACAAAATACTTTCTCGAGGCAATGCCTAGTCTTTTTGCAGAAGTGTATCTTTCCTTCTGATGCTTGTCCCGGTGCCTCTATGAATTTAAAATTGAAAAATTTTATGCTGCACTATTAATATAAAATATATTGATATATTATTAAATTTAATTATTAATATATATTATTATATAATATATGAAATTTAATTTTTTAAAAATAAGTTTAATGTATGATGATATTTGATAATGTATCAATATACTATTAACTAAATTTTTTCTTTTAAAATTATTAAATTAAAATTATTATTTTTTAATAAATATAATTGAATAATTTTAACTTAACAAAATTATTTTGCCCATTCAAATATCAAAATCACAGGTGACGGTGAAAGCAACATAAATTGAATTAGGTTTTACTTAAAATAGATTAAACTTACATAAAAAAAAAATTGACTCTGCAGTAAGCTTAAAATTTATTCTAATTCATGCATAATGTTTCAAGGCTTGGTCTAATCTATTAGCTTATATAAATTTCTTATTAATGGATAAATATTTTTTAAAAATATTATTAGGAGTAAAATTAAATTGAGTTAAATTAAACCTAACTCAAACTTGATTTAATTTTAAAATAATTATAAACATTACAATCATAAATTTGAATCAATCATTTAAATAATTATAACATAAATTAAAATTAATAAAATAAATATGTATTAAAATTTTTATATATTTTTTAAACATATAAAAATAATTTTTTAAATATCATATAAAATTTAATATATAAAAATATGAATTAACCTTATAACTAATAAATTAAATTTTAAATAATATAACATAATCTATTATATAAAATGAATAAAAAAATTTTACTCAAACATATTTTATTTTATGAATAAATGTTAGAAATCATCACTCCTCCATGCAAGATGATACGATTTTTCACAATCTCGGCTTGGCTTGGCTTGGCTTGGTTTGGACTGTCTGCTGAACTAATCACGTTGCCGAGATACGTGGCAGCATGCGTGAATGGGCCACTGATCAGGTGGGTCCTACTGCACTAGACTTCTCGCCCGGAAATCAGACTCGACTGGTAGATCGCAGCTAACCTTCGTTGGTTTGTAAAAGCAAAATCTTCATTTTTAGGAGCCAATCATTAATTGATGAAAGTATACGCATCGTACGGTCAATATTCCATCTGATCTGATGGACCTGCGATTAATTGTGGTAGGCCTGTACCATATCTCACGTCAATAGGCCTCTTAATCAGAAATTGTGTCGCGGAGGTTGTTTGGTTTCTATAAATGCACAATCTGCAAATCGGGATTCGTTCATTCCTCTCCAACCTCATATTTCTGCTGGTGCCTTTTTATTTTAATATATTTGAATCAAATAAAAAAATCAAGTTAGTCAAAAATTAAATTTATATTTCAAATTATTAATAATTATTATAATCATTAATAACAATTAATAAAACTATTAATATATATCATTATTTAAATAAAAAAACCTAACCATAAAATATCTAAAAATTTTACTTAAGCTTTTGTCCTTTCACTTATTGATATTGTAAAACATCTTATAATTCTCAATTCAAATTCTTTAAAATTTTAAATATATTAATAATAAAAAAGTTAAAATTTGATAATTTTAACGTACTATCAAATCTGCCGCCGCTGCACCATTATACCATATTCAATTCCTTTAAACCCCTTAACTTTAAAAGCGGGCTTTGTTTCTTGTTTTATATGTTCCTATGTTGATATTTCCTCAACTTGATGTGATCATGCGGGAGCATTACCCCATGTGAAAAGGTACCGGTTTTTCCTAAGGTATAGCGCCATTCAGTGGGAGTTGTTAGGTTCATTTTCCTTAAAAATTATTAAATCAAATTTCCTTTTATTATTTTTTTCTCCTTAATCTGCTACCGTACAATTCCAGGTTGGCAATTAGCTATATTATGAATATTTCAAATTTGGAGACAAAAAATATTTCAAATTGGTTACTTTGCCTATTCTACCTCAGTATACGGAAAAATGGATCCAAAGCCCAACCTAACCACCCAAATTTTGCTTCTACCAAAACTTTTTATATTATATCATGTTCCGTACAATTCTATTTCTTGCTTCGAAATTAAATATTTTATTATTAAATTATTTTTTAACAAATTAAAATATAAATATAAATATAACAAAAAAATATTAAATTTCTTAAAAATTAAAATTTCATAATATTATCTTATTAAAAAATAAAAATACTCCGATTTCATATTTTTTAACTCGCAATCAACTGAACTATGGCGTTAAGCAAGGTGGTTTGATGAGGACAAGAGAGTCTCACTCTCACTTACATTGCGCAAAAGCCGCAAAAGCAAAAGATAATGATATTTTAGTCACATTCATTCATGACTTTTATTACTGGTATATCCAATTAATTATTTTTTATAATTGTATGCAGAGTATCATTTACAAAAATAAGTTTTGTATTACTAAAATATTAATTAAATAATTATTATAATTCTTGATTAGATATAAATTTCAAATTTTATCGAGCCCTAATTTAAGAAAATTGACATGAATCAAGACCTTGTGATCTAAGTCCTTGCCGTCATATTTTTAAGGCTTGAGGAGCTAATAGTACGTAATTCTTCAAAACTATGGTGAGATAAATAAGAAATTTTATTTCATTATTTAATTCAAACTAGTATACAATAATTTAAGATTTTAAATTTAATTTATTATTAATATAAAATATTTATATTATTAATAAATAAAAAAAGATATATTATTAAAAAATAATAATAATTAAGAAGTCTTAATCATACTTAAAAAATTTTAATAATTTTTTATTAATATGATAATATATAAATATGTGATATTATAAAATTAATTTATATTGATAGTTGATAATTTTTAAATTTATAATTTAAATAAAAATGAATTTAATCAGAATATTATACTAGTATTTTTCTTCATTTATTGTTTGATAGTGACCGGAAATTAATCCACGGGATTATGTCTCGTGAAATAGAGAGCTTCAAAATGCCCTAAACTTAAATGGCCGATAGAAGGAGCTGCAATATTGGTCCCGCGAAAACTGTGACGGCGTCCAAAGTGGCTACCGCGAATTTGAAGCCGACTTGCATTTTGTTGGACCAATATATTCGACAGAAATATAGGATGCATGATCAATACAATAATATATTAATATATCTTTAAATTTAATTATTAATATATTATTATATATTGTAATTTTATATATTTTTAATAAAATAAAAAAATATTTTTAAAAATTATAATTTTTAAATAAAATTTTGTTTTTTTAAAATTTAACAAACTTTTTATAAAAATTATTATTTTATTTTCTAATATAAACAAAATATATCTTCTTTCGTTAATTTTAACTGCAAAAATAGAATAATTACAATATTGTGTTTTTGGTTAGACGATGTATTATAGGGATAAAATTTCCCGGAAGCCAGTTGTAGCTAAATTGAGAAATTACTATTCTAAAGATGATTTTTTAAAAAGCATTTTGCTTGATATTTTATTATTTATTTATTTTTCATCATTTTCTGATTATCTGCCAATAGTATGTCATGCCTTGAGATATTATCAATTTAATGTTCATAATATATTAGTATACCACTCTGTTAATGGTATGCCATGAAATTGTATTATGCATATCTAGTTTTTATTTCAAAATTATTATAAGTAATGAAGATAAAATTTGAAATTAAGTCTTAAATTTTTATATTCATTATATAAAAATTTATAAATCTGTCTTATCATCCGATATTTATTGACAATCCTTAATTTGTATTTGAAATTCAAATTTTTCATTACATGTAGTATTACTATTTTTATTTTCATTTTTATTTTTCTATTGAATTGAGTATACGTAGAATTAGCAGTCCTTCAAAAATATCTGATTGATACAATTTTTGAATAGTTCGACTTCAAATTATTACTATACTAAATATGCCATTATTTTATATAACTACATTAAGATCATAATCAAGATATATATACAAAAAAAAGACAAATGGCATCCATCGTGAAACTTTTGTTGATCGGTAACATAAATCATATCCGATTCGACAAGTTCATCTTCTTTTAATCTAAAATGAAGATTAGAAAATTTGGTTTGTTCGTACTACAACTTAATTAATGCAGAATACGCTAGACAACAACCATTTTCATTTTCAGTACCCAAATTAAGATTGAATTTACATTTGATGAATTAATGTTATAGTTGCATTTACATTAATTACATTAATAAAACACAAAATATTATTGTATACTTCATATATTTTTTATTTCCTTGTTGCATTTATGAACTCGATAAAATTTTATGTGTTAATATAAATATAAGGGTAAATTATGTGTAACTCTCATGTACTATCTCTAATGCATGATTTACTTCCTATAATATTAAAATGTGCTACTTATCCTCCTATTCTTATTTAAGGTGTACATAACTCTCTTCCATTAATTTTTCATTTAATATTCTAATGGAATTAATATATAATTTCTCAAGTGATTTATTAAAATAAATTAATACTAATTTTAAAGAAATGTCTTAATATTTTTCCTCTAATTTATTCATCATTTTAATTATTTTTCCAAAAATTTTCCTTCCTTGGAGTAAAATTTTTGAACTCTAAGTATTTAATTTAGAACTAACAAAAAGGAATTTCAATATAAATTTTTCATTCTTAAACAATATGATTTAACTTATTTTTCCTAATGTAATGATTGAACTTTTTGGCACTGTAAGTGTTACACCCTTTTAAATTATTAATTAATTAAAAATTATTTTATGAGAAAGAATAGTTAAGGTAACCGTTAAATTTGGTTGAATTGTGAATCTTATGTATGAAATATAAAATAAAATAGAGTTAATAAAAATTTAAAGCATGAGAATATGAATTAGGTGAAATTTTGATGGGAAGAATTTATTAAAATCATAAAATTATATACTAATGTGAGTGAATATGTGAATATGAAAAATGTTTAAGAACAATTTTTCAAAAATGTCCCAGAGGCTTTATTATCTTTCATTTTAGCCCCAAGCCCTATTTTTTTCATTTCTCTTCATCTTTCTAGTTTTCTCATCTCTCTTAACTTTTTCTATACATAATCTCTCCAATCAAGTAAGAGGACTTCAGATTTTTTTTATTTCTTCATCTACTCAAAGTAAAAATATTGCTTTTATTAAGAATCTCTCCTATTTCTTCTTGGTTGATGAAGAATTTAGGATTCATTTAGTTTTGTTAGGTATTCTAAGCCCTAACTTAGAACTAATGCATTCTGACATAATTAGGGTTGAAAAATCTTTAAACTACCCTTCTAACATCCTTTTCCATACAAAGTGAAAGGATAATCTAGTTAATTTTATGAATTTTATGACTATATAATAGTATTGATAAAAATATAGGTTGTTTTGTGATTTTGCTTGGATCATGTTTGATTTGATGTGGTAAGAGTAATAAATGATAAGGAAAAAGATATGAGATGTTAAACAGGTGCATTAATGATTGCATAAAGGTTTAGTGTGCAAATATGTGCTTACAGGGCATTTAGGATTTGGATGAATAGTAAAAATTTTGTAAAAAACTAAATCTTTTATGTGTGAATCAAGTGGTTAATTGATTCTAAAGACTTAAAGGTGAAATTAGGCTTCAAAATCAAGTATCCAATCAATTTTGAGGGTCCAAAGGTGAAACTTGGTGGATGAATCGATTAGTCAATCGATTCATTAACTGTAAAATTTTATGCTAACTTTAAAAAGCATAACTCATTCATCTTAGTCTGTTTTAAACAAACTATCTATCATTTTAAAGATAATTAATTTTACTTTCAAATGAAATTAGTTTCAAATCAATATCCTATGTATATTTTGAGATATGATAAAAAAAGGTGGATAGAGATAAAAAAAACTTAGGATTTCAAAAAATGAATTTTTTGTTTCTATCTTCAAAAAGTATAACCCTTTCAAAATTTAGATTATTTGAGCAAATAACCACTTTATAAAAAGTTAATTAAGTTTATTTTCATATGAAATAAGTTTCATGAATAATATATCTATAATTTTTAAATTATTCATAAAAGATCACCTAAAGGTTGCAATTAGGATGACTATACAGTAACCCATACCCTATTTATTTTATGTTTTTATAACCTATAATGGCCTAACATGAGTATTTGGTCACTAAACATTAAAGATATATTAGTTTATGATAAGTATAAGATAAGTACATAACTTAAATAATCATATAATAAGAAGGTAAAAATTGTATGATATAATATATATTATAATGAACTTATTGCATTAATTATAGAATGAAATATGTTAAGAAATATTTTGTGAATTGATTACTATGATATGTATGAATATTTATAGCCATATAAACGAGCATGATGATACTAATATGTATTATGATGTATATTGAAATTAAATTGTGAATTGTATTAAATAGAGTTTGAGTTCTAATGTTTAAATTACATTGCGAATCATGCCACAAATGGCATTAAAGATGAGAAATGTGATGGGAGTGATAATATAAATATCAAATAGAAAATCTCTAGAAATAAAGTGGGTAAGGTATAAGGTTAGCTCAAGAAGAATAAGGATAGAAATAAACAGATAGGGTATAAGGTTGATCTAGGAGTCAATAGAAGGATAAATGTATTTTATCTATTGTTTATCAATTTAAATAAAATATAATTTTGAGTATAATTATTCATGAGTATTATTATATGATACATTGAAAATAAAATGACTATATATTAATCTCATTATTATTGGCTTTTATTTACTAATATGGTTAATTATGATTAACTCATTAAAGGAGGATAGTTTGATAAATAAATTATTGTAAATTATTGTTATTTCTATAAATTATTCGTTCACTGAGTCCTAAACTTGCTCTTCCATAATTTATTTTACAGATTCCTAAATTAGATTTCATAAGAGCTCATTAATAGTATTTTGATAGCATAGATACTTGCATGTAAAATATTTTGGGTTTCTTATTTTATCATAGACTTGGGTAGAAGAAATATTTGAACCGATCATTCATAAGTTAGTTAGATTTATTTATCCTTATTTTAGAAGAATTATAAGTATATCTAACTTCTTTTTCTTTTGTAGAAACCTCAATGAATGTTTTCTTTCTAAACTACTATTTTCTTTTATATATGTATAATAATTTGCTAATCAAAACTAAGCTAGAAAATTGAAATTAGGGTAGTGGAAATAAAAAATAGGTTCCACGTTGGTCACAATTCGATAAAGGTCATGATAGTAAATTTAGCTTAGTTCACACAAAATGAAAGTTAGTTATGAGAGTATATTTTTATTATTTCACATATAAAATTAAGTCAAAACAAGTGGACCAAGTTTGCACTAATAGAAGAAAATGAACCATATCCTTTATTATATAGGAGAGTTCAAATACATGTTAGTCATATATGATATGACTGAAGAATCATACATGATATAATTGAAGAATTATGATGAATAAACATCAAGGGACCATTTTCACAAGATATTTTGTTTATGATATAATAATTTTTTTATTTTCTTGCAATTGATCACTAGCGATGATTGAATAATAATTTGATCATGGAAATATAATTTGCAAAGTAGTTATCAATGTTAGAAATAGATAAGGAAAAATTTCTCTTTGGACTAAGAATGCTTTAAATTAAGTAACTTTGATAATACATATTTTGTCTAGAAAGGAGTGACTATATGAGAATAGAATTTATATTTATTTAATTAATTTATAAATCATAATTTTTATTTTTCAATATTATAAAGGGGAGAAAGAGAGTTACAAGATTTTTATAAAATTAACATCAATTTCTTTTAATATTGAAGGAAAACTAATTAGGTATAAATTATTTGTTAAATATATTTAAATATTTAATTGAAAATTAATTGCAAAGAGTTACAAGCACTATTAAATAAGTACAAAGAATAAGTAGCATATTTAATATTATAAGAAATAAATTACACGTAAAAAATATTGAAAAATTTTATATAATTTACTCTAAATTCAATTATATCAATGTTATATATATCAAAAACAAAATTAAAAATTAAATTTTAGATGTTAATAAAAAATTATTAATTAGTAGAGGACGGTTGATCAAATTTGTAAAAATTAATTTAATAAAAATTTTAATTTAATAAATATAAAAAATTTAGAATTCAATTTCATGAAATATTTTTATACATTTATGTTGAAGGTTCATCCCGTGTCCACCCACATTTGGTCAATAAACTTACTAATTATATGTAAATATACTAATATTAATATTAATTAGTTTCTGTTTGTAACGCTGTCAAGTGAGAAGTAATCCATAAGAGCTTGACCTCTATTTATGGCAATACCATTGAGGCAACAAAGAATAATAAAGCACTAACAAGAAAGTCTCGGTCTCGAGTGCCGTCAAAGGGTGGGGTCCAATTCTTCAATCTGTAACATCAGACTCCAAAATTATTCATATGCTGAGCATCTAGAAGTTTAGAGGAATACAAACGCAGTTAGAATCAAGACCAGGTCAGGTCGAGCCGAGCCGAATAAGCCATTAGAAGCCAAATTAGCCGTTATCCTGAGGTCAAGCCTGGCAATTCCAAGTCCCATATTCGATCAGGATTAAGCAAAATTTCAACGGTTGAGAATGGAAGCAAGTCTGTGACCGTACCAGCTTATCTGCTTCTGCTATTGACTTGACTAAGCTGTTCTTTTGAGATCTGCAACTGTACATAAAATAACAAAACGAGACCATAACGAAGGAGAGTGTTATATACATCGACCGACGTGGTCAGAGAAGTAGAAGCGCAGAGAGAGGGTTTGGAAGTTGGCAGTAACAGGTTCAAGGGTGAGGAAGAGCAGGGAGGGACCAACCAAACGGAAAGAGAGGTGGGGTCCATTTCCATAATACGGGGATGCAGCCATAAATGCAATACCCCCCGCCCCCCCACCTTCGTGAGTCACCTTCAATTCAACTTTTGGCTGTCCTCTTACAAATCAATCCAAGCTCTCTTCCTGAGCTCAAACTTGGTCAACTTGCTTCCCCTTTTGAACTCTCTCTCTCTCTCTGGTTTTTTCCCTTACTTTTCTTCTCTTCGCTTCCAGTTTTGCGCCGAATTCCCCGCAAACACAGGTTACTGCCGGAATTTTTTTGATGTTTTCCTCTATTGATATCTGCTTATGGATTATAGTTATTGTTATTTGTTATATGAATTAATGCTTGGCTTTCTAAAGCGATTAACTTGGGAGGTTGTATGTTATCGTTGAAATTCTGGGTTTGGCTAACTTTGCTGGCATGGAAGAGTCTATCTTATGTTTTAAGCTTGTGATCTTGATTTTTGAGTCCATTTCTTATGGCTTCTGTCTTTTAGGCGTTCTGCTTCTTGTGATCGATAGGAGAGTAAGCTCAGGCAATCAGTTTTGTTTGTGGCATGGGGGTTTGTTTGAGCGCCCAAATTAAAGCGGAGAGCCAGTGTAACACAGGTATCCAAATCTTACTCTTTGTTGCAAGCCCATGTAGGTTTTATACCACAAAGTTCAAATTGTCATGATTGTATGTTAACTGGTTCCTTTTCATGATAATTAAGCCTTTTGATTTGGATTTAGAGAAAAAGTTAACATCTTTTTGTTTTTTCGTTTGCAAATTCTGAAGTGAACAGAATTCATACTTCCTCATAGACGTTTTGTTCTTCCTTTCATCTTTTGAAGCGATTGATTTATAAATCAGGTGAAACTAGCCTCTTTTCTGTCGATTCTATAGGATCATTTCACCTATGTGACATGCACTTTGGCAACTCATATATCTCAATTTTGATCTGTCAATATATCATCTGCTCTCAAATTCCCAGTATATTGAAAGTATGTTGTTCGATACTCAATCAGTGATGAGACAGGTTATCTTGTAGTCGTCATGAGTCTCATGATTCACAATCACTGCGGCTTTAACAACTTTATTTATTAATTGTCGAATGCGATTACCAACATTTTGCAAACATACAGATCCAGTTTGAGAACTCCATGAATTCACATGTAAGTAAAATGGTCTTGATTCTGTTGATATTACATTTTCAGGGCTTAGTTCAAAATGTGTGAGCACGGATGGAAATGATCTCAGCAGCACAAGTAGCAAGCTCTCCACACTTTCAGTGCCTCAGACTCCTCGCAGTGAGGGTGAGATCTTGCATTCGTCCAATTTAAAGAGCTTTACTATGGCAGAACTTAAGATGGCCACCAGGAATTTTCGTCCGGACAGTGTGTTAGGAGAAGGTGGCTTTGGATCAGTTTATAAGGGGTGGATTGATGAACATTCTTTAGCTGCTGCCAAACCTGGGACCGGCGTTATTGTTGCTGTGAAAAGACTTAATCAAGATGGTCTCCAAGGTCACAAGGAGTGGTTGGTGAGTTCAGTCTACTTCTTTTATGTCCTTTGCTCATATCTTATCTATGCTCCCCTTTAGGCTGAACTTTCCCAATAAAAATCATTTTGTAAATCTGTAAACTATAAAAATGATCGGCTCTGGCAAAACAGGTTGTCAAGTGGTACAAAATTTTGCCTGACTGCCATTTTTGTCTTTTTTTAGGCTGAAGTGACCTATCTTGGACTGCTTTCCCACCCTCATCTTGTGAAATTGATTGGGTATTGCCTTGAAGATGAACACCGCCTTCTAGTGTATGAATTTATGCCTCGAGGCAGCTTGGAGAATCACTTGTTCAGGAGTGAGTTCTTCTTGCCACATCTTTTCAGATAGTTAAACTTCATAACTGTGTTTGAAATTGACAATATTGTAGCTGACAGGGGGTTCTTATTTTCAACCCCTTTCTTGGAGCCTTCGCTTGAAGGTTGCTATTGGTGCTGCCAAGGGGCTTGCATTTCTTCACAGCGCAGAAACAAAAGTCATATATCGGGACTTCAAGACTTCCAACATCTTGCTTGATTCAGTATGTGGCTTCTTAATCTCTTGAGTTTTCTTCTCCTAGCAATCAGTTTTGATGACATTAATGTAAATACTTTGATAGCATATCTGAAAAGCTCTGCAACATTATTTCAGAAATATAATGCAAAACTCTCGGATTTTGGGCTGGCCAAGGATGGACCAACCGGTGACAAAAGTCATGTCTCTACGAGGGTAATGGGAACCTATGGATATGCAGCTCCAGAATACTTAGCTACTGGTACTTTTAAGTTCATTTTACTCATCATGTTTGTGCTCATTTATCCATCCAATATTCAATTCGTATCTTCTCAATTTATTAACTACTCATAACATTCTTAATGTAGGTCATTTAACTGCCAAGAGCGATGTCTATAGTTTTGGAGTAGTTTTGCTGGAAATGTTGTCAGGTCGGCGAGCAGTTGACAAGAATAGACCAACTGGACAACATAATTTAGTGGAATGGGCAAAACCCTACCTGGCCAACAAGCGTAAGATTTTTCGTGTAATGGATAATCGTCTTGAAGGCCAGTATTCAATGGATGATGCACACAAGGCAACCACTCTCGCATTGCAATGCCTATCAACTGAATCTAAGTTCAGGCCAAACATGGCTGAGGTTGTTACAACTTTGGAGCAGCTGCAAGCTCCCAGTGTAAATGGAGGCAATCAAACCCCTTCAGGTAATGGGGGCCGGTCCCTAGCCCGGAGAAGGAGTGCTGATGATGCTAACAGTAGGAGGACTGCCACAGCCTATCCCCGGCCCTCTGCTTCTTCTCTGTATGCTTAGACATTACAATCATCAGCATGATTTGGTGAGAGATTTCGTCAACTCAAGCACATCACCTGATGGACTGTACATATTCTTGTTGCAGCTAATACATTCAAGATCAAACCTCTGTGCACTTTTCAAGGTGAGTGAGTGTGCTAATGTCAACAGTATGAATCCTTTCGGGACGCAGGTGTTTGTAAGAACAGTAACAATTAGAAATTGCTGGCTTTGTCCTGAAAATATATATTGAAGGATGTAATTTTAGTGCTTTCGTACGATCCTTGTAATTTTCTCATCTTTTTTGCTTTATCCTGAAAATAAAATTTTGGGGATTTTGTTTATTTCCTACTCTAGTTCTTGTAAGTTGTAACGCTTTGCTGAGCTTGTGAAAACATTGAAAGCCTGATTAACTAATCCAATGTATACGTTTGATTTTATTGGTTGCAATTTAGAAAGAATTTGAATATTTAAATTTAT
The DNA here is from genome assembly GCA_020226215.1 of Sindora glabra. Classification (NCBI taxonomy): domain Eukaryota; kingdom Viridiplantae; phylum Streptophyta; class Magnoliopsida; order Fabales; family Fabaceae; genus Sindora; species Sindora glabra. The sequence continues at coordinate 70,228,729 of CM035229.1, forward strand.
TGAAGGTATATGGTTCTGCTGCACTTCACATAATTGGCCTGTTTCTGTCTGTTAACTAGTCACCCTAATTACCGTAAGGTTCAACTAATTTTTTAAATGTAAAAAATGATTAGATTAAATGATTAAATCACACATGTAAAAATTAAGAGTCAAGTTTTGAATGTAGAAGAAAAAATTGAGAATCAAATTTTGAATGTAGAAGAAAGTATAAAGTCTTTAAAAAATATCAAATATCATCTAGGCTTAGTTTGGTCGGAAAGTATTTTTTCTAGAAAAATATTATTTATATATATATTAATAAAAAATTAATATATCATTTATATTAATGATTGAAAAAAATGATACCTAAAAATTTGAAAATAGAGGAAAGCAAATTTCTTTATATTTTTTTCAAATTCTTTATATTTAATATTAAATAAATAAAATATTTTTTTTATATTATTATTTTTATAATTATATTTTATGAAAAATGCTTTCCGATAAAACAAACAGGAACTAAGCCTAACAATTCTTTTCTAATGTTTTTATTGCTAAGAAAGTGTCAAAATATAGTTAACTATTCTTTTTTAATGTTTTTATTGCTAAGTAAATTTCTAAATATAGTTAGTGGGAATAATGGCGACTGCCACTCTTGACTTGTGTCCAAAACCAGGTAGCTCTTTAATCATGTTTGTCGTCACTCTTCAACCCAATTGAGAATTTCTTCTTCACTTCAGAGCAGTTATCGGTTGAAATTTTCATACCATCTACAGAAGTTTGATTATAAGCATACGTGATTAAAGGGCGATCGATTTTCAACAATAAAACTTTACATATAAAATAGATTAAGATTAATTCAAAAATAAATATCAAAATAACAATTATTTACCACTATAAAGTGCATAATTTGTGTTTCTCTTTATGAAATCTCCTGCAAATTAATCGAATCTCTCGCCACTAATTCATCGTGTGGGGACTGTATCACATTGTACGAGCACTCATATAGTTCTTAATCGAATACCGTTATCTATTTTATTTTTTCACAAAAATCCTTATTGGTTGTTGGGTGTAGATGTTGATTGCGCACTGTGAAATGGGCGAAATTATCAATTAGGATTACACTGTTCAAATTTCATTTTCTAGCGTGGTACCCACGCCACAGCCACAAACCATTGGCACTGAATTAGGTAATACTTAAAAAAGGGCAAAATTGTAATTTATTCACACATACTTTCACCGATATTTTCAAATTTTTAATGTTTCACTCACTTATATTAGTTTTTATTCAAAATTTAATATAAAAATTATATATATTACTTATAATTTTTACTTTTTGAAATTTTGAATCAATTTAACGTTCACGTAAAATCAAATAACCCAATAAATTTCTAATTCTATTGAATGCCTATTTTTTATAATTTAGTCTATGACTATTTAATAAAGGGGCCAAGTAGAATTTTTGGAGATGAATTAATTTTGAGTCAACTTTAAATTAAGTAAAAATTTAGAGAAATAAAGATTACAAATCATGCATGTGAGTTTTTTAATAAGTTTTGGATAAAAAATAATTTAAGTAGGTAAAGTATTAATAGTTTAAAAATATATATGGATAAAGTGTACACTTAAAATTTTATGTGAGTTAAGTGAAAATAAACGAAATTATAGATGGATAAAATATAATTTTTTCTACTTAAAATTTTATGCCAAATTTAAAAAAAAAAAGATTCGTTAAAGCTTACATTGAATAAAATTTAAGTAAATCAAAATGCAAGCCACCAAATATTACTCAATCCTTTACCCTGCCAGGGAGACAAATGAAGCAAGGAAACAAATGCACGAAAAAGATTTGTAGGCATTGTAGCAAACATGTCACACTGTCAAGACAATATGCCCCTCGTTAAGGAACTTTGCAACTTGCTAGGCTTTAGCCAATGCCTAATGGTGAGAACTTGATTGCCATATGCTACTAAGAAAAATATTGGTTGCATTTATTTTTACATACATAAACGCACAAATTACATGGTCGATAGAATTTCAACATCAGATTAGATCTCTACTGCCAGTGAAATTATGACATCAATTTAATTTAAATCATAATATGTATGCAAAATAATATGTATCCAATTACGAAATTTAGTGTTCTTTGGCAGATAATACGGCATTTTTTTTTTCCTTCCCCTCTACATATCAGCTTATTATAGCCTATTTTCCCACCAATTTCTGCCTTCAATTAGGGCTTTTTTTGGATAAATTCCAAATTGGGCAATTTTTGTTCTAATGCACTAGAACACAGCACAAGGCATTTTGGGCTCCCCTGTAGGTTTGTAATTGCGGGCTCAATGCATTACTTCAGCCCAATAATTTTAAGAGGATGTGCTGAGCCTCCTTTTTTTGTCGGCCCACGGAAGAAATGAATTTCATTTTACTTATTACTCATCTCCATCTAACCAGTAATACAAGATTTTTTTTTTGGGCAAACTGACTTCATCTTTTCTGGTTGCCAAGTGGCACTTTATGAGAAAATTTTTTTATTGTATTATCTTTTTAGCAATCTAATCTAATATAATCTAACTGTTCGTAGGTTACATTTTTATTCTGTTACTATGTACCAAATCATATTTATTTTTTGTATGTCATTTTCTTTCTTCTTTTTACTGCATTAATTTTTTCTAATTTTTTTCTCATTTACATTTTTTATTTATATAATTTTTTTAATTTTATTACTTTACAAATTATACTTTATTTTTCTTCTTTTTATTTGTTCTATTAAATATTTTCCTTTTTTTACCCATTTTTATTATTTACAACTCAAACACAAGTTATTAATATACTTTTTTTATGAAAGATGATATTGTTATTTTTGTTTATTTATAATTTTTTTATATATTTGAACGTATAAATAATTCACTTTAAATTGGTTAACTCATATATGTTAAATGATTAAAATAAATTTAAATTAAGATTATATTATGTTTAATTAAAAATACTATAGATGGATATATAATAGCACTCTTTCCATTTTGATTTGATTTGTAGTGTATGCTTTTATATCAAAAATATTCTTAATGAGTATGTTGCACTCATTTATTTTGTATGTTGTTAAAAAAATTATATGTTATTAAAAAAATATGGATGACATGAAGTATATGTTATATTCATTAGTAATGTAGATTATTAAAAAAATTCAAATCTAATATATTGAGCAAGAAATTTAAAATATTTTAGTTTAAAATATTTGTACACTTATAATGAATGCAAAGATTTCTAATTAAAAAGTTTATAAATAAAAAGAATAGTTTTGAAATTTTAAAAATTTAATAAAGACAATTTAGATATAAGTCTAATCCAAAAATGATGGAATGAGTCGTTTCATTATTTGATAAAATAATCATTCCTTGAAAAATGAAGATTCTCATTTTGTAATATTTATCAAACATATTTTTAAGTCATTCTCTCTTCCATTCCCAATCCATTTTATTTTAAAATGCAATGGAATAGAATTGAATAATTATTTTAAAATTATATTTGATATGATTAGGGATAACACATGCGTTTCATTTCATAATTTGTTTAGCATAGAAAATATTATTGGAATAAAATAAAAAATTATTAATTATAATAATACCCTTAAAAATAAAAAAAAGCATAAAATTAAAACTATATTTATAACAAAAGTAGATTTGTTATTTTTTGTTTATTTATAATTTTTTATAATTAAACATATTGTAAAATAGTAAAATCATAATATATGTTAAATAAAATTATATATGATATAATCAATAATAAACATGTACTATATTTTAAATTTAATTATCAAAATTATAATGAACAAAAAATTAATTCATCAAATTGTTTACATTAAATAAATTTTTATAATGAATACAAAAATATTTTATTTTAGAGTTTATTATTAAAAATATAATTACTAAAATATTTGAATTCAAAATTTTAATTTTATTATTTATTAATAAAAGATAATGTTAGAATATATAAAAAAATGTAAGAGATAGAGATGTGAAAAAGTTATTTAATAAATGATAAAATGATCATTCTATCATTTTTACCATAGAATCAGTATTCTTATTCTATATTACCTATCAAACATATTTTTTTAATTTTTTTTTAGTTTCATTCCATCACATCAGATGTGCTATTAATAGTATAGATGTAACATAGTATATTTGATATTTATTATAAAAATTTTAAATAAATTGTAATTTTATACAAAAAATATCGATTGAATTAAATAATTACATATTTTATTTTATAACAAAAATTATGAAAATTAAAATCAAACTATTTATTTAAATTTCAAGTTATTGTAATTTTTTAAAGGCTTTATAACTTATACATAGATTCTTTTCTTTTTTTTAATGATTTCTTATCCATTTATTTATTTTATTTTATTATTTTCCTTTTTCTTATTTACTCATGTTTTCGTATAATTTAGACATTAATATCGTGAATAGTATAGTTACAATATAATATATTTACTTTTTATAATAAAAAAATTTAAAATAAGTTATATTTAATTGAACTAATCAAATACACTTTATATTCTATATATTCATTATTTTGCGATTGACGGTTGATGCACTATTTTTTTTTTCATTAGACCAAATGCGTAAGTTTCTTTTTCAATTACATAAGTTTCTTATATACATATATATGTATATATATCATTCCTACTACTATTATTTATAACTCAGATTATTATATTGCTAAATAATGTAAATATAACACAAATTATATTATTTTTATTATGAAAATATTGTAAATTCATTAAAATTTTATTATATAAAGTCCTAATTAAATGAATTAATTACATATTTTATTTTTAATAAAAATACGTAAACATTAAAATCAAGTTTATTTATTTAAATTTTGACAACATTGACATAACTTCAATTTTAATGTGATATATTTCAAATTAAATCCACATCAATTGAAGTTTTATCAAAGTTTTATAACTCAAAGATTATTTTACTTCCTTTTGTCTAATTCATTGCATGTTTTTCTTTTTATATTTCCTCTTTTATTATTTGTAACTTAAATAATAATATCAGTAAATATTATAGCCTGATATATTTTAATTTTATTATAAACATATTCTAAATAAGTTAAAACTTTAATCGAATAAGTATTAATTTAATGAAGTAATTACACAGTTTATTTTTAATAAAAAAATTTAAAATGAAAATCAAATTTATTTATTTAAGATTTGACAAAATTTTCTCGACATCACCCTTCAAATAATATTTCGAATTAAATAAACATTAATTAGGATTTTATCAAGAGCATTCACGTTTTTTTTCTTTCATTTCCATATACTTCATTGCATTTTTTATTTTTTTAATATTTACTCCTATTGTTTACTGTTCATATAATTGTATGGCTAAATAATATAATTATAATATAATATATTTTATTTTTAATATAAAAACATTTTAAATAGCTTAAAATTTCAATATAGAAAATTCTAATTCAATGAATTAATTACATATTCTATTTTTAAAAAATATGAAAATTAAAATTAAATTTGGTTATTTAATATTTATAAGTAGGTTATATATCAATTTTTGAGTGAAATATTTCAAATTAAATATATATATCAATTAAAATTTTAGAATTCATATACTATTTCTTTCTTTTCTTCGCAAGGCCAACTGGCCCAAAGAACAGCTACAACACAAGCCCGATTTCCCGCCTAACTCCACCCGAAATAGCCTTGTCGGTCTGGAAAGAGCCTTGTCGTCGTATCAGCAAGAGCACCCGGCACCGGAACAACATAAGCATAAGGAAAGACAGGTATAATCGTAACTGGCTCTTACAGCTTGTTTGGATTTGGAGAAAACTGGGGAGAAAACTGGGAAAAAGTTACTGTTTTTTCCGTTTGGTTGCATGAGAAATTACGGGAGAAGAGAAATCTCCTGAGGAGAAAACGGACACCAGAGCTACAACAGAACGGAGAGAGTTCATGCACAGTAAGAAGAAGCAGGTACAAATAATATTATATAATATATTTTATTTTTATTATAAATATTTTAAATAAAAAATTTAATATACAAAGTATAAATTCAATCAATTCTTGAGTACTCATATTTATGGTACTCTTAGGTACTCATGGGAATCACTGTCACACTAACATGTGGATAAGTGACCTATGCTTTCTTATTGGTTGAAACGGGACTGAGTCATGCATTTTTTTTATTGCTGATATTGCCCCTATTGTTCATTAATAGAAAAATGAAATCCAACTCGTTTGAACAGAGCATCCTCGATTTGCATATTGAGAAATAACTAGTTGGAGGAGGTTTGAATTTGGAGACAAACTGAAGGAAGCAGAAGGTTAGAGGATTGTGGTGGATTCTGTCGATACTGTAGTCCTTGGAAGAATTGGATGAGCGTGGGCAAGTTCGGGATTCGTTTTTGACTTGGACATCTCTAAAGTCAAAGGCAAATGCCTTTTTCTCAAAAAAAAATAATGAATTTTCAGATGAAATGTTGCCGTCGATGTTTGAGATTCCAGATGGAGAGGATTTTCATATAATTATGGTTGAACAAGCAGCTCATTAAAATGCGATTGTGTGCGCTATTAAAAATGCAACAGCATATCCTAAAGAGAAGAATACCTTTAAACCCAAAATAGACAGAATTGTAATCTTCCTCTTCCTCAAATTGGATTAAGGGACCATCAAGTCAAACAAAGAGGACTTGGGATCATAAAATGAAGCCAATAGCAGAAGTGAAGTCTGCTTCCTAGTATTTAAGAGCTGTCTTCAGCTTTTGTGAGCAATTTAAATTTATGTACTTCAGAAACAGATAAGGAACTGGCTTCCGTCAAAGAAACCAAATCAAAAAGTGATTCTATTTTTAAGTGCAGGCATTCAGCAACGACAACAGTTCATGCAACTTCGAACACCAGAGGTTTTGACGGCGTTCCCCACAATCCTTAGCATTCGAATTTGGAGCAAAACCCATCGCATCTTCCTGAAAACAATAAGGACACTTATGACTTTTTCGCTTTCCAATCGGGGTTACTGCAACGAGTTTCAAGTGGTTGACAATGAATGGCTGAGATATAATTACATATATTTAGCAGTCCAAATTTGATAGTTTCCTAGGTACTCATCGGTACTCATGTTTTTATATGATTACTGTAGAACCCCCTTCAATTAATTAAATTTGAATTATAACTTTTAGTAAAAATATTTAAAAATAAAATAAATTTTATTTATTTAAAATTTGTAAATATTATCTTTATATCAATTTTTAAGTGTTATATTCTATACTAGATTTACTATAATCAATTTAAAATTTGTCAAAGTATAACTTATTAATTTATTTTTAATTAATATATCTTAGAAAATAAATCAAATTTCAATATTTCAACAAAATTATTTTAAATTAATTAATAATAAATTTATTTTTTTATTTTATAGGTATTTTATTAAATATCAAAATTCAAATATAATATTTTTTTAAAGTTCCTGCATAAAGCTTCTAAGAGAAGTTTAAAATAAAGCCTTTAAGATAATTTTTTTTCTTTCTATTTGACATATAACTTATGTTTTATTTTCATTTTATTATTTTTATTATCATTAATATTTTCCCTTTATAAACAAAGGTTCTAATTAATAAGTTAGTTAATAGTTAATAAATTAATTGATAATTGATAAATTAATTAATAATTGATAAGTTAACTAAAGTATTTTGTAAATTCAACTATTTAATTAATTAAAATTATAAAATAATATAAAATAACATATTAATAGAAATACATATATAATTAAAATAATTCATATTTATCTAGAAATTAAATTATATTAATATAATTAAAAAGTTTAAAATAAAAATATAATATTTAATATTTAATTAATTATATTTCATAAACTTATATACTTATTTACTTGCATAATTTTTATTTTATCACTATTTATAATGAAATTATGATATTATTTATTTACATATATATTTTTATAATTTAAAATTAGGATATAATCATATTAAAATTAAATTAATTATATTTTATAAAAAATATTTAGATTTTTATTTCAAAGTGCGTGAGTTGTAAATTAATAAAAAAAATAAAGATAAATTTAAAAAAATTGAAGAGATAATAACTTATAACTTATTAATCAAACCAATAAGTTATAAGTTAACTTATTTATTACATAAAACGAAATCAAAATGAATGATTAGTATACTTATAATTACAACTTCCTTTTTTTTTTAATTATGTTGCACGTTATACATACAATACTTATATTCAATATAAATGTAAGTCATATTTGATTATATTATATAATTACTCAATAAGTTATGGGTAAGTACTGTACTTAAAATTCTCTAACACTCAATTTTATGAACATAAAATAAATAATTAAAAATTTTAATGAATTTGGATATAATTTCTCAATCAAATTTTTATAATAACAATTTTTTAAAGATCAATTTTTTTTATTCAATATGCCTTAAGTGATTTAAAATTATAATTATTTTTCACCTTATATAACTTTCTATAAAATTTAAATTCATTAAAAACATATATATCAATGTTGTATATTATCTTTCCACATACACTAGAAGAAGTTTTTTTAAAATTAATTTTTTCTTCAAATATAATTCACAAATAATAAATAATGAATAAAAAAGATCTCTTAATAAATAACATTTCTAAAAATTTGATTTCATATAGAACTCAATAACATCATATGATTCATATAACCGAATTTACTTAATGAGATAAAAATTTATTGTTGTTATTGTATGAATTTTTATTTATCTAGTTTCCATTTTCTTTATATTATATCTTCTTCTAAGATGAATATTTTTCATCTCATATGAAGAGTGCTATACTTGATAATAAAGTTTAATAAATAATTTTCTCATAAAAAATTTGTAATATTGCTCTTTACCATTTAAAATATATCTTATGCTTAAAAAAAAATCAATCCCCACAAATTAAATTCCAATACTTTTATAACATTTTTTATTACTATAAAAATATTTAAAATTTTTTTAGATATCCAATTTAGATGAAACTAGATTCATAACCCACGCATTAAGGATAGCTATAATAGGTATTTAAGAGTGCTTAATTGATCGAAAGTCCGCGGACCAAACGAACTAGCCTACAAGCCTTTTGCGGATCGAATCCCATAAATTAGGCCTATTTAAAAAATAGGTTGGACTGTATAAGTCACAGATTAAAACAAACCAATTTTAAATAGATCAAGCCAATTCACAAGCTTAAATAGACTAACTCATTTTTTAAAAAAAATTATATTTAATAATTTAAATAATATTTATAATTAAAAAATAACTTATTCATTATTTTTACATTATAATTTAATATAAAAATAAATATAAAAATAAAAAATAAAATTTATAGATATAAAAATAAATTAATAAATATTAAAATTAATAAAATTAAAAAAAGAGCCAACTCACGAATTGCACCAATAAGTTTGTAGCTGGACCGGATTGGCCAAAATGAAGCCATTTAAAAATAAGTCCAAATAGGCTGAGCCCATGTGGATGTTGGCTGGGCCGGGCCGTTAAACACCCTTATGGGTATTCGAGAAACCAAACAACCTAATTAATAAAAACTTGGCTTCCTAGTAACTTTGTATGTACAGCTATTAATCATTACAAAATTGAAGATATATATTCAAACTGGCTGCCCCTAACATTGTTGATTTCACTTTAATTGGAAAATTCTGTGACATCACCTTAAATTGCTAGAAGCAGAACCAGGGGAGGCTTGAGTGGTAACTTACAAGGTTCTTACAAGACCAGGCGCCCAACTTCTCCAATCCAACCTTCCAATAGACTTGTTTCTTAGGCTAACCATTTCTCTTAACTCAAAAACCTTCTTCAGATAGCTGTTTCCTTGTCTGGCTACTTCAGGTTCAGCCTCCTCAATGGATGCTTTTACATCTTTTTCTTCTCCGGTCAAAATGACAGCTTCAGGGCTGCCTTCCTCCTGAGAAACTGTCTCGTCAATAATGTTTCCAAGGATCTCAACAACCTCGCTCATTTTAGGACGAGATTTGGGATGCTTCATGAGACATTTGTTTGCTAAATTTGCAAGTTTCTGTGCTGATTTGATGCAATACTCTCCTTCAAGTCGTGGATCTACAATCAGACGAAACTTCCTCGAGTCTGAAACAAAGGGCTTTATCCATTCCAAAAGCTTTTGTTCATTTTTTGGTAGGTTTCTCTCCACTGCTCGCCTCCCCGTGAGGAGCTCGAAAAGAACAACTCCAAAGCTCCACACATCACTCTTTGCAGTCAGCCTACCAGTGTGAACATACTCCGGTGCAGCATATCCTATGGTGCCAACCACCTTTGACAAGAGGAAATAAGTCATTTGTCAGCGTATCATTGGAATGTTAGGGAGAAGAAAACAAAGAAAATGGTTCAGTTCAGACCATCATTATGACCTTATAAAATTGACTTATTTAGCAATAAGAAGGGTGAAAAATATCAGATCAGCTAAAAATTAGCTTCCAAATATGATTCCTTACTATTGTTGAAACATGACCAAATCCCTCTGAGGGTCCTTGCCTTGCGAGTCCAAAATCAGAAAGCTTAGCATTGAAGTCCTCATCCAGCAGAACATTGGATGTTTTAAAATCCCGAAATATTAGCTGCATCGATTAGAAAGGGAGTCATAAATCATTGTCAATTGTTCATACAACAGTGCTGAATGGATGAAAGCTGATGCAAAATGGTGTTAAAACGATATCCAGAGAAGAAACCATCCACAACTCAAAATGGTCACAGGAAACGCACAGGTACATGGGGCTATTTTCTAACCATTTTCCTAACAGAGAGAATTATAAAATATAAGTTTGCTTCACTTGGAAAGAATTCATAGTGTTTTGTCAACAGAAACCATAGAGCTCGTGTCCTTGGAAACACGCAATTATCACAGATTTAGAAAATGACTTTTCCTTCACATGCGTGCAAGCTACAATGTGGCATACTGTTACCAAGCATGTCAGGTTCTATCACAGCTGTCATAAAATGTTCAACACTATCACTGGTTGCTCCAAAGCATGCAATAATGTCGTACCTGAAAATCCATTTCTTCATGCAGATAAGCCAAACCACGGGCAGCGTCCTGAGCAATTTTTAATCTTGTCATCCATGGGAGTGTTGATTGTACTCGAGCCAAAAGATGATCTTCCAGGCTTTTATTCCGCATAAGCTCATAGACCAGAAGTCGTTGAATCCCTCTCTCATCATCTTCTGCGCAATAACCCACTAATCTGACAAGATTCGGATGCTTGACCACACCCAACAAGTTTACTTCATTAATCCACTCCTTATGCCCCTGAAAGCTAACACGCAAGAATGTAGAGCCCCTTTAGATTGCCTTCTAAACGGCAAATCTCATCAATTGATCATGTTTCTTTACCATTTAAAGGAAACAGGAAAACTGACTAATATTTCACATAAGCAAGGGAAGAATCAAAATTTATGCTCAATTCAGAGCCCTCTTCGATAATCTAAAAAGGAAGAAACTGGACAAAAGGTTCATAGACCAAAGGAAATTAAGAAAGCCGAACTGAGTAGTATCGGTAAAAGGTTCCTCGATTTACAAACTGGTGTTTAATTAGTTTTCCTAAGGGGTTATAACTGAGGTGAAAAATAAAAGCACGACTCCTAGCCAATGATTGCTGCTTCAAATCCGTTATTAAGGAAACTAGGTGTATATTCAAAACGGATTATTAAGGACCCACAATGCCCCAAATTGCCATTAATGTCTGTAAACAGTAGCTCGTGCAGAAAGTTCAGACTTGAATTAAATGAAAATTCACATAGATAACATATAAAATTTGCCTAAAAAGGAAGAAATTTCAAAATGCTGTATGCTGCATAAAAGAAACAAAATACATGCCTGGTGTCCATTACGATTCAACTGCTTGATCGCAACATTCATCTTCGAATCAGAGCCATCATTCCGATCCTCGTTGGGCACTCTGACAACCCCCCTGTACACACAACCAAAACCTCCTTCCCCAATCAACAGCGCTCTACTGAATCCCCGCGTCGCCGATTTAAGCTCGGAGAAGGAGAAAACCCGCAGATCGTTAGCTCGTCTCTGAGACAAAAACTGATGAAACCCAACGGTATCCGCGAAGTCCCTCGACTCAGAGTCAAATTCGGACCTCCTTGTATCTATGGTGCTGGAAGCGATGCTGAAAGAGCGAGCCCACGAGACTCTGGAGGCTCTGGAGACAACACTTTCATCGTCTTCTCGTCTCTCTCCGTTTGAGAAATGGAAGCACTTCATCTGCAGTCAATGAACGACAGCACAGAAAGAGATAGAAGGACAGAAAAGGTCAAGGAACGAAGGGAGCGACGAGGACAGAATACAAGAACATGCCTTCAAGGAATGCAATGTTGGCAAAAGAAATGGGCGTGGAAAATCTATATAGTATTTCAAATTAAGAGCAGCCATTGGCGTGGAAAAGGCAGGAGATTACATAGGAGCAGCTCATCTTTGCGGAATTGAAAGTTCGGTTTTACCCATCAACGTCGTCGTATTTTGCCGCGATACAGAGAGGGAGAAGACCGAGTCAGAGGAGATCACAAGGATGAGGTGGGAACTGCGGAGGGACTATTGCCACATTTGTTTTGCTGCTGCCCGCTGGCTCGGACGAGACTGGTAAGTTTGGATAATGGAAACATAGTCATCAGACAGACGCAATCGTGGTGGGGCCCTTGAGGTAGCTCAAGGGGTTTTCTGGAATTTTGTATATATTTCTCTGACGCTCTGTTTGGTTGGTGTAACTAAGGCCTAAAATGTGCTTGCAGATTGCAAAGGGATCAGCTCCCTCAGCAACCACAACAAACGCCTTCTGCTCTTTAAGTTGAAAGAACGTATTAACAAACAAATATCAGTCATACTGTTTGTCAATTTCAGCACTTTTGCAGATATTTGTAATGTTTTAAATTTATATTATTTTTAGAAAACAACAGAAATTATTTAAGTGTGTTACGCGTTAATTTCTTTTCTCTATTTAGAATCTGTTCTTGGTCTGTTTTCCATTTTAGAATAGGAAGACATAAATGGCCAAAATGGACCAAAAATTCGTATGCAAAGAAACTTTTTTATTGGCTTTTATAAACCGATGACCAAACACTTGTTTTTTTTTGCTTTAAATTGTTTTTGTATTAATTTTATTTCTTAGAAAATGCGAATATTATTTTAGTTTCTAACTAATAATTCAATGTAATATTTTAATTCTTCTATTAAAATAAATATTAAAAAATTAATAAGATTAATAATTTAGTATTATTATTTTTATTTTGTCCTTCCTTATATTTTTTATTATCCCATGTCTACATTACCAACAATGAATAATAGATAATTCAATATTATTATTTCTTTTATTTTTTATAAAAAATTATAACTTTTGTCACATTTTTATAATTTTTTATATTCTCAACTTACAAATTTTCTTTTAGTTTTTCTCTCAATTATTTTTTGACTTGAATATAAAAATAAATTATTGTTATATTTTTACAACTCTTGCCGTATTTTTAAATTTTATTTAATCTTATTAAAATACAGCAAGAGTTATCAATTGTTTAAATGCAGATAAAAATAATAATATTAAATTATTTATAATCTATTATTTTGGAGTGTAAATATAGAATAATAGAAAAAATAAGGGGAGGTAAAATATAAATAATAATATCAAATTATTAATTTAGTCAATTTTTTAACTTTTTTTATGAAATGATTAAAATATTATATTAAATCATCTATCCATGATCAAAATAATACTTACATTCTTTAAAAAGTGAAATTAATATAAAGATAATTTATTAGAAATAGAAAGAACTATTTAGTTTAAACTGGTTATTAATTCATATTCTAAATAATTCAAATCGACAGTGATTTGATTTTCAAAATTACAAGTGAAGAAGCTAAATAACATGTGTTTATGAATTGTTCAAATATTTTCGAAACAGAAGTTCTTATAGGTGAGATTGAAATGGTAAAATAAAGCTACTTGTATTGTACTTTTCTTTCTTCATTATTTTCTCGTTCTTCTTTTTATATTGGGAAAAAAATGTCATTTGAATTTGGATTAAATCAATCTATGGAAAAAAAAAATTAAAGTGAAATTGAGGAAGAAAGTGTAAGTATCAAAGGATGAAACGAAAGGAAATTAAAGGCAACATGGATTTTTTTTTTCTTTTAAAACTTTCGATATTCAACGATTCATATTGAACTTCTAATATTTAACATATTACATTGAATCCCCATTCAATTCAAAATGTAGATTGAACTCCTTTCAATAAATAATTTATTTTGTTCATTTATAAAATTTAAATTTAAAATCATATTTAAAGCGATTGAAACCTCAATCACTGCATGGATAGGCAACATTGATCAAAGGTCTGAAGTTTAAATGAAATTGTAATTTTATTTTAATTTTTTGGTGAAATTGTAATTTTATTCTATTGTTGGTACCGTGTGGATTCATCCGCATAAGTCTCCCGGCTGACCGAAGATTGAACACTGTCACCAGTTTCCATGAATGCTGTTGGACTTTGGGGATCCTCAAGTAATGCATCCATTTAGGGCCATTGACCCAATCCAATTCGGATCGAAACTAACTAATCAATATTAAGGAGAATATTCTCAGCATCTCTGTCACATCTTTATTATTAGGTAATAAAAATAAAATAGTTATAATTTTACTTTAAATAATAATTGGACAATAAAGTGCTAAAAATTTTTATTTTTAATTGTATTATAAGGATTTTATTTTGTGCTGAAATTTAACTTAAAAAGTAGAAACAACAAAATTCTTACCCCATCAATTTAGGAGGCTCCCTTGCTATGTCAAATATTGGTCCTTTCTAAAAAGTTTAAAATATTAGAGAAAAAGCACACAAATAGTTTTATTATAACCAGACCACGATGGGCATGATATATTTTCAAATATGGCAGGGGCAAGAAGATATGGTGATTTCAAGAGAAAAGAAGAAAAGAAATTGGTATTGTTAATAATACAATGATGTTTAGTATTATCTTAAAATTTTTATTTTTCTCATGTCATAAGCTAGAACCCTTGACCTTATGCATTAAATAGATTATCACTTTATTTATTAAAAAAAAAGGAAAGAGGAAAGAGGAGAAGGGGACCCGGGGGGGGGGGGGGGTTCTACATTACTCGGTGTAATTATTCATTGGGCACCATCTGCATTTCCAGGCAAGTAATCGACAATTCTGGAATTGTCCCCTTGAATCAACATTTCCTACCTATACAAAGAATTATGATGTTTTTTCTTCCATTACTTAATGTTTTCTAAAGCAAACAAACGTTGATGAAATTACCAAGCTTATGCGCACCTTTAACATTGACCATAGGTCAAGTATATGAAGAAAATATTGGGGAGGGACTCGAAAGTGGGCGATGATGAAAACCTTCATTTTAAGCCACAACGTAATAATGGGGACGACAGTAGGAATGTAATAAGTAAAAAGTTACTTACAAGGTAACTCTGCTCCCACATGTTTTCTACTAATCTTTTATAACAACTTGCAAATGGAGCATGGTGGTAACTATTTGGATTTGGTGGGTGTAACTAGAAACGTAATTGCCACCTTAATCGTTGATGAATATGCATTTCATAAAGATATAGGAAATTCATTCTTTTGAATAATTAAATACAGGAGAAGGAGAAATTATTATTTATTCTAATTATATTACATATTGTTAGTCATATTCAATAAATAAATAAATGATACTTATTATTTTTCATAATTTTTAATATTTTAAAATTAATAAATAAATAATAAAATTAATAATTATTTATTATTTATTAGATAAAACTACAGATGCGTCACCTAACATGTAAGAATTTCTTACAGAATAGGACCCCTCAGCCCAAGAAATACCTTTTCCCTTTTCTTCTGGTAAAAAAAGACGGGGACATGAGGACAACGCAAAGGATCATGGCTAGCTGCATGCTTGTGCTTAACTGCTTATATATATTGCGTAAAGCTTTAATACATTCAAAAGTATCATGTGTTGTAAGAAAATTTTAAAATAGGAATCATAAAAGATATAAAACATTTTTTAAAATCCTGTCTGCATAAAATTTAAATATATGCGAATTTTATATATAATAAATATATACAAAATTACTATTCTATTGGACGATTTTTCTTGTTAGAAAATCCTATTTATTAGTATAAAACTAAGGAGTGATAAGTCATTTGTTTATTTTTATTAAAAATTATAATAATTAATGATATTATAATTTGAAAAAATAACTTCTTTTAAAATATAAGATATTATTTTTATTAAATTTTCTATATTTAACATTAAATAAATAGAACACTACTATATATTATTTTAATATTCAATATAGCTATATTCCTATAAAAAAATTTTGCCATTAAAATAATGAGACCCTTATCCTTTCTCATGTTTATAGAATAAGAAGATGTTAAATTTTAATGTTTGGCTCGAAATTAAAAAAAAAATATTCAAAAACATTTTTAATATAATATGCTCTCAATTATTTTTTTTCAAGAATAGCATTTGTGTGTGTGTATATATATATATATATATATGTTATGAAAAATATTCTAATGATATATAAAATTAATTTATTTACCATTTCATTAATGCAATAGCACTATTATCACTCTAATTTACACTATTTATAGTCATCTCTATACTAGATTGTTATTATTTATTATAGTTAATTACTATCCATCACTATTTACAATTAAAATTTTTTTAATTGCTCAATGAACATAAAAGTTATATATTCACTATCAATAAAAATTGATCTTTTCATTACTGTTAAAAAAATTAATATAATAATTAATTCTTCAATTAATATTTTTTAAGTCTCTTTTAATTTATGTTGGTAGTGAGCACACCTGGATATCTAAGAATACTCATCTACTACTCCCTGCGTTCTTATTTATCTGTCATTATTAACTAACTTCACATATATTAAGAAAGTAGTTCAATTTATTTATTTTTAATAAATTTTACAAGATTACTCTTTATATACAAAATTCAAGATAGTTAAAAAAAGAGAGAGAAATATAAAGAAATAAATACAAGTTAATTAATAGTATAGAATAATAAAGTATTTATTATTGAAAAAATGGTAGATTTGAAAAAAAATATTTAATATTCTATTGAAATTTTAAAATGATAGATAAAAAGGAACAAAAAATTTCTTTAAAATGCAACAGATAAAAAGGAACGGAGGGAGTATCATCAACTAATATTTATTATGGTTGATACCATCCATTCCAATTCAGTACTATTAATTATTGCTTTTCGTCATCCATTATTATTAACTATAAAAAAATTTTGTATACTCTAATTATAATATATGTTTGTACTTTCACCTGATAGAAAATTGACAATCACAAATTCAAATGCTTTGAAAATTGAAAATTATAATTTTTAATACATTTTGCCCATCAAATCTGACAATTGTGTTTCTTTTCTATTAAGTGGGAATAAGAACAACTATTAAGTTTAAAAGTATATAGAAAATTTTCTATTAATTATTTCCTACCACCATTAATTTATCAATTTTTTAGTGATAATTGTTTAATTCAATGTGTAATAAAGTCACATTTAATAATTGAATAATATTTTTAAAATTATATAATTTAATCAGAATATAATATTATAGTATTTTTTATTTTTAACTAAATTAAATGTTTTAAATTATAGTATGATATTTTTAAAAATCATATTTCTGAAATTTATGTTTTAAAAGTACCAAAGATATCTGAGAATGTATAATATCTTGAAGCTGCCGTTCCCTGAAATTCATACAATCGGCAGCAATTGTTGAACTCTCGAAAAGAAAAACAAAGGGCAGTATTATCTCTAACACAGTACCACTGTACCATACTTTTCAAATTTATCCATTTAATTGCTTTATAAAATTAAATAAAATTTTGAAAGAAAGCATTGGATACGTTTGTTTATCATTTTTTTAAAAATATTTTTCCTTTTTTATATTTTAAAAAAATTATTTAGTACTTATTTTTATAATCTATTTTTAGATATTCTTAATTTATTATATAATTTTTTAAATTAATGTTATAATCAAATAAAATATTTTCTTATTTACTCAACACCTTTTATTATTTTTTTAAGTTTGAAAATAATTTTTTTAAAATAAGAATATTTTTCTGAAATAAAAAAAAAAGGATATCCAGCTGGACCCTATATTTCTCCTTGTTCGGCACAGGCTGTAAAGTTAGAAAAATGGCATTTTTCTATGGAGAATGTACTTCAAATACCTTTATATTTCATTCTTTTTTTTTTCCTTTGCTTAATATGTATAAACTCTGAATACAATGAAATATATATATTCACTACAGAAAACGTTTTCATCATGCAAATTCAGAATCATCAAAATACTCGTACTCATTTATATATATTGATTTGCATTACTCTCATAATATTAAGGAGAAATTACAATATCATCAAAATGAGATGTAATCGTATGAATGAATATTTCTAATTTTCTCTTGAAAACTATTTGACTATCAAGTCATAAATTAGGAAGATTACTCTCTTTTTCAATCAATAAGACTCTTATCAAAATGAGCTACTTTAAATCATAAGCAAGTTTTGAAATATTAGGAAAAGAAAGTCTTTAACAAACTATACTTTTCTTTTAAGAGTAGTAATTAATTACCAACCGATCTAATATTGAACTTATAGGTTTATTTGAGCATTCCCTTTTAGACATAAAATAATACTTAGTTTCTAGCTAGCTAATTGTTAATGTGCAACTTAACTTGGTCGTAAATTCAATTGTTACAACCTACCATGAAGGATTAACTCAAACTTTGTGGGATATTTCAGAATAAGTTTCATTATTATTTTGCTTTACCAATTGCACTAAACTAAAAAACACAGGACAGTGAAAGTAGACTTATTAGTCCAAATAGAGTTACCACACTTCATTTCTAACTTCTATTATTCAAGAATGTCCTCCAAACTAAGGATTAGGTTTCAAAATTCAATTTTATAAAATTTCAACACAACCTTACTAAAATGTATGCCCCAATAAACACATAAAAAAACAAGTTTTATTTGCTAAAACATGTTAACAAGTCAAAAATGATTTTTTTGGTGAAATATATAAAATACTTTTTTTTTACAACATAAAGAAAAAATGATCATCTCTAACTTTAATGCACTTTTATAATATTGATAAAATTTTAGAAAAATAATTCCGGTGCATAGCAAGTCAAAAACAATTCCCCATGTCAATCACTTAAGCTTACAAGCTTATCACATTTAATAAATTCCAAAAATGTGCCCTACACTCTAACAATTTCATTATAGGTTATTTTTTCCAGACAACAAGAATTAAAAATCTTTCCTACTTTAGAGACTTTTACGAAATTTTTATATGAGTCAACTCATTCATTAGTTTAGAAATATTTTATTTGATGGTTTAGATGTCAATTTAATGTACACCTAACATTGAGGCTTCTCACATTTGGCAAATTTCAAAAATGTCCCCCACATTCTAAAGACTTCATTATAGGTTGTTTTCCCTAAACAACAAGAATTAAAGACCTTTCCTCTTTTATAAACGTTCACAAGTTCTCCATATGAGTTAACTCATTTATCAGTTTAGAGATATTCTATTTGATGGTCTAGAAGTCAATTTTAATATACACCCAACATTTAATATTCAATATGGTATTCATTCAGATGATAATGTATTAAAAATCGATATGATATTCATATTCAATATTGATTTATTATACAGTCGTTGTTTTAGGTTCTTCTATGTCAAACCTTCTATCTCCTAATAAAAAAGAAGGCTTTATAATGTTTACTTATTATTTTAATTGATATATTAAGTTGCACTTATTTTCAAAAATATCATTGCACTATTATATGCACCAATTTTGATTTTAACCAATGTAAATAGAATGATGTTAAAGGGCAAATTTATAATAGTGATGGTAAACTTATCCCCTAATTTCCAAACTAACTCTTCACATTTTCTTGAATGTCAGTTCTCTAATAATTAATGTAGAAAGATATTATAATTTTATAATATCAATTTTTAATTAGACTCAATATGTTAAGTTACTTTTAAACATGTGACAATGTTATCATAGATGTCAATTTTGATTTTAATCAATGTTAATTGCTTGACATTTCATCGTATTTTTGTAGTAATGTATGACTACAATCACTTCATTCATGTAGCTTTTATTTTATCTAATTTTTATATTTATTTTATGTACAATTTATGTAAAATAATCAAAATATTCATTTTTTATTTTTATAGCTTATTTTTACAATTTTATAATTTATTATATATTTTTAATATTATTGGCCGTGATAACAACAAATAATATCACTAGTCGTACATTGATAATGATGAAGAACTCAAATTTGAGATGTTAATGAAATCCAAATAGAATCGAAACTTATGCTTTATTTAGAATGGAAGAAAGAAATTTTGTACTTTTTTATTCTTTCTGGTTTGGTTAAAGAGAAAAGAAAGAGGAAGGAAAATGAAAAGATAAATTGTGTGGTTATAATTTTTTAAATTTTTTCTCTCCTATTCAAATTTAAAAATTTTCTCTTCCTTCCCCTTATTTTCTCCCCTATTAAACAAGGGGTTAGAGTAAAGAATGTGAAAACAAGCATGCTTTGGAAGTAAAACGAGAGTGGGAGTCAAAAGGCCTTACTATCGAAAATAAATTGAAATGGCAAATAAGTTATAGCAGGTCAATCGGCATAAATTCACAAATTAGCAATAGGAATTGAATTTGGAAGAGACTTCTACTTACCATTTTTATCGATACAAATCCAGTTATTAAATTTTTAGTTTAAGGTGAGATCTTCCATACTTTGACTAAAAATTCAAGGTATAAATATATATACTTTTAACAAATAAAAGAATGATACATGGTGAAACAATAACTTATTTAGTTAGTATTTTTAGTTATTTGTAAGTTGTATTTTAATTTTTTTTCATCTTAAAAGATCTTAAAATTATGAAATAAATCAATAGTTTTTTCTGCTATGTTATTTTCATTCCTCAAGAAGAAACTCTTGTCTAATATACTGAATGAGATATTCTTGTGAAATATGCTCTTGATTCTTATCAAACACAACAAACTCAAATAGAAATCTTTTTTTCATTTTCTTTTTAACTTTTAGTTCTTAATGCCTATAAATAATTGAAATGGTTTAAACACATTTTTTTTATTATAGATTAGCCTAACAGTATAATATGACAACAACTAAAGAACAAAATTACCACCTCTCAAACATGATGAGAAGAGTGTAAAAAGAAGGCAAAATGGGAAAGTGAGTAGATACCTATGCACACATTTAAAACAATGTTACATTGTTATATAGGTTTTTTTGTTACTTTGGAACGTCAACAATACATATTTTATTTTTCTATCATCCCAAATATCTTAAAATCATGAAACAAGCTCATGGTAAAACAATATTCCCTTTTTTTTAGAATAACATATTTCAGCAAGTATAATTGAAATTAACTCGTTCATTAGTACATTGTTTTTTTTTTAAATTATAGTTTTTGTCCTTTTAACACAAAATCGTCCATGCAAATAAGATGAGGTACTTTTTTGTTCCTATTTTCACGTTATAAAACCATCATTTAAAAAATATATTGCTACTTGCTAGAAAATTAATTTATTTACTATTTAATTTTTTTATCAAAAAGCAATTAAATAACATTATAAAAATGTCGTCACTAATTAAATAATTTTTAATTACTCAAGAGGTAATAAAAAATTATGATACAAAATTAAATACAAAGCACTATTTGATAGAAAGTTATGTTACAAAACTATCATTTAAAAAACATATTTTAAGAAATTTGCTAAAAATCTAAAGCAACAACAAAATAATCAGTATTGAGTTATTGACTAGATATGTAATAAATTCTTTTAAATCCTTCCATTATTATTGTAAATAATTTATAATATTTATTTCATAAATTTAGTAGTAAAAAATTACTATATAACATTTCGAATCAAGGGACACATATGTAATAAGTATTAGCAAAAATTAAAAGATCATAACATAAGAAAAATTACTTGCAAGCAATTAACAAAAAGAGTAGGGATCAATATTGTTATAAAATCATGAATAGTAGGTGAATTTAAAATTTTGACAATCAATTAGTTATTCCTTTAAGCCAATAATTAAGGAGAACCATTAATAAAATATTTAGTACGATTAAATGATTGATATTTTGACACAAAATCAAGGCATACTCAAAGTATGTTAGTCTTAACCTTAGCTTAGTAATTTTAATTCTCTTAAAATATAAACTATTTAATTTTATTTTTTATTTAAAATAATTTATTTGAATTTTTTTAGAGGTTTAATCGGACCAATATTAGTCCTATCGTTATCCTTGCCTTTACTTGTTCTTTTTTTTTTTGTTTCCTCTTCTTCTTCTCCTCTTCCTTCATGCTCACTTGATTACAGAATGTGATCTCTCTTCCTTTGCTAATCTCCTCCTGCCTCAGATGCCAAGTTGCCAATCTCCATCATATGCAAATTCATAAAACAAGACAAATATTTACTAAAGTTTTAATATCGTAAGAGTTCAACCTCTTCATGCATTAATAAAACAATCATCACTCCCATTTTCTAGAATAAAGCTGACGCCATTATTAACCCCTGTATTTTTCAAAAATTTAATAACCAAAATTTCATATAATATTGAAATGTACAATGAAATGACAAAAATCCACAAAATCATTAGTGAGGCTTCTATTCTCGCTTTGTTCATTAAAACATGCAGAGAAGTTGACAAAATCTAATAATCATGCTATGTACATTTCTATATATTAAAAAACAAGAGACCCTCTACAAATCACAAACAACGGAGATGAGAGAAAAATCATTACCATAAATTTGGAAGGAAAAGTTGCCAGTCATTTCTCTGTTTTTTTCAATTGAAACGGAGATAAGAAACAATAAACAATTTGGAATAATGGTTGCTCGATCAAAACTCCAAGTTGGCTTCCAGCTGCATCATGTTTTGCTGTAAATATAATATTGTAAAATTGTTAACAGAGACAAGAAACGATAAACAATTTGGAATATTACAAAGTTATATATAACGCAAAATAATTTTCCTTCAGTTATTCCAAATAAGCGCATCTTGCATATTCCCATCTTGCATCTGCTCATACACCAGTGAGAATCTTCAGCACTTTTCGTCGAAGCAATACCCGATGGCCGAAACCACATGCGAAGAAGGAAGCCTTGAAGCGAAGAGCAAGCATAGGTGGAACAAAATAACCAATAATATAAAGCCACGTGGGAAACAAAACCTCCAAGTCAGCAATTCGATTAGTTTATTGATGAAATAGTAACGGTAGGACCAATAATGGTTCATTAAATGTTTTTAAGAAAATTAAAATAAATTATTTTAAATAAAAAAATTAAAATTATATATAACTACAAATTTTATTTATTTTATATAATATTATATAAATGAATAAAATTTAATAATTGAATCTATTAATACACTAATGTAATTAATGCGCCTTAATTATTATCATTTAATTTGCAACAAATGCAAAATTTTGGCTATGGTAGAAATGTGCCAGAAATAAGGAGCTGTCTCCGCCATTTTTCGTGGCTATCCCATACCCAATTGTACGGCATTTTTTCAGTCAACTGATATTAGGGAGGCTTCAAGAGCTGCTATTAAAAGATTAATTATAGGGAAATTTTATGCGAGCCTATGAATTTAAATTTGATTAATCATTGGTGCAAATTATTTTTATATTATAATTCATTTATAAGTTATTATGTGAATAAAAATTATTAATTAATCTTATTTTTTAAATTTATTAATAATGTAAAATATTTTACATTCAAAGTTGATCAAATTTAAACTCTATATATTTGGGTTACACTATCCCAATTATCATCATTAAAATAATATATCTTATGTTAAAGTATTACCAACACATAAATTGCAATTAGTTAACGAAAAGGTTAATTAGAAAATAAAAATATTATAATTTTCACCTCAAATTTTTAAGTAGGCTTAATAAAAAGTAACCATGTTGGTCCCTTATGGTATTGGTTTCATTTACTCCCTCTAAACACTAATATTTAATTTTAGCCCCCTAAATTGGTTTGTTGAAAAATTGGATCCAAACCTTTGACTTAACATTCAATTAATAACAGAAAATGCTTACCAGAAAGATTTCATTTCATGTGGCCTATCTTCCTTTCCATTTCGGCCAAAGTTTGTTTATTAATTGTACACATCAAGTGCAATATTGATCTTTTCCACTAATCTGTCAAAGAGGAAGAGAAAGAAAAATGAAAAATATGATACTAATAATTCAGCTCTCAACTTTTACAAAATTTCATCTTAAAATTTTAAGAAAATTAGATCCACCGATGCTAATCTCAAAACTAGAGAAATCCGTTAAAACATGAAGAAATAAAAGAACGAATGAAAAGAAAGTAAGGAGTTGGGGGGAAAAGAGACGCAGAGGTCGTGGTAGATCACACCCATCTCGGTTTTTTTATTATTATATAAGAACAATAATTATCTATATAAAATGATTGTGTTAATCATTCTATTTTAATCTTGTAATTAGTAAGGACATTTAAGTAATTAAAATATTAACGAGGGTTGATCATTCAACAAAAAATTACAACTTAAATTATTAATTACAGAAATAATAAGTTAAATTACATCTCCGGTATATATCAACTGTTTAAATTCAATGATTCCATCGTTGCCGCATTATTAATCGTTGTAATTCACTCAGTGTGATATATTTTTAATCGTTAATATTTTAATTATTTTTTAATAAAAATATAATCAAAAATTTTTAAATACATTATATGTAATTTTTATTTATTTTAAATTTTGACTCAATTTAAAGCTCACTTAAAATTAAATTACTGAAAAAATTCTAATTTTATTAGAGAATTATAAAAAAAATGGCATTGAACAAGATCTTTTAAAATAAATTAGTCCTAAGTGCATATGAAATTGACCTAAAATTTAAAAAAGTAAAGATCACATGTAATATACATAAAAATTTTGTTAAACTTTAGATAAAAACAATTTAAGTAAATAAAATATTAATAATTAAAAATATAAGTGAATAAATTATAATTTTTAAAATCACATGAATTAAATAAAAAAATTAAATCTTAAGTGTATAAAATATGATTTTTTAAATAAAACATGATAGCATTAATTTAACTTAATTATATGTCTGTTTAGTTGAAGTTTTTAGTTTATTTGATTTTAAAAGTAAAAATTCTTGTTTAAAAAAGTGTTTTTATAATAGCTTTTGAAATTTGCATTTTAAAATTTGTAAATTAAAACAAATAATAATATGTTTTATAATTTTCTTAATTTATTTTTCACAACAATTTTCTAATTAGAGACATATAATAAGCAAGCAAAGTTAAATGGACCAAATATGAACAAACTTTTTACCTGGACCTATATGCATAGGTTCAAATATCAATAAATTATATTGCAGTATCACTTTTTGAACTTATTTTTAAAGAAGTGTTAGCGTTGATTTTTATTTCAAATAAATGTCGATTTTATGAATTATTACTATTATATTTCTAAAATATCCCTTTTCAAGCATTAGAATACGGTTATGAATTAAGAACTTATAAAAGGTATAGTCTCATAATTAGTTAACTAATTTTTGTATATGATCACTTATTTTTATTCATCTTCCCATGATCTTTTCATAAAAAATAAGAAAATTTAAGTTCGATGGGAGCTCATCTAGTAAAAAATGTATAAATTGAGCTAAAACTTTAAATAACTATAATTTTATGCTCAATTGCTCATTTTGGGTGAATTTTTTTTAATTCCAAGCTCTAATTAATGAAAAAAGATATTTTTCAATATTTTTTAATTTTTCTTTATTTACCTATTATTTTTCTAATTTTGATATCATTTTTGTCAATTTAAATTCATTCAAATTTCATATAAAAAATTTTGTTCTCTAACTCTTTTGGGGTCTAGTAGTGCCATAAAATTTTTTTAATAAATAAAATTATTAAAAAATAATATATTAATATTTATAAATCATATAATAATATGTTATTATTTCATTTTAAAATAGTAATACCAATAATTTTTTTTAAAAAAATGAATAAAATAAGTTTAATTAATAATTAAATTATCAAATAACAGCATGTTACTATTTCATTTCAAAATAGTAATATCAATAAAAAATCTTAAATAAATGTATAAATTAAGTCTAATTAACAATCAAAATACAAAAAAAAAATCATATAGTAACTATCAAAGAACAATATATTACTATTTATAAATAATATAGTAATATGTTACTATTTCATTTTAAAACAGTAATACAAATAAAAAATCTTCGAATAAATAGATAAAAACAAGTGTAATTAACAACTAAATTATCAAATAATAACATGTTATTATTTATTTTTTAGACAATAACATATTACTATTTCATTTCAAAATAGTAACATTAACAAAAAAATCTTAAATAAATGTATAAATTAAATCTAATTAATAATCAAATAATCAAACTGTCAAAATAGTAACACCAATAAAAAATTTTAAATAAATAGATAAATTAATTCTAATTAACAACCAAATTGCCAAAGAAGAGAATGTTACTATTTATTCTCCAGATAGTAAATAGTAACATATTATTATTTCATTTCAAAATAGTAATACTAATAAAAAATCTCAAATAAATACATAAATTAAGTTAATTAATAATAAAATTGATAAAAAAAAGAAGATATTAATATTTGTTCTTTAGACAATAATATATTATTGTTTCCTTCTAAAATGAAATAACTACTCAAAACAATAATATGTTGCTATTTTGCTTTAAAATAGTAATACCATCCAATTACCTCAAATAATTAGATAAATTAATTCTAATTAATAACTAAATTGTCAAATAACAGTATGTCACTTTTTGTTATCCAAACAATAATATGTTACTATTTTATTTCAAAATAATAACCCCAATTAAAAATTGAAAATAAATTGATAAAATAAGTCTAATTAACAACCAAACTGATAAAGAAAAAGATGTTACTATTTCGTTTCAAAACAGTAATACTAACGAAAAACTTCAAGTAATGGATAAATCAAGTCTAATTAACAACCAAATTATCAAAGAAAAAGATATTATTATTATTATTATTATTATTTATTCTCCAAATAATAAGATGTTACTAATTAATAATCAAATTGATAAATTAACTCCAAATAAATTAATAAATTAAGTCTAATTAATAATCAAATTATTAAAGAAGATGATATTACTATTTATTCTCCAGATAGTAATATGTTATTATTTTATTTCAAAATAGTAACACCAATAAAAATTTTTAAATAAATACATAAATTAAGTCTAATTAATAACTAAATTGTAAAAAAAAAAAAGATATTACTGTTTGTTCTCTAAACAGTAACATGTTACTATTTCATTTTAAAATAGTAATACCAACTAAAAATCTTAAATAAATAGATAAATTAAATCTAATTAACAATCAAACTGTTAAAGAAGAAGATGTTACTGTTTCATTTCAAAACAATAACACCAATCATAAACCCAAAATAAATAGATAAATTAAATGTAATTAACAACCAAATTACTAAATAATAACATAGTACTATTTATTTTCTGAATAATAATATGTTACTATTTCATTTCAAAATAGTAATGCCAACAAAAAATCTTAAATAAATAGATAAATTAAGTTTAATTAACAATCAAATTATTCAAAAAAATGTTATTATTTTATGTGGAAACGGTAATATCAAATAAAAACTTACAATAAACTAACAATTCAAGTATGATTAACAAAAATTGATAAAAAAATAGCATGTTACTATTTTTATAACAAATGGTAATATATTGGTTTCTTCTAGTGACATTTTTATTTGGTCTGAAAAAGTAATACCAATAAAAATATATCATAAATAGATAAAATAAAATATTATTAATAATAGAATTTTAACAAAATAATGTATTACTATTTCCATAAGAAACAGTAACACTAAACAAGATGTTATAGATATTATCATTTTATATGAAAATAGTAATATCAAATAAAAATTAAAAATAAATTGACAAATCAAGCATGATTAATAATAAAAATCAACAAAATAACATAATTCAGCAACACTAATAAAAAAAATACTATAAATAGAGAAAATGAGGTATTATTAATAATGAAGTATGTTTTATATAGAAATAGTAAATAGAAATAGTAACATCAATTTTGATATTATTATTTTATGTGAAAATAATAATATTAAATAAAAAAATTTTACGACGATTTCTATAATATCTTTGTTCGATTTATCGATTTGTTTGATTGGGAATGTGTAATAATGAAATATGACTCATCTATTTTTATTTTTGTATTTTTGTTCTTCCTGATATTGAAACATATCGCAAAAAATTTTACAACAATTTTTATAATATCTTTGTTCGATTTATCGATTTGTTTGATTGGGAATGTGTAATAATGAAATATGACTCATCTATTTTTATTTTTGTATTTTTGTTCTTCCTGATACTGAAACATATCGTTTGAATTTATGTGCATTTCGATAAATTGGTAGAGCCCGAGTGCACTTGAATGGAAAAAAAATCACTTCAAATACCTCATTGTAATAAATTATAATAATTAATATTAATATGATGTTTTCTCTTCAAATATTTTACTGTCAAAAAAACAAAAAGGTTCACTCCACCTTCATTGCCCGTTTGTATAAGCTCATGAGCCCGCCCATACAATTTATATTTTACAAATTATATTAAATTAAAATTTTAAAATATTAAATTATTTTTATTATAATTAAAAACATATATTTCATATATAATTATAACAATCCTCAAATTAATTTATATAACTTATAGTTTAAATTATTAAAATTTATATAATTTCATATATAACTATAAATTATATTAATTAAATTATTAAAATTTTAATGTTATATCATTTTTATTATAATTAATTATATATATATATAGAGAGAGAGAGAGAGAGTTAATCCTTGCGGACCTGCCCGCTTAAATCCCAAAAAATTGCAACCATAAAATTTTTTTATCATTCCATCTTGCATTCGCCCCACACTCACATTGTCCGTGGACCTTTTCTGTATACCTTCCCACATCGGGATATCCTTTGTTTTTTCTCAAATTTAAAAATATTTTTTAAGAAAAATAAAAGCATAGTTAAATATCCATATTTATTGAACATTCGTCGGTGGGGATGGCAAACCAGAAGATGCGATGCACAACAAAATTTCGCACTCTGGCAGCGGAAAATTTCTTGTGACAACCCCCAGTCACTATAAAGCTATCTTGGTGAAAATAAGGACCACCTAATATACAGCGTTCTTTTCTGACCCTTTTCCTTCAAACTGGTTGCTTTCTCAACCTCACAGACAGGGACATGAGCTCTACCCGCCGGTTCTCCAATGTCCCAGGATCTTCATTTCATAATTGTCCGTAAACCCCAGCAAGTTAGCCACATGGTCGCCCACAGTTTCTCTCCACTTTACAATACACCCATATGATTCTCTGCCACAATGATATCATTTATCGTACGATAGTACAACCACGTGGCAACATGGGGAGAGCTGGATAGCGAGAGTACCGTCTTCTCTCTCTCTCTCTCTGTGCATGCAAAGTCCGATCCTCTTTTATAACTGGTAAATTAAGGATATATATTATATAATAACGTAGCTCTGCGATTCCATAAACCGACCCAACTATCTACCTATTTACAATCTCACCACTGGTCGCAAACTAACTAGCTTCAACAGCTCAAGTTGGTTCACAAGTAGTATATTGCACGATTTGATCAGCTCTAAGTTACTAGAAATTGACCGATTCATTGAACACTTACAAGTCTTTGACAGAATGCAGAGCCTTGCATGCTGCCTAGCTCATTCATAGCTAACATTGCTACACAGGCAAACCCATAAGACAAGGAATCAAGGATAGAGTAAACAAAATAATAAGATCAGGAAGAAGTACAAAACGAACACAACTGGTGTGAACGCTTTCTGATTTCCTAAGTATCGAATAACATTAGTTTGAAAATGAGAGGAACCTGCTTCCCAACGTTTATTATTTCTGCCAAGTGCTAATGAACGGTGAGCGCTATGGACAGAACAAAATAGTTGATAACTTCATATAGCTGTTTGATAAATTTCATGGCCTACATGAACAATAGTGGTTTATGTTTATGCGGCGGGGTCACGAACTTCGAAGAAGGAGCGATTCTTAACCACGATGTCGTACATGTGAAAGTGTTTGAAGTTTGCAAAAGTTTTGGGCAGAGATAAGAGGTGGGTGGAGGAGTGGGAACGGTGGAACTGGACGAGGTCAGTGTTGGTGGAGTTGCTGTGGTAGCGAGTCCAGCCGAGTTCATTGAGTCTTTGCTCGAGTTCGGAGAAGGAGCGAATGACCTGGTTGGTAGGGAGGTAGACGAGGACTCTGGGTCTGGCGCCGGGGGCGGTGGCTGTGCCAGGGTACGGTGACTCTTTGTGCTCGAACGATTCTCGGGTTGGGTTGGCGATCAGTCTCGCCACCCCATTCTTGTCGAAAACCCACACGCCTGACATTCTCCAACACTGCTCTCCGTCTGTGACTGAGCTCCCTTGATTTGTTAGGGGAGTCTGCGATGTGTTTGAGAGAAAATGTGGGATGACAGCATTATACAAAGATAAGGGTTTTAATGCATAAAATTTAATGAGATATATATTAAATTTTATATAATCTTTCAAAAAAAATTTAATTTAATAATTCTCAGCTTATTAACAAGAAGTGTTTCTAAGGTAATTTTAGAAATTTGATATCTGAATATAGTAAAATATAAAAAATTATAAAAATTTTAATAATGATTTAATAATTTTATTCATTAATATATATTTTATTATATCATCTTGAATATCAAATTTTTATGAACACTTTAGGATTCACTTCAATAAAATTAATTATGTATAAATTAAAATTTATTTTTCTTCATATATAATATATGTATACAAGAATTTATATAGTAATATATGTATTATCATATTAATTATATATTAAATTTATTTTTTTAAGTTATAAATTATATAATAATATATTAATCATTAAATATAATCATACGTCATGTGTACTAATATACCCAACTGCTGCCAGAAACAGAGACGAGTAAAAACAAAAATTAAAGGACTTTTGTAACATACATTTTTTTCACTATCACATAACTCTATTAAAAAATTGTGGAGTTTAAAATTCTATAAATTTCGGTTTTGTAGACTTATGGTCTGTTACGAAAATGTACAGGAAATATATGAAAATATATCCAATTTTTCTCAACTTCACATGAAACTCTAGACTTGAGTAATGATACAGATTATCAGAATCAATTATCTTCAAATCTCGCAGCAAAGTTCCCAGCGGATTAAGAAGATATCACTTTTAAAAAGCAAAACATTGTATTATAGGAAAAATAAGTGAAGTTAACTCCATAATCATAATATGCGTATACAAAACTGGAAAAATAGTAGTGTAAAGAGGAAATTAGATTGATTCTCTCTTTCCTGCAACGGCCATGGGATTGAGCTGGCTGTTTCTGACTTGAAATTCAAAATAACTGAAGACCCTATCACTGAGAACTAGTTATAGCAAGCTAGACCTATTTTCAGCGCAGTTTGATACCGTCCAGCCAAAGAAACCCAGTACGGGGCATGGGGACTATAATGATTATGATGAGGGTTGCGTGGCTGCAACTACGATGTGCTCAAAAACAGGCAAGCTTTCTGCAACTAGATTGCTGGGGTTGAGATAGAGAAAAGATATCACGGCGGGAAACTCAAGCCTATCCTACACGTCCCATGAACCCCTGTTATGTCGTAGAAGGTCTTCACCCTTCGCTTCACAAATCTAATCTATTGTTTGAATGAGAATAAAAATAAAAAAAATTAAATTAAAAATAAAAATAAAAAATCATTAGAATTTAAATTGTTAAAAAAAATTAATTATAAATTTAATATTTAATATTTTTATCTTTTTTTTCCATTTAAATCCAAGGAAAAAGAAAATTTTAAAAATTCCTTTTTTTTTCAATTTTTTTTCCTTTCAAACAAGCTTAAAGAAGTGGAAGGAGAAAGAAATTAAATGAAAAAAAAGTTGGGAAGAAAGAAGTGGGAGAGTGAAGAATTTCTTTTATGTTGTTTGGAATGAAAAAAGTTAGGAGAGAAAGAAATTAGAGAAAAATTATTTTTTTTTTAAAGGGAAAAGTGAGAAGAGAAAAAAATTGTATTTGTGTGAAATGATCATTATGCCTTTATATATAAAAGATGAAGATAGTAAAATATTAAAAAATAAATTTCTAAAAGATAATTAAAAATTTTTAAAATAAAATATCTCAAAAAAACTTATCAAAAATAAAATATTTTTTAAAATATCTACAAAAAATATTCATACAATATTTTGGTGGTAAGGTATTTCTCCTACATAAATTTATTGAAATTGAAATTTTTATTAAAAAATAAAATGAATTATATATAAATTTTTATGAAGTAACTTTATAACAAATAGGATTTATCATTCGATTATTTCATTTGCACATTAATAGGGGAGCAAAATTAACTTTAAAGCTAACATTATAAAATTAAGTCATTATATATTAAAATTGCTATAACCAAACTACTTTTGAATGATTGATTGTGATATTTAACATTATTACAATTATTTTTTTTGCACTTTTATTTGCTTCATCACTTTTTTTTTACTTTATTCATACAATTACACATTTCTTCTACAATTAATTTTTTTTTGGAATGTGTAATTCTAAATTCTAAATATTTAATACACAGACTTTCTACATTATTATAAATTTATATACCATCAAGCTAAGCTAATCAATTGGGATGATGATGGTTCCGAGCTATGTATAGGAGAAGAATTGAAAAAAAAATCGTTTACAATTTTAAAAAAATATTGCAGAGAAAAAAAATTAGAACTTAGGTCAAGTGTCAACCCAAAACAAGTCACATGTGAATCGAGTTAGATGTACATGACCCGACAAGGGCACCCAAACCCAAGCCAGCAGATTGACAGATCAATGGCTTGCGCAATAAGTCTACTGGCAGTTAAGACTGTAGTTAGGCTAGCCTCTTTTTCTCCTATCAGAGTTCGTTGCTAGCAATCGACAAAGCTAGCAGCATGTAGCCGAGCATTCACGCCTGGCAGAAGTCACAAATTAAATGTCCTTGTCGCTTTGAACCTTCAACAATAGAAACGACAAATCGAGGAAAGCAATATCAAACTGCATGATTACTTACACAAACACGGTTGAGCGATCAGCTAACGAGAGATTCGCAGTGGCAATGAAGCTTGACTAATAGTGGGTTTGTGAGAGTGTTGTTGACTAAAGGCAGGGGCAACAATAGGAAATTTGGAACTTCTCCTCACGCGTGGGGAGAAGTTTTTTTTGTGGGCCCTACTTTATTTTTAGGACAAAATTTCTTCTCCTTCCCATTTCATCCTTAGTTCCAAATAGGAGAGATGTAAAATTTATCTCCTAACTTCTTTCTCTCTCAATTTCTATCGTTTCAAACAGAGGCTTAAAGTAGAATTTATAATTATCTCATGATTCTTATTTATTTATATTTATTCTTATTTATATTAATTTTAAATTTAAAATTACTTGAATTATTATAATTATATTAAATAAGAGTTTATATAAATAATATTATAAATAAAAAATATTACAATAATATATTTTATTGATTTACTCAAAAAATATATATTAATATTTTAATATAAATTTAAACGTTTTAAAATTATATATTTTAAATTATTATAATATTTATATATGTGATTTTGTTAATTCTCATTTAAAAATAATAAAAAATGCGCTATTATAATATTATAATGAATAGAACGAAACGTTCCATCAAATGGAGCACATGAAACTTTCCCGACAAACGAACGGATATTCTGAAATGAAATTATTTGAAGCAAAACTGTGTGCATATATACCCTGGATATAGAGGACCTTCAATGGGTTTCTGCCCATATTTCCGCCATGCCCCAAAATCAGCGGAGAGATTTTCTGTAGTTACGGGGCACTCCACTTTCTTCTGCTGGCTCTTTCTGTGTAACAACTAAAAAGAAAGAGATGAACTGTTTTCAGTAATACTGTTACCAACTCTGTAAAGATGAACTGTTTTCAGTAATACTGTTACCAACTCTGTAAAGTTTTACTCTTTTAGTTGTAATGTAATGCAAAGTTCAACTATTTCCTGATTTTGTATTTTCTTTTCACTTTTCTTCTTTCTCTTTTTCATTTTCATTTTATCTAAGAATGGGTAAATTTTAAATTTCAATTTTTTTTACTATTTTTCTTTTCTTTCCGGAAATTAAGTAAAGGACACGTATTTATCAATTTTTTTAAATTTTAATTAGTATGCAAAATCCAACAATTTTTTTATTAATTTTTTAAGGTGTTGAATGTATATCAGAATTAGAATTTCAATAATGCGATAAATTGAAACAGTCATTTAATTAGTATGCAAAATTCAACAATTTTGAATGCGCTAAAAGAAAAGCAGAATGAAATTTAAGAGTTTATGATAATTGACATAACTCTTTTCACTAATCAAGTTTTATATTAATTATTATCAAATGAAAAATAAAACTATATATTAATATTAATTAATAGGAAGATAGTGATTGTTTGACGAAGAATTGCAACGATTCACAATATTCTTTCCAGAGAGATGTTATTTTAATTAGCTTCACGGCATTAGATTCCACCCACCCTACCACTGATTTGGGGTTTCATTAACCCATTTGATCTTAGTAGGGTGGGATACTCGAGTCTAAAGTGAATAATTATAATTACTAGTTTTTAAGCCCGTGCATATCACCCGTCAGTATTTAATAAAAAATAATAAATTTTAATAAATATTATAATTGATTCATATATTAAAATATATTATTTAATATATAAAAATAAAAATTTAAAAATAAATAAGATATTTTTATTATTTAAGATTTTATTATAAGTAACTTAATTATATAAATATAAAATAAAAGAGATGAAAAAAGAAATAAGAATGAGAAAGAGTTAAAAAAAGAAATAATCTATGTGCAATAAAATAATAAGAGTTAAAAATAAAATATATAAAAAATTAATTCAACCATATAAAATGAATGAATTATTAAAAAAAATTATAATAAAAAGAAAGTAAATTGTATTCTATCTATATTATTCAATTCAATATATTATATTTGAACTTCAAATAGTAGGAGTGAATATGAAAAAAGAAGAAATACATATAATATAATAGATGAAATGAGAAAAAAAAATAGTATATAGAATAAATTTTTTTTACAAAATCTTAACTAATGTATTTTTAAATTAGAATATAATACTTAAATTATTTAAAATATTTTGTTATAAAAACATATTCTATTGAATTTTTAATATTTAATTATATTTAAGCTATATTATAATAATATAAATAAAAATACAAAAGGATAAAAATAAAAAAAATCCGAGCAATGTTGATAGGGAAAAATTCTTTTTCATAGCCCAACATGCCTCCCAACCAAAAAAAAGGCCAAAAAAACTTTCTTTCTTAATACAGTATAGATATAAATTATGTTGCAAAAAAATTAATATTTTATTTTTTCCAAAATTTTTAGCTATATTTATTTTTTTTATCAACATAACATCTTCATACTTATAAATAATATAAATAAATTTTAACTCATGATAAATTAAAATTAATTTAGACATACATAATATTACCTGATTAATTAAACTAGTATTGTTTTTCATATATTTTTATATCAATATATTTTTATATATTTTTTTAAATTTTACATTAAAAAAATTAAAATTAAAATTA
Source organism: Sindora glabra (assembly GCA_020226215.1). Lineage (NCBI taxonomy): Eukaryota > Viridiplantae > Streptophyta > Magnoliopsida > Fabales > Fabaceae > Sindora > Sindora glabra. The sequence continues at coordinate 70,264,699 of CM035229.1, forward strand.
ATGAATTATATAAAATATTTTGATAAATTTACTTATTCATTTATTTTATAAACTTTTACCACTTTTATATTGAAGAATTCATATATCTCCTTGATGAAAAGAAAATAATAAAATAACTTTAGCTTATTAAAAATACTATTCTAATAAAAGTATTTATAGATCATATTTAAAAAAAATTCCAACATATGCAGAGAGACAACATATAAATCAAGAAAATATTAAAAAATTTAAAAATTAATTCTAATTTTTTGAAATTTTTATTAAAAATAGAGAATCTAATTGACTCATTCAATTTATATATTTTATATTAAATATTGAACTTATTTAAAATATTTTTATAATAAAAATATTTATGAATCATATTTAAAATAACTTTCACATAAAATAAATATTTTAAATATTATTCTATCATTAAAAAAATTCTACACTAATTACTTCAAATTAAATGTATTCTTTAATATAATAGATAAAAGAAAGAGAACCAATATTTGGATTATAAAATATAAATAAAATTTCATTGATTTAAATATTTTTATTAAAAATAGGATGTGTAAATAATTAATTTAGTTATTACTTTTTATAACCTTCACTTATTTAAAATATTTTATAATAAAAATAAAATATGTCATATTATATTTATACTATTTAGCAATTTTAATGTATAAACCATAAATGATAAGAGTTAAAAATAAAATATATATTAAAATAAATTAATTTACCTAAATAAAATTTTATCATATTTAAAATATTTTCACTATAAAAAATTTGTACTCTAATGAAATTTTGTAAAATCTTAATTAATATATTTTTAATTTGACATACAAAACCTAAAATTTAATATAAAAAAAAGTTAACAAAATTTAAATAAATAAATTGGATTTTAGTCTTTAGGTGTTATATTTATAGAATTAAACTATAACAAATTTATAGTTGTCAATAAATAACAATTTAATTGTAAATAATATAAATAAAAAGAAAATAAAGTATGAGAAATAGTACATGAAGTACAAAGTATTAACAAAATTTTAGTTGATATGTATTTAATTTGACATATAATACCCAAAACTTGAGATTCATAAATTCTTAACAAAATTTAAATAAATGAATTTGATTTTAATCTTCAATTTTTGTATTTAAGAATATAATATTTATATAATAAAATTTTAATTTATTTAAGATATTTATAAAAAATTAAATATAAAATAAAAAATATTAAGAGTTAATAATAAAATATATAATATAACAAGTCAATTTATTAAATAAAAATTTTAAATGAATGAATTATTTAAAATATTTTATCATAAAAAATCATCTTATATTAAATTTAAAGATTCTATAATATTAAAGATTAATAGTAAAGATATAAATTATTATTATTATTCTATAATATTATAATATTATTAATTTTATAATATTATTGTTATTATATTATATTATTATTTTTATTATAATATTTAAAAAGTAAAAAAAAAGAGACAGTGTTGAGCGGGTTAATTTTTTTCTCCCAACCCAACACATGTCTAAAAAAAAAAGTACCCTTACCCCTAAAAACTTTTGATTAATAGTAAGATATAGATATATAGTGATATTATTATGTGAATTATAAATAGTAAAAGTAAATATAAAAAATTTAATAAAATAAACAAACAAAAAGGAAATAGTGTTAGAATTATAAAATCTTGATAAAATTTTAATTAATATATATTTGATTTAAAATATATAACTTAATGATTGATACAAAAATTCATAAATTTTGAGTAAATAAATTTTATTTGAATTTCCAAATTTTTTATCAAAAAGAAAATATATAATTAATTCATCCAATTATTACTTTTTGTATTTATAATTTAAATTATTAAATATATTTAATAATTAAAATAAAAATATATCAATCTATTTTTAATATTGAATGAAATTAGAGTTTGAATTGCAAATAAAAAGAGTTGACATGTAAAAAGAAAAAATATGTAATAAAATATATGAAAGATAAATAAAAAGCATGCATATTATAAAATCTAAATAAAATTTCAATTGATTTGTATTTAGTTTAAAATAAATCACTTTAGGAGTCGTTTAGTTCGCAGCAACAACATAGAAAATTGGACTTTCCAGGATATAAACTACTATAGAGTTGTTTAATTGCGTAAATGGAAGGAAATGGATCTTTCTGAGAACTTGTATTTCTCATAAAACATAGGAGATCACTTACCCACTCCCTCCTAGGTAAGTTTTATTTCCTGCATTTTTAATTAATTCATGGATAAAAATGACCCTGTTAAAATAAGTTAATACCAATTTTGCCCTTTTTATTGAATATCAGGTTTCACTTCTTCATGTATGTCATTGTTTCTCAAGCATTTCCCGTCTCCTCTCAACCCTAACAACAGTTTCCGACAACTGTACTAGTGATTTCTGATTCTCGAGATTCTCTCATCTCCTCTCAACCCTAGCAGCAATTCCCGGCAATGGTACTAGTGATTTCTGGTAAGCCTTGATGACCTTACTCATTATATTTCTTCTTTTTATATTATGTAAGCTACAACCTTCATAATTGAAAATTTTTATCCTTCCCGACTTTCCATCAAAGAAAAGGAGCTGCAGCGTCGGAACACGAATAATAATAAAATAATGACAGAATTTGATAAAAAATGGTGTATGCTCATGGTTTAGCAAATTAGGATGTTTAATCCACCTCCCACGGCAGAGTTTCTGGATATGATATCGTTATTGTTTGCCTGTTGACTACCTTGAAAAAGATAAATAGTATTTGTTGAATTCAAATTACTAAAAGTGGCTGACCATATTTTCATTGCTCTTCTAATTTATAAATTCTTGCATGTAATTTGCCTATGTCATACAGTTATGGTTCACTTACCATTGAGTAAAAAGAAGAAGATTGTTACTATATATATTGTGTTATACACACAGATGATGCTCATGATTTTAGAGGCTATTGCTGAATTTATGTATCTTCTGTCCTTTTTGGACATTAAATTGCCCAAGCCTATATCCTATATATTTGACAGTTGTGCTGAAGAAAGATATTATGCCAGGCTTTTAAATCTCGGGCCAATGATTCAAGAAAGTGACTTAGCATGCTCAAACAACTTTAGGATGAATAGAGCCTATTTTTCTAAGTTATGTGATATGCTTAGAGATGTTGGAAAGTTATAAGGAAATAGGAATACTAGTTTAAAGGAGATAGGTTACTTTATTTCTATTCACACTTTCTCATGACACAAAAAATCGAAGAACTCAATTGTATTTTAGGAGAAGTGGTGAGATAATATCTAGGCACTTCAATTCAGTTCTTTACGCTGTCCTTAGATGCCATGATATTCTACTAAAGAAACTTGAGCTAGTGACAGAGAATTGCTAAGATGAGAGGTGGAAATGGTTTAAGGAAAGTTAAAATTTTTAGGAAGATTAGATGAATGTATAAATATTTATAAATATATACAGTATCTATTAATAAGTTATATATATACATACTGCAGAATTGCTTAGGTGCTTTGGATGGAAGTCATATTAAGGTTCGTGTTAGGGATAAAGATAAAGTTAGGTTCAGGAATAGAAAAGGAGAACTCACTACTAATGTGTTAGTTACGTGCATGTGAAATTTGTAATTTATTTATATATTGCCTGGTTGGAAAGGGTCCACACATGATAATAGAGTGCTTCGAGATGCACTTTTTAGAAAAAATATTTTGATAGTTTCACAAAGTAACAACATAGGTATCTTGACATTGCTCAATTTGAACCAAGGAGCTTATTTAAGATGAAATTATTTAACACTTATCTTGGTTAATTATAGGTAACTACTATTTGTGTGATGCCGGATACATGAATTGTGAGGGATTTCTAACACCATTTAGAGGCTAGAGATATCATCTAAGTGTGTGGAAGAGTGGGGCTCAACCAGTATCTGCTGAGGAATATTTTAATATAACGCATTCTTAAGCAAGAAATGTTATTGAGAGGTGTTTTGGATTGTTAAAAATGAGATGGGGTATTTTAAGATGTACAACTTGATATCCTAGGAGAACTGTGGATAGAATTATCTTAACTTGCGCATTGATGCATAATTTCATTCGAACATACATGAGTGTGGATCCCATGGAGCCCTTGCTTGTGGATGGTGAGGAAGAAGAAAATGATGAATTTAATATTGAGATTATGGAATCTAAAGCTGCATGTAGTACATTCAGACATGATCTTGCCAATGAGATGTACAATGCATGGTTGGATGACACCACATCATTGAACAGGATTTAGGAAAAATTATGTAACGTATTTTACTTGTATTGCATTTATAGATTGATAGACAATATACACTTTATTCTTATATTATTTTTATCTGAATTTGTAATAAAATCTGATTAATGACTTCGCCTTTTATTGAACTAGTAGTATGATCATCCTAAATTGCTAAATCATGAGCAGAATGCCATTCTTATGAATTTCTATGTTTCCTCTCTCTCTATCTTTCCTTCTTTATAGATGAGTCAACCAAAAGCTCAAAAAAATGCTAACCAAGGTGGTAACGATGCGAACCCATTTAGAGGATGCATAAAATGGGGAAGCGCTAAGGATCGTGCATTAATTAGTGTAATGATGGATCTTGTGGAGTTGGGTAGTTAGAAAACGAACAATGGTCAGTTTAAGAATGGTGCTTACAATAAGTTAGAACAACTTATGGATCAAAAGCTTTCTGGGTGTGGTTTGAAGGCTAAATCACATATCGAATCTCGTATCAAGTATTTGAGGAATTAATATAATGCTATTGCGGCGATACTTGATCCAACTGCCAGCGAATTTGGATAGAATGATGAAGAAAAGTTCGTAACATGCTCGAAACCAGTCTGGGATGAATGGGTGAAGGTAATATTTTTTATTATGCTTTTTCTTCTATGCACATATGTGTGTCGGTGTATATTTCTATTTATTGATGATAGCTTTTAAAGTTTTACCTTTTTCTCTCATTATGTTTTCCATTCTTTTATGCTAGAGCCACAAAAATATCGTGGGGTTAAGAAACAAGTCATTTCCATTTTTTGATGATTTAGCCAAAATATTTAGGAAGGATAGAGCCATTGGAGATGAGGCTGTAAATCCATAAGATGCATTAGAGGGGATGGAAGACGAAGTAAGGGATAGAGAAGAAGAAGAGCAAGAAGAACATGTTCCTGTTTTTTCTGTGAATGACACTTACCCAGTCCCTCCATGTGCCCCGATGGGAACTTTTTCCTCAACCACCCTATTAAACCGTAGGTCAAAGAAGGTAAAGACAAAAAATTTGAAAGTTTTGAGAGAATTTTCTTCTAGATTTGTACGAATGGGTGATGTGATAGAGGATGCAAGTAAACACATAGGCGCTTGGGTTCTTGTTTCCAATATGAATCTGATTCTACAGGGAGAAGGATGTAAGTGACTAGTGAGATTATGAAGATTGATGGCTTAACTTCTACCCAAGTTATGAATGTGGCAAGAAAAATTGCTCTCAACCTCCTAGAAGTTAATTTCTTTTTTAGCCTTCCAGAAGATTTTAGAGCTGCTTATGTGCATGGTTTGTTACTTCCAGATCAGTGAAGTTCTATGAAAACTAGTAGTCATTAGGAGCCAACACGCTCACTAAACTCACGTTATGTTGTTGAACTTTTGTGTGTGCACCTATTTTTTAGACACTTATTTGACATCGGACCCATAATGTATTAGTTGATGTGACTTCTGGTTAATGTACATAAACTACTGAACTGGATTTCCTCAAGCTTTTGGTGGAATATAACAATACATTTTCATTTTTTTTCATGGCAATTCTATTGAGACTCCTGCAGTACAGTTCAATTCATTTTGTGCATCATCTACAGACATGATTACACATTATCTTGGATGTTACTGTTTTGGATGAAAACAGTAACACCTAAAAATGCAACCCGTTGTAGTGTGAGAGAAGCATGTTTATTGCTGGGGGGTCTGTGCACTATTAAGTGGCCAATTCGCCTAGAAAAGTAGGCCAACCAGCTGCATGTTACTGTTTAGGCTGATGGCAGTAACATCGTTGAGGCTGATGGTGAATTGATCCCAGGGGGGTTACAAGTGGTTGGAATCTAGGTCTTGTTAGTTAATTATGTAACTTGACGCGTTCCTCTCTGCCTAAGATCCAACAACTGCCTATTTGTGGGATGTTACTATTTTGGATGAAAATAGTAACACTCAAGAATGTGGCTCATGAATGACAGTCAGATGCATTTCCACTTCTGGGTTAGACCCTGCTATGCATTGGCTACATCACCTGAGAAAGCAGGCCAACAAGCTGCATTGGCTACATCACCTGAGAAAGCAGGCCAACAAGCTGCATTGGCTACATCACCTAAGATCCAACAACTGCCTGTTTGTGGGATGTTACTGTTTTAGACGAAAATAGTAACACTCAAGAATGTGGCTCATGAATGACAGTCAGATGCATTTCCACTTCTGGGTTAGACCCTGCTGTGCATTGGTTACATCACCTGAGAAAGCAGGCTAACAAGCTGCATGTTACTGTATTGGTCTGAGACAGTAACATCCTCGAGGCTGTTGGAGTTTTGAGCCTAGGGGGTTACAAGTGATTGGAAGTTAGGTCTGGGTGATTAGTTATGTCACTTGATAAGCTCTTCTCCGGATAAGATCAAAGAACTGCTTATTTTGGGATGTTACTGTTTTGGGACCAAAACAGTAACATCCCATATGTTGTTGGAGTTTTGAACCCGAGGGGTTACAGGTGGCTGGAAGTTGAGTCTGGGTAGTTAGTTATGTCAACCGTATAAGATCAAAGAACTACGTATTTAGGGATGTTACTATTTTGAATCAAAATAGTAACATCCCATATGCTATTAGAGTTTTGAGCCCGACGGGTTACAGGTGGCGGGAAGTTGAGTTTGGATGGTTAATTATGTCACTTAACAAGTTCCTCTTCGGTTAAGATCAAAGAACTACCTATTTGGGGGATGTTATTATTTTAGACCAAAATAGTAACATCCTATATGCTATTGGAGCTTTAAGCCCATGGGGTTACAAATGGCTGGAAGTTGGGTCTGGACGATTAGTTATGTCAATTGACAAGTTATTCTCCGAATAAAATCAAAGGACTGTCTATTTGGGGATGCTACTGTTTTGGACCAAAACAGTAACATCATTGAAGTTGTTAGAGCTTTAAGCCTGGGAGGTTACAGGTTAATGGAAATTGGGTCTAGGTGGTTAGTTATGTCACTTGACAAGTTCTTCTCTGTATAAGATCAAAGAACTACCTATTTGGGGATGTTACTATTTTGGATCAAAACAGTAACATCCTCAAGGCTGTTGGAGCTTTAAGCCCGAGGGGTTATAGGTTGCTGGAGGTTAGGTCTGGGTGATTAGTTATGTCACTTGACAAGTTCTTCTCCATATAAGATCAAAGAACAACCAATTTGGGCAAAACAGTAACATCATCGAGGTTGTTGGAACTTTAAGCCTGAGAGGTTACAAGTGGTTGGAAGTTGGGTTTGGGTGGTTAGTTATGTCACTTGATAAGTTCTTCTTCGTATAAGATCAAAGAACTGCATATTTAGGGGATGTTACTTTTTTGAATTGCATATTTGGGGAATTTTACTGTTTTGGATCAAAATAGTAACATCTCATATGTTGTTGGAGCTTTGAGCCTGGAGGGTTACAGGTAGCTGGAAGTTGGGTCTGGGTGATTAGTTATGTTACTTAACAAGTTTCTCTCCGGTTAAGATCAAAGAACTGCCTATCTGGGGATGTTACTGTTTTAGACCAAAATAGTAACATCCCATATGCTGTTGGAGCTTTAAGCCCGGGGATTACAGGTGGCTGGAAGTTAAGTCTGGGTGGTTAGTTATATCACTTGACAAGTTCTCTCCGATTAAGATCAAAGAACTACCTATCTGGGGATGTTATTGTTTTGGACCAAAACAGTAACATCCCATATGCTGTTGGAACTTTGAGCCTGGCGGGTTATAGGTGCCTGGAAGTTAAGTCTGGATGGTTAGTTATGTCACTTGACAAGATATTCTCCGTATAAGATCAAATAACTACCTATTTGGGGGATGTTATTATTTTAGACCAAAACAGTAACATCCCACATGGTGGTCGGTAACTGTGTCTGGGTGGTTAATTATGTCACTTGACAAGTTTCTAGCTGGATAAGATACAAGAAATGCCTTTTAATAGGATGTTACTATTTTAGTCGAAAATAGTATCACCCGACAAAATGGCCTGTGTGCATGTGAGAGATGCATGTCTATCGCAGGGGGACCTTTTCATAGAATGTACTTCGTTCATACTAATTTTGGTGGTAGGTCTTACGAATAGTATAACACAATTGGATGTTGTTGCATCCGTAAAAAAAGAGTAACATCAACATAGGTGTTCGTAATTCATATGGCAACGTGTTGTATGAGTACTAACATAAACTGGATATAAGATTAAACTGTACAGAAGATTTACATTTACAATTGAGTTATACATACAGTTGAATTTTAAATATATCTAAGACTATGATTTTACATGAATTTAGTGTTATATATATGCATAATAATTAACTTTTAGTGTTACATATGTGTATAATAATCAACTTCACTTGGGAAAACTGAAATTCTCGAGGAATTTAGTAACTAATTTTGCTTTATATTGTCTCACTTCCTCTAGCGGAAATTGTTCTTGAAACTCTTTATTGTTGAATATATTCTCTATATGCAAGTATACGAAAATCCCGCAGTCTTGCCTGAAAAACAGTAACATAAGTTAGTTTGGTACCTACTAGACATGTTACCCTTGGATAAGAAAAGAACTTGCTACTTACGATGTTTCTTCCCGTTGAGGTACCCGTTCGTATGATATTATCTCAAAAGATGGACCTGCGGTAGCTGACTCTACCCTCGTTTCCATTCTACTCTGTGCAAGGACTTCATTCATTTTTTTCTCATAATAGTTCTTCTATTGTTAGCAAACCAAAAAAAATTGAAAAATAAAAACTCTATGTAACTGTCTACACTGCTAGCTGTAACATCTTGTATTGTTATCAGTTATTATTTTTTGTTATAGCAACAGTAACATCAGCAAAAAACACATCCAACATACAAATAACCCAATGAAGTTTAATTAAAAAATAAAACTCCGAGAAAACAAAATGTTATTATTTTGACAAGAAACAGAAACATCAACGAATAACAGCTTATCATCTAATAGCATCATACTTGACAAGTTTTCTCCAACAGAAAATTATGCTATGAGCTACATATGAGAGATATGATGTTATCTTGTTGTGAGTATGATACATTCCTGTCTCTGATGGAAAGAGTAACGTCAATAAAATGATAAGATAGAGGGTTAAAAAATGTGGCTACCAATGCAACTTCAGTAAAACCAAAAGTCACATCACTTGTTATTCTATCATAGTATCTAATATCACTCACCACCATCGTGGCATCACGAAAGTATGAATCCGGTGCCCCTTCTCTTTTCGGCTGTAGCGAGTTGTAGTGTGTCCATTTGCACTCTTTATTATCTAGGACGAGAAGTGTGAAGTGGTTGGGGTTTCTGAAGTCATTCACGCCCATGAAGTTTACTGGGAATATAACAACATCTGCAACCATTACCTCTTCCATATGTACATCGAATTTGAACTGCTTGGCTTCCTGGAGTAGCTTGACGTGGCTCATAATGTAAGACTGTCAATATAGTTTGAGTCCAAGTCAGTATCAATGCTGTCTTCTGTAATTCATATTTAGGAAATGGATTCAAGATCTTACCCAGCAGCAGCTGTTGAATGCAAATATCTTCCTTTTGCTGTTCGTGGAAACCAAGCTCAGAGTATAGGCATAGTCATCTATGATCTGCATTGATTGATTAGTTCTTGTTAGATGATTGATTAGGGTGGCAAACTCCAAATAGTAGCATAAGAATCTAGCATTTGTAACAGAAAGAATAATTGTATGTAACTATTTGCGCACAGTAGCACCATGCTTTCTAAGCCCGAATAGACTCAGTAAGTTCCTATTACTATTTTAGAAAGAAACATTAACATAACAACAAGGAGAAATAAGATAAAACAATAATATGTTTAAACGATCAGAGGATACGTACATTGTTCGTGATTGACTCCTCTTTGATTACTCCCACCAACTCCTGAAAGGTTATGAACAAATCCTACTAGGGGATTGACCAGACAAAAATAATGCATATGGTGATTTGGCATGGGGATGAGATGAGGCGATAGGTAATACTTTCTAGTAAATACAAAAAATTGAGGAGAAAATAGGACATGACTTACTGTAGGTTTCCTGCCATTTTTGTTTGCACCATCTTATTCCTGATATTTTGGATCAGGCATTTTGCAGTTGGCAACTTTGTAGTTTTCGTTGCCTTTTCTTAGTTTTATTTGCTGGTGTATCATTTTCAATTATAATAGGGGCCTCTTTGCTCTGCCTAGAGACCTCATCAGCAATTGTTATCTGTTGTCGTGCAACTGTTTGTCTTCTACATTTTTTCAGTGGCCCCGAGTACGTGAACTCTTTGCCCCATTTTATTTTTCTTATTTTTGCTATCATCGAACACTGTTTTTCCTCGTCTTCATTTTATTCATCAGATCTGGTGGTTTCTACCTCATCTTGTTTAACTACTTGCATAATTTTTTCTGATAGCTATGCATTGAGCTGTTTATTCTAATTTTTCAAACTATCGTTGACCACCCTGAGGTTTTCTACCTCACTTGTTGCAGTGAACAGTTGCTCCTATAGCTGTGTGTTATCGTGTTTGAGTTTTGCTATTATTTCTACGTTTTGTTATCCCTATTGTTCTGACTTCTGAAGTTTGTCAGTAAGGGATGTCAATTCATCCTTTAGATTGAGTATTTCTGTGTTTGCACCGAAGAGCTGATCCCTAAGCCGTAGGACTTCATCGTTGTGTTGTTGATGTTGCTCTTTGTGGGACAGTGCAATATCTGTAAAATGGTCCAGCTTTGTTGCTTGTGGCTGGATCACTTATTGGGTCGATGCTGTCTCATTATCCCCTCCCAAATCCTCCAATTGGGAGGATGTGTTCTGTGATTTTATTTTGTCTACAAATTCAATTAATTGTAGATTTGTTTCAACTGTGTAGAGGAGGTCATATTCTTGTAATGTTGGCACAATTTCTCTATTTACGACCTAAAACATAAGAGTGTTTCCACTGTTAGTGTGGTAAGTCAGCACGTTTCTGCTTAGGTGAGAAATAGAAACATGAAAATAAAGGACAAAGTTATAGCGTAATAATAATCATGGGTAAATTATTAATTATAAAAACACATTAAATACATAAAATAATGTATGGTTAATGGAAAGAAATTGAAATTAAAAGATGTTTTTGTTTCCACTTCAGTTCAGTAGAACCCCACGATATATTACTGTTTTATGTGGAAACCTTAACACAAGGTCAATGAAGGAAAAAATTTGACAAATCGAATATTACTAATTATTAAAATTAATAAAAAGTGCATGTTACTATTTTTCAAAAAATACAGTAACATGTTGCATTGTAACTGTGGCATGCTTCTATTTGTTATGAAACAACAACACCATTCATAAAATAAAGTAAATTGCTAGGATAAGGATCAAATTAATAATAGAAATCTGGAGAGAATGACCTGTTACTGTTTCATGTAAAAACAGTAACATCTTGTTCGATGTTATTATTTTTCATGAAAATAAACAGTAACATGTTTTCTTATGTTGACATGTATTAGGCTTCATAATAAGTTAACATTTTCATGCGGTTACCTGAAACTGGCTGATAAGTTGATCCCTTAGTTGGTGTGTGAGGAGCTTTAGGTCCCATTTGAGGCATCTTGGAACTCTTTCGATGTGATGCCCGCTCAGCATGCTTGTAATCTTACACAGCCAATACTATCGACAATAAATTGTTCATTTTGTCACGTTAGTTTCCTTTGGGGGCTGCATTCAAGGATGGAGTAATAAAAGACACAAAAAATTGGAGGTAAACAAGTTATTCTTGTATGCAGTCACCAACATGAAAGAAAAGCTCAAAATAACTGTTAAGTGAAATTACATTAACAACCAAAATCCCATAAAACTTTAGGTTACCATTCACAAATAAAGCAGGTACATGTTACTATTTTTAGTCGAAAACAATAACATGAACCAAGAGTGCTGACAAACATACAAAAAGGAGGTAGGAACATTCACTCAAATGTATGGAAATGAATGAAGACAATATAAAAGATAGTAACACAAAGTAAAAAGGAGTTCTAACATCTTTAACTTACTGGCAATAGCATGGTATAACTGGTTACATTGGAGGTGTTGTCCTTTTTGAGAGAATTCATTAGTGGGTCGTGAATGTATTGTGACCACCCATATTGTGCTATTGCATCTACCTCTTCTACATATTTGATATATGAACAGCCCAATGTGTGGGTCCTATTTGGTACAAAGAGGGTCACTAGAAGCATCAATATCATAAGATGGGAGACATCATGCACATCAGTCTCCCATGTTCCTCGCACTGCTCTTTCGAGTGCATTGAATATTCTTGGTTTACTCATCCGTGCTTTGCCACAGAAACATCTTGTGTCGAAGTCTGATCGTGGCCTTTTGCCAGATATTGCCTGGATGGGTTTGTCTCCATCCCTTATTCCAAAGATCAACTTCATTGATGTTAGTGTTATTCTGATATGTTCGCCCCTGATATTGAAAAGATTATTCTTATCTGAGAAGATAGCAATTATGGACTGAATTTCAACATCACTCTTCCAACATATGTTGCGATTCAATTCCTTTATTATTATTGTATTTATTAGGACCTAAAATGGGTTTTGTCTCAGCACCATCGTGTGTTTATCATCGAATTAAAGCTGATTAACTTGCCTTATGCACACCAACATATTGGACCTGTATTACTGAAATTTTTGGGTTTCTTCTTCAGAATCTTTTGCTTGTGTGAGTGTTTTAGTGCCTTTCTGTTCAAGTAAATGTCATTTCAAGCATTAGATCATGCATAAATAGACAAAATGAGTTACTATTAACAATGTAACTTCCAATTCTTTCTAGTGTGTTACTGTTTCATCAAAAAATAGTAACACACTAGAAAAAATGAGATATACATATTTAACAAAACTCTACTGAACAAACAACGATAAAAAACATGAACAACGAGCAAAATCGTGCATAAGTGCTACTATGTAAGGTATGAATAACAATGTAACCTCGTGGTAGTGGTGTGTTTCTATTTCATCAAAAAATAGTAACATTAGCTAAGAACGGATGTATAACTATCTTACGAATATCTATTGCGTTGATAACGAGCAATAGGACATAAGTTGAGAAGATGAAATGTAATTAACAGTGGAAATTTCAAGAAACTACGTGTTACTGTTTCATTAAGAAATAGTAACATGAACCAGAAAATGAGATATGCGTGTTTAATAACACTTTACTTTGTTGACAAAGAACAAAAACATGCACAAGTAGACAATATGAGGTATGACTAATAATACAACCTCGTGGTAGAGGTGTGTTACTGTTTCACCAAGAAACAGTAACATGAACTAAGATTTAGGATATAATTATTTTACAAATCTTTACTACGTTGATAACGAGCACAAGGAACATAAGTTAACAACATGAGACATGATTAATAGCGGAGTTTCAAAGAAATTATGCATTACTGTTTCACCATGAAACAGTAACATGAACTAAGATTTGAGATGTAACTCTTTCAGGAAACTCTACTGCGTTGATAACGAGTAAAAAGAACATAAGTTGATAAAATGAGGTATGATTAATAGTGTAACTTACGAAAAATAATGTGTTACTATTCCATCAAGAAATCGTAACATGAACCAAAAAATAAAATATGCATGTTTAACAAAGCTCTACTGTGTTGACAACGAGCAAAAATATGCATGAGCAGGCATAATGCGGTATAATTAACAATGCAACTTCGTGGTAGTGGTGTATTTCTGTTTCATTGAGAAACAGTAACGTGAACCAAGAATCGAGATATAACTATTTTACAAAACTCTACCGTGGTGAAAAAATATGTGTTTGGTCCGCAAACAGAGACGCTAACCTAAAAAACATAAGATATAGACAAAATGATACGTGACTAAACAGAAAAATTTAACAAAACTAGGGTGTTTACCCTATCAAAGACTAATAAAACGAGATGTTACTGTTTCGTTAAGAACAGTAACACCCACCAAATTATAGTAATAAACTTACAAATTAAACATGATTAAAGGCAATGCCGATGGAAAAATATGTTACTTTTGGGCATCAGATGACTCCCTAATATCCGTTTATTTTTATGTGAACAGAATGTCAAAAAGATAATGAATATGCACAGTTTCATTTTTCTGTTTCTCATACAAATAGATATTATGTGGAGTGATAGTAACATGCAACAAAATATTTGGTATACTATGATCGTACTAACTTCTAGAATTTCCCTTGAACTTACATAGGAATACAAATCCAAGGAAATTGTAACATTTTCCTTCAAGTTAACTGAAGTATAATGCCTGTACTAGAGTCTATATTAAAGAGGAGGTGGGTTTACTTGTGGACAATCAATTTGTGCGGAGTTACTGTTTGAACTTGTTCTAAGCTTCCGATATCGAGAAATGATGTTCTCCAGTTGTTCAGGTCGTTAGAGTCTTTTCTTGCTGTATTTGGTTGACGATTTGCACGGTGTCTTCCTACGTCTTGAGTTCACTAGTACTGCGCTTTGAGATGGAATGCGAAGTGTTGTTACTGTTTCAACCTTTTTATGCCCCCCGAAACATTAATTGCGTGCATCGTTTTGTCTTCAGGCCATTGTGTTTTGTCACTTCGATATCGTGTCCTTTCATTTTCTTGCCTCGAATAACAGTAACAACACTTGGGACTCTCATTGTTCACATAAAAAAATTAAAATAAATTAATATCTGTTAATATATTATTTTGGAGGTAATTGCGATCATTTCATTGTTATTTCTTAGGAAATACAAAGTTGAACTAAACAAAATATAAGAATTTATTTACTAGGGAGTGTGACTTTCTCCATGTCAACCAAACAAAATTTAGGATTTCCCAAGAAGTTCACATAGGAAATTAACTTCCTGTGAAATTTCATTTCTCATGGGAACTTAATTACTGTATGAATCAAATGACCCCTTAGAATTGATATTAAGAAAATATTGACTAATTTTAAATAAATGGATTTGATTTTAAATTTTAAATATTTTTTATTAAAAGTAAATAATCAATTGGTTCAATTAATATAATTTGTATTAAAATTTTAATTTATTTAAAATATTTTTATAATAAAAATAAATTTATCATGTAATATTTATACTATTTTGTGATATTATAATCTAAAATATAAATAAGAAAAGTGGACATAGAAAATGAAAAATATATAATTGAGAAGATAAAAGGAATAGAAATAGTATTTGAGTTGTAAAACATAAATAAAATTTCAATTAATGTGTGTTTATTTTAAAATATAGTACTTGAAAATTGATTGTATGCAAATATTAATTAAATTTAAATAAACACATTTAAAATTAATTCTTACAATTTTTTACTAAAAATAGATTATATAACTAATAAATTTAAAATTTTAATGTATTTAAAAATACAATCATCTGAGTTATAAAAAATAGAAGTAAATGTGAAAACGAAAATATGTAATTGAGTTATTAAAAAAAAGAAACCATGCATAGCCATAAAGTAATAAGAATTTAGAATACAATATGCATTTATTTAAATTTAAATTATTTCAAATAATTTTATAAAAAATATTTTATTATATTGATACTAATCTTTGATATTAGTGTCTAAACTATAAATAATAGGATAAATTAAAAAATTCAAAAAAGAATGCAATTTAAAAGATAGAAAAGAGATAAAATTTCAATTAATGTATGTTTAATCTAAATTATAATACTTAAAAGTTCATATAAAAAATATTGAAAAAATTAAAATAGATAAATATGATTTTAATTTTTAATATTTTTATTAAAAATTGAATATATACTTAATTAATTCAATTAATATTTTTATACCAAAATTTTATTTCACTTAAAATATTTAATAATAAAGGTAAATATATTATATTATATCCATATTTTTTAATGATATTAATATCTAAATTATAAATAATATGAGTGTACATAAAGTAAAAAACTTGCAATATAGTAAATAAAAAGAAGAAAGATATTGTGTTAGTTATAAAATAATAAGAATTAAAAATAAAATATATATTTCATAATTTCAATTAAATAAAATTATTTACTTACTTAAATATTTTATAATAAAAATATATTATTTTATATTAATACTATTCAATAGTTTTTAAGTTGTAAATAATAAAAGTGGATAGAAAAAAGTCAAAAACTCATAATGAAGTGGGTAAAAGAAAAACAGATAATGTATAAGTTTTAAAGTAATAATAGTCTCAATTATCGTATATCTTATTTGAAATGTAGCATATAAAATTTGCTATAAAAATATCTAAAACTTTAAAATAAATAAAATTGATTAAAATTTTTAAATATTTTATAATAAGAAATTTATATTATTATATTTATACTACTGAATAAATTAGTGTCTAGACTTTAAATATTAAGAAAGAATAAGAATAAAAAGAATAAAAATATATAATGAAAATTACAAGAAGATAGTCAGCACTTTAATTATAAAATTTAGACAAAATTTTAATTGATATACATTTAAATTAATAAATAACATTTAAAAATTAATATCAGGATAATATTGATAAAATTTAAAAAAATAAAATTAATTTTAATTTTTAAATATTTTTAAGGTTTTAAAAATAAAATATACAAATAATTAATTAATTAATACTTTTTGTATGTGAAACTTAATAATTTTAATGTCTAAATTATAAATAACAGGAATGAAAATGAAAAAAAGAAAAGTATGAAATAAAGCAAATAAAAAAGAAAAGAAATAATACATAAGTTGTAAAATAATAAAAATTAAAATTAGAATGCAAAACAAATTAATTCAACAAAAAATATTTAACTTATTAAAAAATGTTTTTGTAATAAAAATAAAATATAGGATATTATATTTATGTTATTCAATAATATTGCATTTGAATATTAAATATTAGAAGTGAATAAAAAAAGGAAAAGCATATGATAAAGCAATTAAAAGGAAGAGAAATAGTGTGTGGTTGTGAAATCTTGACAAAATTTCAATTAATATATTTTTAATTTAAAATATGGCTTAGAAATTGGTATTAAAAATTATTAAGAAAATTTAAATAACTGAAATATGTAATTATTTAATTTTTAATAATTTATATATTAAGAATACAACCTATTTAAAATATTTAAATAAGCTAAAAATAAAATATAACATATTATATTTATTCCATTTAATAATATTAGCCTTTAAATTGCAAATAATAAGGGTGCACATAAAAAAAGAGAAAAATATGTAAAGAAACAAAAAATAAAAATAATAATACATAACATATAAAGTAATAAGAAAAAGAGTATTTGTAATAAATGAAAAAGGTTAAAAATAAAATATATTATATTATATCTATATAATTTGTAAAGTGATAAGAGTTAAAAATAGAATGTATAATAAATAAATTAATTTTATTAAATAAAATATTCAACTCATGTAAAATATTATTACAGTAAAAAAATATATTATATTATTATATCTATATTACTTAATAATATTTGAGTTGTGAATAATATAATAAATAAAAAAGATAATGTATAAAATAGTATAAAAAACGTAAAAAAGGAAGATAAAAATATGGTGAGCCGAAAAAAATCTCCAATGAATCTGACAGATGTTCTAAAAAAAATGCAATCCCATCCCAAAAAACTCAAGATTATTATTATTATTATTATTATTATTATTATTATTATTATTATTATTATTGGGTGAGAGTATTTCATAGCTTAAATAGGTTGATAAAGTGCCCCACATCTTTTAAAATAGTCGGGCTTTATGCAGCCACAGATAACTCCAAAACAGTTGTGCTGCATTGCTGCACACCGCCGAAATTCACAACAAAATTGGCGGGAAAATATTGCAAGAGAAACTGACATGTGGTAGTAAAAAAGTCACATTTACTCTGCCCAGAAAACATTGACAGCTTGTTTGGAATGGGCGGTTGCAAGCGCGGCTGGAATGGGGTGGGTGAAATTTTAGATTTCACTTGTTTAGCTGGCTAATGAAATGGGAGGAGGTATAAATGCAGAGTATAATTTTGGTGGAGCCCGATGATTACATTTCCCCCTCTGAAATGAGGGGTAATGCAGGATGGAGGTGGATCTGTTTTTCCTCTTTCTGTTGATGCCCTCAGAATTTTTTGAAATCCAACTTTATGTGTGTGCCTTTAAATGCTGCTCTTTCCCCTACTTTTTTTATTTTTAATAATTTTTTTTACTTTTATCTATTATTTTAAAATTTTAATAAAGTATTAACTTTTTAATTTTACATTTTATTAATAAATATTTTATTATTTTATATTTTTAATGTACTAAATAAAGTTATTATAGTAATTTAAAAATTTATTAATTATATTAAATTTAGAATTACAAATATAAATATGTTAGTAATAAAAAAATTTAGCATATTTTTCTGTAAATTATTTTTTATTTAATTTTATTGTATAATAGTATAATTACCTCAATATAACATAATAAAAGGATATTTTAATCATTTTATTTATTCACATTTCCTCCCCCTTCTATTTTCACCCATTCCAAACAAAGGAAATTCATTTTACCCCTATTTACTTCCCCTCCTATTTTCACCTATTCTAAACAACTTAAGTGAAATTACTTTCACCTCTATTTCCACCCTCTCTCATTTTCATCTCCAACCAAACAAACCTTGAAATCGTAGTTGGACGGAGAATAGAGATCCGGGGACAAATTGGGAAGGAAAAGATGAAAATAATTGGCGGGAAAATGAAATGAGAGGCTGACACGTGTAATAAAAAAACACACAGCAGATGGCCAAAAAAAGTCTCTTTTCATAGTAAGACAGTGATTAATAAAAATAAAAATTAAGAGTTTGCTAGATAAGAAGTTATTAAAAAGTAGTATTTTGATTTATAATTATTTTCTCCTATAATTTTTTTTAGTAATATCTACTATGAATCGTTATATTCTTTAAAATTTATAATATATTTTAGATAAAATCGGATCCTTATCAACAACACCAACAATATTAGCCGGAAAATGAACATAAAATGCGATAGAACGCCATATCAAGGATTTGAATTTTTTTATTATTTTTAAAGAAATAAAAACATATTTTTACTTTAAAATTAATTATTTTTATTAAAATTCATAATTTTAAATAAAATAGAATTGTATATTTTTTTTTAAAAAAATTGATTATATTCTTTTTCTACCAATGAAAGGGGAAGGTCCGAATTCTCATGCTAAGGTTGGTTTTCGAAAAATGGAAAAAAAATGGAAATGGGAAAAGGGGCAAACGAAGGAAGGGACGGTTGTGGATACAAAATTATGAGCAGGCGGAGAAGCTTGTTGCCATAAGTGGGAAACCTACCAAAAGGGGCTCTCTATTCTATGAACCTGCAATCTTGTTTCTCTCAATATTTTCTTCTTCGAAACCCCATTACTACCTTTACCAATCGTCACATTGTTTTGGCGCTCTCTGGCTGCTCCTGAGCTCTTGCAATGTATAGCTGCCTGCCTGCCTCGTCGATCAACCTGATGCTTTACCGTTTCAGTTTCTGGATTTCTCTCTCCATTGATCCTCGCATTTGTTTCTTTGACTTTTCTAGCTTGTAAGTTGTACTTTCTTCTTTTTCATCTATGATTCCTCACTGAAATGAGGAAAATAGTTTCTTATTGTTCAGGTGAGAAAGAAGTAGGGACCTAAAATTTTTCGTCATTTTCTGGCAATTGAAAGCATCTGTCGATTGTTTCTTTGCCTTCCTTATTCCATTTCGATTTTCACATCCAAATTGGTGAGTTCAATTGTTATTTTATATGTGTAGCGTCCAGTTAACTTGCAAGCAATAAACCAAACCCACAAAAACTGGGTTGAAGGTTTTGTGATGGGACAATGAGCGCGTTTTGCTTTTCATTTTTTGTCGATTGTTTTGCTTGTCTGTTGACGTAGAGTTCTGATTTTAAAAATAAATTGTTTTTTTTTTAATTCTCATATTGCATATACGTAACCAGAGATTTTTAACTTCATTTTCATGTTTCAGATGGAAATGACCAGTGAGACCAGGGCATCCTTAGATAAATTGATGATGCAAAAAGAGGAGATGATTGTGTCTTACGAGTACCGCGGGATAATGAATTCAGTTGATGTGATTTTCTATTCTTTCATGGTACGTATACTATGTAGTTGAAGCATTACGCCCAACTATGCATGCAACTAACACAATTATATAGGTTAACTCAATTTTAATGTATACTATGTAGTCGAAGCATCCTTTTGTTACAAGCACAACAAGTTACTTGCTGATTGTTGAACCCATCTTAGCATTTTCTTGCTTACGAATTGTGTTGTGTTCTGTTCTAATTCATATATGATAAAATTCTGCAGGAAATTACTGACGAAGAAGACAACAATTTTAAGATTTAAGGAATGAGTTTAGTGATAAGGTATTTCGATGTGGTTACTAGCTAGAGCATTGACGGAGATAAATGAGTAAAATCCTGATGGTAAACTGGTAGAAGGTGTTGAGAATTTATTAACCTTGTTCTTGGTAGAATGGAATATGAAGGTAAAGGAAGGAAAATTTCAAATTTAAAATTATTATTTGCTTGTTTAGAGGGGGAAAAAAAAGAAAATGGAAAATAAAAAGGTGCAATTTGTAGTTTTCATTTTCTCACATATTAGAAATGGAAAATACATTTTAGAGTTTCTTCCTTTTTTTCTTATTTTCCCTCTTATTGAATGTAGGGTAAGGTAATGGAAATGGCTGAAATCAACTATTGATCGCCCATGAATGCATGTGAGTGCATGCATAGTGAGATTTTCAGCAGGGAGTCAAATTGCTAATTATTTGAGTGGGTAAAATCATGGAAGTTTGGTTAAATGTTTTTATCTATTTTATTTAATACATTAAAATTTATATTTTTAATTTATTTATTTTAAAATTAAAAAATAATTTAATAATAAAATATTTAATTTTTTAAGAGATAGAGATTTTCATAATATTAACCTTACTTGGAATTTAACTATTCAATCATAGGTATATTTTTATGTTCTCGTACATTGAAAGTATTCATAATCCATTTTTATATAAGTTTACATTATGCTAAGTTTAGGAAATGCTTTTGTTTTAATCAATAATGACATTTTAATTAGCTTTGTGCCCATTAAGATTAATTACTTATCATAATAAATTAATATTTATCTAGATAACATTATCCAACATAGAATGCTTTGTTTATATTCAAAAAATTTTTTTGGCTATAGTTTATTTTCAAATTTTGAAATTAGTTATTAATAATCAAGTTCAAAAGCACAAGTTACAACTTACAAGTTCGTTGGATTACTCGAATGTGAACGTACAGTTTCGAAAATTGAGTTTTTTTTTCCCCAAAAATAAAGTCTGTGATAATGATATTTGTTATAAATAAGTAATGTCCCTTTGATTGAGATGAGAAAGAGTCAGTGTTGTCACAAAGACGTATTTTAGAAAGCTAAGCGTGAAAAGATGTAGCAGTCAGGAGCTGAGAAGAGGGGAGAAGGTCACGGCCTAAATTTTTTTTAAAATTATATTAATATCGTATAATTTTATAAAATAATTTAAAATTTAAAAATACAGTTATGTAGATCATTTAACTTCCAAAATCATTTCAGTTGTTTGATGCTAGCAAATTTTATGTCTAAGTCTTGTCGCTGATTTGAAACAACTCAACAATAAAATGAGTTGAGAAATAATCAACGATGAAAATGGTTTGAGAGAAACTTGTACTGAATGATATGATTAAGGTATTACTTTCTTTAATTCTTGACTATTAATTATTGTGGGGAAAGATTATAATACATTATTAATATAATATTATATTAATATATTATTAAATTTAATTATATATTAATTTATTTTTTAAAATTAAATTTAATATGTTACAAGATAATTTGATAGTACATTGATAATTATTATATTTAGGGCAATGCAACATTAATAATGTATCATAATTAGTTTTTTATTTTTTTTCAATGATGTTTAACAAATATCAAAGATTATGTTTACATTTCTAAAACCATTCAAATTTTGTGTAGATTAAAAATAGGGGGTTTCTTAGGTAATCATTTTTCTCATACTCTTAGGTACTCACAGTTGAGAGCCAATGCATTATTTACACGTGTAAAGGCAATCAAAAAGTAGTCGGTCTCTTGTGCGTGGTTGAAGCAAAAGATAAAATTTGTCCTTCCCCTCTTTTTTTCTTGAATAGATGATGTTGCCCTTCTCATTTCAGGAAGAAATAAATCTATGGTTGTTAACTGGAAGACTACTCCTTCAGAAGCCATTTTATTCGATCGAGCAAGTAGTAGAGGAATGAAGGAGGCCAGACGCGGGTGGATATGCCTTTTATGAGACTTTCATTTATTCCATGACTATAAATCCTCCTCCATTGATTCTGACGAGGATGACAAGGTTACAGGATCTTTTGCCGGGAGAAGCCTGTCCACTAGGTCTTGGGCGATGGACAACGTATGTTTCTCTCACTTTCATCCATTTCTACAGTTGCATTTTTGTCAAACTTTGAATGATTAAATCCTACAAGAACTCAACATTTGATACCAGAACTTCGCCAAACAGGCCACATATCATCCACACGAGGAAAAAAAAATCCACAAACAATATTAAAAAATCAGCCATGTCGCAATATTATAAGTAAAGAAGTTAAGTTTATAAAGAACATTCTCACACATATTTCTTACAAACGAGATAGAGATAGCCATTGGAGGAAGAATAACTAATCGTGATTTATGAATTTTTTTCAAACGTAGAGGATGCGTTTTGAAGAGCAAGCTTTCGGCATCAACAACAATTCACGCAGCATCCAACCTTAGATATCTGATTTCGAGCAAAATTGCCTCCTTTTCCTTGAAAAAAAATGAGGGCAATGTTGACTTTTTGCCTCTCCAACAAGGGTTACGCCATCAGGCTCTAAGTAATTGACAATGAATGGCTGAGATATGATTGACCACAAGTGGATGATTCAAATTTGAAAGTATGCTCGATACTCATTGGTACTCATGATTTTTATATGAGTACCATAGAACCCCCTTAAAAATAATTGATGAAGACTCCAAATAACTTATCAATTTCCTTTTATTGGGTAATCTTATATTAATTTTCTGAATCCATAAAATGTATATTTGAACTTGAAATCTTGGATGCGTTAAAAAATTTGTGGAATGAAATTTAGCGATATATGGAAATTGACATAATCTATTTCACTAATCAAGGTTTTTATTATTTTAGTAATTTTTATCATTATGAAATTTATTTTTATTTTTATTTTTATAAAATGTTTTGTTTCATTTTTTGTATATCCAATTTCATTTCTAAAAAATAAAATTGAATAGATCAATTTTCGTATAAATACTAATAAAATAAATAAAATAATTTAGTACCCTATAACGATAAAATAAAAAAATTGAATTAAAAAGGAGAGATTTATTTTATAAATTATTATCAAATGAAAAATAGTTTGTTAATGATAATAATCATGATAACGGGTGACGAAAAATTGTCAAGATTTTCTAGATAATCTTACGGTGGAAATGTAATTAAAAGTTTTATTTTTTAAAAAATATTAAATATTTTATTATTAAATTCTTTTAATATATTAAAATTTATATTATTTATTTAAAATTATAAAAAATGTGGTTTATCTATTTTAAAACTCCTCGATATCTTTTCCATTTGAGATGTTATTTTAAGTAGTTTCACAGCATTAAACTTCACGCGCCCTCACGGACTCACATCCATCTGTGATCTGGAATTTGATCAACAATACTAGCCGAAGTCAACTAAAGTGCGATAGACGCGCGATATTAAGGACGATTTTCGAAAAATAGAAAAAGAAATGAAAAGAGGAGGGAACAAAGGACACGGCGGTTATGGAAACAAAATGAGCAGGCGGAGGAGCTCACTGCAACAGCTGGGAAACCAAAAAGCGCTCTCTATCCTCCGGGCCTGCAACCCTATTTCTCTCACTATTTTCATCTTCAAAATCCTATTACTTCAATCATCGCATTTTTGGCGCTCTTGGGCTGCTCCTTTTCTCTGCAATATATAGCTCCCTCGTCTATCAACCTGACGCTTCAGCTTCTGGATTGCTGTCTCCACCGATCGTTGCATTTTTTCCTAATATTTTTCTAGCTTCACTTGTAAGTTTAGTTTCTTCTTTTTCAGCCATGATTCCTCGCTGAAATGAGAGCTAGGTCGGATCTAGCAATTCTTGCACTACTACTTCATCATTCAATTTAACAATCAGATGATTTTTTTTTTTTACGTCTTTTGTTTTTTTGCATTTAAATGATTGTTTATTTCGAATATCATTCATTGGACGGCGGAAAATAGATTATAGGATGAAGTTTATTAACGATGAATCCCCAAAGAGAATCTCTCAAGTTTCTTATTGTTTTGTTTTTGCTTGCTCAATAGTAACATTGACCGATACCGACCTATGGGCTACCATTGTTAAGACTTGAAATACCTTTCCTTCGTTCTCTTATTTTACTCCTTTTTTTTTTATTTTTTGGGCTTGCTTGCTTTGTGATGCCTCCTACAATTTTGGCTTGATATTAGGTAAGAAACAAGTAGGGGCTAAATTTTTCCGTCATTCTCTGACAATTGAAAGCATCTGCCCATTGTTTGTTTGCCTTCGTTATTCCATTTTGATTTTTACATCCAAAATGGTGAGTTTTATCGTTATTTTATATCTCGGAATTGACTGCAAATATCAGCGGTCGTTGTTAATTTACAAATTTAAGAGTTTTATTGTCTTTTTTCTTTAATCTACACTGTAATAACGTGGTTCCAGCTGCCTACCTTCTTTCTGATTCCAGTTATGTACCTTATATTGGATGATGTTGACCTGAATCTTGGGCATGTAAAAATTATGCAGCGTCCGGTTAACTTAGGAGCTAAATCAAACCCACTACCACTGGGTTCAAGGTTTTGTTGTGGGATAGTGAGGGTGGTTTACTTTTCATTTAAATTAATTCAATTTTACTCTGGGATTTCTGTTGATATAGAGTTCTGATTTTAAAAAGAAATTGCATTTTCCATTCTCATACTGTGCCAGTTTTTGTGCATGTGCATAACGAGAGATTTTGAACTTCATTTTCGTATGTTTCAGGTGGCAATGTCCCTTAAAACAGGAGATATTCGCCCCTCTGAGTTAAAGGACTATGAGTATAAGTATTATGAAGACTTGAAAAGAGGTTATTTTATAGTCAAAATCTCCAGTTCATCGTATAGCTGCCCCTTCTGCACTGGGAAGGGTAAAGATGATTACAGCTTCAAGGAGCTTATGAACCATGCATCCCGTGTTGCCAGTGGTTCACACAACAGGGGTTTAAAGGAAAAGGCTAAGCATTCAGCTTTGGAAAGATATATGAGAAGGCATCTGGATGATCGGAGAAAATTGGAACCAGTCGCCATGGCAAGTCGCCCTGGGCTTGAATGTGTTGCCATCACAAAACCACCTGACAATGGTCAATCGGTTGCTGTGGCAAACCCTCCTGGGCCTGTGACTAAAGTTCCTGATGGTTATGATCAATCTCTTGCCGTGGCAAACCATCCTGGCCTTCAAGGTTTTGCTGTGACAAAAGCTCCTGATAATGATCAATGTGCAGCTGTGGCAAAACGTCTTAGGTTTAATGATCAATATGCTGCTGTGGCAGAACGTTCTAGGCTTCCTGATGACCAGCTATTTGTCTGGCCATGGATGGGTATTGTGGCAAATATTAGAACTGAATTTAAAAATGGGCGACGTGTTGGCGAAAGTGGCACCAAGATTA